>CM070569.1:37881275-39081275 GCA_036346355.1 Rhipidocladum racemiflorum | reverse complement strand
GAACCAGATTCTTGCTTCTGAAGCAGCTTCCTCATTAAAACTATGGAGTCCTGTAAATATTTGTTTGCAATTCTTAGAGTAGGATCCGGGGTGCCTGCAATTGGCCACCCAGCTTTTACTGCAAAACCATCCTGCCTCAGGAGCTTTTGCCAAACATGCTCAGCATAGTGTGGACAAATGGGGGTGACAAGTCTGGTCTGGACTTCCATGAACCGCCACAGCAAATCACGGTTCATGCCCGCCGCTCCACAAGAGAGTCTGTATTCATCTCTAGCCAACTGAAGGTCATAGAACCCAGACTTCAGCGCATCTCTGAACATAAAGGCATTGTAGCTCTTCTCAGTTTCTTTCACAGCAATGTTTATCTCATTCGCAAACACATGATCAGCATAAGTACAGGGAGCCCCAGCTCTCAGAGAAGATTCAACAGCTATAACCTCTTCCATCCATGCAAGTTCTTTTGTAAGCCTCAAAATAGCAGCATTTGCAGTTTCAAAGACAAAGTTTGCATCATCCATACCATCACCAGCATCAGCAAGGGCAAACCTAGTGGCATCAGATGAGAACTCTTCAATGGCCTGCTGAAGAGTTCGGAAATTCCCTGTGGACTTGGACATCTTCTCAGAATTAAGCATAAGATGCCCATTGCAACGGAAGCCACGAGGCCAATGGTGCTCCGGAAAAAGTGCTGTATGATTGTAAATGCTGAACGTCAGATGATTCTGGATAAGGTCCTTACCAGATACCCGAATATCAAAGGGATACCAATACTCAAACTCTTGCTTCATTTTGCTCAAAAGGGCAGGAAGGATGTCACTCTTGGGTGCTGGGCCATCACAGAACACATAATCCCAGACTTCATCTGTCATCTGTTCTGGCTTGATCGATGATATCTCCTTTCCATACATGTTGCCATTTTGCAAAAAATGTGCAACTGTGTAATAAGCCATGTATAGGGTTGAATCAGAAAGAGATTCTACAAGGAACTGCTCATCCCAAGGAATTCGAGTACCTAGGCCAAAAGAACGTGAACAGGCCCATTGATTCAGCCAACCCAATGTATGCTCAAAACCATTACGTGTTTCTGATGAGAATGTATTCATACTTTCCAAGCATTGGACTGCCTTCTGCTTCCAACCATCCTCACCATAAGTTATGTACCACTGATCTGTGAGAGCAACAACACACTCGTCACCAGATCTAGACATAACTTTCTTCTCAGGCTCACTGTACAACACTGCCATGCCTTCTTCCAAAAGTTTGTTCTTTATCAGTGGCTTCGCTTCTTGAACCTTTCTGCCATTGAACTCCCCTACAATCATTGTTCCATCAGTAAATCCTTTCAGATATGTCATCCTTTTTGCTTCAGCAAGCTTCTCCTTGTCATTCTGGCTCTTAATCTTAAGATCAAGGCACACCTTCTCTGCTGACTTATCTCCAAATTCAGGAATGTTGATTATTGGTATAATCTTAAAGGGAAGAACCCACTCATCTTTGACTCCATATTTTGCTCTTAAAGCCGGCTTTGTAACTAAATCTTGCAGTGCCATGAAATCATCTGGCGAATCACTTGGAACACTAGTCACAATGCCTGTCCCTTTATCTGTTAAGATAGTGAGCATGGGAAGCGCATATATGATTTCATTAAAGGAAAGGGGAGATTTTAATGGCAGACCAATAAGATCATTACCAGACAGCTCAGCTAAGCAGGCTGGCTTTTCCAGGACCCTAGACAGATGTTGATATGCAAGATTAAGAGCAGCCCTTGCTGTCAGAATGAAGACATCACTGTCATTGATCTCAAAAGCCCCGTAGTTTCCATCAGGCAAAACCCAACAATTAGTCTGCCCATACATAGTCTCAGGTCTCAATGTAGCTGCTGCCAAATAAACTTTCCTTCCTTCCAAGGCCTTCAACTTAGGAGGAAAAGGTGGGATCACTTCCATTTTAATCAATACATATTCTTGTGGCTGCACACCTTCACCTGTTGCTCGATCATGATCAGCACAAGGTTGGCCATCCAATGGAGAGTATATCGTGTACCTCATATCTTTAACAACCTTGCCCAGTTTCTTCAGCTTTCTCATCTGCCATCGGACAAAAACATCATAGAACGGGTTCATGTCAGTGGTTATGAATGAACGCCTCCAATCACAACCCAGGCCAAAAGCCTTGAGGTGCTCCTTCGCCAATGGAGGGAAGTAAGTCAACCAGTGATACGGATCCTGAAACTTAGCAATCTCTTCATCTGACAGGCCAAAGCCCCTCATGATCTCCCACTGGAACTTCTGTACACCAGACTTTGCAGCAGCCTTAGCTTTCTTGCTCTTAAATTTATCTGGAACAACAGCAACCTGGTCAACCTGGCTATCATCTGCCACTTCAGCACTTGAATCCTCCTCTGCTACAGGAAATACTGGAGGATTTCCATATTGTTGAATCTCCCGGGCAAGCTTATCAGCAGAGGCCTTTATGGGCATACCAGTACAATGGAAAGCAAAGGGCAAAAGGACATTTGAGCCACGAAGTCTGTGGTATGCAGCACCGAACTCAAGCTTGGACAATGAGAAGGCATGGCCTAAATGTAGTAAGCCATTCATGTACGGGTACGGAAAGTTACCAAAGAATTTTTCACCAGGACCTGAAGGTTTACCACCAGGCTCAGCCTCAAAAACCTTGTTCTCCTCCCAACACTTTTGAGCATCTGATTGAATCTTGAGCAGAAGGTCTCTCCGAGCAAAACTCCTGCCACCATCAGGATTTGTTGACATTTTCCTAAGCAATCAATAAAAAAAAAGGTGTCAAAGGACAAATTTATTGATTTAATTTAATTCAACTGAAAACTTATCGTACATCTTGCATGTAAAAGAGAAAAGCTAACAAACTCATAAAACATACACAAAACATTTATTTTTGAACAAGGTATAATGGTACAATAAGCTTTGAGGTTTTATCTTCAAACATAGCTAACAAACTAATGAAAAGGCAAGTCAAGGATGAAGTTGTTCTGTAAGGAAACTACAATTCCAGAATCATAGGCAAACATCATCAAGAGATGGAGCAGGGTAATCAAACAAAATTTGTCATCTACAAACCGATTATGAGGAGAATAACTCAGCTAACTCAAATATTAAATATTTACCTAAAGACTATCTAAAAAAATCAGAACCAAGCGTTATGTAACGTAAGTTCGATCTACATATTAAACACTAATGAACAGACATATATCATATGCATATTGTATCCACAACTCAACATAGCTCTGCAACACAGAACAAGAAATCCATGTCTAAAACAACAAAATGAAAAAATATATATGCAAATCCTCAAACTTGGTAACCTTACCTACTAGTATGTTATTAATTGACAGCATAACAAAAGCAAGCCAAACAAGTACTGTATAACATGCCAATAACGACTCTGAATTTTAATCTCCAGTGAGATCTACATTATGAAGTTAATATGATCAAGAAAGTACTAATCGCACTTGGACTTAAACTGTCCCCAGAAATAGAGACGTTTATAACCACCTAAAGTGTACAGATTAAAAAAATCAAACAGCTCAAACCAGGAATATAAGTGGATGGATTTTAGTTGCAACAAAAAAAAAATTAGAAATTGTAAACGTCACTGCTAAACAATGGGTGATATAACTAAATTGCAAAACAAATGCAATGAAAATATCTACTAATGAAACGAATTGTAACAAAGGGAACTCTGTTCTACAACATTTTAACACAGACTAGATGTTCCTAGTTTCAATTAAACATGACTAAAGAGAATGAATCTAGTTATGAAATCAGATATTCACTCCAACTAACAGAGAGAGCAAAGGTTAGATTTAAACAGCAAAATACCTTTTGGACAAAGACAAGCTACGTTAACAGCAATCTTTTAAATTTTGCAGAAAACTACAAGGAATCTGCGTAAATCCAAGCCATCCTCGATCAATATAATGCTGAACAGATAAAAGTGACTGAGACCCTGTTTGGCAGAGCTCCAGATTACAGCTCCGCCTCGGAGCTGAAACTTGTAGACTGAAATAAAGTGACTTAAGTATATAATTTTATTCTAAAATATAAACAAGATAATCCATCTAAACACTTTTAATATACCCACAGCTCCAACTCCACGAATCTAGTGAAGCTAGGAATACACAGCTCCACCACCACGAATTTGGTGGAGCTGGAGCTGGAGCTCTGCCAAACACCCCCTGAATATCTCCAACTCCATCAAATATGTAACCAAGTGTACCCCCATATGCTCCCTGGCCCACTAAATATTCTATGGTCTGTGACTCTATATTGATTACAGAAATCCATGAACCATTCAAGACATGAAACCATAGTTATCACGGCGACGCCTAGTCATTGCGGCAGCCGGAGGGGGATGCCAGGACAAGTCGCCTCAATTGGAGAGGGTTAGGCGACCGCCTAGATGTCTAATCGTCGCTCCAGACGATTAAGCGTCGCGGTAGTGTCGAAATGGCGGCTAACGGAAGGAAAGGAGGAGGTCAAATGCAAAGCGGACGCGAGCATGGTTATCAAGGCGACAAGGCGAGGCGAGGCGCCAGCCGAGCGTCTGGATGCCTAGGCGGCGCCTAGGCGAGGATTAGGCGACCAAAAATAGTCTAGCAATATCAGTATATGACCCATACATATATAACCAATATCAATATATAAGTAATATCAGTATATCACCAAAAAAAGATCTGGCTCCACCCCTTTTCTATTTTCTTCCTTTTTTTCCTTTGTTTCCCTTTTTCTTCCTTTTCTTCCTTTTTCTTTCTTTTCCTTCCTTTCTTCTTTCCTTTCCTTCCTTGCTTTTTCTTTTTCTCCCGCACCCACTCCTCCTCTTTTCTCCCGCAGCCACACGCTCTCTCTTTCGCCCCTCAAGCGCCGTCCCCCTTCCTCTTCTCCAGTTCTCCTACGCCACCACCACCCCTCTCTCTCTCCCCCTCGTACTCTCCTCTGCCCGAGCACCGCCGCGGCCGCCCGACTCCTCCCTCCCTCCCTCCCTCTCTCTCACGCGTCGCCCGTGCTCCTTCCCAGCACCGATGCCCCTCTCCGTCGGATCCAGCGGATCCATGCTGGATCTCGCGATCCCCCACCAGATCCAGCCGCCTCCCTTGAAGCCAACGACGCCATGGTCGTCTCGAGCTAAGTATTCCTCTTCCCCCTCTTTCTATTTTCTTCCCCCCCTCTGCTCACTTCTTCCATGGTGGCGCTGGAGTTTGAGGGGCCTGAGGTCGACGGCGACGTGGTACTTGAATCCGCCCTTTTGCCGGTCCTTTCTCCAAGCACAAACGCAGCCCGGCTTGGCCCCAAATCCCCATCACTCATGCCCTTTCCCCGGCCAGGCCAGGCGAGCGGCCATGGCATGCTAGCTCCGGCGCCAGGACGCCTAGGCGTCGCCTTAATAAGCATGGACGCGAGTCACGCGACAAAGGGAAGGAAAGGAAACCCTAGAGCGTCGAGAGCTTCCGGGCCTTCCGCCGCCACCTCTGTCGCCTCCACCACCAGGAGGCAGGAATCGACCTCCACTGCCGACTCACTGTCGAAGGAGCGTCGCTCTCCCTCTCCCTCCTCTGTCGCCTCCACTACCAGGAGGTAGGAATCGACCTCCGCCGCCCAGGAATCCACCTCTGCCGATCGATTCGAGGTCCACCGTAGAAGGAGCACCGCTCTCCCTCTCCCTCCTCTAAAATAAGGTCCCGACTGCTCTCTCTCCTTTGCTGCTGCTGCTGCTCTCCCTCTCCCTTATTATTTATTATTTTCATCGTCTAATCATCGCCTAGGCACCTAGGCGTCCCGGCGATCCGGGCTTGCCGTGCCTAGCTGGACCGCCGTGACAACTATGCATGCAACCATTTTCCAGAGAATTAAAAGTTCTCATAATCTAATTACCAAAACAAAATACAGAAGTTGATGAAAAGAACTACAAGTTCCCATATATCATCCAAATAATTAAAGAATAAACCAGATCCCAAACGTGTTATCCTTTTTTCAAAGATAAAGTCGAACAAACAGTTAAAACACTGAAAGACGCATAAACAAAATCAAATGCACAAATTCATGGCAGCTGCATCCATCTGTCCCATGAAATATGTAACTGAGTAGCTCCCTTGCTCCCTTGCCCACTAAATACAACATTATATGGTCCATAAGTCTATACGCACCCCCCCCCCCCCACACACACACACACAACACACACACAGCGCTTATGAACTAATTGCCTAATCAACATACAGAAGCTGGTCAACTAAATAATTAAAGAAGAAAATAGATCTCAAACGTGCTATCCTTCTTTCAAACATGAAGTCAAGCTACCCATTAAAACATTGAAAGGCGCACAAACAAACTTGCACGCAGAAATTCATGGTAGCTGAATCCATCTGCACTATATTCATCGCGAACTTCCCAGAGAAGTGAAGCTCATCTATAGGTGTAAAACTACAGAAGGAAATAGATCCTAAAACGAACTACCACAAACCCAGTGGCAGAAGCTACCTGAGAAGCACTAACTCTCGAATTCCACCCACGGGCCAATTACAATCCCGTGGCTGGAAGACACCCATCATCAATTAAGCAACCCATACAGGCCAGACAGCCTTGCCTGCACACCGAAACACTAACCTCACAGCAGAGTCGCGGAGCAGGGTGCTTCGCTACGGAGGCCCAATCCCAAACACCCGAACAGGAACAGCAGCAACGAGATCCGCCAGACCAACCGATTCCCCTACGCTCGAACCTGCGCCATTCGAGCACGGCGAGCAACTCTCTGCGGCTCAACCCGCCCCAGAACACGGGGCGACACCGATCTACCAACCAACCACACAGAGGAGATACGGAAACGGGGTAGAATCGGTACCTGACGACGGCGCGCAGCAGCCTCAGGCCGGGGAGCAAGTCGGGAGCCAGCAGAGAGGGGGCGACGACGGAGGACGCTGCGAGGAAGCGGGGATTAGGGTTTATCCTGGCACGCGGTCACGTGGGCCTTGGTCGCGTGCAGATGTGATGGAATGGCCTGCGCGAGGAAATGAAGGAATTGGATTTGGGCTCGAACGGGCCGTGCAAGGAATTGTCTGGTGGGATGCACGAATTCTTCGAAGCCGCGCCCACCACACGGTGGCCACCGCCGCTGCCACGCTAGAGATGAGAGCTAAATGGGCCGAACCCAATCAGGACCGATACGATCTGGACCGAATTCGGGTTATGTACTTAAACCGGCCGTAGGGCCCGTCAGCGATTTAGCACGGAAACCAAATTCTGTGGACCTTGTTACTTCTGCGGTTTAATCTTGGGTTTTCAAGTATTCTATAGAAAAGATCTTAAAGTTCTGTCTAATTACATAAATTTATCAGGATAAAGAAATTTTATATTATATACCTTAAAATTTCTAGAAAAATAAAAAATTAGTTAATAAATTATAAAATTTTAAATTAAATCCTAAAAATCGAATTTTTAGGCATATGGGGCTTTCATAAATTATTGAACCTTAGTCATAGCACATATTGAAAGCTTCATAACTATGGATTTATTTTTCTAGCATAATTTTTTTGTAATTCTGAAAATTGCTTGTGAGCAGCAAAAAATTATGAAAATGCTAGAAAAATTCTGAAAAATTATAAATAATTATCTACCGAATATATATATATATATATATATATATATATATATATCAATCTTTACTGGTTCAAGAGTGAGCATGCAATATACTGATTTTACTAACAGTAAAATTTATTTTTGCATTAATATAACATAGGATATATCGGACATAGCAAAAACGGAATTTGCCAAGCTTGCCATGAATAGCAACAATTACCTGACTTGAACAATGGATGCCAAGATAAACCTAACAGCTATATCTCTTTTGCTCATAACGCCCAGCTCGAAGCTGGTATCCTGCTCTCTCTGAAGACGCCAAGTGTGTTGCTCTGCAGTTCCTAAGCCACCATCTTTTATGTGGACTTGAAGACCGGGTATTTAATAGATGAGGATCCGCTAGCACTATAGAATGCTAGAAGCACAATGTGAATGGACCCTCCTATGCTTCCAAGACTATAAAAACATGACAACATACAACTTTGACATGCACAAGTTTGTCTCGAAACTATGTTTCTGTAACCAGAAAGTTACATATGCTGAGATGATAGACAAGACCTTGTGCACATTTGACCCCAACATCAGGATATTGCAACAACAGCATCGTCATGCCAAATACCAGAAGTGCTATGATCTTATCTACGCTTTGCTAGAAGCGAAGAAACGTGAAGAATTCTTGATAAAGAATCATCATATTATTTCTAATGGGATACAAGCAATGCCTAAAGCACATCCAAATAATCAACACGCTAGCAATAGTCATGACCACAGAAAAGGCCGAAAGCATCAAACGAGAAAATGGAAAGAATGGCTGAATACATATGGGAAGAAACAAGCCCTAATGGAGAAGTAAGGGTAAAGGGCTAGGGAATTTTCAAATGTAAAACACAGCCAGCAAGGATGCATACCATGCACAACTATGCTTTTAGGTGTGGATGCACCAGTAATTGGTTGCGCACTTGCCACACCCCAAAGCATTTGGCAACATGTAATCCACTAGAAAAGTCAAGAAGACCAAGAGGAACAATGTTGAGGCGGACTTCACTACTCAACCTGTTGTCGACACTGACGTCAAGAAAAGTGATGATATGGTTCTTGATTCTATGGAGAAGTTTCAAAAGGACCTTTTCGGATATGGAAATGGTCCCATGTATGAAGATGACATTTTTGGGACAAAACTCGTGGAATCCCACAAGGATACTCATGACTTATATGGAAACCTAAACAAGTCTCCCAAATATTCCTTTATTTTTGCTAGTCGATGCCACATTTCCTTATGAGTCTCCTTAAGAGCCTCGTTATCAGTTCAGGTTTAGTTCCCGATGAATAATTGTCATTATTATTTCCATAATATTTAATTCATTCAATGTGTTATGTTTGTTCTATATTTTACAATATGTTCATGAAGCAACAATTGTTTGATTGCTAAATTATACTTTTAATATATAACAAAGTATAATCCAATTGCGGAGGGGAAAATTGTCTTGTAGACTGTTGCACCACAAATTCAAATCTTAACGAAACTAAAAATTTTCATATTTTGATTAACAAAATTGAAAATATTATGGCCATCGGCGAAAGCGACGCTCATAGTGTTGGCACTGGAAGGACCACCATAATTCTCCCTATGGTACTCGTATAATAATAGAGGATGTTCTCTTGCATACTACGTCCAATCATACTCTATTAGGTTTCAAAGACATTGCATGAATGGCTTCTACATGGAAACAGAAAATGAGGATGGTGCAGAATACATAATCATAACTAAATTTAATATGTGCAATAAACGAGTGGTTCAAAAACTTTCTTCCTTCTCGTAAGGATAATATTATACATATATAAACCTTGAGTTTATATTGCCATGAAAATAATACTTAGAAACCCTAGAGCTCTTTAAGATCTAGTATGATCAACTTGGGTCATCCTAGGTTGCATATGATGAGAAAAATCATCAATAAGTATCCTAGCCATAGTATAAAAACTACCGATCTCCTTAGACATTAAGACTTCTTATGCTCTGCTTGTGCTAAAGGGAAGCTCATAATTACATATTCTTTTCTAAAAGATATGGAAGAACCACCGAGTTTACTGGAGAGAATTCATGGTGATATTTGTGAAACTATCCAGCCCCTGTCAAACCCCTTTAGATAATAAGAATTGATGATTTGCCACACAAAGTTGGTGCATTTGATGATTTGCCATGCTAAGTCTATTGATATTTAGGCCCTGGTGTAAGTTTAAGCTTCATTTGGTTTAGTGATTAATGCTTAATTAATATTTAATGATAAATATAATTATTATAAGACTAGCATTATAATTGAGTTTATCTTAGTTAGTCTCTTTTGAATGAAAGTATGGATATATCAAAGGTATGCATTCGATAACACATTGATATATATTGTTGCGTCCCTTGGATATAAAATTCATGATCTTGTTGAAAAATTCAAATATGAGACTAACTTGTTTATTGAGTATGATGTTGATTAGTCTCATCAAAATGAAAAATGGAAATCCAAAAGGTATGTATCCAATGCAACTTTATTAATTCTATATGCATTCCTTGGAGTTAAGTTAAAGGGTGAACTCCACCATATATAGTTTCAACCTTAAGATGTGCATATTGTTTATAATTTTATAAATACATGAATGTACACATTTGCTGATTTTTGCCCGATCCCCCTGTTAGTGTTATGCCCTTGAGGCAATCATATGGATGATTGAAACATGACTATGTTTATGAATAATAATATGATTATTGGTCCAATGAATATATATCATTGTTTTGATCAACAAGTGTTTGACTTGTTTATGAAGCTCTTTACTTATTGATATAATTCGATAAATATCTCTAATCGGATATCATCGTATAGGACAACGATGAATAGATCAGCACATGTATTGTTCGATGATCATGTTTCATAGATCATGGGATATGGAGATATCATCAATACATTGTGGACGCATGTTGAAGAACATGGGTTAGATAGACCCACAATGGGACACTGCGAGAATGTTACATTCTTATGTGTCATCAATGTATCTCATACATAGTAGATGTATAATCCTTAGACCTGAGATTGTCATATTCCCTACATGTGTAATAGTTTACCTTGGAGTTACCAAACACTATTTCCTAACCGGATAGTTATAAAGGTAGCTTTCATGTTTACTATGAAACATGCAGAGGGAAGTGAGCAGTCAATATGGAATTTGCCACTCCAATGTAACGGAGATATATGCCTAGGCCACTCGTGTGATATGATTAAGAAAGTGCATGACTATGCCGTGATTGAGAAGTCAATCACAACTTATTAATATATCACGGATACGAGAGATGGATTGAACTGTCAAATGATGGCACGCTTCTCGCTTTGAGTTCGATCTTCGTATAGTTTGGCAAAGGGATTATTACATCAGTACTTTAATCATATGCGCTTGGGAGTTGGCATGCTCTGCAAGGAGCCGCTGCCGACTATTGGATTAGAAAAGGGTTTTCCGAATCCATGTCCAAATGCGCATGAACCTACATGGTCACATACTTAACGGGCTGGGACGCATTAATTCGGATTGGATCCGTAATTAATGGACCTCGTGGGCTTAGCGCGTAGATGGGCCCTGACTGCCTAGGGTTTCACCTCGTGGCTATATAAGGAGGAGGAGGCTGGACGCAGAACACACTTTCGTGCGGTTTAGAGGTGTTTCGCCAGAAACCCTAGCCACCTCCTCTCGTTGCCCCCTGCCGAGCGACCCGATGCTTGCACATCGACGCACGGCGTTCCATCCCCGGACGTGCGGACTGCTGTGGTGACGCTGCTGCTACTACGGTGTGGAGAGGACGATCCGCGGCGAGGACGATCCACGGCGAGAACGGTCCACTACAACGACGTGCGAAGGATTCCGCAACTGCGCGTCTAGTGGTAATAGATCTATGATCCCCTTCTTGCGAGTAGCTTTTCTGGTTTGCGGTAGAAATTTTAATTTGTGCTAGAGCAGCATACCGCGTTCCCCAACACCCCCCCAATGGCTAGTTTTCTTTGGGGGCTATAAAAAGACACCATGGGCTGGCATTTAGTTGTTGCTGGTGTATTTGCCAAGTCTTGGGAAGAGTTTGGAGTTTCTCATTTGTTTTTTGAGCTAGAGTGAGCCGCTCAACACAATTGTGCATGTGCTGCACTTTGGGAGTATGGAGAGTAGCTTCAATTTGCATGTGTTGCATCTAGAAGTGGGTTGAGTGTTACTTGTGCATGTGTTACACTTGGTAATCATCCTTGTACATGTGTTGCACTTGGTGATGATCAAGCTAGAAGCTTGATTTATTACTCTGGGTCTTTACCGATGTCGGTGTTTCGTGCACCGGCAATACGAACTTTTGGTTAGTGGGGGTCGCGCGTTCCCTCTCCCCGAATGGTTGACTCAAGAAGCCAAGGGTTTATACTGGTTCGGGCTGAAGGTCCCTACTCCAGTTCGTGCTGCGGATGTGTATATGTTTCTCGGGGGCGAATAGTTGCCGGGTATTACAAACGAGGAAGTGTTCCCTTTGGTGTTCAACCGGTCTCTAGTTTGATCGATCGAACCTCTCCCCTCCACTCGGGGTCCCGCCTTTCCTTATATCGATGGAAAAATGGCAGGTTACATGGGAGTTTGGAAAGGAAAAGGGGAGGGTCCCTCGTGTCTCGGAGTTCGCTCTTTGGTCTTGTCGCCCGACCGGTCCTCGTGTCCTCTACGCCGGGTTGATCGACTAGTCGAGGGAGTCGTTTCCACTACTACAGAAATGCTTATATTAGACGCACTATCACAGACGGTTTTCAAAAACCGTCTGTAATATATGATATCACAGACGATTCTATAAACCAACCGTCAGTGAAATTATCACAGACCGTTATTAATAAAACCCGTCTGTGATTAGATAAATATCACAGACGGTTTTGTATTAAAACCGTCTGTGATATTATCACAAACGGTTCTATAAAAACACCGTCTGTGATATAAAGTAATATCACAGACGGTTTTACTATACAACCGTTTGTATAGTAACCACGAGCGGGTTGTGTTTATAAACGCGTCTACGATATTGCTTATATCACGACGCGTTTTGTGTTGATAACCGCCTGCGTAATCGCATTATAACATTTTGATGTTTTTATCGAACTACGTATTTTCATCGAAGGCCATAATTCGCTCATAGATAGGACGAAAAATGGTAAACCATTTTATAACATAATGAAATTGAAATTGCTAGTGATCGGACGTCGGTTTTTATAACATTTTCTTTATGCGTGTGAAACATTTGTCTTCGACAAGCAGTAAAAAATTGTTTCATACATTCAAAAAATCTTGCAATGCGTTCGAAAAAAAAACGAGAATCAGACGTCCGAGTGTAAGTTTCTCCCAATGAAATTTGATAACAACTGTAACAGCCATTTTATAACATAAAACATTTCATTACATTACTACATTACATATATATATTATTACTTATAAATTAAAATATTCATCGCCGTCGGAGGAGGTGGCGAAGCTGCCATCGCCGTCGCTATCGCTCCCTGGCTGCCATCGTGCCGTCGCCGCGCCACGGTAGGCTACCGTCGTCGTCGTCGTCATCTGAGCTCCCCGAGTGCATGACGTGGTCGTCTTCCTCTGACTCTTCCTCGTCCTCCTCCCGCTCCTCCTCCTCCTCCTCCTCCTCCTCCTCCTCGTCCTCCTCCCGCTCCTCCTCCTCCTCTTCCCGCTTGCGTTTCCCGCATAGCGGCGACGCCGGGGGAGGTGATGGTGGAGCGGCGCCGGGGGAGCTTGCGGAAGGAGGTGATGGTGGAGGCGACGCCGGGGGAGGTGATGGTGGAGGCGACGCCGACGAAGGAGAGCTTCATGGCGGATTCCATTATCGCACGTATGCGTGTTGATCGAATTCGATCAATAGCGGTGATTTTATAGGTGGCCGGAATTGAAGACGGCGAGAAACGAAGAGTTCTCATTCAAAGCGCGCAGAAACGAAGAGATTTAAGACGGACCGTCGCTATCACAGCACGATTCTATAAACAAACCGATTGTTGACTATCACACACCATTCCTCGTCGCCTTCACGGACGGTTTTTAAAATAACCGCCTGTGATATACCTATATATCACCAGGCGGTTTAGTTTACATAACCGTCAGAAATATCACCGACGGTTGGTACACATCGCCGTCTGTAATCTTACTATATTACTGACGGTTATTACATAGAACCGTCGTGATAAAGATTACACATCGCCGCTCGTAATCTTAGTATATTACAGACGGTTATTACATAGAACCGTCGTGATAAAGCTTGCCTATATAGGCCCGAGCGCAAGTTCGATGTTGTGGTCACCTGTTGGGATAGAATGCTAAGACCGTTATATCACCGACGGTTTGGCAATACAACCGTCTGTAAGCCTATATAATAGGTGATTCTTGTGATGTAATTAAGGTTAGTAATGGATAATTGCATTATATATATTAATTCAGATCTAAGGTTAGTATTGGATATAAAATTGCCTTATATATATTAATTCAATATCTAGCTTGGTTATGTAAGAAATTTAAGATTGTTTAGATCTAGCTTGTAGATCCATGTTTTCGTGGTGATAGTAATTGGACGTTATAATTGCAATATTATTTTGAAGCTCTAACTTGTTAAGGAAAGTGTACTTAATCGATTGAAAAGAGAGTTCTAATTGGATCGAATATTACATGTGTAGCATAGATGGATCGGGATGTACTGGGACCGTGCGAGTGTGGAGTACATTAATGGCGTCTCCACTTTTAGAAGAGCTGCAGAGGAGGACATGTTTAATAAGGAGTGCAGTATATGCCTTGTCCATGCATCGATTAAGTAGAATATGATGATGTTTGAAACTCGGTAGCAGATCGAAGCACACTTGATTATGCGAGGTTTCAAAAGGGATATACATGTTGGACCGATCACGAAGAAGCGAGAATATACAAGAAGCGGTGGTATCTGTTAACATCTTCGACGAAGTCAACGATATGCCTTATGATCACATTGATTACGCTTCCAAGCGAGGATATGTTGCATGATGACAATCTGGACCAGATCTTTGCGCGCAGAAGGGAACCGTGATGAAAGGGAATATGAAAAATTCGTGGGTTTGATGGAGGACTCGAAGAAACCTTTGTTTGCTGGTTGCAAGGTGAAATACACAAGGTTGTCGTCAGGCTTGAACCGCTGAAATTGAAGGCAAGCAATGGTTGGTCGATAAGAGTTTCACAAGTAGCTTTTACGTCTATTGGCGGACATGCTTCCGGAGAAAGCGAGTTGCCGACAACAACCTACAAAGCCAAGAAGGTTCTTTGTCCCTTGGGAATGGAGGTAGAAAGAATACATGCATGTCCGAACGATTGTATCCTATACCGCAAAGAGTATGCAAACTTGCATGTATGTCCGTGTGCAACGCATCCCTACAAGCGTAAGAGTCATTCAAATGAGGAGGTGAAGAAAGGAAGTCCTGCTAAGATGGCATGGTATCTGCCTCTAATTCCCCGATTGAAGCGTTTGTTTGCTAACCCAAAGGAGGCCAAATCATTGTTGGCATTCGAGAAGCGTAAGAACGATGGAATGCTAAGACACCTGTGACTCCACCCGGTGGAGAAACATCGATAGGAGGTATGAAGAATTACTGCAGAGATGAGGAATATAAGGTTTGGACTGAGCAGATGGAATGAATCCTTTCGGTAACATGAGCAATTGCATAGCACTTGGCCCGTGAATCTCTGTATCTACAACCTTCCTCCTTGGTTGTGTATGAAGCGAAAGTACATTTTATTGTCTCATGCTTATCCAAGGACCGAAACAACACAGGAACGATATTGATGTGTACCTAGCTCCATTGGTGGAAGATCTAAAAACATTGTGGGTTCTGGGGTGCAGTTTGGGATGCATACAAGCGAGAGAACTTCACTTTACAACTTGTTGTTACGCACCATAAATGATTACCACACTTGCTAACCTGTCGGGCCGTAGTACAAAAGGTGCCAAGGCTTGCACTCACCGCCTAGACGATCTTGAGAGTGTGTGGTCAATCACTCGCGTAAAACCGTGTACATGCGTCACCGTAGGTTCCTTGGGAGGAAACACCCATACCGCAAGATGAAGAGACTATTCGATGGGACGAACGAAACGGTTCAACTCCAAGGACTTTTAGCGGGAGAGATGTTCATGACTTTGTAAAGGATTTGGATGTTACGTATGGAAAGGGACGTAAAGCAAGGTCGACCCCTGAGAAGAGCTTGTGGAAGAAGAGATCAATCTTTTGGGACCTACCTTCTTGGGAGCACCTAGAAGTTCGCCACCATCGATGTCATGCACGTGGAGAAGAATGTCTGTGATAGCCTGATTGGTCTCCTACTAAACATTAAGGGCAAAACAAAGGATGGTATCAACGCATGCGACTTGACTTAGTCGATATGGGCATAAGACCTGAGTTAGCACCAAAAGAGACCGTTAAAGGTGGTACGTGTAACCAAATTGTTACACTCTGTCAAAGGCCGAAAGAACTGAACTTTGCGGTGCTTGCATGGTGTGAAAGTTCCGTCAGGCTACTCGTCCAACATGATGAGACTTGTTTCAATGCAAGATTTAAAATTAATTGGCATGAAGTCTCATGATTGTCATGTGTTGATGACACAAATGCTCCCAATTGCAATTAGAAGTATTTTGCCAATAAAGGTCCGAGAGACAATCACGAGGTCGTGTTATTTATTTAACACAATCGCTCGAGAAGGTCATCGATCCCGAAGGACTAGATGGTCTGCAGGTGAGGTGGTGATGACTCTATGTAATCTTGAGATGTATTTCCCTCCGTCATTTTTCGATATCATGGTCCATCTCATTGTTCACCTTGTAATAGAGATAAAGATGTGCGGCCTGTGTTCCTACGTAGCATGTACCCGTTCGAGAGGTACATGGGAATTCTTAAGTCTTACGTACGAAATCGATCTCGTCCAGAGGGTAGCCTTGGCGAAGGTTATGCAACTCAAGAGGTCATCGCGTTCTGCGTCGATTACATGGCTCAGGCCCAACCAATAGGTGTGCCTCGATCTCGCCATGAGGAGGCTCCGAGTATCGGGACCATCGGAAGGAAAGCAATCACACTGATCGATTCGTGTGCTCAAGCCCATTTCACGGTTCTACAACACATGACTCGTAGTGTCCCCGTACATCGTCGAGCACAAGCAATGGCTAAGGCAATAGAATCCATCCCGACACGAGTCTTGGATCACGAGACAACACAACCTTCAGTTCATCAATTGGTTCAAAGAGTGACCCATCACTGGGAGCTAGTCATATGACACCCTGAAATGGTTGGCAAAAGGCCCAGCTTTACAGGTTGTCACGTGGAAAGGATACGACTTAAATGGATACACATTTTACACGATAGATCAGGATTTGAAGAGCACAAACTGTATCAGCGGGTCCGCATAGATGCGTTCAGATCACTGGTCAACGAGGAGCTCCTACTATGGGTTCATAGAGGAGATTTGGGAGCTTGACTATGTACTTTTCAAGATCCCACTATTTCGGTGTCGTTGGGTCCACCTCCAAAGACGTGAAGGTTGACAAGTACGGCATCACCACTGTGGACCTCAAACGTGTCGGATACAAAGATGAACCATTCGTGCTCGCAAACCAAGTTGTTCAAGTCTTTTATGTTACCGATCCGTCTGACAAGAAGCGCCACGTAGTTGTTCAGGGAAAAAGGAGGATTGTCGGAGTTGAGAATGTAGTAGATGAGGAAGAGTACAATCAATTTGATGATTTGCCTCCTATCGGAAATGCCAGCATGGTCCAAGAGGAACAAATTGTGAAGTCACCTATACACGTCGATCATTGTGAAGGGCTAATTTTCACCGTATAATTACAATGTTAATTTGTAAGCAGGACCATGCATGTATGGATAATAAAGTAATATTTCTGTACTTATGTTATTGCACACGTGGTTGTAGAGTAGTAGGCCATAGTAATTGTAGCCGTCGAATGGATAGTGGAAGGGATAATTGGATATATGCCACTGCAGGAACTGTTTATTCGAGATTTGCCATCGTTCCTTTGCTTCTTCGAACGATGCCATTATGAAACCGTGCTTATTCGAAATATGCCACCACTCGCGTCCGGTCACGACACGTGTCCCGTCCGCGATGGCAAATCTCGAATAAGCGGTTCCTACAGTGGCATATATCCAATTAATACGGGACACGTGTTGTGACCGGACGCGAGCGGTGGCATATTTCGAATAAGCACGGTTTCATAATGGCATCGTTCGAAGAAGCAAAGGAACGATGGCAAATCTCGAATAAACGGTTCCTGCAGTGGCATATATCCAATTATCCCATAGTGGAACGGTGTGTACGGGCATGTACACACCCTTAGGGCACCCTTGTGGCTGTGCATGGTGGTTTGTTAGTAACCAAGCTTCGTAAACTTGCAGACATCAGCAGGTAGGGTTGAGCCACGGAGGTAGCCGCTTCTTTTCTTCATGGTGTTTAAATTACGTACCCTAGTAGTGAGCTAGCTAAGGTCAAGATGAACGTCCAAGAGCGAAGCTCAATGCATGAGTATATATACTGTAGAGGAATGGTGGGCCGTATCACAGATGGTTCTAAACTATCCATAGATTTATTTCTGCTTCTTTTCTTCATGGAGTTTAAATTATGTACCCTAGCATGAAGCTCAACTTGCATGAGTATATATACTCCGAGAGGAATGGTGGGGCCGTATCACAGGCGGTTCTAAACTAGAACATGATATATATAATCACGACGGTTCTATACCGTAACCGTCGCAATATATAGTAACACGCAGCGATTCTACACCATAACCGCTCAGTAATATTACTCTATTACAGACGGTTTTATTTAATACCCGTGCATATTAATATCAGACGGTTCTAGTTTAGAACCGTCTGTGATATTCAAACCCTATAAAACTTCTTCACTTGAAACGTTTTCTACCAGACTTCAAACGACGCACACTTCAAACTCCTAACGAAGCGCCGCCTCGAGCCCCGCCGCCTCCGCTGCGCCGCCGCCTCGAGCCCCGCCGCAGCCTCCCCGAGCCCAGCTGGCCGCCCGAGCACGCTGATGGAGACCTGCGCCGCCTCCCCGAGCCCCGACGCCGCCTCCCGAGGCCCCGCCGCCGCGCCTCCTCCTCCGACGGCCGCGCCTCCTCCACCCCGGCGACGTCTCCTCCTCCCCCCGGCGACGCCTGCTCCTCCCCACAAGGTAAATGAGTAATGCTCCTCCCCACAAGGTAAAAACTGTTTGAATGTTTGGTATCGCTGCAGGCGCTAAAAATCTGGGAATCACTTTGCTTTTTTATTTTCGGTTTTGTCTTTGGCTCGAGGAGTCCTTGTGGCTATCTCGAGAATGAATGTATTGAACTTGTGCTTGATACTATCCAGTTTCTATATAAAGGAACCGGGACATCTTTGATGTCCTCTTGATCTAAAAAAACAAGGTAAAAGACTAAATGAGAGAATGAATGAATGGGCAAAACATAAATGAATGAATGAATTGTTGGTAGCTCAGCTCCTGTATGTATATATGTATGTATTGTTTCGTGTGTTAATTATCGTCATGAATGAATGAATGAATGAATGGGCAAAACCGCAAAGTAAGGTGGAAAAAAGAAGAAGAGGAGGAAGAAGAATGTATGATGGATGCATCATACATTCTTTCGAGTAGTAGTATGTTGCACTTATATATTGTCATGGTTTGCAAAATTTGGCGATGCGCGTAGTAGCCTTTTAAGGCAATGCATTGTGGAAGGGAGGGATTGGACACAACTTGTGGGCTTGTGCTTGTTGCTCTGCTTGAGTCTTGTCTTTGGAATCTCTTAGCTTAGGATAATCATCGGGAGCCGGGACAGGAGGGAGGGACGTCTCGGTGGCAAACCAACCTTTCTATTTTACTATGATCGTGTAGGTGTCTCTGCGTTTGGTTGGTGCACTCACTCCCTTCTTTTAGATCCTCGACGGCAGCATTCCATCACCCACAATTTTGTTAATCCCTTCTAAGTCTAGACGCAAAATCACATTGTTGGGAATTTTATTACTCCCTCTAGATACAAAATAAAGTCGTTTTAGACTAAAACTTCCAGTGCCAATATATATTTTTATGGATGTATTAAAATATTGAAATAATGTTTGCACCAGTATGTTCTAGATCAAGTGAATAGTTAGGTTCATTTATTTTATTTTTCTTTTCATAGTTCCCTCTCTCTCTCTCTCTCTCCTTTGTTCTTTACATCGGGCCCAGGGTCGTGGCGTCGGGTGGCAACCGGTGCGCTCGGCGGTGGCGGGTGGATGGAAAGCTGGCTGAGGATGAAGGGGACAGGAACCCGAGGGCGGCAAGGAGTAGCGGCGACATTGTTGGATGTATTTGAATTTTGATTGGATATCGTCGAATTTTGACTGATCACCCACATTTCTTCTTTTCATGTGATGAACACATCCAAGCAGTTCCCATCGAAATAATGATGGAATAACATTATTTCAATATTTTCTATCCACCTTAGGACCAACTGAAGGATCTGTTCAGCCAAGTCAAGTCAAACCAACTCGCGCTCCAAGAAAAGCAAACAAAAGGCCAACAGGCCGATATAGCATCACCGATCGATCCGAAAGATGGGTCCCCTACCGGATGTAAAAGGTAGTGAATGCGTTACGAACAATGTGCTTGGGATAGTTGTTCGCGAACGGGTTCCCATCACAATTGTATCCTGGAAGTCAGCGACCGACGAGGGCCGCAACGACCGCTTACGTAAATCCTTTCCTCCTTCGATATCCCGGAAGAACTTCGAGGCCCGGTCGCGACGGTATGCACCGCTAGTGGCAGGAAAGGCGTGGAAGACCTTTAAGAGCACACTTGTCAAGGAATACGTCAATAAGGACATGACTCCCTACTCTAAGTGCGGGTTCATTGCGAGGATTCATGGCGACGCTTTGTTCGGATGAAGACGATAGATCGATTCGTGCTTGAAAGCGAAGCCCACAAGGCCCTGCGCAGTAAGGAACACCCACCCCACAGACTTCGGCACGGCGCTCACGCGGGGAAGAGGATGCAATGGGACGAGGGAGGACGAGGGGACTCGCGCCATTTGAATCGATTGTTGACTAGCGCGCCCAGGCGGCTAAGAGCGAGGTCATGTGCCACACCATCGGCACCATATCCTTTACAAACCACTCGGACGAGGAAGTCGTTTGGTAAGATATCGAACCACCATTTTGAGTACGTATTTAGTTCCTAACTTCATCGGTGAAATAACTTGTTGGGATCTTGCGGTAGAGTTGAGTGCACAATCTTCCGGTGGATCTTTTGTCCCGAACGAGGAGAGAGATGCACTCTCCACGGCATTGGGAAACAAGGAACACCCTGGTCGCACTGCGAGGCAAAGGGGTTTTCGTTCCCTGGAAGGCGGGCTTGAAGACACCGACATGTACCGGAGTAAGAAGAGAGGTAGAGACGGCGTGAGAAAAAGATCGTGAAGGATCTTGAGGACAGTGAGAGAAGAATTCAATGGTAAGATAAGAAGCCTCGAGGAAAGGCTCAATGCTCAAAACACAAATCTGTGCAAGACCTAGGGTTTAGCCCCACTACTCGTAAGCATTTGTCCGTCATACGACCAGGGTAAACACCCGGCAGATTCACATGCAGTGACATCAAGGTATACTAAGTATGATCCCTTGAATGCTCCATAGATATATCTTTTGGCACATTAGCTAATTGGGTACCGTTGTTTAGGAGCCCACGCTGCAATCTCCAGGTGAGAGTTGCCAATTGCTCCCTTCCTATACAGTCGCTTGGGGCCTCGCGTATCCATCCATTGAAGGCGATGGTGCACGGTACCTGCTAGCGCCGGGTTTCACGAAGGTCAATGTGGGACGGCGTTCATGACATTTTCAAGATCATCACACTACAATTGCCTCCAAATGACGAGCTTGAGACAGGGGATGTCATCGGCACATTCATCCAAAGGCCCAGCGACATATCTCTAGACATCCATCCTCCACCGTAAGTACCTCTACTTCCTCCGCCGATTGATCCAATTCCCCCAAATCAGTTATCGTGCCCTCCCACCCAAAAACATTGACCATGAGTTTGATATTGACTTTGACTTTGATTGCTCTCTACTCCCCTCGTCTCCCGAAGATTTCCGTTCCAACAAAGAAAGGGAAGGGCAAATCGAAAAGATAGCGAAGGCCTTGGAGTACTATCCGATGGCCCCGCTGGCCCTATTCAAGCTAGAGAGCCTTTATTAACGGAAGATCGCATCAAGACATTGACTTACTATTTGCAAAAGCCTGCATACATACTACATGAGAGAAGCTAACAAGCCAGAGAACGAGCGTACAACAAGTATCATGGTCCGCTACAAGCCTAAGCATCTGCTCAACGAGTCGGGGGCTACTTAGCGGTCGGCTTCGAGGACTGTTCGATCTCTTCAACCTCGACGCCCTCGACGCCTCGTTCTTAAGATGTCGGACATTGTGAGTGTGTCTTCCCTGTCTACGGATAAATGTCATATATATATATATATATATATATATATTTTAAGTGACACTTTGCCTAACTTTTGTATATATAGATTCATGATACGCGGCGAGAGCGAACAATACATCGGTGGGTTTCCTCGACCCACTCTTAGTCTCGCGACCAACAATGAACGAAGATGCAAAAGCGATGAGGAATACGTGCGACATGCCTTGGATGCTCGAGAAGATAAAAGCTTCATACTTTTACCCTTTAACCCAGGGTAAGTGCCGCCCGACTTGGTATACTCTCATTTGTAATGTGCACACAATACTTTGGTGCTAATTGACCATGGCAACATACCTATGCAGGTTTCAGTTCTAATTGTAATTCATCGGCCAAGAACCGGGTTATTTACGTTGATTCCTCACATACCTAAGCAACCACGACTTGAACCCTATCGCACGGTTAATCACCAGGTAACCACGTTGTTTAAGGAGCTTGTTGCTCCTGGAATAGCCGAGGCTAACCTTTCGAAATCACGTAGGGCGGTCAAAGCTTTGCGAGATCATACATTCAAGGCGAGGATAAGGCGTTGCGACGATTTCAAGTTTCCGGTATCCTCTATACAGTATAATCCTATTTCAAACTCCGTAGCCATGATTCTCGAACTAAGCAATTCTATTTTTCCAAAGGCCACCAACAAGGACAGGGCAATAACCGATGTGGATTTTACGTTTGCCATAACATGCATCTCCTCGTCAATGCAACACAAATGAGTAACGATAAAACTTCGTTTGCAAGACAAGGATCTGGCGTCCCTTCGAGGAAAACTTTGTTTTTTCTAGTCACTGAAGTCATTAGTAAAAAGGCGAGTTCTACGCGGTGCCTAACTGCAAGAGTTAGGTTTATCTCTGTATTGCCACTTGTCTTGTCATTCTAATTTTCCGGTTTATTTGCTGAAATGGATGTACGGATAGTGCTTGTGATGATCTGTGATTGCTGAAATGGATGTAATGTCTCTGTCTCTGATGAACTGTGAAATGGATGTAATGATGCTTGTAATGTCTTGATGATATTCGATGAAATGGATGTAATAATGCTTCATGCTGATCTTGATTGATGGGCATGAAGGAGTCAACATATCTCATATCAAGAGCCATCTTCGTGTAATACATAGGATTTTCCAAGTATACATATGCCATACTATATCTTACCACTAGTGCGGACATATATCTTGCCGTATATCCGTGCTTTCTTTTCAGATACATATCCCTAATAGGTCACTAGTGTGCAACCTTCTTCTTTTTCTAAAAAATGTTGAAGTCTATGTTTTTCTTCTAGTGCCTAATCCCTGCTCTTGCACGATCAAATACAATTTGAAATAGAGAAGGTTAAGAAAAGAAGAGAGGAAAGAGCAATTGAAAAAGCACACCATGAGGAGGAAATGGTATGTATATATCCCTGGTTATCATAAATCATATATTAGTTTCAAGTAATATTGCTTGTGGAACTAAAGGTCTAATTTATTCTAGTTGTGGTTATTTTCATTGTGTGGATACTATTTCATCCAATAATAACTTGTATATAGTAATGTGGCTGGAAGTGCATCATTTGATAACTTTATTTAACGCTTTCAGTAAAGGAAATCCTCAATCTTTGCACACATGAGACATTGTTGTCTCTGTACAAGGTGCCGACCTTTACTTGATTGATGATTTCCTTCTGAAAGTTGCCACACTCCGGGGGAAATTGAAAAAGGGTGGTATAGTGGATGTTGAAGCTGCTGCAAGAATTGTGCTTCATGACTGGAATGAGGGTAGGATATACTCTCTCCCATATCAACTTTGTTGATTCTTTATTTTTTCCGAGTCATCCGAAAGGCCCTGTTGTTTTAGGAAGCTGGAAAGAATTTAATATTGATGAAATTTACACAGTGAGTCTTCATTTGCTGAAATGGATGTAATGATAGTGCTATAATCAGCTTGAAACAATTGCTAAATGAATCCCATATCTGTGATCGCTGAAATAATGCTTGTCTAATAACCGCAATGTAGCTTCGTGTTATGTCTGCTTTGAGGGCATGGCTAGCATTTCTGAGGCTAGCCAATAAACGTAAAAGATGTATGTATGAAAACCATATCACAGACGGTTCACAACTAAGCGCCTCAGTGATATAAATATCACGCACGGTTCATACATGTGGACCTTCTGTCATAGTTTGTATAACACGCAGCGGTTCATATTACAAACCGATCGTGATATACACTAACACGCACGGTTGGTATATGGAACCGTTAGTGATAGGATTTATATCAGGCACGTTCATATTACAAACCGTCAAGATTTAATATAGCAATCGACGGTTGGTATATGGAACCGTTAGTGATAGGATTTATATCAGCATCATATTACAAACCGTCGATGATTTAATATAGCAGCGGTTCTAAATAAGAACCGTCAGAAATATTATCACGCATTTGTTAATGAAACCGTCTGTGAAGTTATTATATTATCACTGACCCATTGTTAGAGGCGGTTCACAAAGCCGTCTCTGATGATATTTGTGAACCGTCTCTAATGGTCTTTTCTGTAGTAGTGTTCGGGGCCTGATTGGGGGAGTGACGTATTGCTTCGTTTGTCGATAGGTGCTGACGTAGCGATGCTTGACTTTGGCGTCCCCCGCCAGAGGGTGCGCCCTCTTGTTATGTGTCAGGCGGATGGGACCGGAGCTTGACTTCGCGTGGCTCCCCTGCTTCCTTAGGAAGGAGCCATCTACCCTGGCGGGGGCGTCTTGAGCATCGTGCCCACGGGGTAGGCGGCCAACTCCCAGCATGGGCCTCGACGCCGCGGTCGTTGGTGGAGACAGTCTTGGTCGGGTCAAAGCCGTAGGTGCTCCGACCCACAGGGGTCGGGGTCTGGTGGGCACTCCGATGGTGGTGGTCGGAGTGCGTCCAAGCCCAGCCGGGCGGGACTCCCTTGTTGCCCAGCGAAGGCCTGCCGGGCGGAGCTGGGCCTGGAGTGGCCCAACTGCTTACTCGGGCCGCTTGGGGTACCCATGGTATGAGTATCCGTCAACCGACACCTAGATAGCCAGGAGGCGTTGTGGTTGGTGATCTTCTCAAGAAGAGTGTGAGAAGACCTCACATGTTGTGAAGGTTGGAGCTCACCTACCCAAAGGGGGAAAAAGCTACCACTAGTGGATTCGAGGTGTTCGCTTAATTCATGGAGTTGGTCCATTTCGTTTTAGCTTACCTCAACAAGGATTATGGGAGACCGGTAAGTCTTCGAACACCACAGCAAAAATATTAGTGTCAACTCTTGGTTTGCTTTCTATTGCATATTTATATTCATATAATTTACATTTATAGAATTAAATTGATTGCTTGTCTATCTAGGACTGTAAACTTAATCTATACTTAGATTGTTAGTGCACATAGTGAGCCTAGATGATTTAGGCTTTAATAGTCAAAATCTTTGATTTACACTTCCGCATATAAATTAGATTTTGGCCAAAGAGTATTTAAGTTAAGAGATAATTTTTAAAACCACCTGGGGCCATATGTTAGTGAGATATTGCGTGGCAAATCATCAAATGCACCAACTTTGTGTGGCAAATAATCAAATCCCCTTTAAATACTTAATGGTATTGATAGATGCTTCTATTAGATGATCCCATGTATGCCTCTTATCTACTTGAACCCATGCATTCACTAAATTAATTGTCCAAAGTATTAAATTAATAATCTCATTTCCAAATGAAAGGATTAATTCCATTCGAATGAACAATTCTGGCGAGTTTATCTCAAAGACATTTAATAACTATTGTATTGTTCTAGACATTAATGTAGGACGTTTAGTACCTCATGTCCACACATAAATAGTCTTACAGAGTCATTAATGAAAAGAATAAAACTTATTACTATGTTCCTTGCATAATTGTAGAATAGCTACTAGTTGTTGGAACCATGCAATGCTACGGACTGTTGTATTAATTCAACTCGGACCAATGACATACCATGATGTGCAAATAGTGCATGAGAAAGGACAAAATATTTTTCATCTATGAAAATTTTGCTGTGTTGTATACCTACCAATCTCACCACTATAACATACATCCATTGTCTCTCACTAGAAGTTGGGATCTATGTAGATTATGAATCTCCGTCAATTATTAAATACCTATAGCATATGACAGGGAATTTGTAAATAGCTCGATACACTAACTATATCTTTGATTATGACAATTTCTTAGCATTAGGGAGAGAAAAGTGCCACATTAAATAATACCGAAAAATATATTTGAATGTCACGGGCATTTGATCCTTAGACCCACGTACTAAAAAAATTCAACCTTGAAGTTCGAAGGATAATACATTTGAAAGCTAATACTTTGTAAGATGCCTTCACTGATCATAAGAGAGTGACAAAATCTTCAAATACCTCTAGTAAACACACTAAAAAGAGTGAAAAAAAATACTCTATAAGGATATTTAGGCCCTGTTTGGCAGAGCTCCAGATCTCAGCTCCACCTCGGAGCTGAAACTTGTAGACTGAAATAAAGTGACTTAAATTTATAATTTTATTCTAAAATTAAACAAGACGATCTACCTAAGACTTTTAATATACCCACAGTTCCAACTTCACAAATTTGGTGAAGCTAGGAATACCCAGCTCCACCAACTCCAAGAATTTGGTGGAGCTGGAGCTCTTCCAAACACCCCCTTAATCTACTTTTACCACTCATAATAAGGAGATAGAGGCCTTTGGGAGCACGAGACTCAATTCTGTGAAGATGTCAGCAGAAACAGAGAACTAAACAAGTCAGAACACCATCTAAGAAAGTGAAAAAAGCTTAACCTGATGTTGAGAAAATCCCTGAAATAAGCCACCTAAAGATGGCAACCTCATCAAATATTTGTGCGCACAATCTGACGCTAGAAAATTGGACACCCAAACTCCATAGTTGTGTGAAATCATGAGGAGTTAGAAAAAATTAATGAAGAAATATCTACTAATTATGTGAATTCAGGAGAGTTATATAATAGAAAGACTACTATTATCGACATATATTTTGCCTCAAATATTGCTAAAACTATTGATTTGGATTATGTATCATCCGAGTATATGTTGATGATCTGAATATCATCAAAACCACAATGAACATAAATAAAACAAGTTCTTACCCTATTACAAAGTTTGTGATGAAATATTTGGGTAAAATCAAATAATACTTGGGCTTGCAGCTATAGCATTTCCCAAAATAAATTTTTATACAGCAGTTTACCTATACCAAGAAGGTATTAAATTTTTTTAACATGAATAAAACCTCACCCTTTGAAGACCCCATGGTAGTACGATCCATTGATGCAGATAAAGACCCATCCAAACCGAGAATAAAAAATAAGCAAGTATTATAACCTAAAGTTCCATACTTAAGCACCACATCGACATTTATGTATCTTAAAAATTGCACCAGGCCTGATATTGCATTCGCAGTAAATTTACTAGCTGAACATATTACAGCTCCAACTCAACCATGGTGATAAGCAAGATCTTAGCTTATTTTACCGGGCGGACCAATACTCAACCATGGTGGGATATACGAATGCTTGCTATCTTTCTGATTCCCATAGTGCCAAATCTCAAACCGAGTTTATGTTTCGCTTCGATGGTACGGTGGTCTTTTTTTTTTTTGCAATCTTTTAAGCAAATCTTGGTAACTACATCTACCAACTACTCAAAGATAATAACATTATATGAAGCCTCACATGAATGTGTTTGGCTAAGATGTATTTATCCATATCTAGAAATCATGTGGTATTAATTCCATCGATACTCCCACAATTATCTCTGAAGATAGTATTGTTTGTGCTGTACAAATTCAAATGGGTTATGTAAAGAGTAATATCACGAAGCATATTGCCCCTAAACTTTTCTACCCTTATGAATTCTAGAAGAATGGTAAGATAAAGATACTGCAAACTAAGTCTTGTGAAAATCTGGGTGATTTATTCACTAAGTCTTTGTCGACACCTAGTTTCCAAAGATATGTTCGTGGCATTGGAATGAGGTGGCTTAAAGAGATGCAGAGTTCAGGAGGGAGTAAATCCTTGAACCATAACACTTGAGTGTTTGTAACACCCCAATTTTTGCTTTTCATGAATTTAAGTGAAATTTGGCACTTTTGTGAATTTTTGGAATTTTCTGGAATTTATTTGGAATTTATTTGAATTTATTCCCTTTTGAAATAATTAAAGAATTTAATTTTGCAAATAAAATTTTGTTGGAAATATTTTATTTGAGTCCAAAATGTTCCAAAATATTTTCTAGAATTTTTCTGGAATTTTTCTGAGTGTTTTCCTATTTTTAATGAATTAAATGAATTTCTGAGAATTAATTTGATTATTTAATCGCTGGAAAAACCCAAACCGGGTTTCACTGTTCATCCGACGACCGAAGTCCGAAGTCGGACT
The DNA here is from genome assembly GCA_036346355.1 of Rhipidocladum racemiflorum. Lineage (NCBI taxonomy): Eukaryota > Viridiplantae > Streptophyta > Magnoliopsida > Poales > Poaceae > Rhipidocladum > Rhipidocladum racemiflorum. The sequence continues at coordinate 39,052,687 of CM070569.1, read as the reverse complement.
CGAGTCCGACTCGAACCCAAATCACTGGCCAAGGCCGAGCTGGACCGGCCCACGAGTTTTAAGCCGTGGACCGTTGGATCAAGATCCAACGGCCCACATTGATCCACGAAGCCCACGTGCGCCGCACCACACTAACCCAGAGACCAGCCAATCTTAGCCGTTGGATTTAGATCCAACGGTCAAGATCAACCTGCACGGCTCGAGCCAGATCCGGCCCGGATCCGGCCTGTCACGCGATCGTGGCCGTTGGTTGCGCCACGTGTACGGCCCGGATTGCATCTTCCCCGTCCGAATCGCCGCCGGACTCCGCCGCCGTGTGGGCCTAGGGTTCCGCCTTTTGCGCGAACGCCGAGGGTATTTAATGCCCGGGACTTGCCTCGAGGACCGCCTTGACCCCGCGCAGCCGTTGCCCTAGCCGCCGCCGCCCGTAGTGCCCCGACGCGCCTGCAATTGCTCGCCGTAGTTGCTCTCTCCTCCGCCACGGTTTTTGCTTCGCCCTGCCGTCGTCCGCCGTTCGCCGCCGCGTCTGAGCCCAGGTCCGAGACCGTCAGGCCGAGGCGCACCCGTGGAGACCTTTCACCTCGTCGGAGAAGCCCGCAATCGCCGTTCCCCGTGCCGTCTTCTTCCTCTTCGATGAGCCAGCGCCGCCGCGCACCACCAAGCCCCCGCAAGCACCGTCAGCCGTCCGATCCGCATCGTGTGGTCCAGATTCGTCCACGTCGCCCGGAGGTATTTTCTCACGTTTGATTTCTTAGATCTAATCTCCACCGTTAGATCTAGATCTAACGGTTTAGACCTCGCCACGTAGCCGTAGCAGTAATGAACTAGATTAGATCTGGACCGTTGGATCAAGATCCAATGGCCCACGTTAGCCCACGTCACCACAACGAAATCCACGTTGCGGCGTCTAGATCCAATCTCAGCCGTTGGATTTAGATCCAACGCACGAGACCAACGCACGAGATTGTGCCATGTAGCCCAGCTGCCGCACCGTGCGCGTGTGAGCGCGCCACTGACATGCGGGGCCCGCATGTCAGTGACTATTGCGTGCGCCGAGCGCACCGTAGACCCGCCGGGCCCGTAGACCAGGTCCATGGACCGGGACACGTGGTAGCACCCGGGTGGTGCCACGTGGCATGATGACGTCATGGTGACGTCATCGTGGGGTTCGGCCGGTGCTGACGTCAGCAGGTCCACGTGGACCAATGAGGAGCTGACACGTGTCACCCATGACGCAATAATTATTTTTCGAAAAAGAAAAATGATTTATTAATTCGGTTTATTGATTTCAAATATAGATTCAAACATCAAACGCTTATAACTTTTGCGTTTTAACTCTGATTTGAGTGATTCAAATTTCTAAATTCTTATAAAATTGAGATCTACCTAATGGTGAATTTTATTTAATTTTTGGACCAAAGTTTTTCTCTATAATATTATTTAATTAATTATTTAAACTTTAAACGCTTGTAACTTTTGCGTTTTAACTCCGATTTCGCCAATTCAAATTCCTAAAAATTCATAAAATTATGCTCTCTCTGTTTATGGACTTCATTTGGATGTTTGGACACTTTTTGTCTACTGTTTTATTTATTTATTGCTATTTACACGCGTTACGAGTAGACGTTGAAGTGCCTGAAGGCTTCGAAGGTGAAGTGTTGACCCAGGAGCCACCTCAGGACCAAGATCAAGTACTCTTTGAAGGCAAGTTGTGCTTTGACCATGTTGATCCTATTTTAAAATTAATTTGATTTAAATTATTGCATGCTAGTTCAATTAGAAAATGCTTTAATTAATTTTGGGAGATTAGTTAATTGCCTAGTTGTTGTATGCCACATTGACATAAAGAATTGTATGCCATGAACCCCTTGTCACCCTAGTTGAGGATTAAGTAGTTGGACTTATTAAATTGCCAACATGGGTATTTAGACCGTTGTAGTATAATGCTTAGACCTGCCACGTATACCGGACATGATTTTGACAATTACTTGTTAACATTGACTTAATGAGATATGGAACATGTTTTTGAGAAGTGTCATGTGTTATTGATGATGTTGATGGCACGTGGTGCATGGTAATCAACTGGGGGTTTGATAAATAGATTTGGACCGGGGCATGTGGCAAGAAATGATCGGGTGGGCCAGTTGTGGCATCGGGAGCGTTGTTTTGGTTCTTCGGGTAGTCTTGCCCTGGTCAACATAAGGACTTAACCTTGCAAGCCTTTGAATTGAGTTAATCGTGCAACCACATGTCCGTAATGGGACGGACCTAGTTGAGTAAGTTACTAATAACTTGCATGTGAAACCTCAGGTGTCAACTACACCCTTTGTGTAGCTTGAAAGGGGAGCGTACCGATGCGATGGCATGGTACCCGTCCAACGATATGTCGGTCCCATACTTCGCCTTTGTTAAGGGAAGGGATGATGTATGGCAAAAACCGGAAAGGTTCACTTGTGTAGTTAGCCGTTTCCGAAAGGCTTTGTTACGATCACTCGCATTTGTGGTGTTTGGCTGTATCTTGTGGGTAAAGTGCATAATCTCTGCAGAGTGTAAAATCTATTCGAATAGCCGTGTCCGCGGTATTGGACATTGCTCGGGGATTACAGTCAAGGGTTAGACTTTCTTGGAAATAACTTGAACTTGAGAGGTTTGGTTTGGTTAAATGATGATGTTGATGGAAATGTGGACTAGGAATGGGGAAGATGTTTATTTAACTCCTGGAAAAGTTATTGATATTACACTGTTTCTATCGCTTTTGAATCTACTTATGTTATTTGTTAAATGCTGTTACTGCAAATGAACCATGAGCTATTCCTTTGAATTAAGCCATGCATGTAGAATATTAGCTTGCATTCTGTGCATGACTTGCTGAGTACCAAGTACTCACCCTTGCCACAATACAACACCAGTTGAAGAAGAGGCGACGCCAGCTTTGGAGGAGGAATTTCAGGAGGAGCCGTCTAACTAGGGAGCGAGTCCAGTCAGTTGCCTGTGGCATATTGGTTGGCGCCACACGTTTTCTTTATATATTCCGCTGCAGATTTTACTTAAATAAGTCTTAGCCCTGTGAGGCGTACTTTTGTAACTTGACCATAAGGTCGAGCAACCAGTTTGGTTATCTTAATTAAAGTACTTTATTATTATCGATGTGTATGATTGTGATATTTACCAATGTTGAGACTGTGTGCACTAGCATGATCCTGGACTAGTGCTGAATACACAGAGGGTCCGGATTTGCATATTCGGGTCCCGACAGTATAATCTTGAAGATACTACCATAATTTAGAATATTACAAGTTGCATTTTTTTCTCTTAGTGAGTTTTTCTAATTTTTTTCACATGAAAGTTTTTTAATGAGGAAACAAGTGTAACACAATATGTGGATGCAATGTGCTCTTTTATCTATCCTTTTTCATGTTATTACGCGATATTCGTTCAAGTGAGATTATTGAGATATAACCAAAATTTTGGTATTGTTGGACGAATTTCAAAACTACCCTTGAGGGGTTTTGGGTATAAATATAATACCCTACTGTACAAGATAATCGATCTACAATCAATAAAGAGAGAAAATAGATGTTATCTATATCATGTATTTATCTATTGTAAATGTTTTTTGAGTATTATTGATTGACATTAATATTGATGTACAATGATCAATTTATTATTTAACACCATCCGAGTTATGCACAGCCATCTCTCACTTTCGTTGCTTTGTTTTTGAGATTGGTTCGAAAACCACATCGATATCACCTGGTGGGCGTGGCCATCGCAAAGCGATTTTGCGAACATCGATCAAGAGATTCGCCACCCCGATAGTTGTTATTGCTGTGACTTTCTCCAGTTTAGTGCTTCCATGGTTTCATATCGCACACTGAATATTAAAGAGAGTTGCCGTCAGGGTTTTACTTTTTTTTTTCGAACCGGGATTTCAACAACCCGGTGGTATCAAAATTCGCGAAAAAATCGCTCAAAATTGAACGGTTCAAAAATCAAATGAATTTGGAATGTGGTCAAATTGCCGAGCGATTTTCACGGTTTTTGGACGAAAACTGCTCGAAAAGGCTAAAAAACCGCTGATAGTTAAAAAATTGGGAAAAATGTAAAATTTTTTTTTGGGGAAATTGTAAAAAATATTGTAAAATTTGTGAAAAGAACATTAAAGGCCATGTCATCAATGTTGCTGCAAAGTATCCAATTCACCAAACAAATCACAATCTTTAGCGTTAGCGTTATTTTTCGGGTAACAACATTAATTGATCTTTTTGTGAACTCTGGGTTATACTCAACATAAAGACTAGCTTAACATTGCTATACTTTGTGAGCTATGGAATGTTTTGTATTATGTTTGAACAAGAGCTCTTTAACGTTAAATCAACATTATTATTTAAAGATCGGCCATCCATAAGAAAATCAATCAATATAATTGGATCATTTACGAATATAACCATGTCAAGTTATTAATAGACACATCAAATAATAATAGATGGGTAAGAATAAAATTCAACATAAATTTAAAATGTAAGAAAATAGTAATGAAATGACAAGTTTTGGTAGTTCATGCATGCATACAATAAGAAGTAAGCTTTTTAATGTTGGATAACATTAACATATTAAAATATACCACAACAAGATAATTTTTGTGCATACAAATATCGCTATTTGAACAAACAGTACCATTTTTTAGTGTCATCTATTGCTACTAAATATACATCAACAAATATTGCTACTAAATATAATTGAACGAATATTAATTGGTACTAAATATATTTCAACAAATATTGCTACTAAATATAATTAAACAAATATTGTTACTAAAATATGTCGAAGTAAATATTGCTACTTGACATACTTGAATAAATATTGCTACTAAAAATACTTCTAATTTCTTTTTCTTTTTGAATTTTCTAATTTCTATATTTTGAGTAGCTCAAAAATATCTCCAAACTTTGTTTTTTTTTTAAAAAAAAAAAATTCATGCCAGAAGTCATAAAACTATTAATACTAATTTTAGAGAACTTTTGGATAAATTTTTTTAATTTTTTGAATTTGATCTTGATCGGTAAACCGTGCGGTTTTGCATTTTGAACTAGCGCGGTACACGTGGTTTTCACGAAAACCAAACGATTTTTGATGAAAAGTTGAACCTATTGCCGTAACGTGTAAGAGCATCTCCAGCAAGAGCCCCTAAAACAGGGTCCCTATTTTGGATTTAGGGACTCCCTCTATTTTTTGGGGCCCTGTTTTCAGAGCACAAGTCCAGCAAGAGCCCCTAAATCTCAGCCTCTATTATACTTTTTCTCCTATTTTAACATATCCGCTATGTATAATCTTCATTTGACACCACTAAAATTCAATCAAAAATATTTGTAATACATAAAACATAAGCATATTAACATTTACAATTTAAAAACATGATATTTCAAATTTAAATTTAAAATTTTCAAAACATGATAAAATTTTCGAAACCTCTCATGTATTTTTCTATCTTCAATAATAGGGATTGTACTTGTGTCCCTGGGAATTGGGGCTGAGAAGGCAAATTTAAGGGCCTAATAATTTTAGGGGCTGGAGTTGGGGCCCCACAGGAATTAAATTGAGGAGACAAATTTAGGGGCCTCCTAATTTTAGGGGCTTGAGTTGGGGCCCTGCTGGATCTATTTTTTTTACTACACCCCCTATTTTAAAGTTTAGGGGCTGGTTTAGGTGCTCTGCTAGAGATGCTCTAATGGACCAAAAAGCAAATTAAGCAGGAGCAGGATTTTTTGCCCACAGGGGCATCTGTACCCATTTTACCAACCATTGGTTGTGTTTCGAGATTTGTAAATGTATTTGTAGGCGTCCGAGAATAATAGGGGAAATATGGTACAAAAACTCCCCTTCTCTCTCCTCTTTCTCCCCGAGGTTCGGCTCTGGCTCTCTGCCTTCGGCGAACCGGCATGTCGTGTCGTCAGTGACTGAACTAGAAAATTCTCGTTGGAGTGCAGACTTCACAAGTACAACCCGACAGTCTTATCAATTACAAATTTGGCCCATCAAATCTTGTAGAACTTCTAAAATTTTTTAGGATGCCGAGCACCCCAGATACCGCCCCTCCGTGCCGCTGTTGGATCCGACCAGACCACTCGCCCTCCCCCTCTCTCTCCGAGCTTCGGCTCTGGCTCCAGCTTCGGCGAGCCGACAAGCATGCCGGCCGTGCCGCTGCCGAGACCGAGACGTGGACGGCGTGGTGCGGCGGACAGCACGTACGGTGCCGTTGCCGGATGAGTCACGCCCGGGCCTGCCGGCTGCACGAGGCCCAATTATACGCAGACAGCAAAACGAGCCACCAGACGCATCGGTGCATGGAGGTGTGTACATATGCATGCAGCTAGCGTACGTGTCGTGCCTGCCTCGCCTACACTACTAGACATTGCAAGGTCTACGTACGTGCATGCGCCTCCGCACGTGGCGTGCATGAATGCTCGGAAATCGAACACTGAAGAGGTTTTGCAAGCGATATATCGACATGTACTGTAGTACTGTACCGCGCGTACGTACGCCGGAAATCGAACGAATCTGAAACCTTTACGCAGCAGTCGTGGCTTTTGCCAGCTTTGATCGGTTTTTACGTCCGTCCACCACATGCTGCATCTCCCAATGCCTCTCCGATCCCCCACCCACTCAGGGAGAAAGCAAAGCAAAGCAAAGCAAAGCGGAGCAGATTTTTTTTTTTTTTTTTTTTTTTTTAAAAAAAAGAACAGAACAGAAAGCCTACCTATCCTGTTGCGTGACGAGTATACTTTTCTTTACCAAATTAAAGTAGGGTTTTTAGCTAGCCTTCCACACCCGCACGTTCCATTAATTCTGCCCGTCATTTTGAGATAGCCCGCCGTCCCTAATGTCGCGGGCACGCATGCATACCCAATTCGATCTGCTGTTCTTGTGAGCAATTTCGAGAGACAGGCCGGTGGGTGGGTGGGTGTTGGGGGGGGGGGTGGCGAAAGACGTCACATTTTGTGATATTATAAACTAATCCGTCTAGAACTTTGGATGCAAGTGAGTCTTGCATGGATCCGGTTCCTCTGACATTGAGTTCTCTGACGTGAGGGTCTCATCGCGTCTTGCATGCGTGTTGTGCTGCTGTTTGGTTGATCTGAACTGTGCCGCGTGCCCTTTCAGCATGTCAAAATATTGCGCTTTTTTTTGGGTTATAAAAAAGGATGTGATCATTTACGGTGTCACTAGTATGCCCTAACAACTAGTTTTCATACAAATGTAGGATCGATGGAGTGGATTGAAATTGCTATATAGCTGCTGGTTTTCTACCAGAGGAAAATGTCATAGGAACCTAGAAGAAACCACCATTGGGGCCCCAGTGAGAGTGCAGCTCACCAGCACCCAAGGTCAATCCAAGGAAGCAAACATACCCATGGTGACAAGGTTTCTCTTTTTCCCAAACCTCTTTGCTAGTTTTCTTCTTTTCCCAAAGTATTAATTACCCCGGCCTCCTCCTCCTAGCCCCAAAATCTACCAAGGCGAGGTGGGGCCCCAAAAAAAAAAAAATGGAAAATTTTCTGTACATGGACTTTGGAGAGGAATCTTGTGCCTCTTTAGAAAGCCTGTGGAGCCCTAGGGGCATGAGGAGAATATCCCAGGGCTTGCAAGAGTTCATACGCTAGAGTCCAAGGGGTTAACGCTAAACAAACCCCAAAGGCGAAAAGGTTAATTACCACCCCTCATGGGGGCCAGTATATATTAGAGGGCAAAAATCTGGTTTAGTGCCTTGGACTAAAGTCAGCTCGCAACTAGCAGACGCCTTCCCAAACTTCCAAATATTCACCTGCCTGCCATGCATGCATGCCCACCTAGCTAGCTAGCTGCTGGCTCTTGCTTTGCTTGCGATTTGATCCTGCTGGTTGATGCGATCTTGCTTGCTCTGGCTTGCTGCCCTCTTTGGATTTCGGAAGCTTAATTAGCAAAGTTTAATTCTACTGGTCTCGATCTCTCGTATCTGTAAAATCAAACACGTCGCCACTGTACCGACCGACATGACATGTTGGTGACACTCCCATTAACAAATTAATTATATATGAAACCACGCATCGGCCTTTAAAATCAATAATATGCATGGATGCTTTTTGACTGGCTAAATTAGCGGCTGAAGTTTCAAATTAGAAGGTCATGCATGCATGGTTCTTGAGAACAACCAACAAACCTTTTGAAATGGAAACGCATGTACAGGTTGAAATGTGCGACTTCAAGAAACAAGTTTGGAAATTTGGAATGAATGTATGATGAGCAGTGCTTCTATGCTTTTCCTTCTCGTACAAGTTGCACAAATCTTGAAGCAAGCGAAGGGGTAAGTAATCACCATCTACCCTTCATTCATGCTTTAATAGTTGTGCAACTTTTAAAAGGAAGAGCATAGAAGCACTTCTCATGTATGATTTATTTATTTTTACAGCAAGTCCGCAGGAAATGAAACACCCGGAGAGAGTGAATGTATGTTTCTTTCTCTCTACGTGAAGTTCGAATGAACAAACAAATGTCGGAAGGTAAAAGGGAAAAATTACGCGGTGATTCTACCGTTCTCTGTGAGATCAGGTCGAAAGCTCCCATGCATCAACGACAAGCGGGACACGACAGTGCATGGACGTACGTACTTACCCCTCCTGCAGAACTCGCGGTTAATTAATTGTCATGAATCTAATCTCGATTGCCAAGTACGTACAACGTACTAGCTAGCTAGCTAGCCAGTTGCTCGCAGCAAGCAATTAAGCTATACCATCAGTCCAGTAGTTTTTTACGCATCTAATTAATCAGAGGTTTTAAACAGCGGGGCTGGCGATGATCATCGTACGTCTAGCTAATCCCTGACACCGCTTCCATGGAAAAGGAATCAAAGTGAGACAAGGGCTTGCGTGCTTGTGACTAGCTGACCGGGCCTGGGCGTGCGTGTTACAGACTAGCTTAATTACAGTGTTAGCCACGCATGCACGCCGAGATCATCGAAGCGTTATACTCGGAAAAAATTCTATGCAACGGTGCTGCATACTGTGGCATGTACAGCACTGTACGGATTGGCGCCACGTGTCCCGTTGCGTCAATCTCCATGCAAAAAACAATTAAGTGATAAGGATTAAAGTGCTTGGAGATTGATGAATTTGCATGAAGATTAACGCAGCGGACACGTGGCGCCAATCTACACGGTGATGCACAGACGTTATACTCTAGTTCGAAGCCATGCATTAAGCCAGCGGCTAGTTAGCATCGATCAGGTCATTCTAAATGACGCATTTTTTTGTATCTTTATGCGTGAATCTAGTGTGCTGTGTTACCTATAGCAATGTGTAATGGCACCTGCATGCAGACGTGCGTGTTTGAATCAGCAGAGGTCTGTCCATGAGGATTTGCGCCACTCGCGTACGTACAAACTAAGCTGGTTGACAGTGATAAAAGTCATGGGACATGGGGTGGTAAACTACTGGCCGTATTGGCGTGCATGTCCGATAAGCAGTGTTGGTTGAGAAAGGCCGTAGTATGAGAAGAAGCGACAAATTTTGTCCGCTTCATTTGGTATAAACCCTTTGCGTCAAGGTACATATATATACTAACATGTCTATTTTTTTGTTAAAAAAAAAGTCCAAATGTTAATTGGAGTACGTAGTTACCACACTTGGGAGTATCTCCAACACAGTTGGAGTAGTTAACAACCAGGAGCAATCAACAGTTGTACGACAGACATGTATGTGTATACAGGATATATGACATCAACATATATATATATATATATATGTATGTATGTATATATATAGTGTGTATAAAGGCCAGGAGAAGGGAGATGGAATGCATGCATGTGTACGTACGAGATGAAGGCCGGGTTCCTTTGGATTCTTTCTCTTCTCCCGACTAGTGTTGGTACGTTTTACTATTAAACTAGTGCTGGTGCCGGCCAGTGTATCGGTCGTCTATCGTCTATGCGGGCAAATGGAAGCGGATTGGAGGCATCCGCGGACAAATATTCCATTTCGTGTCGTTTGCGCCGTGGCCGCTTCGCGCACCCGTGCAGAGCGCGCACGTGCCCCACCGCGCATAGTACCAAGGACGAGTCACACGCCCAGCTTAATTTGCCGAGCTACTGATTTTGTGGTGTATCTTTTTAATGATTCTGTAAATACTACTCCCTCCGTCTTACAAAGAATGCATTTTTAGTGTTCAAAATTTGTTCCACAAAGAGTGCATCTTTAGTCCGTATGGCCTAGCTGTAAATGTATGCATGCTCATTTACGTGCTGGTGGAAACCAAAGCATCAACACGTTTATGCATAGAGTAATGAGGGTCACATTAGTCATTTACCTTGCACACTAATTTGTCTGAAAAAACTAAAAATGCACTCTTTGTGGAACAGAGGGAGTAAGAAATATTTCGTGTTTTAATGTAAGATTACACCTGATAAATATAAATTTTTACTTATTATTCTCTACATATTAAATATAGCGCTTAGAGATAATAATTAGCGGTGGTCTAGTTATTTTTATTATCTTCTTGGTCTATACACTAAAAACAAATATGTTCTATTAGTTTAGGCTAAGAGAGTATATTAATCTCTCCGGTCAGAACTAGTCGTCGTCTTGGACATCGATACGGTCTTCAAAACATAGTTTTGACAATTAATTTTTATTATAATATATTTATAAAACCTAATAGAATTATAATATTATAAAAATACTTTTTGAGATAAATTTGTATATTTTTTTCATATATCTAATTTAAATATTTAAAAAGATATCGATACCTATATTTAAAACGACGGATCGATATTGATAACCGGACGAGCAGTACTCTAAAAGATCGTTGGGGTTAATCAAAGAAGCGTGTGCGCGCGTACTAGTCCACGTACCTTGAGAAATGTCCATCCACGCGGGCAGCCGGTGTAGTCGTGTAGAATCAACATAACTATAACCGATCAGAAGAGAATTTTTGTTTTTAATTGAAATAATTAAACAAGTAAAATTAGAATTGAGAATTTTAACAATTAAAATCTAAAAACTATAGATTTCCCTAAATGCACTATCTAGAGTAGCCTGAGCAAATTACACAATTCTAAATCAAGAGCAAGCATAAGATAATACTAGCTAGGAATATAAAATTACACAAATGAATAATATAAAGCAAATCATAAGAGATTAACACCAAGGATTTTTTTCCCACGATCTTAGGGACTTGCCGGTCTTTTATAATCCATGTTGAGGAAGCTTGATTCAATAAAGCTGGCTCCTTGCGTAAATGAGCATTCCCTTGATCACTCGTGGTAGCTCTTCCCCGCTCCGAGCAGGCTAGCTCCTTGCCTTCACAACCACGGGCCTTCTCACAAGCTCTTTTGAGAAGGTCACCGGTTCTCCCGTCTCCAAATCGTCTAGGAGGCAGCAACCTCCAAGAGAATAGAGTGATGACATTTGCTTGAGGTTGATTAAAGTGTCTAGTTGGCTCAAAATAATGCATTGCACACATGAATGCTTCTAACTTTCTCAAAGAGTGAATTGAATGCCCAAGAGAGAAAGAAGATTGCTAGAGCTCAGATATCATCAATGAGTGTCCAAGAAGCTCTATGAATGCAAGTGTGGGGGTATTTATAGCCCCTACCAACAAATCCAACTGTTGAGGAGAAATCTCTAAAAAATTCAGCTTTTGCGGTCTTACCGGCGTGCAAAGCCTGGTAGTATCGCACCATGTCCAACGATCAGATCAGAGCATTAAATGCGGTAGCTAATAGCCGTTACAAAAAATCCGGTACTACCGACGTGCAATGTGAGGTACTAGTACCGACTTTTGAAATTCAATCGGCTCAAAATAGGTCATCTTTGTAAAATAACTACCGGTACTTTATTTGCGGTACTACCGAACCCCGGTAGTATTGGCTATTACACGGCGGTAGTACCGGTGTTCAAAACACAGAAAAACACTCAAAAAAAACACCGCTTCTGTAAAATAGCTACCACTCAAATTTTCAGTACTACCAACCTCTGGCAGTACCGCTCTTTGCACCGTGATAGCTCTGGCTATAGAAAATTCACAAAAAAAGGATTGCTTTTGATAAAAATGTATCGCTCAAATTCTCAGTGCTACCACCAAGCGGTAGTATCGCATTTTTCACTATGGTACTTCTGGCCCAGAGAGAACAATAGAACGGGTATATCCCTCTCTAAAAAATACCTACCGTTGTCTAAAACCTGTTACTACCACATTTTATATAGTGGTACTGCCGGGTTCACTGAACATACAAAACTACTTAGGCTAAGACGAAATGCAACCAACTATGACGCTTAGAAAGAGTTTTGAGCTAATTTAAACTTGATCAAATCAAACTATTAGGCATCACTCCTCCTTAATAGTACGACATATATCCTAGCAAACCGATCTTTCTCCTCATCATATGTATATGGTATATGGAAATGGCATGATTGAATTTGTCATAAAAATACTTTAATAATATTGTTTTTTTTTTGTTGTAATTTTTAATATATGATAAAAGAATTTAGTTATAAAAAAAAGCATATCATTGACTTTAAAAAAATCAAAAACTTTACTCTGTCGTGACTGGAGGAGAGCACATATATACTTGGTGTTGCTGCTTAGGTAAATGACTCCGTGGACTTTGCCACACTTGGCCACACCTCACTACCTCAGTGATTTTATTGACGGTACGGTACAGTGTGAATTTGGAATTTCTGAAGATACAGTGACATCTTAAGATTTGTTATCTCTATGAGTCATGACATTGGTATGCCTACATAATTGAACTAATTAAGTTTAATTCAGTGTTTTGTTGGATCCCAAATATATATAAACTTTGGCAATGTTGTATCCAGATATCATGTATCATTTACACTGGTGCGTTGATAACAAAAAAAGAAACGCCAACGACTATTGACGTGTGCAGGGAATTCCTGATGGCATAAACAAATTATTTGTTATTTGAACATTGACCCAATTAAGCTCCAGACTAGTCGGCAAGCACGCGCTAGCTCCAGTCCTCAACATGATGAATTTTTTCTAGACCAAACTCAACATGATCAATTAAGAACCAAACACACACACTACGAAATAATTAACACACATCGGCCAGCTTCAAATCCAACTCAAGGATATCCCATCAGGGGACCCCCAAATCAATCGCTGAATTGAGAGGACGACGACTCGAACAGTGTCCAACGACGACTATCGTTCAAGAGATTGGAGAACGAAGAGCCTTTTTGGGAGCAAGTACGTACCACGACGACATGATCCAGGCGATGGAACAGGTTTCCATCCCAGTCTTGGGAGGATGGGTAGCAGCCTAGCAGCTGAAGCAGCAGAACATTATGGGCTAATCATGCCAAATGCAAAGGCACCAAGCCACAGCTTTTTACCACCCTTCCCTATCTTTCTCCTCATCATATGTGTCATGATGCATTGCACACCCACAGTAGTCTGCTGCACAAACACCTAAATACCCCTTTCAACTTTCACCTTTTTACCACTCCAAATATTTTATTACTATATTCTTCTCCTCTCTCTCTCTCTCTCTCTCTCTCTCTCTGTCCAACACACACACACTCACTCACTAACTACTAGCTCTGTTCCCTTCCCTCTCTATATTTATCCAGTGGCTGGTGTTGTTGCTGCCACTAGCTTAGCTTGCTTGAGTAAAGACCCACACCTAAGAACAAAAGTTGCCCTTTTGTCTCCAAAGAGAGCAGTTAAGCACAAGCAGAAGAGAAGAACGAGAGAACTAAACCGCAACAATTAAGAGCAAGATACCAAGAAACTGAGCCAAGAAAACAATGGCGAGTGAAGCCGTCTCCAACCCTTTCGCTCCTCTCACCAACCAGCAGCTGCAGCAGCCGTCGTCTCAAGACCACCCTCTCCCTCCTCCCCTCAAGAAGAAGCGCAACCTCCCCGGCACACCAGGCAAGTGATCCATCACAACAATTTTTTGTTAGATTATCGATTGATCCCTTGCTGTTCTTGCCATTGACATGCACATGGTTAATTATCCGCTGTACGTGGTGTGGTGCAGACCCGGAGGCGGAGGTGATCGCGCTGTCGCCGCGGACGCTGATGGCGACGAACCGGTTCGTGTGCGAGATCTGCGGCAAGGGGTTCCAGCGCGACCAGAACCTGCAGCTGCACCGGCGCGGGCACAACCTTCCGTGGAAGCTGCGGCAGCGGAGCGGCAAGGAGCCGCGGAAGCGCGTGTACGTGTGCCCCGAGAAGAGCTGTGTGCACCACAACCCGGCGCGCGCGCTCGGCGACCTCACCGGCATCAAGAAGCACTTCTGCCGCAAGCACGGCGAGAAGAAGTGGAAGTGCGACAAGTGCTCCAAGCGCTACGCCGTCCAGTCCGACTGGAAGGCCCACTCCAAGACCTGCGGCACCCGCGAGTACCGCTGCGACTGCGGCGTCCTCTTCTCAAGGTATACACCATTAATTAGCCTTACATGCATGTACGCCATGGCCGGCTTACATGCAAGTTTTGATGGTCGTGTACTGTTGTTGCACTAGCTAGCCTAATTCGATGTATGTATATATGTGTGCAGGAGGGACAGCTTCATAACGCACCGCGCGTTCTGCGACGCGCTGGCGGAGGAGACGGCGAGGCTAAACGCCGCGTCCAGTACGGCGGCGGCGGCGACGTCGTTGCGCGGCCAGAACAACCTGTTCGCCGGCTCCGCGGCAGGACTGGCCGTGCGGACCAACATGATGCTCCCGCCGGCCGCCGCGCACCACCTCAAGCCTGGACAGCTGCTCGGTCCAGCCGCGGGCGTCGGGGACCTGTGCGACGGCGTCGACGCCCGGCACGGCGGGCTCTCGCTGTGGGGCGGCGACACGCTGCCGCCCATGGGCCACATTGGTGCCCTGGTCGGTGGTGGCGCGCCGGTGCCGCCGCAGATGTACGCGGATCTCTTCGCGCCGAGCTCCGCCTCGCCGCCGCAGTTTGACGCGGCGCAGCTGAGCTGGCTGTACGGGAACGGCAGCAAGCTTTCGTCGTCGAGTGCCAGCGAGCTGACGAGCGCCACGGCGGCGGCGTCGAAGGAGGCGGACAGCGTGCCGTCCGTATTCAGCGGCCAGCAGCACGCGAAGCCCGCGGCGCCCACCGACATGTCCGCGACGGCGCTCCTGCAGAGGGCCGCACAGATCGGCGCCGTGATGTCCACCACCGGGATGCCGCTAGTGGGGGCCTTTGAACCGGCCAAGTCCGGCCCGACCGCCGCGCGGGTCGAGCAGTGCAGCAAGTTCGGTGGTGGAGCTCTGTTCGGCGCAAGCCAGCACAATGCTAACATCTCAGGCGCAATGAGCGAGCTCTCGGCGGCCGCCGGAAACGTGCCGTACGACGTATTGTTGGCGGTGCGCCACGCCGGCCTGAAGGACGCCGTCGGGAGGGAGGAGACTAGGGATTTCTTGGGCGTTGGCGTGTGCTCATCATCAATAAATGGGTGGATTTAAGCCTTGATTTGCATCTCAATTATGTAGCCATGGAGCGATCGACAAGTAGTGTTAATTTGAAGCTATGTAAGCAACTGAACTACAGTGGCAAGCACCATGCATGCAACTTCACAAAGAACCACAAGTGCATTCCATTTCATTTTGTTTAACTCAACTGTCATTTCTTGTCTTGGTATATTATGGCCTTCGTTATTATACTTACTGGAATTTGAGCCATGAAGGGAGGAGTAATTAATTAATGGATCTTGATCTTCGTATTTGTTGCCTAGTAGATGCATCGAAGAATTAATAAACGGGGCAAGGAGAAAAGGGAGGCAATGGCAAGCAAAAAAGGTAGCAAGATATCCATGCATATTCTCAAGAACCATTGATCAAAGACTAGCTCTCCCTTTAGTTTACTACTTTGTTCTTAAGAAAAGAAAGCAAGCAGAGGCCAGCCACTTTACAACTCTATTATTGCACAAACCAATTCACCTTTTCAGTGCATGCATCTAGCTAGAGCTAGCTAGCTTGATCCTGTTTTAACATATGTGCATTGTTATTTCTAGCCATAGTGGCATATATATATATAAAGGAGGATCTTTGCCCCTAATAATCAACATGTTTAAGTAGTTGTAATGCTGTGTTTGGCCAAATGTCAAGAGGTCTAAGGTTCAAGCAAGCTAAAAGGGAGCTTCCAACATAGCAATGGGGTGCCCAATAACCTACCAACAAGGGAGGTGGTTATCCAATTGAGGAGGCCGGCCACTGGTTTTTCAGAAATCTGCATTTGATTAGCCAGTGATGCATGCATGCACATCCACACACTGGCTAGTGCTGCTCAACTTAATTGTATATTTGTTTGCATGCTTAGTGTTAGTGCATTTTGGTTGTAATGGAAGGTGTGCAGGAACAGGATCCTTAGTACATGATTGAACATTGTATTTGTGGCCAAAAAAAGGACAAAAGGTGGATATATCATAATGAGAACGACTAGGGAACGGTATACCGTTCCAACGGTATAGTCGTGAAACTTATGAAACTTATCAGATTCAGTGATGGTTTCATGAGTTTCAGTGTTTAGTTTCATCAGTTTCATGTTTCATCAGTTTTTAGTGCTAAGTTTCATGAGTTTCAGTGTAAAAATTCACAAGTTTCATGAGTTTCAGAGGTATACCGTAGGAACAGTATACCGTTTCTTAGTTTTTCTGTATCATAATATGGTGGTAATTCTGTGTTATACGGGGTAGAAAAATAACGGCCACCTCATGGAACTTCTTGGAGTTGGTCAATATCAACTTTGAACTGTACATATAAGCACCGACCGGCTGTCACTTTTCTTACAGAGCCAAAAGCCCATTAATTGACAGAATTAGGCACAGCTACATAGTCTAGCCCTAGGCATTGCAATGACAGTAGTACTGTGTGAGGTCCTTGATCAAGAGCATGCACGTACTTGGGAAAAGTTAATTGCTGCAAGAAGAAATGGAAGTAGCTAGTATAAGTTTTTCGGATTTAATAAATATCATCCGAATGTTTTTGTTTGTTGAAATCACCCAAATCTGAAAGTATTGAATCATTATTGAGATTTAGGAGTATCGATTACATCCGATCCTATGATTTGATCTAACGGTTGAATTTTTAATCCCACGGTCCAAAATTTGGATATTATTTAAGACAAAAATATTAGTGGGAATACTAATACTAAACTAGTAAGCCGCGGCAAAGTTGTGTTGTTTCTGCCAAGCTGTGATCGCGCGACAAAAAAACTGATGGTGTGATCGAAAGCTTGCCATTATAAATGTTAGATGAAAGGTGTTGCATCCTGGGTAGCTTAGAGAGGAGATTTTCTCGGCGAGTAGTATTAGGTATAATTGATTATTTACTATAAAGTTAATGTATATTTGATGATTTATCACGCTGTGTCTCACTAACACGAGACTTGAGGGTCCAAATGTCAGCGAAACATGGCATGACAAATAATCAAATGTACACCAATTTTGTAGTAAATACTAATCAAATCCCTATAGTGTTAGTGTATTCTAGGACAAATTCCGGGTGATTTTTATGTTGTTCTAAGCATAACAGTATTTCTCAACATACTGTTGCACACACATAGATTAACCAGTTTTGATGTGGCGGGTTAGGCTTAGTTTTTTTAATTAATGCGGATTTTGGTCGATTCCCGTAGCTGTTCCACGACATATATAGTGTGATTTGCTTCATTATTTAACTACTGATTGGCTATATTGGACAAGACAGATTTACAAAGAAGTCCAGGACTCGATATTTCTGGTCATTATCTCTTTTTCGATTGCACTCAAGTTGAAGTGGACGTTTCAAATTAAGTAATTTTTTTTTGCCAGGATTAATCTTTACGCAAATAAAATTTCACATGGTTAAAACCAATCGAATTGATAAAACAGGGATTTTCTTTACATGTGAGTTGGTGACGATGACAATGTCTAGATCAACACTGAGCCAAGTTTGGTATAAATAAATCTCCTCTGATCTTGTTCCAACAAACAATATTGTTGCCGAGATATAGGTTCTACACATCAATGGATTACAGAGTATCTAATGATGAAGATAAAGAAGTCAAGCAAATTCATTGACTAATGACTCAACGATAACATTTTATTCAGCTAGAATCCCCAATATAAAAACGGGTACTCGGGTTTTTCGTCCATGAGTTATCTATTATAATATTAAAATAGAGGTAAAAGAAGCCATCATATTTGCTCTAAAGGTTAGAAATTCCCACATTAATCGGAAAAAAAAGAAAGATATACACCGTTGATTGTGGTGGGTCCAGCTTAAAAGAAAGAATTATTATCATATACAACATAGAATAACTGAAATTCAAAATAAAAATAAAATAAAATTAGAAATTTAATTTTCATACGATTAAAAGAAAGAGTTTATGAAAAGTGCAATAAAAAAATAAAAGAGGAAAAAAAAAAGATATACACTGTTAATCATGGTGGATCAAGATTATAGTTGTCTAGATTAAACAAAGAGTTCATGTCATGTACAGAAATAACTAAAATTTGTAATAAAAATAAAATGAAATTAAAAATTTGATTTCCATACAATTAAAACAAAGAGTCCATGTAAAGTACAAAAAAAAATTGAAATAAAAATAAAATATAATTAGTATCTGGTTTCCATAAGAACATCAAAATAAAACTGAAATTCAGAATAAAAATTAAATGAAAATTAGAAGTTGGATTTGTAAACGAATTCCAATATAAACGTTCGCTCTAAAGGCTAGAAATTCTTACATTAATCAGGAAAAAAATAAAGAACTACATCGTTGATCGTGGTGGTTCCAGATTATAACATTCTAGATTTAGAGAAAGATTTCGTGTCATTTACAACCCAAAAATAACTAAAATTCAAAAAAAAATCAAATTAAATTAAAATTTTGACTTCCATACGATTACCAAAAAGAGTCCACATAAAGTACAACAATAACAAAAAAAAAATCAGAATAAAAAATAAGTTTATAACTAGTAATCTAACTTCCATATGAACATCAAAATAAAATTTAAATTTAGAATAAAAATTAGTAATTGGAATTGTATACAAATTTCAACATAAAAAACTAAAATATAGAATAAATATGTTCATACGATTAAAAGATAGAGTCCACATTAAGTGCAATAAAAAAATAAAATTCAAAGTAAAAGAAGAAGAAAAATTAGCAATTTGATGTTCATATGAACATAAAAATAAAAATAAAATTAGGAACAAAAACTAATTAAAAATGAGTAATTGGGTTTGTATAAGAACTCTAACCTAAATCTAAAATTCGAAATAAACAAAATTTAGCAATTTTCTTGCCACACAAACACCAAAGTAAATCTTAAATTGTGAAAAAAAAATGAAATAAAAAAATACCAATTTTAACTGTATGCTATTTGCAACCTAAAACTGTATTAAAAAAAACTCTATGTAATCTATGATTCAACAACATGCAAATTCAATAAAAATCAAAGGATAATTACCAATCTATTAGAAAATTAGTAATTTGATTTCCACACGAACATCAAATAAAACTAAAATTCGCAATACAAATTAGTAGTTGCATTTTATATAAATTACAAACAACAAAACTAAAATTTAGAATAAAAAATAAAAAATAGCAATTTGATTTCCATATAATTACAAGAAAGAGAAAATGTCAAGTACAATAAAAAAACTAAAATTTAGAATAAAGATAAAAAATAGCAATTTTATTTTCATACAACACCAAAATAAAAATTAGTAGTTAGATTTGTATACGACTTCCAACCTGAAAACAAACATCAAAATAAAAATAAAATAAAATTAGCAATTTGGTTTCCATACGAGCTCTAAAGTAAAATAACTAAATTATTAAATTCATTGTAAAAATTAAATAAAAATCAACAATTAGATCTATATACAAATTTGAAACAATAAATGAAAATTAGGAATAACAAATGAAAGAAAATTTGCAATGTGATTTCTTGTAACGCCCTAGTTTTCGCTTTCTGGAGAAAAACCTAATTTAAATAAAGTAAATTCAAAACTTGGAGTTTCTTTGGTGTTTATATTAACCTGGCATCCATTCCCCTCCGAAATCGGGAATTAATTCCCTCCTTGCTGAAAAATCGAATTTTCCGGGCTTCAGTAAGTGCGAAAATTCACAGAATCCAAAGATGCTCCAAAAATCTCTAAACCACTTCTAAAATGTTCCAAATATTCAAAATGATTTTAGGAATCTTTCCCGGATTTTGGACTTAGTTCTATTTTATCTCGTGGCTTTTGTTTAATGCTCATGCGATCGCGCTCAATATTCAATTTCACAAAAATCATCCAAATTCAACCAAACCAATTTTATTGGGTCCCAAATATTCTAAAATGGCTCTAGGAATTTTCCGAATTTTTAGGCCATTTTTTCCTTATTTTTCTCTAAAGCGATTCATTCGCGTATTAATCGGCCAATCTGAATCACATGTCATTGCTACATAAAGACTTTCTTCAACCTTGGGCATGCACGAGTGTTCTTGCCAGAGAAAGAACAGCAAGCCCCCTACTCATTTTTCCTTGATTCAAATGCATGTAACTTCTCCATAATGATCCAATTAATCAATGGATCCGTTGAATCCGTGACGCTGGCGACCCTCCCATTCTTGGTGGTCATTAAGCCCAAATCTCGCCAGGAATTCGTGAGCTTCACAAAACCGAAAAGCGCATTCATAGCCATAACTTCTCCGTTTTTCCTCAAATCGCGCACTTCCACCTCCATTAGTTTCGTGTTGGAGTCCTCTCTCCGACACTATCATTCTCCTTTAGCCCATCCAACCCATTCGGCCGCTAGATCAAGAAAACCGACTAAGAGCAGGCGCCGCTCTTCGTGTTCATCGCGTTTTTGGTCATAGCTTTCCCCGTTAGCGGGTCATTCTTCGCTCCGTTCGTTCCCTTGCGTTCTTGGGGATGTCTAAAGTCTAACCCATCCATCAATTTCAAGAATCATCAAGTGTTGGCGTGAATTTGAGTTTTAGTCACTTCGCCAACCGGTGTTCTTCGTCGATTTCATCCGTTCGCGAGCAATTGTTCGATTCCTTCCATTCCTAAGTTCTTCTAGATGTGCTTTAGGGATTCATCAACTGGGCTTGTTGTAGCCTTACTCAAAATTTTGGAGAAAATCCGGATTTTGGAGGAGTTGGTGCGCCTCTGTTCTTGGCTCCTCCCCGCGCATGGCCGCCGCCCCTCGACGCTGTCGCCGGCATAGCCGCCATGCCGCCTCTTCAGCGGTGCCAGTCCTTACGGGCCGGCCGGCGCCGCCGCGAGAGCATCCCGCGCGCCACTCCCGCCCGTCGGGCCGCGTCTTGGGCCGCCTCGAGTTCAGCGCTTCCGCCCGCCGCTTCATCGCCCTACGCACCTCGGTGCCCTTACGGCACAGATCTTAGCCGACCACGCTGGCCTGAGATCTGCACAAGACTTGACCCACCGCCAGACTCGCCCAGCCCTACGCAATCGCCGGCAACCATCAAGCTGACGGTGCCGCCACCACATTGCCGCCAGCTCATGCCGCCGTCGGGCCGGCCTTTCGCCGACGCCCCAAGCCTTGGCTTCCTCCTCTGTTTGGCTTGGAGTCTACCATGGGAAGAAGCCCCATCTCAATAATGCTGGGTCCCACCCAGAAGGGATGACCTAGTCAAGGTCAACACGTTATCAAACTTTGACCAGTCAACCCGAGAGGGAATATTCCGGGAATATTCCCGATTTTCCAATTATTCGAAATTCAAACTTCGGAAGCTCATAACTTTCTCATCCGAACTCCGATTGACTCCATTCAAATTCCTAAATTCATCTAAATCAAGATCTACCTGCCAGTACTAATTTTATAATTTTTAGATTTTATTTATTTTCTTTTATTTATTTGTTGTCTCGCTTTTGCGCGTAGTCGATAACCCACGCGATCACCCAGTCAGCCGACTTCAAGACCTCGAGACCCTCGCTGTGATCGAAGGCAAGTCTCATGGCGCATGTTGATCCTACAATTTATAAATGTTTTACCATGCTTTACAAATTGCATTGCTAATTACATAAAATGATGATGTTAAACGTTAAGTTGTTAGTTATACACATTGTTTATACCTCCTTGATATTTGCTATCCATGACCCTTTAATCCTAGAACAGGATCCACCATAATAAATATTCTTTAATAAAATACATTTTGATGGGGAAAATGACTATTTAGCAGATAGTTTGAATAGAGTAAATCGGGGGCAATGTAACTTGGAGACGGATGAATATTAGTGATAATGTGAGGATTGTTATTATGAAATTGATTTATGGTGGTGATCATTTAAATGTTGAGGAGTGGGATTGTGATAGTAGTTCACAACATAATGAGTATGGATTGGGGTGAAATGCAAATTTGAGCTAGATGAATATTAGAGTTGATGTGGGACTTATAATCATAAAGTTGACCTACGAATGGTAGTCCATATGTTTCGGTGGATGGGGAGAATGTTGGAAGATGTATGATGTCGGTGAAAGCAAATAAATGTTCTTGAGAGTCATATTTATAGATCAATTAGAATAAGTGGTGAATTATATTTTAGGTGGATTTTAACAAGAATACTATCGATAATCATTCAGGAGATTGTGAATAGTCCAAAATGTTTGGTGGTGTAGTGAATGATATTATCGCGTATTTTTGGTGGATTAAAATAGATAATTTAGAGGTGATCATGTGAAGGACTAAATATATGATGCTATGAAGTATTATAGGTGGATTGTATCCTAGATGATTAGAGCCGATATTATGAAGTATTCCTGGTGGTTTAACGATGACTTTGTGAAATATTCTTAGTGGATGATAAGATTGATCGCCCTATGAGTGACGAATAAATCAATAATATGTCATAATTCAAGGGAAATAGACACACTTGATTGGGGTTTAATATGAATTTGAGAGTTAGGATATTTGCATGATATGCTCAATACTTGATGGATAATGATATTGAATCGGATTATTCATATGATTATACCACTAGGGCAATTTAATGATTATTGGAGATTACGAGAATTAATTATAATGATTGTCATCAACCCCTGAGCATTGTATTTTATAAAATAAAATATTGGTGGAATAGAATAGTACTGTAGAAATGCTTAGACTCGCAAACGGTCAATATGCACCTATGGGTGGGACTTTCAATTATCTCTTGACAACTGGTGTTGGAAATTATTAGGCAAAAAGGTATTGCCGTTGGTTTGCAAAATAAAAATAAAATGAAAAATGATTTCGACTTGGGTGGCATGGAATGTCGGGTGGAAGCGAACCAAGCCTTGGTTCTTTTGTGCAAGTACCGCCCCAAGTCAGTTAAGGACCGACGCTTATGACTGTCTCCATTCTAAGCATAACCGTACAACCACATGTCAAAGTGGGCACGACCTGGCTAACTAATTTGTAGAAACCTGACTTAGACTCACCACTCGGTGGTTGTGTGAGAGCCGGACGGAGGCATTATTGTTGTGGTTGTTGTTGTTTGTCTCACACGGCGCAAGAGGGGCTTACTTTGGGTGGACATAACCCTAATGTGAAACCTCGGTGGGTCGAGTTAGGCGTATACATTGTAAAGGCCTTGTCATGATATCCTTGGCACACCTAAGGAAGTGTGCTAATAGCTTGGCATCAAGGGAATATCATGTCTTGTGGGTAAAGTTGTACACCTCTGCAGAGTTAAAACTATTCGAATAGCCGTGCCCCTACGGTCAAAGGCAAAGCTTCTTTGAATGCTTTCATCTTGGTAGACTTTGGTTTTTGGTTTCAAACTAAACAATGTTTTGTTTTGGGATCAGGGAGCGGTTAGAACTCTCGGGTGTGCTTACGCGGCTAAAGCCGGTAGGTGGAAAGAACTGATTTTGTGAACCATGGCGGACATAGCCATGTGATTGGATTGAACCACGATCTTGTTGGGATGTGTGGCGGAATGAGCACGTATACTAGTGAGTGGTGGTTAGAACCTTCACTACAATATTACATAATTCAATTATTAAAAGAATTGCTCAATGATGCATTGTGAAAATTATTAACAAGTATGATTTGATGAAACTTGGCTTTATGCAAAAGAACCATATTAAGCCATCCTTGGATTGCCTACATTATGCATAATTTTCCGGACTTCTTTGAGTACTTTATGTACTCACGTGCTACATTCTAATCCTATCTCGAAGTGAAAGAAGCCGTTCAAGATTTCCAACGACTAGGGTGCGTTCTCCACTCGATTGCCTGGGCAATTGGATGGGTCGCATTAGGCGTTTCGTCTTCCATTGCATTGTTCAAGTTGTTCGGCTTTGTCCAGGCCATAATGGTAAACCTTGACCATAAGGTCTTTGCTTTTATTTGGTATTATTTCTTATTTAGTTATTTGTATTCGTGATATGGTTGTTGATTCATCACTTTTGACCGTGTGTACTAGCCACTGATCCGGGACTAGTACAGAAATACACGAAGGGACTCAGGATATGGCCGATCCGGGCCTACAAAGGTGGTATCGAGCCATATCGACTGTAGACGCGTGCCTTTAGTTAGAATGGTCGTTTTTAGGAAGCTTCAAAACTTATATTCTAAAAAGAAAAATCAAATAATGTGCTATTCTCGGCTTTTCTCTTTCTTTGTATTCCTTCCCTTCGATTGCTTCTTCACCTTTTGGAATGAGAATTGACTATCCCTCATAACAACTTCTATATTAAGGTAATCGAGTTGATCCTTTGATTTCAAGACTTGAAGACTAAAGAAGAGCTAGTCGGAAAAGTTGTTACTGAAGTGTGCATCTTCCTGGTGAGGATCCAACCGTTGATCGTCGAGGACAGAAGAAGCAAGGTTGATCTTGGTTAACCCTATAGGTTAAGTGGCCAAGTTTGCGTTGTGGTTGGCGCCTTGTTGTTAAAGTGCGAGTTTGGCCGAATAGGACGAATGGATTTGCTTAGTGTTAAAAATGTTTTACTTTTCGTGTGGTGTTGTCCTTTTAAGGGTAGTTTGTTTCGGTGTTGTTAGAACATCCCTTGCTCGCTTTCGTCTGTGCGGTTCCCTCTCACACAGAAGCCTTGTTCTGTAGTCGGATGGGAAGAATTGCGGTGCCAACCTCAACGAAAAAGGCGATGCATCAAATCCCAATGCTATGGTTAATGGCAAGCCCAGTGAAGTTCCTACCGCCAACATCGGTGCTACTCTGAGCTCAACCAGCAACCTTCCGAGGTGATAGCTTTTCTTCGAATATGAATCGCCGATGACTCGCATCAACTTTCATGCAATTGATGATACAACAAGCCGAGCAACCAAGCCCCGATGGTCATTTCACCTACAACTCCTCCGCAGACTCTTCGATGAGTTACTAGGACCAACCCTCCCGCAGTATGTGGAGATGTTGATGTTGACAATACCCTCCTGTAAGCCTTCACCCATGGCGATATGTCATTTGCTATCAATGTGGCGAAGAGGACATGTTGCTTATAGTTGTCCCCAGCAGGCAAGGCCAAAGAAGATACCTCATCAGAGTCACCGCAGCACTGGACACCAATTCGCAAGTGCCTACGCAGAAAGGAGATTCAGATCTGGGTTTGCAACCTTTGTGGCGGAAGGGCATTATGTGAAACAATGTCCCTTGGGAAAACAAAGCGTCTTATCAAAACAACTGTTCCAGCATCGAGAAGTCAATGCGAAGTACCTCATAAGCTGCATCAAGTAGCGAAGATTCATCAACCTAGCAAGGGCAAAGCACTTTCTCTCGAAGACAATATCAACCGGATTTCCATAAAGGAAGATGATAAGTCAAGAGCAGCATGTAGCCGGTGAGTTCTCGCTTCGTGTGAACCCATCTCAACTCAACCAAGCACCAGTAGCCTTAATCAAGACCCCAGGATCGGAAGTGCAACCCGTTGATGCAAAGACATCGGCGTCATTTCCAATCTCAACATCCCGGATGTCGTTCTTCTTGGCACTCATAACCCCAGGAGGGAGACGCAATCGGCAACCATCACAGCAGATTCACGGTATAGGACGCCATCGAATGTCTGCCAATGATCCTGAAGTTGAAGAAGAAGAAGCGGTGAAACTTGATGTTATCAATGAATGTTAGTAGATGGTACTTTCAGTAGTACCCTACCTCTTCTAAGGAATAAAATAAAGAGTTGTGTAATGATCGATCATTGCAAGAGGTAAGCGTCGATGTTGTTATCAATAAAGAGTTGGAAGAATTATAATTGTGGAAGTGGATTTACGGTGATAGTTCTTGAAACATAATTGTATTTGGGCACCGATCTTGGATGTTTAAAGGATGGCAAGTAAAGCCATAGTTCTTATCTAAACCCCTAAAAAGGTTTGTTGAATTGGTTACCCGGATTGAAGGCATCGGCTAATCCCTGCTAAGAAACAACAACCTCGGATGAGTGTGGTAGGCTTGCCACGAGAATTAAAGTCTCAAGGTACTAGAAGCCCCAAATGTAAGTTGAACCTCGAGGCAACATCTTGAATACACCTGGGCTTCAAGCCCGACATTCAAGATTGATGGGCGACAGGCAAAGGCCATGCTAGCTACTTTGAAAGAATAGCCAAACATCGGAGACCAATTGGAATGCTATAGCTCTTGCCTTTGGCTTTGTTTGGAAATGGGAAGAAAGAAAAAAAGGAATTTCACCATTGAACCCTTTGGAACTAAGTCCGGGTGTGATTCTTTCTAAGGGGGGTAGTGAGGACAGGTTGACCCAAGTTGTGTTGCCTACCATTCCCGACCGATGGCCAGACGGAAAGAATCACTCAAATCCTAGAAGATGCGTTGGGATAGCGATGCGACACATCAAGGTTCATGGAATCGAGAATAACAACGATCTCAACGTTTGAAGATGGCGCCTTTTGAAGCTCGGTATGCAAGAGAAGGACGGAGTACCCTTGTATGGGCAAGAGGACCGATAATGGACAAATCGAGACTGATATTCGAAGAAGCCGAAGAAGCGGTCGAGCGATCCGTAAATCCAAGAAGCGCCCGTCGAGATAGGGAGCTATCTTGATAACGCCATCGAAATGAAGGGTAGCAGTGCAGAACATCGTGGGTCATTTGAAGAGATGGAACCGAAAGAAGATTTGTCGTATCTGGAGTATCGCCAGATTGTGGAAGAAGCCAAGCGTCGAACTCAAAGTCGTGTGATCAAGTTACGCAAGGTTCGATTGGAGCAACCATTCGAGAAGGAAGCTACAGGGAGTGAGAACAAGATCTTCGGACGAGTTTCCTAACCTCTTTCTCTTTCTCGTCCGAATCTCGGGGCGAGATTCTTTCTAAGGGGAGTAGGTTTGTAACGCCTAGTTTTAAACCGGAGAAAAACCTAATTTAAATAAAGTAAATTCAAAACTTGGAGTTTCTTTGGTGTTTATATTAACCTGGCATCCATTCCCCTCCGAAATCGGGAATTAATTCCCCTCCCGTCGAAAAATCGAATTTTCCAGTTCCCGCCGGTACCCGAAAATTCACCCGAGTCCAAAGATGCTCCAAAAATCTCTAAACCACTTCTAAAATGTTCCAAATATTCCGAAATGATTTTAGGAATCTTTCCCCGGATTTTTGGACTTCCGTTCCTATTTTATCTCGCGCGGCTTTTGTTTAATGCCTGCGATCCGCGCCCGAATATTCAATTTCACAAAAATCATCCAAATTCAACCAAACCAATTTTATTGGGTCCCAAATATTCTAAAATGGCTCTAGGAATTTTTCCGGAATTTTTAGGCCATTTTTCCTTATTTTTCTCTAAGGCGATTCATTCGCGTATTAATCGGCCAATCCTGAACTGCCACATGTCAGTGCTACAGCACCCTTTCTTCAACCTTGGGCATGCACGAGTGTTCTTGCCAGAGAAAGAACAGCAAGCCCCCTACTCATTTTTCCTTGATTCAAATGCATGTAACTTCCTCCATAATGATCCAAATTAATCGCGGCTGGATCCGTTGAATCCGTAACGGCGCGACCCTCCCATTCCCGGTGGTCATTAAGCCCAAATCTCGCCGGAATTCGCGCAGTTCACAAAAAACCGAAAAGCGCATTCATAGCCATAACTTCTCCGTTTCTTCCTCAAATCGCGCACTTCCACCTCCATTAGTTTCGTGTTGGAGTCCTCTCTCCAGCACTATCATTCTCCTTTAGCCCATCCAACCCATTCGGCCGCTAGATCAAGAAAACCGAACAGCGCGCCGTTCTTCGTGTTCATCGCGTTTTTGGTCATAGCTTCTTCCCCGGTGGGTCATTCTTCGTTCCGTTCGTTCCCTTGCGTTCTTGGGGATGTCTAAAGTCTAACCCATCCATCAATTTCAAGAATCATCAAGTGTTGACGTCGAATTTCGGGTTTTGGTCACTTCGGCCGAACCGGTGTTCTTCGTCGATTTCATCCGTTCCGGTGAGCAATTGTTCGATTCCTTCCATTCCTAAGTTCTTCTAGATGTGCTTTAGGGGATTCATCAACTAGTTGTTGTAGCCTTACTCAAAATTTTGGAGAAAATCCGGATTTTGGAGGAGTTGGTGCGCCTCTGTTCTTGGCTCCTCCCGCATGGCGCCAAGCCCTGACGCTGCCGGCCGTGCCGCCGCCGCCGCGCCTCCCAGTGCCAGGTCCCCACTGGCCGGCCAGTGCCGCCGCCGTGGAGCCCCGCGCCGCCCTCCAGCCGTCCGCCGTGCCGCCTCGAGCCCGCTCCGGCCGCTCCGGCCCCACCGACGGCTCCGCCCGCCCGCACTCTCCGGTGCCCTTGGCTGAGATCCTCGCCCGGCCACGCGGCAGCCACGCTGCCACCTGCCGCCACCGCCTCGCCGCCCACCATCGCCGACGGCACTGCGCCGCCACGCCACCTCCGGCCGCTTCCGCCATGCCGGTCCCCCTCGCCAAGCGCCCCAAGCCTTGGCTTCCTCCTCTGTTCTTGGCTTGGAGCCCATGGGGAAGAAGCCCCATCTCAATGACGCGTGGGTCCCACCTGTAAGGATGACCTAGTCAAGGTCAACACGCAGTCAAACTTTGACCAGTCAACCCGAGAGGGAATATTCCGGGAATATTCCCGATTTTCCAATTATTCGAAATTCAAACTTCGGAAGCTCATAACTTTCTCATCCGAACTCCGATTGACTCCATTCAAATTCCTAAATTCATCTAAAATCAAGATCTACCTGCCAGTACTAATTTTATAATTTTTAGATTTTATTTATTTTCTTTTATTTATTTGTTGTCTCGTTTTGCGCGTAGTCGACAACCCCGACGCATCACCCGGGCCACGGACTTCAAGACCTCGAGACCCTCATTGTGATCGAAGGCAAGTCTCCTTGACGCATGTTGATCCTACAATTTATAAATGTTTTACCATGCTTTACAAATTGCATTGCTAATTACATAAAATGATGATGTTAAACGTTAAGTTGTTAGTTATACCTGTTGTTTATACCTCCTTGATATTTGCTATCCATGACCCTTTGTCGACCTAGAACAGGGATCCACCATAATAAATATTCTTTAATAAAATACATTTTGATGGGGAAAAATGACTATTTAGCAGATAGTTTGAATAGAGTAAATCGGGGGCAATGTAACTTGGAGACGGATGAATATTAGTGATAATGTGAGGATTGTTATTATGAAATTGATTTATGGTGGTGATCATTTAAATGTTGAGGAGTGGGATTGTGATAGTAGTTCACAACATAATGAGTATGGATTGGGGTGAAATGCAAATTTGAGCTAGATGAATATTAGAGTTGATGTGGGACTTATAATCATAAAGTTGACCTACGAATGGTAGTCCATATGTTTCGGTGGATGGGGAGAATGTTGGAAGATGTATGATGTCGGTGAAAGCAAATAAATGTTACTGAGAGTCATATTTATAGATCAATTAGAATAAGTGGTGAATTATATTTCGGTGGATTTTAACAAGAATACTATGCGATAATCATTCAGGGAGATTGTGAATAGTCCAAAATGTTTGGTGGTGTAGTGAATGATATTATCGCGTATTTTTGGTGGATTAAAATAGATAATTTAGAGGTGATCATGTGAAGGACTAAATATATGATGCTATGAAGTATTATAGGTGGATTGTATCCTAGATGATTAGAGCTGATATTATGAAGTATTCCTGGTGGTTTAACAGATGACTTTGTGAAATATTCTTAGTGGATGATAAGATTGATCGCCCTATGAGTGACGAATAAATCAATAATATGTCATAATTCAAGGGAAATAGACACACTTGATTGGGGTTTAATATGAATTTGAGAGTTAGGATATTTGCATGATATGCTCAATACTTGATGGATACGATATTGAATCGGATTATTCATATGATTATACCACTAGGGCAATTTAATGATTATTGGAGATTACAGAATTAATTATAAGGATTGTCATCAACCCCTGAGCTTTGTATTTTATAAAATAAACTATTGGTGGAATAGAATAGTACAGTAGAAATGCTTAGACTATAAGCGGTCAATATGCACCTATGGGTGGGACTTTCAATTATCTCTTGACAATGGTGTTGGAAATTATTAGGCAAAAAGGTATTGCCGTTGGTTTGCAAAATAAAAATAAAATGAAAAATGATTTGACTTGGGTGGCATGGAATGTCGGGTGGAAGCGAACCAAGCCTTGGTTCTTTTGTGCAAGTACCGCCCCAAGTCGATTAAGGACCGACGCTTATGACTGTCTCCATTCTAAGCATAACCGTACAACCACATGTCAAAGTGGGCACGACAGCTAACTAATTTGTAGAAACTCGACTTAGACTCACCACTCGGTGGTTGTGTGAGAGCCGGACGGAGGCATTATTGTTGTGGTTGTTGTTGTTTGTCTCACAGCGCAAGAGGGGCTTCAGACTGGTGGACATAACCCTGGTGAAACCTCGTGGAGTCAGTTAGGCGTATACATTGTAAAGGCCTTGTCATGATATCCTTGCACACCTAAGGAAGTGTGCTAATAGCTTGGCATCAAGGGAATATCATGTCTTGTGGGTAAAGTTGTACACCTCTGCAGAGTTAAAACTATTCGAATAGCCGTGCCTACGGCCAAAGGCAAAGCTTCTTTGAATGCTTTCATCTTGGTAGACTTTGGTTTTGGTTTCAAACTAAACAATGTTTTGTTTTGGGATCCGGAGCGGTTAGAACTCTCGGGTGTGCTTAGCGGCTAAAGCCAGGTAGGTGGAAAGAACTGATTTTGTGAACCATGGCGGACATAGCCATGTGATTGGATTGAACCACGATCTTGTTGGGATGTGGCGGAGCAGATACTAGTGAGTGGTGGTTAGAACCTTCACTACAATATTACATAATTCAATTATTAAAAAGAATTGCTCAATGATGCATTGTGAAAATTATTAACAAGTATGATTTGATGAAACTTGGCTTTATGCAAAAGAACCATATTAAGCCATCCTTGGATTGCCTACATTATGCATAATTTTCCAGACTTGCTGAGTACTTTATGTACTCACGTGCTACATTCTAATCCTATCTCAGAAGTGAAAGAAGCTGTTCAAGATTTCCAACGACTAGGGTGCGTTCTCCACTCGATTGCCTGTGGGCAATTGGATGGGTCGCATTGGCGTTTTCGTCTTCCGCTGCAGTTGTTCAAGTTGTTCAGCCTGTCCAGGCCATAATGGTAAACCTTGACCATAAGGTCTTTGCTTTTATTTGGTATTATTTCTTATTTAGTTATTTGTATTCGTGATATGGTTGTTGATTCATCACTTTTGACTGTGTGTACTAGCTACTGATCTGGGACTAGTACAGAAATACACAGAGGACTCCGGATAGCCGATCCGGGGGCCTACATTTCTATACGAATTCCAAAGTAAAATCCCTAAATAACTAAACTTCAAAATAAATTAAATAAAATTAACATCTTGATTCATATATAAACTAAAAAGGTGATGGCAAAAGAAGCCATCATGTTTGCTCTCAAGGCAAGAAATTTTCAAGTTAATCGGTGAAAAAAGAGAAAGATTTACATTGTTAATTGTAGTGAGACGAAATTATAATAGTCCAAAATAAAAGAAAGACACCGTGTCATGTACAATATAGAAATAATTAAAATTCTAAATAAAAATAAAATTTGATCTCCATAAGAATTTGTATGTAAACTCCCTAAATAAATTTAATTTAGAAGAAAAAATAAAAAATAGCATATGGATTTGCATACGAATTCCTAATAAATAAATAAAAATTGAAATAATAAGTAAAAATTAAATGAGCAATTTTTTTCAATGTGAATTACTAAGTAAGGTTCCTAAATAAATGTAATTTGTAATATTAATAAAAAATTGACAATTTCATTTCCATGATAATTTAAAATAAACATAACTAAATTCAAAATGTACATTAAATTAAAAATCATCAATATGATTCCGAGACGAATTTCTAAGTAAAATTGCTAAATATATATAATTCATCATAAAATTAAACGAAGATTAACAATTTAATTTCTATATGAATTCCAAAAAAAATAGCAGAAATTTGGATTAAAATTAAAATAAAACTGGAAATTTGATTTTGATATGAATTCTAAAGTGAAATCCATAAATAAATAGTTTTGAATAAAATAAAATAATAATTCTTAACTGGATCTGTATAAAAATTCTTAAACATAATTGAAAATTATGAATAAAAAATAAAAAAATTTGTAATTTGATTGTAAAGTAAAATCCCTAAATGACCAAAATCTGAAATAAATTAAATAAAATTGGCCTATAAATTTATATATGAAATCCAAAAAAAATTGAAAAATTGAATATAATTAAAAGTTATATTGTGAATATCACGAGTGTTGTCACAGAAGACCACACATGAGTGCAATTGGGTAGACCTATCATGCAAGAAGATATTATCTCATGGAGAAACGATAGCCGGAGCCATTACGTCGGGCATGAGAACAATATCGTGCTGCTTCCCGGAGTTGTTGAAGAGAAAGGACAAAGTGGAAGGAGCCAAAAGCCGTGATGACGAATGGTGACCATCTGCATTGTTGAAGAAGTCAGTTGCAAATGAAGCTTGACAATGGGGAGGCCTTGGTAAAGAGGAGATGAAACTTTGCATGGAAGACGAGCTACAAATAATACATATTCATTGAGTTAGTGAGGAAAAAAATCATTGAGTAGACCAATGTCAAATAAGAGAAGTGACCGACATGGGCCAAGGAGAAATCGAGCATGTATAACATCCTGCATATACATGTACATGCATGAATTCGTATGAATCAAAACAAGGATAAAAAAGCTCATAATAGAGATGACACTACTATATGGAATAGGCTTGGGGCCACTGGTGAGAGCGTGACGGGTGTCCCCTATAGGGATAAGCGACAATTATACATGTATGCATGTTGATGTCGTAACGTTTAATAGTAAGCTATAAGGGGAGAGAAATAGAATATAGCTATGCGATAGAGTATTGCATTAAAAAAAGTAGCAGCGGCGAGGGATCGATCAAAAATTGGGCTTGCTATTGGAGGTTAAAGCAGAAAAGTTGTGGAGTGATTAAGAAGAGATAAAAGACACATGGTTCGGTGGGGGCAGCCAGCGTGTGAGGAAGATAAGTTTAAAGTAAGTCGTCCATGGTGCATCGATGTATACGTGAGCAACGTACTCTAATACCATGTAAAATAATCAACGTATTACTTGAGATTAAATAGAGGTACACGTGCTACATATATTTTGAAAAAAGAGTTATTGATGGAGAAAGAATAATAATATATAGCTACATGATCAATGCAAGATGAAGAGTTACTACATTTCTAAGAACCCATCAACCTATTATGCTCTATGATTTTCTTCCATCAAAATTTATACTTCAATTTGAATTTTCCCTGTAGCCAGCTTCTATTGTTATTTATAATATTTACGATTTTTTAAAAATCTAAATAGCCTTGAAAACACCTTAATATATTCTTAAATATATAAGTTATATCATCTGATACTACAAACTTTTTTAAAAAATATAGCCACGTAAATATGCAGGCCACTTTGCTAGTTATTAATATAAATCAAAGGACCTTTCTTAAAAAACACGCACAAATCACTTGCACAAACAAAAATGGCTAAAATACACCGAAATATCGATACCATCAAATCTGACTCGCTTTTTTATTAGCCCTTCATTTCTAGTAATTTAATTTTTGCAGGCTTGCTTGACAAGAAAAGCAGTTTGAAGCAGAAATTTAAAAGGGGCAGTTCGATTAGTCAAAACTCGAAAAGCCCTTCACGAAAGTCTACTTTCCCCAGGTTCTCTCCCGTTCCGTTCCACAGGAGACTAGCCGACCAATCAGC
The DNA here is from genome assembly GCA_036346355.1 of Rhipidocladum racemiflorum. Lineage (NCBI taxonomy): Eukaryota > Viridiplantae > Streptophyta > Magnoliopsida > Poales > Poaceae > Rhipidocladum > Rhipidocladum racemiflorum. The sequence goes on along the minus strand of CM070569.1, from coordinate 39,018,416 downwards.
GCCTCCCTCTTCACCCTTGTACAGTTTGTATTCCTCGCTCCATCGAATCGAATCGAATCGAATCCCCCAACTCTTCCACCTGCACCGCACCCTCCTACGAATCCTCCATTCGAGGAGGAGGAGGGGGAGGAGGAAGAGCGGAGGAGACCAAGAATCGAAGCCGCCGCCAATGGCGCTGCCGGTGGCGAAGCTGGGGACGCTGGCGCTGCGGACGCTGTCCAAGCCCATCGCCAGCCGCCTCAAGAGCCAGGCCGCCGTCCACCCCAAGTTCCGCAGCTTCATCATCAGCGTCGCCCAGGTTGGGTTTCTTCATCTCCTCTCATCTTCTTTCGAGGAAATAAGTTAACGCCATTTGGTACCTGTAGTTGGAAAGGAAATGATCGAAAGAACCCCTTAACTGGTTCGTGGAAATGGGATCTGATTAGGGCTATTCATCCAAAATTCCATTTCTTGGTAATGCCAAACTACGTGTACGCGAAGAACGATTTAAGAGGTTTTCCCGGAGAAATGTCTGCCTGTAAAACAAGGTAATTTACATGATTTACGGTTTGTAATACGATGAGTTACCCATATGGGTGGAGTATTTCCAACGAGCACGTTAAAACGGGGGCTCTGCCATTCATTTCAGGAGAGGATTAGTAAAACAAAAGCCTCCGGAGAGGAAATTACAACGATTCCGACTACCAGCCCCAATAGGGGAGACACCAACAATGGAGAGCGAGTCCCAAACTTGGGAACTCCCCCAACACACCAAAAACACCAGTAGGACCAAAACCTCTCGGAGGCCCTCACTCGCTGCCATCGCGACCCACTAGACACGCGCAGACGAGCCACCAGGAGGACCAAAACCTCTCGGAGGCCCTCACTCGCTGCCACCGCGACCCACTAGACGCGCAGATGAGCCGAACAATAACAATGCCGCAAACCGGAGACATCTGCTGGCACGAGACTTCCAACACCTGCACACTGCTACGCTGCCCACAGACGCACAAAAACAGGTTTTTTTTATTGGGCAAGTGTTGTCTAGTGATTAGTTGGTCATGGCTTTGGGGAATTTAGGAAGACATGGTGATGACTAGTTGGATTGTTGATCAATTAATCATTATTTGATAAGTTCTATAAGGGTTTCCAGTTTCCTCTGGTTTAGAAGTTGATCAGTGGTTCATCTCCCAAGTGACTGGAGATTGATTTATGTTAGGTTTCTAACTGCCATATTCCATTTCTGACTTGGGTAGGGACAAGTCAGATTAGAAGGGGGGATTTAGAAATGAACTAGTTAGCCTATTTTCCCTGGTTTGGAAATTGATTAGTATTTTAACTACCGATGTATTTGTGATTGCTTTATCATAGTTTTCACGTTTGACATGTCTGACAACTGAAAAAGGGTGAACCTTGAGGAGATTTATCATTGCCTAATGATAAGGATTATTTGTTTGGGTAGTTGTACAAATTGCTATTGCTTAGTTTAAAGTAAATGAGCTAGTGCCCAATTGCATTCTAGGTTCTGAGATGTATTTGTGTGTGGTCAGATTGTTGCTTCTCTTGTGGTGGTAAAATTATAATGAACTGATAATAACTATAACAATTGTTACAGATAAACCATCGTATCACCACAAAGATACAAAGGCGCATTTATGGTCATGCAACAGATGTGGAGATCAGGCCTTTAGATGAGCAGAAAGCAGTACAAGCTGCTACAGATCTCATCGGAGAAGGCTTTATCTTTTCGGTACTTTTCTAATCCACTGATGAATGTAATGTGTCATTACACGTGCTATAACCACAGGGATATATTTCCAGACAGAAGAAACATTCTATGTTCTGTGAAAAAGATAATGGAAATTTTAGTTAAAGATACCCTATATATTTTTGGTTATAGGTTGCGGTTGCTGCTTTAATTTTTGAGGTGCAAAGAAGTGCAAGGTCAGAGGCTAGGAAGGAGGAAGCTCGTAAACAGGAACTTGAGGTAGTACCTGATAATGTCTTTTCTTTGTGTCATTTCTCTATGTTGTCTTAAAACACATGTAAATGTGCTATGCTAACAAGCCTATGCCTGCCAAAGTCGCTACTCAATCCTATAAGGATTTTTTTCCCTCAAGAAAGAAAGAAAACCAGGACATGTAATCTACGAGTCCTTATCGTGTATCCAGGGAGTGAAATTTGGTACTTCAGAGAAAGTTCTCGTGAATGTGGCTTGGGTTTAGAAAATTTATATAGTGAATACACACACAGATATTAGACTACCAGGAATTGAACATTATCTATGCCTAATATATCAGGTCATGGTCCATACATGTTTTGTTACTATTAATATGTAATATAATTTATGACTAAATTGCTATATGGAATCCACATGTAGAAACATTGGTAATAAGCAAGAGGTTTTTATCCAGCAACATTTTGAATGCCACCCTTTGAAAACATGTCAAAGAATGTAGTAACCGTTTTTGCAATGAAGCTTTGCATGTGGAATGAGAGAGTTTCGATAGCCTAGGAATTAGCCCAAAATATAGGACTGCTGATCACTGTTGATTATTGGGTATTATGGCATTTCCAACTGCAATGGTCATAAACTCATAATTTTAGTGAATGCAGCTCTCCAAGTTGAATTAGAGGTGATAGAGTGGAGAAGTGGTTTATATGGTTCGAGTGTTATGAAATTGAATTTGGCCATCATATACAACAATTGAGGCACATAATTGTCAGTATGACTGTTATTTCTAAATATAGTTGTAGTGGGTGGAGTACTCTGAGTTGAATTATGGTGGAAGATAGTGTTATGAATATGACTTGTATTGAATATGAGGGCCAAAGGCCACAATATATAGAGTACATGAGGAAGAGGAATAGGAATAGGACTCTATCTATAACAGAGAACTTATCTATAACTATAAGAGATAATATATCCTTAACACCCCCCCACAAATGCAAGGCGTATGCAATAGCATTGCATTTGGAAGAGATGAACTAAAAAGGGAAAATCCAAAGTCATAGTCTTGAAGTAGCCGTCGTAGCATGTAACTCCTGAAGAATCGAGCTGACGAAGATAGCCAACGAAGAACCGAGTCGGTGAAGAAAAGTCGACGAAGAAACCAAATCGACGAAGAAAAGTCGAATGTATGGCAGAGTCGACGAAGAAGAGCCGACGGGACGAGTCGACGAAGAAGAACCGGGTCGATGGAGAAAAATCGACGAAGAAGCCAAATCGACGAAGAAAAGTCGAATGTATGGCAGAGTCGACGAAGAAGAGCCGACGGGACGAGTCGACGAAAAAGAACCGGGTCAATGGAGAAAAGTCGACGAAGAAGCCAAATCGACGAAGAAAAGTCGAATGTATGGCAGAGTCGACGAAGAAGAGCCGACGGGACGAGTCGACGAAAAAGAACCGACGAGGCCGACAAAATAAGCCAAGCCGAGGTATAAGAGTTGACAAAAAAAAGTCGAGCCGATAGAAGAGCCGAGCGACGACGGAAGACAAACAAGATGCTAAAGACTTGGATGGACGCAACGGAAGACTAAAGAAAATAAAAGCAGTAGCCCGAAAGCCATCGAACCAATGAAAGCCAAGATGAACCAAAGCCGAGCCGCTGGAGGCTATGCTAGAGCCAGACGCCAAGAAAAATCACGCGTGAACGTCCAAAGCGGAGACTCGAGCGGACCAGCTCTAGCGACGCGAGGAGCCGATGGTGCCTGGCGGCCGTAGCGAAAGATGCTGGAGCGCCAAGTGGTCGCCAGAGTCAGCGCGGTGGACGAAGGATGGAGAGAGGCTGTGCACTCGGACGCTGCAGCCGAAAGTCACGTGGCCGGCGGGACCGGCCGAGGCGACGCGCCGTATGGCTGAGGAGCAGCTGGAGATCGACGCTCCAGTGAAGAAGTTGAGGAGGCCGGCGGCGACGCAACACAGAAGTCGGAGGAGCGGCGTCGGGCGCTGAACTCGAGCGACGGCACGCAGAACCATGGCGCGTGAAAGTAGCGGGCCGTCCGGAGAGCCGAAGGTTCCACGGGCGACTGGTCTCGTGGAGGAGAGCAACGATTGAAGTCCGATCTGTAGACCAGCAACAACAAGAAGCACTACCGGCTGCATCGCGACGGACAGCTGCACGCGGTCCTGGGCGACGGACGGCATCGAGGCAGAGGTGGCGGCCGCACGTGGCCTCGACGGGGTGTTAAGCAGCCAATGCAAGTTGACGTGAATAGCACAAGACCCAAAATCCTCTTCACGTGAGAGCCTCTGTCCCTTTGCTTTTCTTGAGAACTGAACCTCACGGCACCTGACTTGAAAAATTCCAGAGTCTTCACGCGAACTTGTTGTGGAGACTCGTGCGGGCCGGCTCGAAACCGTTCTGGCCGAGCGAAGCGAGGAGCCGACGGTGAGCGATGAGAGCGCTGGAGGCGCCGGCTGGCCGGAAAAGCCCCGGCGCCGCGGTCGGCGGATTTGGCGAGGAGATCGATCGGGCGTGTCAGCAGGGGCGATACCACGCCGACGACGGAGGCCTTGCAGCGGGGCAACGATGAAGCAGAGGAAGGCTTGAGCGTGGAGGTGGCAGAGCTGGCACACGATGTAGCGGACGGAGGCGTCGGCGCGACACGGAAGCCTCGTCGAGGCCGAACGGAGCCGAAGATGCGGCCGGACGGAAGTCGACGTCGACGATGGCGCAGAGGCCGAGAAGTCGACGACAGCTCGGATGCGAGGAACACCTCGTGCTTGGAAAGAGGTCGCGCGGACGGCGGCTGGCGACGAGGTCGCGCGGACGGCCAGAGTCGGCCACACGGAAGCGCGGAGAGCTCGGAGGTGGCGTGCGGGAGCCGCCCCGGGAGTCTCCTCCTCCCGGGGCAGCAGATTAGATCTAAAATAGCGGAAGGATAAACTAGGAGGAAAACCTAGGCTCTGATACCATGTTATGAATATGACTTGTATTGAATATGAGGGCCAAAGGCCATAATATATAGAGTACATGAGGAAGAGGAATAGGAATATGACTCTATCTATAACAGAGAACTTATCTATAACTATAAGAGATAATATATCCTTAACAGATAGAAGAGCACCTGCTTAATAGTTTGTGATTGATAAGCAGAGACATCCCGATTCTAACTTTTTCCATCTAAATTTGCATGCTAAAAGATGGGGAAACATCCTAAAGCTGAAGTTCAGGAAAATTGAGCACCTTCAGAATTTGGTTAATTAAGAATGGAAATTCTACAATCTTGTATCTTTTATATCCATTATGTTTAAAATCATACTTCCAACTAGAATATTTATTAGAATCTGTGAAGTATGTCACTGTTTGTACGAAATATTCTACAAGAAGCATGATCTTTTTGGGCAAGTAGATCATTTTATTACCGAATTAATCCCTCATGGAAAATTCGCAATACGCATAGGTTCAGAGACACAATTTGTTTATTTATTTTGCTTTTCATGTTATAAATAATATAATTTAGCTTAACAGCTGTTTTCATTGATTTCAAGGAATTGAAACAAAGGGAAGAGAGTTTGGCCAAAGAGTTGGAAGATCTTAAACTGAAGCTGAGTGAAATTGAGCGCCTTGCTAAAGGACGAGGCCTTTCAGGAATTTTGAACTTCAAAGCCATCCATGGACCAGAAAGCGGCGAGGCAGCAACACCTACCTGAGTAATCAATTCTGTTAGGAAACCGGATTCGTATCCGATATGGACTCTTCCTTATCTCTAAGCAGAACCGCTATATATAGAAGGCAGGGGGTCACCCCATTGTACACAAGCATACACAATAAAGCACTCGCTTTCTCCTCATATTGTGTCTCTTTTCTCCTCGCCTATTCTCCACTTGAGATCTATTAGGCAACTCCCTGACTATTCGATAGCGAGGTTGTCTAACACGTTATCAAGACGGGTTTCTACCTGAGAAAGATTGAAAGGAGAGAAAAGACAAGAAGCGAAGGATCATCGACTTTACTTACTTAACGCCTACTACCGGCGATTGATCGCCCGATCCGACCGTAATCAACTCACATCAAGCTTCATCCACTTGATTGCCGAAAGAAAAAGTCCCACGCGACTTATCCTACGCTGATAGCCAAACAAATTCTACGCGATCAAATAAATTGCGATCAAAATCAAGCAAAGGTATTGAATCGAATACATGAGTTGTAGTCGCATCTACTATGAATTTTTAATAGTGCGACAGCTTTAAATCAATCAACAATCTATTAGCAATTTTAGATTGAATCTCGCTAGATTTTTCTGGATTGCATCTAGTAGATTGGATCTCAAGTATTTCGCGCTGAAGTTTAATTTTCATCAGACGCGCTTGAAGCGCCTAACGACATAATGAAGACGCCATTTGTTCCCGACGCCGCCAAGCCATGGTCGCCACTACCCAAGCCTACCGACTTCCCACGAACGCACCGATCGCAAATTACTTCTACGCATGAAGTTATTGAAAACAGATACAAGATATAGCGCTGTTTATAGCACGGTTACCGATCGACAAATACGGGCCGGCCGATCGGATCACAAAGATCGCTGTCGCCACGACGCCCGAGCCCTACACAGAGCCGGCCACCCGATGTCCGCTTTTATCAGAAATTGGCAAGACGCAGACCGGGCCATATTACCCGGCCGGGCCCCACTGGCCGTCGCCACCGAGCTAACGCTACTGACAAATTTTCCGTCACAGACGAGCACTGGGCCAGATGAAGTCCGGCAAGAAGCTGCTACCGCCGCCCGGCCCCATGCCACCAAAGATCGCCACCGACGCCAAAGACGAAGGGCACCCCATCCAATCAAGACATGAAATCCAAATCGACTTGAAGTCCAGAGCTAAGCTTCAATCCCGCTATTGGGACATGAAGTACTTTGCCTCTCGACAAAGGACACGAAGTCCCGATTCTAGAGGCTTGGTTTCTGCTTTGGAAAATCGCCGGCACAGTGGAGGCAGTGGAAATTACCCTTTGTCTCCCTCTTTCCTTTATTCCTTTTATTAATTTCTTTTCCAAATTGCATTAGAAATTCAAAATTGATTAGAAAATTCGAAAAAATCAAAATTCCAAGAAAAATATGAAAATAGTTAGAAAATTCCGTAAAATTTAATGGCTCGCTTTTAATTTGTACTTAGCCTTATTTTCTCAGATTTATGAATATTTGCACGATTTTGCAATAATTGCCTTGTTTAGAATATCTAAATCCCTCGAATTTATTTCCCGTATTTTATGAATTATGCAATTATTGTTTATTTTGAATTTATGAATTATGTCATGTTGATATTTGCTGAAATTAAAATTTTCTCACAAAGAATTATGAAAATTGCTTGATATTAGCAGATATTATGAAAAGTGCTAGGAAAATTCCGTAATATTTCATATGGCATAAAATGAGAACATGAGTGGTTGGGATTTGATTTTGGTAATGAATAAACAGATATGAGACAATTGGTGTCTAGGAAAACACACATGAGGCTTGGTTCTTTAATCGCACCCTAAACTGAAGTGCTCCTCCTCATGTGAGCCCTAGGGGCAAAGTTGACCTCGCCAAGAGTCAAATTGATGAGATATTCATTACCTGCTGCTCCTCAAACAACAAGAATTATATAAGTTGTAATTAGACTTATGCCATGTTTAATTCATGTTGAAATTTATTTTCTCATATCAAGTGATGCTGGAAAATTGTCAGATAATTAACAGTAAAATTGCCAAATACTAAGAAAATTCTCGAAATTCATGAGAGTTTACTTTCGCATTTTATGAATTATGCAATCACACTTTATTAGATTACACGCAAGAATCTAATGTTGAATCTTGTAAAATGCAGATGTCTCGTATCATTGTGAATCGTGAGTTTGCAGTAATTGGCCCAAAGACGGTCAAAACTACCTCACTTGCATCCGATGTGAAGATCGCACTGGCGGCAAGAAGCTCCGAAAGTCGCCATCTCGCTTAGGGTCCTCGGCTGACGCACCACCCACGCCGAAAGCGTAACGATCAAGCATTGCACTTCCTCAGCACCATCTCTCAAACACCCAAAATGAATACATGGTCAAGAAAGTGCAATTGAGCTATGGATCGCACTCCGTGCGTTCGAGAAGCTCAAATACACAATCTTGCCCCTGCCACGCTAAAGATTGGGTGCGCCTCGAGGTTTATGACTACAAAACAAGGTCGAGTACAAGGCCGCCTTTACACTTGTACTAATCTCTCCCTATGTGGCAAGAAGATCACCTGAGGAGGAGAAGATTGAGAAACTCTTCCACTTTTCACCCCAATGCTATCCGTAGTGCCCGCAGCTATCGTCGTGACGCATACAAGGAGTATAGCGAACTGATTGATGTTATGCAAGTTATGGAGTCACAAGACGGCTTCTCCGAAGAACTTCGCCTCACACCACTCGAAGCGAGCATTGTACCGTAAATCAATGCCAACAAATTTATAAGGTGAAAGCCCGCCACATGAAGTGGTCAAGAAGGGTGGAAAAGAGAAACATCGTGCCAAAGGAAAGTCCATAGCCCAAAAGAAGAAGGATGACAAGGAAAAGCCGCAGGCAAGCCGTATGGACAAGAAACCAAACGTGCTTCAAATGCTGCACTTGTGGCATTGGTCGTAATATGCCGAATCCAAAGAAGTGATCAATGCATATCGTGCCAAGAAGAAGGCCAAAGGAAATGCAATCGCAGAGGCACATTTTGCCATGCAGGCAATGATGATGTCATAGAAGTTGACACCCCACATGCTTCATCCTCGCAGCCCTACTTAGACATCAATGATGCAACAAGCCCTCGCAAGAATGAAGAAAACACTTCGTGGGATGACATAGAAGGCTTAAATGAATGCATACTTTTACAGATTCCGCTTTAGTGCATGAATAACATTGTTAGCACTTTCTTTAGATTGTGGTTGATTAGTTAATAATTGTAAGCCTCAAGAGCATACTTTTACTTTCTCATGAATAAGAATTGTTATTTATTCTTTATTCCAAGATTCTTTACTTGCAAGCAATGTTTGAATTACTTTGCCATCGCGCCGATTAGGAATTATATTTCTTTTCATCTAGAAATCGTGTAGCACCCAATGGAGGAAATATGCATTGTTGATAGTGGCACAACAAATACATTATCTTAAGAGAGTTTAAATACTTCCATTTATCACGAAGAACGCCGAAGGATTACGACAACCGCAGAAGCGATACGCATATAATAGGCTCGTGAAGAGCCACAATTATATTGCCAATGGGTACAATCTTTGGTAATTGAAGAAGCCCTCTTGTACTCGAATCAACTCGCACTCTCTTAAGTTTCAAGGATATCCACGCCAATGGGTTTCACGAGAAACCAATGAAGAAAATGGCAAAGAACACTTGTGCATTGTGAAGCACGCTTAATATGGAAAGATGGTACTAGAAAATGTCCTCTCATATGAATCGGGTTGTACTACACGAAATCAATGCACACGAGTGTATACTTTTGAAGACCTGCCTTTAGAAGCTCGCAATTATTTGCTTTATGGCATTGTAGATTAGGTCATCCTGTCTTAGATTGATGAGAAATATAGTTAACAACTCACAAGGTCATGGCATTAATGTTAAGAATTTCTCGAATCACGAAGATTTTGTGTGCCATGCATGTGCCACCGAAAGTAATAACTAGACCCTCTGCTATGAAAGTGCAACATGAAATCCTTGCATTCCTCGGAACGCATTCAGGATATTTGGCGACCGATTCACCATTGTTAGGGCTGATCCTTTATGGTGCTCATTGATGCTTCCTGAAATGGTCGCATACATGTTTGTCAGTCAACAAGGAATCATGCATTCGCAAAGCCGATCTCGCAGATCATCAGAATTAAGAATGTTTTTCCCGATCATCGCGTGAAGTCCATTCAATGGACAATGCCAACAAATTTACTTCCAAGGCATTTGATGATTATTGCACAAAGAATCGAATAACTATTGAGCACTCCTCAGACCGCATGTCCATACGCAAATGGACTAGTCAAGCACTCATAAAGAGGATTAAGTTTATTGCCGCATCGCTTCTTGCAGAGTTGTAACTTGTCCAACAATTGTTAGACACGCAAATTCGCATGCAAAGAAAGACTCATCAATTATAGACAATCGCCTACAACATCCATTCAACCATGCAAACTAGTGCATTGGGTCAACTCAAGAATTGAATGTATGGTATATGTACCTATACCATTTCCCACAATGGATCGCAATGGGCCTCTCCGCAAGTCCGGGATATAATACGCTGGTTGGTGAGTGCATCCATAATCGTGTATTTGGAACTCCATGACTGAGACTTGCATACAAAATTTATCTGGCCGATCAGATCTTTGATTTGCGAGGACCGCTTCCCGTCATTAGGGGAGAGAATCAACCATTGGATGAAAATGCCGGAAATAATATGGCATTCCACTGATCCCCGCATGACCTCGAGACTAATGAAGCAAATCAAGAAGTCCGTAAGATAATTGATTTGCGTAATTTAGCAATGAATCACTCGATCATTTTTGTGATCTCAAGAGCGTGGTTAAGTCGCATGTACCAAAGCAAGAAATGCACCAGAGAGGGTGGAAATACCAAAGAAAGCGTGCATCCTCATCCTGCTCGTAGGCCTCAAAGAAAAGAACAGAAATCGCTTCTCAAACCCAAAGTACCCGAGACGTCTGGGGAAAAATGGGCAAGAGGACTTACCATAGCCAATCACAAAATGCCCCAAAGCAAGAAGGGGAGCCGCTTGAGACTGCACCGAAAGAAGCTCTTCAAAAGGCAATTCCTGTATTTGAATCTTCACTGGAAGAAACCGTAAATAATGTGTGCGCACACATGCTGAGAAAAACTAAAGGAACTTGCTCCCCCGGAATGGGAAGTAGCAATGAAGAGCAAGTAGAAGTGCATGAAGCATACCATGACGAAATGGCCATAAATTTTGTAATAATAGGAGAATCTATGAAAAGAGCAACAACCATTGCAAGGCTTGTTGTTCAAGGTTTCACTCAACGCCCTAGGGTTGATTATGAAGAAACCTATTCTCCTGGCCATGGGTGGAATTACCTTTAGATACTTAATCTCAATGGTAGTCAACTTGAAGTTGAGAATGAAGCTAATGGATGTTGTCACAAAGATATTTATGGAAACTTGATTCTGAGATTTATATGAAAATACCGTAAGGTATCCCTATCCCAACCAAGACAGAGTAACAGTAAAACCTATAAGGTGAAATTGGAGAAATCAACCGTATGGGCTAAAACAACATGTGAAGAATGTGGTACAATCGCTTGAGTGACTTTCTCTAAGAAAGGCTACACGAACAACGAAGATTGTCCATGTGTATTTATACAACGATCCACTAATGGATTTGTATAATCTCCGCTCATGTAGATGACTTGAACATCATTGGGACTCGATGAGGAAATTGAAGAAGCATGCACATACTTGAAATCTGAGTTTGAAATGAAAGACTTGGGTAAAACCAAGTTCTCGCTTAGGCTTGCAGCCTGAACATGTCCAAGGCGAATCTTGGTACACCAAGCATCCTACACGCAGAAGTGTTGGAGAGATTTGGCTTTGAAAAGGCATACCCCGCAAAGACCCCAATGGCCTCAAGGTCACTCCAAGGCATCTAGACCCGCATGTGCCTAAAGAAGAGGAGGAAGTCCCGGGAGCGAATTCTATTACTTGAGTGCAATTGAGCGCCATGTACCTTGCGAATAGCACTAGGCCTGAGCATTGGCTCACGTGAATTTAAGAAGCGCAGACAAAGGCGTAACCCACCAAAAGGCATTGAAAGGGGTGAAGGACATCTTCCGTTACCTTCAAGAAAGCAAAGACCTCGGCTTGTTTTACGTAAGAAACAATGAATTGAATTTAGTTGGCTACGCCGATGCCGGTACCTATCTGACCGCATACCGGCAAGTCACAACCGGGTATGTTTTCTCTTTGCGTGGAACGCAATTTCTGGAAGTCGCCTAAGGCACTTTGTCTCGACGCCGACTAACCACTCGTAAATCATTGCATTGTATGAAGCCTCTCGAATGTGCATGGCTTCAAGAATGGTTCACCACATCCGTAAGTCATGTGGTCTCGAACATGGAACAAACTCCCCACTATTATCTATGAAGATAATGCATTTGTGTTGCACAAGTACAAATGGGATATGTGAAGAGTAACCTTACAAAGCATATCAACCCCCAAGTTCTTTTATGCTCATGAAATGCATAAGATGAACGAGATAAAGATATCAGATACTAAGTCGTGGTGAAAATCTCGCAGATTTATTCACTAAGTCACTCCCAGATCTTCCTTTGAAAGATGTATTTAGAGGAATCTGGATGATGAGGCTTAGAGAAGTGCAGATTTGTAGAGATTTTTCACATACTCCTACATAAATCTCAACCATGAAGTTTGAGTACCCAACGAAATCTTAAAGATTAACATTGAAGTTTGGGTGGATTGTACTCTTTCCTTAAGTAAGTTTTTCATTGAAGTTTTCTTACATAAGGTTTTTTGATGAGGCAATCCGCAAACACAAAGAAGCGTGTGCTATGTACTCTTCTCCAATTATTTTTCCCACTCCGGGTTTTTATGGAGTTTTAATGAGGCATATGCATCTCGTAGCGAAGAGTCCAAGGGGAGTGTTAGGAAACCGGATTCGTATCCGATATGGACTCTTCCTTATCTCTAAGCAGAACCGCTATATATAGGAGGCAGGGGGTCACCCCATTGTACACAAGCATACAGAATAATAAAGCAGACTCGTTTCTCCTCATATTGTGTCTCTCTTTCTCCCTGTCTATTCTCCACTTGAGATCTATTAGGCAATCCCGGACTATTCGATAGCGAGGTTGTCTAACAAATTCTACTCTGATGGGGCAAAACAGGATGTTATGTTATTGATGCGCACAACACCTCGCGATTGGCTGATTAGTTTCCTAATTCTTCTGTCACAGTTATATGATTCTGTTATGTCATGCCCATTCTTTGGTGGATGGATCAAAATTTATGGTGGATGATCCATAGACACCCTGAAATAATACAGTACAGGAAAAAGGCACTCTACGTTACTTCTAGGTAAGTAACCGCAGAACAAGATATTAAGATGAATGTAATCTTACTTTGGCTTCCTGACACATAAAGTAGACAAGTATGAAGATGAGCTGAAATCTTTTCCTTGTCTATTTCTGGTGATACACTGTGAGAGATTGACAGCATGTCAGAAGTAAATGATTTCAGCTAATTCAATCTTTTGCTAAACCATATGTTAATTATGTATTAAAGTGGAGATGCCCTTTTCATTTCCTGAAGAAGACATGGACAGCTACTACACGAGTACACGTTCTGTTCTCTTCCGCTAGCTGATTCATTCTGGAAGAATTTCTATTCAGATACAATATCCATCATTGCTTATTTTGAAGCTTATTTGGTGAATCACACATACATCATCTTGCACTATTGCGTGGAAATAAATGCATTTTTGTATTGCATAGGACGTAGCTGTACTCGTCTGTTCGCAAGTTCACGTGGTACAAGAATTACAGCATGCATGCATGCGTTACATGACGTTGGATTTGTCAAATTAGCTACTCCCTCCGTTTCTTTTTATAAGGCGTATTTGGTTTCGTTAGGACAAGGCTTTGACCAACAATTACTCTATTAGCATATAATTTTTATGACACAAAATTGATATTAGCAGATTTGTATTCAAAAGTAGCTATATATAATTATGATTTTGTATTGCATAAATGATATATTAATGAAGTAATCGTTGGTCAAAGTCTTGTCCTAACAAAACTAAATACGTCTTATAAAAAGAAACGGAGGGAGTACTTATTATACTGATTATACATGTGGTTAGCATCAACAATGCATTAGAAGTTTCCATGGCCCTATTTCTTCGGTGAAATCTTCCTGTGAGCAACCTACAAAAACCGAAACCCTCCTTTCACCTTACTCTCTTGTGAGTGTGCATTTATTACATGTACGTGCATACGCATTCATCTCTCTATCCTATGCGTCGCCGCAGAAGCAGAGAGAAACCAGAAGCTATGCTGATGTGAATTTGCTGTTGGGTTTCACCGATTCTTGTTGGCTTCGAGCTCTTCCTCCCTTAGCCGTCGTGCGGTGCTGACATGACCGGCGGCATCAACGGCAACGGCGGTGGCGCGTGCGCGGTGTGCAAGCACCAGCGGCGCAAGTGCGAGCCCAACTGCGAGCTGGCCGCCTACTTCCCGGCGAACAGGATGAACGACTTCCGCGCGCTGCACCTCGTCTTCGGGGTGGCCAACCTTACCAAGCTCATCAAGGCCAACGCCACGGAGGCGGCCCGCCGCCGCGCAGCCGAGACGCTCACGTGGGAGGCGCGGTGGCGGGAGCGCGACCCCTCCGAGGGCTGCTACCGCGAGGTCGCCTGCCTCCGCCGTGACAACGCCGTGCTGCGCGCGGAGAACGCCGCGCTCCGGCGGCAGGCCGAGCAGTGCGCGTGCTGCGGCGGCGCCTCGCCGTTGCAGCAGCAGCGGCAGCAGCTTCTGCTGGTCCCGGCTTACAACGGCGCCAGGCCTGGCATTGCGGTGCACAGCGCCAGCAACGGCGGCTGCGTCGTGCCCGGCAACTTCGTCGGCGGTTGCTACAATGGCAATGCGGGCGCCGTCATCGGCGTCCGTGGTGCCAGTGGCAGTGGAGCAATGGCTGTGCGGCCTCACATGCCAGCTCCGGCAACGCAGACGATGATCGGCGTCGCGCAGGACGACCGCCACCGCGCTTCGTCCGCGGGGAACGGAGGGAGCGGCGCCGGCGCACCGATGTTCGGTGCAGCCATTAGAGGTCAGGTGGACTCTAGGGACAAGAACAACACGAGGTAAGATAACAACGGGGGCACATCCTGTGCAATCAAAGGTTTTGTGCAATCACCGTGCAATTAAACTAAAAAATATTTCAAAAAATTCTGAAAAAAATTATAGATGTACATCTCAACTTACCCCATCTACGTATAAAATTTCATGATCAAATTCGTCCTATACTAGAAGTTACAAAAAAGAAAATTTATCTTTTTTTGTAACTTCTAGCATATGACGAATTTGATCATGGAATTTTATACGTAGATGGGGTAAGTTGAGATGTACATCCATGATTTTTTCTAAAATTTTTTGAAACATTTTTTAGTTTGATTGCACGATGATTGCACAAAACCTTTGATTGCTTACCCGATAACAACGGTCTCTTGTTTCGTTGAAGAGAAGGTTTGCATGGTGGAGGTGGATATGTTGCCATGTTGGCTTCTCTGCGTTGTGTTTTGCAACTGTAGGTGACGCTGACAGCAAGTGGACAGCGGTGGGTAAAAGAGGAGATTAAGCATTGGTTTTGAAATAAAAAAAAGGAGATGGATGGATTTCATATTGTTCTTTTGCCCTTTGTTACTTATCTTCTGCTTGAGCAGGGACACCAAAAAATTCCAATTATAAAAACCCAGCTTTGTATGACTGATAATTACGAAACCAGAAGATAATATAATCTAGTCCCTTCTCACAGTACGTAAATCTTCTTTCTTTACATAATGAAAGATGATTTCTTCGGGTCTCTGCATTGTGAAATGCACACAACCAATCAATTATTACACAGTTTTAGCCAAACGGCTGTGGAAAGAAGAATATAAATAGGTTCTATAGAAAAGATTGAGCCGATGAAACCGAGATAATGCCGATAAGCCGGAGCTGAGTCAAAAAGCCAGAGCCGATAAAACTTCATGGTACGCTTCGAGTGCACGTCGCAAAATCTAACAAAAAAATCAGAAGCTAGAGCTAAAACCAAGAATTAGGAGCTCAAAAACTAGGGATGAAACCCAAAAGACCACAAGCTAGAGCCAAAAGGCTAGGAGCCATTCATTGAGCTCTCGGGCGGATTGTTGAAACAGGCGACCGGGCAAACGGCGGGCTGGTCAGCGCAGGCTAGCTAAGCAGGCCGGCGCAGAGTTGGTGGTCGTTGGGCGGCCGATGCAGAGGTCACGCAAAGGCAAAGGTGCGAGCCGGTGTGTGCGTCCGAAGTCATCGGCGGCGTGGACAACTGTAGAGACGGAGGCTGGAGGCAGGACTGGCCAAGAGGGCCACCGAGGTGTATGTCCAAGGGAGTCGTTAAGTGGAGCCGACTGATATAGAGAAGGCTAGCACGGATATACACCGAGGCGGGTTGAGCGACGGAAGATCAAAGTGGGGCCGAAATTGAGTGCGCGGAGTTACGGTCTGGCCAGTTGAGGCTGACGCGATGGAGCACGAAGGTCGGCGCAGAGATGGCGGCCACCAGGCGGTCGGCGCAGAGGTCGCGCAAAGGCCAGCATAGAACTGGCGGTTGCCAGGCAGTCGGCGTGAAGGCGTGTAGCCGAAGTCGCCTGCGGCACGAGAGACCAAAGAGGCAGAGGTCAGAGGCAGGGCCGGCCAAAGGGCCGCCGAGGCGTGCGGCCAAGGAAGTCACCGAAGAAGCCGTCGAGGGGGCCGCCGAGTGGAGTTGGCCAATGCAGAGAAGGTTGGCACGGATGTGCACCGAGGCAGGTGCCGGCGCAGGCTGAGGCGACGAAAGACCGAGACAGGGCCGGAACCAGGTGAGCGGAGTTGCGGTCCGGCCGGATGAGACCGGTGCGGTGGGGGCGTGAAGGCGTAGTGGGCGCAGATCGTCGAAGACCGAAGGACTGATGGGAGCCAGCAGGACCGAGGTGCGGGCTGGCAGGACGGAGGGCCTACGCACAAAAGCTGATGACAAATTGGCTATGGGTGTCGCCCCGGGAGTCTCTACCTCCCAGGGCAGCAGCAACAGATCCATTTTTTTTTCGCTCAGTGAGAAAATCCTCGAGTGCACATATTTGCACGAACACAATCAACGAGAACGCATTATGATGGATGCACGCATCCAGTAGAGCTGGCGGTCAGCAAGCCGCGCGTACGTATGCTTGCCAATAGGGATGCAAATGGGCCGACCCTAGGATCTTCTTTGGCCCACTTTAGTTCATTTGTTTGCACTAAAAACTTAATTTTTACTCCACCTTTTAAGTTTTAGTGCAAACAAATGAACTAGAGTGGGTCAAGGATGACCCTAGGACCGGCCCATTTGCATCCCTACTTGCCAATTGCCGGTCGCCGCGTATACGTATGCTAGTCAATTCAAATTTAGACGCCATAGGGGCAATTGGTGGTTTTTCCCTCGTCAAGGGGTCCCTAGCAGAGACGAGTAGTACCCCAAAAGATTGATGATCGATTGGTGACTTGACAGAAGCTAGCAACATGTCCTGCCGCGTCGGTCGATGACGGCCGCCCACATAAACCTTCTTGTACTTTGATTAGAGATGAACGTCGGTATACGTGTTGATTTAAGTGGCTGGTCATCATGCTGCAAAGTATTACTTCAGTTATAGGAACCTGACAAAGATATAACCTTTATTGAATAGAGATAAGCTCCAAGTGCTCAAACAGTTATATACATATTCTGAAATTTTTTACTGTTCTAGTCTCGTTCGCTGACGTTTTTTCGAAAATAGCCACACAGCAAACGAAATAACAGGATCTACACAATGACATCCAGTGATTCCTGTCCGCGGCAAAAAAAATTTAAAATTTTTCCACGCCGAATCCGACGGATCTAGCCCCCGGAAATTTTTTTAATTTGTTTATTACCTCCAGCTGACGCAATCCACCAGATCTTTTTTTTTTTTTTTTACCGAAACTGCATGCTACAGTAACCTCCAGTGGATGGGAACCGCTAGAGGTGCTCGGCTATGATTTTTTGCATTTGAATCTTGAGGGACGGCAAACGATGTCAGTGCAAACATGTAAAATAAAACGAACTGGATCCGCTCCCTGTAAAATAAAACTTGTAAAATAAATCTCGCTGCCTGTAGCCGAGCACCTCCAGCGGTTCCTATCCACTGGAGGTTACTGTAGCACGCGTTTTTGCCACTGGATTTGGCGGCAAAATTTTTTTAATTTTTTTTTTGCCGCAGTCGGGAATCGCTGGATGTCATTGTGTAGAAGCTATTCCTGTTATTTCATCCGCTCTACGGCTATTTTCGAAAAAACGTCGACGAACGAGGCTAAAACAGTAAAAATTTCTTCTTTTGAATAATATTATCATCTCACAAAAGGAAATGAATAAGATCATCTAAACCCTACAATGCCACTCGATCGGCTGTAACTTACAAAAAATATAGGGCCAAATGTGAGTGAAAAAAATGTACGAGTACTGCAAATTCTACGTAGCTGACTGACAATGGCAAAACGCTAAGGCTGGTTGGATCAATTTGAGAATGAATGACAGGTTCAGCGTTAATTCATATGAAAAAAATATGACAGAAACAATTGTCTCCAATATCTCCTCAGTGATCAACATGTGGATGGAAAGACAAGCTACATTTATAATAGGAACAACACATGAGGAGGCTTCCTGCCTTTCTTCTGCTCCAACCTCGACAATAAACTCGAACTTCTAAATTGGAATAATATAATTCGAACGCTGACCAGAACCAACTCAGGTCCATACCGATTTAACAAGTCTCGTTATGCTTCACCATCCCTAACCAAACCAGCATCACCATTGCTAATCAAGATGCAGAAAGATAAATACATCAGTTTAAGTTCGTACGAGCATGACATTCTAGCCAGCAAGTGTGCCCCAAACGCCAAACTAGGCTTAATAGTTTATGAGAATTCACATTGACTGAGCAAGATCTTGCAATGAGAGTGAGTCGACTTGCATTGTTACAGGTCCATCATTTATTCATTTACTAGAGAAACCGACAAAAGTTTCCGATTGACACGTGTTCTGAAAAGCGCAATGTGATAAAAAAAAGTCAATCACAGCGCGCATATGTTTACTCACAGTCAGAGGCACCTTCATCGTTGGAATTTTTTTACTGTCCTAGTTCAAAAAAAATTACAACTAACCCTCGTCGGATGTTTTTACCAAATATATCCCCATTGTAGCGGACGGGGGGCGCTGCATTCGTCACGACGCGACACGTGGCAATGCAGCGCTGTAAGGCCCCCATTTTCAGTACAGAATACCGACAATGGGTTCTATGTGCATACAGTACTAGTCCCATGATCAGTGACTAGTACGCACAATTACAAAGTTGAAATCACATCCATATGCAATCTTTTGCATATGATAGCGGGAGCATTTATACAATATAGTCTTAAAAAGACGAAAAGAACTGCAGCGGAAATTCAAAGTCTTGTAGTGTGTGACATAACCCTCATGCAACTGACAAGGCATAAATTCTAGAAAGATCTATCATGATTTTTCCCGTAAACTGTGATATCATAGGGTTCGTTGGAGCATTCTGTCTCATCACCTAAATAAACAATAATGATGGTATGGTTGAGTACATTGCGTACTCAGCAAGACTTGTAGTGTATGCAAATATTTAATAAATGCAGGCTATATCAAATGAAAGGCTGTTAAGTTTATTTGTGTTGAGCAAGTTTGATTAATAAATACTGTATACTAGATTGAAAGCGAAAGCTTGCAATCGCGCGTTTGATAAGTATATGAAATAACAAGCAAGTATCAATATAGCAAGTCACAGTCCTCCATGACGTGAGTGACAACTCGATCCAATCCCTGCCAACACTTGACATAAAAATCTGATTTGCCAACACATGGCACAACAGTTGAAGTCAATTCTTGCCAACACATGGTAAGTATTGAATTATCCAAAAAGGGTAATTCTTTAATAGAATTTCCAATTCCCGATTCTGTTTATCAAAATCATCTAACTAGTGTCAGTGCACCAAGGTTCCCATGACCGCGAGTACGGTTTTTCGAAAAGTTTTAACTCTACAGAGGTGTACAACTTTACCCATAATGAATGATCAACTCTTGTTGCAATGCATATTTAATACACTTCCTTTGGTGTGCTGCAGAGAGATCATACATAATCATTACGTTACCTACCCCTAAGTTTGCACCAGCCCGGTGACGTTAAACTCTTACTAATGGTGGTAGAAGATATATGTACAATCACTGTATGACGAACGGTTATACACCCCGATGTCCCACTTCTCCCCATAGTAATTTAATAAGTTAAATCGTCCCATACCGGCACTTGTGGTTGTACGGATACCCTTGGATTATACAACACTACGTTCGGTCCTTAATTCAACCCGGGCAATAATCTTCCCCCTATCTACGTGCAAGTCACATGCATAACCGGCTATTGCCATTATTCGCCCGCGTCAAAATCATAGCTTTATTTCCACTTTTATCAATATATCGATATCCTTCACTGTCATATCCAACCTTTTTAAATTACATAAAAACACATGTATCTTTTATTCAACCACCCCCTTCTAGTGCATGGCTAAGCATGAAGGTTAAATAATCGCATATACCCGTGTTGACAATATATATTATCTTAACCATATCCTAGGGTTATCAAGGTTCACATGTCCATATTTAGCAAGGAAATTCCATGAGTCAGGTTGTATCTACCAATCAGGCCCGGTCCTGGGATTTCGGTGGCCCGGGGCGAAGCTAAAAATAGAGGCCCTATAATAATAATAATAATAATAATAATAATAATAATAATAATAATAATAATAAACACTTCAATGCATTTAAAACCAACATTCACATCAAATAATTTATGCATATTACCTCTAAAATTTCTTCTAACATTTCTAGATGCGAAGTCATTGATGATGGCATCGATATCAATTTGATCCAATAATATCTTCTCAATGCATAGAGTTGCCAAACCATTTAACATTTCTTGAGACATTACATACCTCAAATGATTCTTCAACAATTTCAACTTAGAGAATCTCCTTTCAGCCGATGCCACGGTCACTGGCATAGTAAATAATATCCGATAAGCAATAGAAATATTATGATAACAATTCGCTTCTCTGACAAACTCAAAAATCTCCATAGCAGACATCGATCTATCTGGCAAAGTGAACTGCATAACACTTAACTCAGAAATTAGATCATTTATCTCAATATCAGATGAACCATCTAGAGAGAAAGTTTCTGCAAATCTAGTGCAACAGCCTTTTAGTTGAGTACCATCCAGTGACTTCAAGTTTGTTGAACTCATTAAAAATCCGAATATACCTTTGAATGATTGGAGTTCCTCGAATCTACTTTTCAATGAACTGATTGCCATATCAACCATAACCAAAAAGTAATTAACTTCAAAGTCTATCTCAGCTTGCAAAATTTCATAATTGTAATCTGTTTCATTAAATTGTTTCTTCCTAAGAGCACGATGCTTTACTGAAAATGATGGTTCTACACCTATTTCATTTGCAATTTCTGTGGCAATGATCACACTAGAAGCAAACCCTTCATTTTTATAGTTTCCAAAGTAATTCACCATACCTTCTATATGTTGTAAGGTAGAATCAATGCACATGGATGGTGATTGCAACTTCTTGCTCACAGTATTTACAGCAAACAGAATGTCATGCCAAATAATCATACCAATTATGAACTCATAACTACCAAGCATATCAAATAAATTTTTTGCATCACTCCTATCCTTAGCTTCGGTATCACTATCTTCACTTAACCATTGCAAAGCTGACCTTAGTTGAGGAGCTTGATATCTAATTGCTTTGACACTTTTGATTCGACTCTCCCAACGAGTATTTGATTTCACGGTTAAATCTATGACATGTTCAAGCAATACACTCCATCTTTTGGTAGAACTAGAAAATAATACATATATCCGCTGCACAACTCCAAAGAATGAAATAGCTTTACGACATGATTTAGCCATATCACAAAGAGTAAGATTGAGACTATGGCAAGCACATGGCATATACAAAGCTCTTGGATTTATATCAAGCAACCTCCTTTGTACCCCTTTATTTTTTCCTTTCATATTAGAGCCATTATCATAACCTTGACCCCTAATTTCATTAATATTAAGACAAAATGACTTGATGGAATCGAGCAATACATTAAAAAGCCCTTCACCAGATGTGTCATCCACCTTCAAAAAAAACAAGAAAGTACTCCTCAATTTTAATTTTTCCATTAGACATATCAACACACGAACCAACAAACTCATCTGTTCTTGGTGACTCACATCTGGGGTACAATCAAGGATAACCGAGAAATATTTGGCATCTTTAATAGTCTTTATGATAGAATTTGTAATGGCAGAAGCCATAAGAGAAATCAACTCATTCTGAATTTTGTGACTAAGATAATGATAATGAATATCTTTGTTTTGAATACGTCTAAGGTGATCTTGCATTACCAAGTCAAATTCTGCGACCATCTCAACACAAGCTAAGAAATTACCATTAAGATCATTATAAAGTTGCTCACTAGATCCTCTGAAAGCTAAACTGCGTTTACCAAGAAATTTCACAATGGCAACTATTCGTAACAGAACTTGCCTTAAGCGTTCTTTCTCCTTTGTGATTTGTTGTTGTACCTCCTTGTCAACTGTTTCATTTTTGCTTAGTCTAGATCTCAATTCATTCCAAGAGTTCATGTTGGTAATATGATCAACACTAGATTCATGCTCTTTCAGCCTCTCACTTGTATGCCTCCAAACTCTAAACCCATCAAGCGCCAATGAACTCTTGCGGTTGTGAGAACCAAAAATCTTACAGCAAAAGCAAAACACTTTGTCAATGTGTTTTGAATAGACTAACCATTTCCTGTCATGTACCTCTCCATTGCTCATTTTTCTAGAGTAATGAGTATGAAAAATGTCTTTTGTTAGCATCAAAAGGATATTCAATATTTTCTTCTCTTATAGGCCCTTTCTCCACTAATATGTCTCTTGCTTTGTTATCAAGCTTATCCCAATTTACTGGATCATACATATCCGGAGTAAAAACTGGTTCTTCATCTACACTAGCAGAGTGCTCATGATCACTTACATTGTTATCTTCCGTGTTGATGCCAACATTATCTTCTGTAGGGCCCTCATCTTCTGAAATAGGATTAGTTTGTTCCTCCACAGCAACTATCGCCCACTCATCTGGATTTCTTGAAGTGCTCATGTTACTCTTAAAAAATCTACCAATAGATCCTCTCTGTGATTCTATCAATTCATCTATATGTTTCCTCTTTTTCCTTTTCTGACTGCCCGATGCATACTTTCTAGACGACATGTCTGCGCTGCAATTTTTAAAAAGACAATTAGTGACCTACTAAGGGACAAAGGTACTACCATAATTTAATAATGGATCAACTAACAAAATTAGTAAATTACGAAGTTAAATTTAGTAAGTCGTAATGACCCGCTTCGCACAATCGCACTGCCTTGCGGCCTTGATGAATCAATAATGAGTAACGACTTAATACTGAATACTCATGAGTCGATGAGGGATAGAAGATAATGCCTAGAATATGTCAAAGAAATTAAATATTGAATGAGCAATGGTGATTGAATTAAACTCTGGTGATGCCAAGAATAAATACTGTTACTGACCGACCGCACAAAGACACGCACGCTGCGTTGGCGTTGATGTCCTGAATCTGAATATCTCGATGAGCGATCCAGCAAAGAATAGAGATTAGAGATGGGGGTAGGCGGTAGGCGGCGGTCGGCATGTGCCGCGACAACGAGCAACCTCGGTAGGCGGTGCGCGATAGCGAGCACTGACGCGTGCGTTGGGTGGTCTTGTGGCTAGCGTTCTCGCCGGTCAGCCGACACGGCACGACCGTGCATGGAGTTCTGCGCGACACCACGGACAAAGTTCGTTTCAGCTACGGCGCTACGCGCAGGAGCCAGGAGGGATCAGGGGCGGGCGAACGCGGAACACTTGGGAAAGCCATTCGTCACTTAACCAATCGTCGCTTCAATCCTTGGGCCTAGCCCATTATACATTATACCTATGTTGTATACATATGGGGCAGGGGCCCATGGTTTTGGGGGCCCAGGGCGGCCGCACAGCTGGACCCCCCCGGGCCGGGCCGGCTAGCAATGCCCACAATATAATAGAGGTTACGAAACATAACACATGCACAATAGCTTTTCGAAAGCAAATTAAACCTCATAAAACAATAGGATCAAAATGATCGAACGAGGTGCTTGCCTTGCGGATCATTGTCTTAAAAGAAATCGAAGTCGTAGCTGGGAATGTTGATGATGGTGTTGCAGGCATCGGTATCTACACGTCGTTCGATGGGAAATAAAACAAATAGAAAAAATAACAACTTTTTAAATAGGGCAAAAAGAAATCAGATGCAAAATCAAATTAAGCTTGCTATAAAGAATTGGTGTGGCTTCAGGCTGGGGTTTCATGATTTTATGTATATGCATTTTATTGATACTAGCAATCTTATGTTGTAGTGTAGCTCGGTTTCTATTTTCTATAGATTGTTTGATCTTCCTTTACGAATTCAAGATGCCAAAATTATTTGGATTAATAAAATTAAGACATAAAGACAACGGGTATTGGGTTATGTATAGACTAGTAGTTTATCTTAAAATACCATATCATAACTTCTGAAGAGCATAGGACGGGCTTAAACTATTTATAGTTATTGGCTCATGCTATGCCTATTCGAAACATGTCGGAACTTAATCGATGCTAGGAGAGGTTCGAAAACAAGTTGAAGCTTAAACGAGTTATAAGGTGTTGACAATTAACAGACTAGGGTGTAAGGTCCAAGAGTAGGCTACTTGTTACAGGGCATAAGCTCATGGCATTAAGAAGGTTCTAGTGATAAAACACTTTTAAATCTTAATTTTTCCCATTATGTGAGTTTAGTTGTTTGTGTTATTGTCCTTGAGGTTTATAGCGCAAAGGGTTAGGCTTTTAATAGGATTCAGATGCAAAGCATGCCATGATAGAATCGTTTCTAGAGAATGAGTTTTAATGAGACAATTTTAATAAAAGTCCAAGTAAAATTAATTAATGCGACTACTTTGTTTATTTTAGAGTTATTTTCCTTGTATATAAAATCCCTTTTCTTTTCATTTTTTAATTTTCTTTTCTTCTTTTCCCCTATTCTTTTCTCCTCTTTTCTCTTCTCTCTCCGTTTTCTTTTTCCTCTTTTCTTTCTTTTTCTCCCATCCGGCCGAACACTCTTCACCTTTTCCCCCAAATCCCTACTCTCTCTCCCTCTGTTCTTTGTTCTCCAGCCGACGCTCTTGCTTCCTCCAAACCCAGCTTCAGCCTGCCAGCTGCTCGGCGCTACCCCGCATCTGGCTCACCGCGCCCGTGCCGCGCCATGCCTAGCTGACTGCCCCTGCCTCCGAGCGCCCACCCATGCTTTCACGCTGGAGAGCTCCCACCGCCGGGCCACCGCCCAAGCTCCCGCGGCGCACTCTCGTGGCCGGCGCCACGTCCGGCTCCAGCGCTCGCTGGCCTCACCCGCGTCACATGGCCGTGTGCTCGATCTCCTAGGTCACCTCAGTGGCTTCCTTTGGCCTCGTCGCCTCGCCGATCTGACCGGGAACTGACGTATGGGTCCACACCTTCTTGGGCCTGGCTCGGTCCGTCAGCCTTGCCCTCACCATGACGGCAACAACCGCCGCCCGGTTCATGAAATATAGATGATAAAATGTCAGAAAGCAAAGATGATGAGTGAGTAAATGAGAAATGATGACTTTGGTAAGTGAACTAGATATGAGCTAAATTAAACTATCCAAATTACACACTTCCTAAAAAGAAACATTCAAGCAACAGAAAATACGAAGAAATAACTATCATTTTGTATTGATTTGTCAAAAATTGTCATTTTTCCTCCATTCTGTATGTTAATCACTCAGTCCACCACTGTAGCTGACCAATTATTAAACCAACACATCGTTCACTCAGATTCCAGTGGAAAACTTCCCTTCAATAGAAACAACTAGTAAATAGACAAGAATAAGATAAATAGAAGCAAGAGCAACTAAGCAAGAAAAGAATATGAGGAGGATGGGAGGAGACTGGGAAAGGGGGGATACATACATATATGTTCCTTGCCTTCCACGACAAAACCTTCCAATTGAGCCATGTAAATATTTTCGTGCAAGTCACCATTAAGGAATGCAGTTTTAACATTCTTCTGATGTAGATCTAAATCATAATGGGCAACATGCGCCATGACAATTTTTAATGAATCTTTCTTTGAGACGGGAGATAAAGTATCAACATAATCAATCTCCTCTCTTTGTGTAAACCTTTTGCTACAAGCCTTGCTTTGAACCTTTCAATATTTCTCTTAGAGTCATGCTTAGTTTTGTAGACCCATCTACAGCCTATTGTTTTGACTCTATCAAGAATTTCTACCAGATCCTAGACGTCATTAATGATCATAAACTTTATTTCATCCTGCATGGCATCAAGCCACTTAAGTGAATCCTTAGTCATCATGGCCTCAATAAATGAGGTGGGATCGTCTACCTTCCCTATGTCGTTTACATCTTCATTCATGTATACGACATAGTCATTCGGAATGACAGATCTTCTGTCCTTTTGTGATCTCATTAGTGGTTCATTAGTTATCACAGGGGGTGGTTGAGGCTCATCATTTGGTGATGTATTGTTAATCTCATAATCCTTAGGTGGGGGCTCAACTTCAGGATTCTCAGCTGGAGGTATAACTGTATGAGGTATAGGAAGGACAATCTCTTGGATTATCGGTAATGGTATATAAGTTCAAATCTCCTCAAGATCCATTTTCCTAGCCCCTGAGCTCCCACTGATTTAATCATTATCTAAGAATACAGTATGTCGGATTTCTACAAACTTAGTGATACGATCTGGACAATAAAATCTAATTTCCCTAAACCTTTTAATGTAATCTGTTTCCGATTCCCCAGACTTCTGTTAGACAGAGCTTAGATATGATATCCTCAATTCTAAGCTCCCACAGAAAATGTATTCATGGAATCAGCTTTCCAAATTGGCCCAAGTATTGACCGAATTTGGGAGCAACGTTGTGAACCAGGTGAAAGCTGCCCCAGATAAGGACAAGGGGAATAATTTCACCTTCAACCCATCGAACTATGTTGCTTCTCCACATTGCGCAACAAAGCATCTGATATGCTCCAACGTTGTCGTGGAATCGTCCCCTAAAAATTTAGCAAAATCAGGGACCCTATAGCCATTAGGATATGGGATCTGATCAACATAATTAGGATATGGCTTTCTATAGCTGATGGTCGAACCCTTTGGTTGAATGCCAAACTGGTCCCTTAAGACAACGCTAATAGCTCCAGCTCAATCAGTTTCTTTGACTGATGCTACTCATGCTGGAGATGCCTGGCAATTAGGGGCAAATTCATTATGATGCCCCCCGAGTGCAAACTCAGGTTGGCATTGTAGCGAGGGTTGTATCGGTGCGCGCAATTGCTCATAGACGACATTCTGCTGCCTTAATGTCGGCTCAGAAAGTGGAGCAAATGGCTCCAAGTATGATACAACCCTATAAGGGGTCGGATCCCTTGGAGGAATTGGCTCAACGTGCTGAGGACACACTTGGGTTTCAGTCGGCTGGGAACCAATCTAGAATAGACGCAGAAAGGAGTGGATGGAGGTAAACTAGTCTGGTTGCCCAATTTAGAGTAATCTATGTAAGCCTGGTAACGAGTAACTCCGCTCGTACCAGGATTTTGTGGCAACACCACGGTCGGCTGTGTTGGCGCTAAAGCAGGGATAACAGTTGACAGTTTTGGATTGATCATGGGCTTCACGTTTTGGGCAATGGAGTAGACTGGGTCAGTCGGCAAAGATTGCAAGGGATCGAGCAGAGTCCCAGCCGACACTAGCTCCTGCGCGACTTCTTTGACGCTATTAACTATCATCGACCTAAGGGTCGTTACTAAAGCTGATAACTGGCTGGCGAGAGCACAATGTGTAGATTGATTAATCATATTTGATAACTCCACCTGAATGAGCATATATCGGCTTACCTGTGCTTTTTCGGCAACATCTGAAGCCTCCTTGCCGCCGAAGCTAGCCATCGGCAATAAGGACTTTTGCGTGACACCGCGTCGGGTCTTCTAGTAGCAATGGAGCATCATCTGCTCAAACGTAACCTTTTGATCTTCAATTTCTTTTTGCTGCTCTGGTGCTAAATCGTCTAACATAGGGACGATTATCGTTTCAGGGTTGACATCTAACAAAGAGACCGACTTTCCAGCAAAAGACATTGTCATTCGATAGTCCCACCGGGCATGCCAAAAGTGTTTTGACGCCAAAAAACATGATGAAGGGTTGATCGGCAATCAGCACACACAAATGCCGGCCTTAATTTTGGGTGCGCGCGTGCCAGCCGATTTAATCCTACAATCGGCAAGAGGATAATATATATAATTCAATCAGCCATCAAGCAGATATAATATTGTAACAAGGATCTAGTACAGTTGGCTATTTAAGCCGATTTAAATGAAAAGTAACTAATAGATCTAATTAACCTAATTGATTTGCTTAGATAGGGGGGAAGGCTATTTTTTTTAAAAAAATGCGATGTGCAACAAAATTGGAGAAAAAAAGAATCTGGGTTAGCGTAAATCGACGAAATCAATAATCAGCGATGCGCAACTTTATTGATCAAGCGAATTACAGAGGAAAGATTACAAATCTAAAATTCTACTCCTAGTCGACGAAAAATAATAATGAAAAGTAGATTTGTTGTTTTTTGTTGATTGTGTCTTCCTGATGTCGCTTGTCATCTTCTTTTATAGCGTCTGATCTGATCGTGTTCGTCTTTTACTCTTTATGAAATTATTCGTATTGGTCTCAGTTTTCTCTATGATACTTATCCTTTAACACTAGAATTGATTAGATAAACCTGTATCGGCTTATGACTTTTCAAACCCGACACAATCCTTAATCAATTAACTGTACCAAACCAACTCACCAAATCGGTTATGTGCCAGATTCCTGTGTCAACAAGGTGACACATGGTCATAAACAACGTTGGTCAGAATATGATCATGGCCATGACATAATCCCAATTTTAAAATTAAATAATAATCTCTAACCAAAATTTCCCATTGGCTCCATTTTATTAGAGATAATACTCAGAAACAACCATGAAATTAATTGTCATATAATTAATTTGCCCAGAAGTTAATCATAAAATTAATCAAAATATTAATGCCCAGAAAATGAACATTAAACAATGCTTACTGCAAAAGGAAATAGACTAAAACTATTTAAATCAGAATAGGCCCAAAACAAAAGCGGCCTGGCGACCCAATTGCGTGAGCGACAAAACAACGCGCACTCGGCCCAGTCACGCCTCCGGCGGCCCAAGCGCACGCGAATCACAGCTGTTGATCGAAACAAAACGGCTATCGGATAAAACCCTAACCCTAATCCCATTTCCTCGTCTTGGCTCCGAATACTCCGCGACGCGGGCGGTGATGGCACGCGCGCGGTGGGTTGATGTCGCACGTAGCTCCGGTGAGATGGTTGCAACTATGCCTGAGCAGACGCTAGAGGAAGACGACGGCGCGCATAGAGCGGTCGACGACAACCATGGCAAGAATGGCGGCAATGGCGAGCATCAGGCGAGGTAAGCCCCGAAAACTCATCTAGAGCTTTAGGTTTTCTTTGGATTTGCGATTTGGGGAAAATAGATTAGGGATTTGGAGCTAGGGTTTCGGATCTAAGATTTTGGGTTCGGATTGTTCTTATCCCCTCCTTCTAAATGCTAAGCTGAGCCTAAACAATAAGAACAAGGCCAAAACCGAGCCAATTTAGGTCTAAACCGGGCTTAATTAGGATCATGTTTAGGCTAGATTGCTCTAATACCAAATGTTAGAATAAAGGTTGAACTAATACCTAAGTTATTAGTTAGTCTAAAACATGATAACAAAGAACAATACAAAAATTGAGTCATTAGATGAAATGACCCGGAGAGGAAGAAGAAGCCATTAGTTTTTTTTGTTGGTGTTCTTGAATGTCGATGAAGAAGAAGGGCACCGAGTGATCTCGGTGATGGTAGGGCCTTCGGTAGCCTCAGCGCTAGCCCTAGATCGGATGAGTATGTCGGGATAGCCAAACTCAAGATCAAAACTCTTATCTTTGAGTGTTAGCCTCTCTCTTCTTTTATCTGGCGTTAGCTATCAGGACCAAAATCAAATTTCTGCTGAAGAACTTCCAATTAGAATTCCAATTAGAGCACGTTATAGTGAGCCTAGCCCTAAATTTCGGTTTGTTAGCTTCAAAACCGGAGATCACAATCAAGACACCTACGACGGCGGCTCTGGTGGGCGGGAGTGGAGGCCTCAGGCCTCAGCTAAATCCCCACATTCTACTGGGAGGGAGGACTGGGCTGGGCCTAGATGCGTACATGCCAGTGTTGCTTTTCTCTTGGTCTTGAAAATTTTGGGTGCAACCGCATTTCTTCTGTTACTTAAAACTTGACATAATCGGACGTCCTTATCATGTAATATTATTTTCAAGAACATGAGAAACCAAAAACTTTGCCACGGAATTTTGTCAGAAAATATATTTGCCAAAAAGACTACATGGAGAAAATGAGCACGAAAGAAAATCTATTCACAGACGTATCCGAGTACGTTACAGATTGTCAGGAATATATGCTAGCTACATATCTTTACAAGTGTTCTGTCAAAGAAATCTTACAACATCAGCATCTATCAGTGCACAACATACTTCTCTTTGTAATATCTTACAACCATCTCCAAATCGCTGTTCTTCACACGTATGAACAAGAAGCAAGGATACATGCACAAAGCAAACATCAACAGCTGATCTTGCAACGATTACGAAGTATTATGAGGTATGAGTACTAATTCTTGCTTCCACCGCTTCTCCTGCAGCACCATCTCCATTGCCACCTTCTGTTGTCGGATGGCCATCTATCGGCTTACCCTCAACTGGAATAGGCCCAGATTCATGAGCTTCAATCTGCTCCGGAATATCTGACAACTTGTCCTCCGGTCTCTTCCTGGAGATCTTCCTGCTCAGTGTGCTCGTCAGTGATCTACTTGGCTCGCCTGCATTTTTCTCCACCACCTTTGCTACGTCTTCTGTCGAGTTGTCTGCTTCTCTTACCTTGGTTGATGGGCTCACATCTTCGTCGACGACAACCTTTATCGACGTCCGCTTCTCGCCAAGCTGCTTCAGGTTGGGACGTGGGGTTTGAGGGAGGAGCTTTGGATCAAGCTCTGTCGCACTCTGAGGACGCGGAGTTGTAGGAAGGCTAGGATCAAGGTTGCGGGAGCTACCCTTCCTCGAGTCCTTCCGGAAAAAAGAACCAAGATTGAACAGACCCCCTTGTCCGCTGCTTTTTGGGGTAGGGGGTTCCTTTGATTTGTCAACCTCCTGGTAGATCTTTGTGTCCGGACAGCGCGCTCGTCCTTTCCGGGATTCCCATGTCTTGGGAACTCCAGTGCCAGGGCGATATACATACAATCCTCCAGGTTGTTCTTGTCCATCAATATTAATGTGTTCGACTTCATCCATTAAGACTTGCTTTTCTTCAGGCAGTTCACCAGCACTAAGTTTGTTGTCGACAGAGGTTGATACTGGCAGTTCGGCATCAGGTTTAATCGATGGTTCTTCCAAACCTGCTACATCCTTCTCCTGCAAAAAATAACTGGGATTGAGTTCGGGCATGAACTTCTACAGTATCAACATTTACACCCATCTCCGTTTTAAAAAAAGGGAGGTTTGGACGCACTATTTATTGTCATTTAGGTGCTACCTTCGTCAAATGACCACTTAGATGTTCTTGAAAAGCTATGTCAAAAAAATTGAGAATGTTATCGCCAACCTCTGATATATCTTCAACTGTTACCGCCACATGAATCCTTCCTTTCTTGATATTCTTCAGTGGTATCCATTTTTCATGTCTTTGTCCACCTCTCAGCTCATGTATGTCTATGGTACATGCTCTGTAAACAAAATGGAATGCAGCATATTTTTGTTTTCTTTCAGTAAAAGAACAAATAGATCAATTCAGTACAAAACAGCAGGAAGGGCCAATTGTCAAGCCGAGATAAAACAAATGGCAGATTGTCATCTTTACACACCACAACTGAATCACAACATTGGAATGATAAAAAAAATATAGTTCCAATGCAAGAAAGTACAAATGTTACCCTATAGATTTCCTTATCAAAACATCATTTAACAATATGAGTTCAGAGAACGGAACATACCCAAGTGAGTCATCAAACATGTGGTCCTTATCAAGAACTTCCATAACAAGTTCATTTGCTGCCTCCCACGATGTGATGGGTATTTTGAATTCTTCAAACCACTTAGGGGATAGTGTTTTCCTCTGTATTTGTGTTTGGAGTTTAAAAGGACCAAGACGACCTTTCACATAAGGGTCCGCGAGCCCTATACAATAGAACATGAAATGAGTTAAACAAATGATGAGTAACACAAACGTTGCCGCAGGTAACTCTCACCATTTATATCAGATGGTTTCATGTCAGTTCCTTCTAAAATCTCTAGTTTCACATATGCAACAGGAGGCCTCTCCTCAATGCTGAACCAGTTATTTTCTGTAGAATGTGAAGAGATCAGTGCAAAGAAATTTGACAAAATAGCAGGACGACTAAAAGTTCATCGTCGAAAAAATTATACCAAAGAGAACTGTTATTCATCTCAGTGATGTTAGTCAAAATAGAACTTAGCAAACATAGGCCAAAGAGATACAGAAGTTGTTTAATTTAAGTATGGGATTTGAAGGGACGTGATAAAGCAGCCAAAGAGATATAGAAGTTGTTTAATTTAAGTATGGGATTTGAAGGGACGTGATAAAGCAAGTGACATAAACATATCGATTCATATTCACATTACACCCAACAAGAATTGACAAAAATTGTTTTAATACTAACATTAAGTGCAGTAGCATTTCGGAAACTATAGTTACAGATTTTTTAAGCCAGTGAGAATGAAAGGAAGATTTATGAAACACAAGCAGAAACAAAATGTTACTTCTTACCTGAAGGAGTAGATGCAAATTTTTCCACATTGATGACAAGCATATTGGGCTGGAAGAAGAAAAGAGATTTCAGCAATGAAAATTTATACGATGGACAACCTTCAAAATGTTCTCATCAAAAAATAAAACCAAGATTTCTAATTCAAGAAAAATATAAGTAAAATAGTTGTGATCTAACCTCAACTAATGTCTGCCCAAATGCAGTATCCATCAATTTATCCTGGAAAAAGAAATACAGGAGGCCAAGTGATCCGTAAGAAAAAGAATCACCAATGATACCAAAAGGTTTAGGAAAAGGAAAAACATGATACAGGAGAAGCTTACCAGCCAGCCTGAAATTCCTGGAAACTCAGTGACATCAAGCCCATGACCAATTAGTGGTTTTACAGTCATCTGAAAATAAGGAGGCTCCACAAAGCATAGTCTTACACGGCCAAGAAA
The DNA here is from genome assembly GCA_036346355.1 of Rhipidocladum racemiflorum. NCBI lineage: Eukaryota > Viridiplantae > Streptophyta > Magnoliopsida > Poales > Poaceae > Rhipidocladum > Rhipidocladum racemiflorum. The sequence goes on along the minus strand of CM070569.1, from coordinate 38,985,128 downwards.
TGGCCAACTCCGTACAAACTTCACACCAAGTAAAATCTGCATAATGAACATATTCTTGTGCTGAGCACATGGTAAGGACATAAAGGGGAAGAAATTGGAATGAGGATTTGCTGAAACTTTAAATTGAACTTTTTCTTTCTCTTCTGTTCCCCCCTGGAAGGACTTTGTACATTTTGTACTATTATTTCAATACATTGTACAGTTAGGGACCTACACAAGCAGTCACCCTAGGGTGTTTATCTTTAGGATAGTTAGGTCACAGCAAAGTACTTGCAACCAACTTGCACAAGCAACAATGGTGTTTGTCTCCGATCACCCTAGGGTGCACAACTGTTAGCTGTTGCCCCCACTATGCTAAGGAATGTTCTATTCCTTTCCTCCATTGAGCAGAGTGAATCTATGCCTTCGTCTCTATTTTGAGCAAGGATAACGGAGAACCTTAACCAATTTTGAGCACGAGACAATAAAATTTTGTGGTATCAATATAAATTTTTGTTAATGTCTCTATTTTGAGCATGGAGAAAACAAAAGACTTCTACTATATGTGTATTTGGTTAGTCTTTTTTACATTTTCTGCATATTATTTTGAGAAGCAAATTATCGATCCACTTAGTTAATGACAGTATGATGAAGCTAACTAGGTAACTTGCCTTTCCCTCGACATGCATGCTAGTCAAATGCATGTTTGCGGTCATTCCAAGACCCACACTCTTATGCAGCTGCATAGCAAGCACAACACTCATGTCTTCAGCAGATAGAAAATTCATCCCTAGCTCGAGAACCTGGATAAAATCATTGGATGGTACACAGATCATTGCAAAATGTATTGCCTTTGAAGAAAAAGGAAATAGTCAGATCAAAAGATATTGGTGCCCACCAAATGGTCATCATCTGATGTCTCAGGTAGAACTCTCATCGAGGTAAACATTGGTGGATTCCTACCCATGTAAAGCTCCTGAATACTCGCTTTACTCTGCAGAACAAGTACACCAATTGAGATATTAAGCATAATACCTACTTAAAGAAATTGAATGTTAACTTTTTTGTTGTTGAAGTAGCAGTTCCAGCTTCCAGGTACAGGCCAAGCAATAGAACATTATGAATTAGAAAAGGCAAGATATAAGAAGGAAATCATACAACTGTCCAAGGTTTGAACTTATCCAAGAACCATGGAATGATGGGCCGTAGAAGTTGTGAAACAATCTTCTCCATACAGATAGGCCACATCTTTTTGATTGCATGATTTAACCAGCGTACTGATTCGGCATCAGAAAGCAGCTGATACATAAAACAATATGAGCTGCATCGACTCAAGTGCGGCCATACATTGCAATATAAATAAAAAGGAGAATGGATGTGCCAGCCTAGTCAACCATGCACGTCCTTGCAATAAGATTTAACACAAGCATCAATCTTGGATCACAGAAAAGGTACATACTCTACGTTGGTAGGCAGATTTCATTTCCTCATGTTGTATTCGCTTTCGCAATCTCATTGCACAGCGGGCATTTACCTGCCATAAAAAGAAACACAATTGTCCTTTTAGTCTTGGAACCAAACAGGTTATACAATTTTGTTTTGTTCTGATTATCTGATATCTTGACATCCTCAAGCAAACATGTACAGTCAGCTAAAAAGCTAAAAAATAACGATTGCAAAAAGCTAGAACTTAGTGACAAGAATCATGTTAAAGCTACAGCATGTCAAATGGAAAGAGGGGGAAGTAAACAGGCAAAGAAAAACAGTGCAGTACAGAGAGGTCGAAACAACTAATAATTGGTGTTCATGAAGAGAAGGAAAATACCATGGTAGCATGGTATACCATCAAAAAATGGAAAAATATCTGATACAGTGGCAAGTATCTCAAATATGTTACTCGCTTCATTGTTGATGAATGTATGATTAGTTCGGAGAAATAAATGTGAGAGCTTAAAAAATAAGGAAATTCTTTGATCCTGCTTGATGCTCCAGAAAGTATAATATGATTTACCAAATCCCCCAAAAGGGGGTGTTTTGTTGAACTACGCATACTAGCCCACCATACTGTATTGCTGTAGTGACAAAACATGGATATGATTACTGGTTGCTAATCAAATTTTCCTCTGGCAATTATATTACTGAAAAGAAAAGAATAACATTAAGTCATACACTTTTGTGAATTATGAGTTTATATGCTTACATTTCACTTACAACAGAAAAGCTTCCATGGTTTCATGTACAATGTTTAATTAATTTACCAAAGAAAAGGAAATTAACTAATTAAAAGTCAAATTTGCATTTATATTGGGAGCATAGAATTATTAAATCGCAGTTTTTAAAAATAATTATATACCCATTATATGCCCAAATACGAAATATATCGGGTTAATGGGCTGTTCTTGACTTCTAGCTATACCTGTCATTTATGCCAAGTAACATACACATGGAGAAAATTATCAGCGCCATGTGCCATGGTAATCAACCAATCGTAGCATTCCAACAACCACCCATGCATTCAGCTATTTCCTAGCATGTCCCTGGACTTCATTTCTCTATGATACGCTAATAATTCCACACTCTAGGATTGCTAAATTATCAGAAACATCATACCACTCAAAACAGACCAAATAACATCACGTCAATGAAAAGCAAATCACCCAAGCACACAGCCAGAATCAGTACCATGTACCTTTAGAGCTTTGTTAACATCAGTTACATCGCTAAAAGGTTACGAATTTAAGACAGGAAAGAAGAGGGCACAAAAAGAAGAAGCAAGAATCTTCTAGCCAAAGCGATATAGTGGAAAGGTATGGTATAACCGTTTAAACCCGGGTGTAACATGCGAGCATGCCGGAAAAAAAAGTCAAATCTTGGGAGCGGTGAGGCGGCGGTGGCAGGCAGCAGTAGTATAGTACCATGTAGAGGTAGAGGAAGGCGAGGAGGAAGAGGACGGAGTGGCGCCACCCGACGGAGCCGGCGGCCCACAGCGCGGCCAGCACCAGGCCGACGTGGTACACGATGGACAGCTCGCCGGCGTCCATTCGTGCTTCGATCTTCCCTCCCCCACCGGCCGGTGGCTGGCTTGCGGGGGCTCGGCTCCGCTCCGGCCGGCGATTTCTTTGTCGCGAAAAGGAGTTGGAAGTGGCGGGCGCGTCAATCTGGATGGAACGGACCGGCCGGACGAGAGGCAAGACGGTGTGTCCGTCGGGAATATTATTTGTGAAAATTACAGGGGGGTTAGTAAGAAATTGTTGACACCCATGTCACCCAACCCGGCACAGAAGTGGCCAAGTGGTTGTGGAGTGGCGCACGCGTACCTAAATCGGGTCGGGTTTGGTTCGGGGACCCGGTTCCTATACAGTCCTGAAGGGATAAGCAGTTGTGTGCGAGTCGTTGAATCGAAAAGAAGTAGTTCAGATTGATCTAAAGTATTTTAGCAAATATGTACTGTAGCAATGAATTTGGACGATCTAGACTGTTCGCTTACTCGATCGGACGATCCACGTCTATAGAGACTATTTAAGTTGCAATCCCCACAGGGACTGTATTTGATTTGGTTCCTGGTTTAGGTATGCTCATGCATGACACACCCATTTAACATCCTCTCTCTTTTTTTCCCTTTTTCTTTTTTAGTGGAACATCAGTCATCCATTTCTATGTAAGCATGTAATTAATTAAACTAACAAGAAAAAAAAAATAGTGACAAAATAACAGCACAAACAAAAATGTAACACTAGCGCATGCTTATATTAATTTTACATTTTGAGTTTTCGATGTGACATGTTCAAGCAATACGAGGATACAGTCACATGCAGGAGAACCGTAACCGTGGACACAGCAAAGCTGGATCGGATCATCCCCTGAGACCCGTCACCCGTACGGGGGGTGACCGTGGGATATCCCCCGGCGATGGCGCCACCTCATCTGCCTGGGAAGCCCACGTCTTCACGTGCCGACGCTGGAAAGGTCAATCAGCCCGACCTGTCCCTCGAACCGACCGTGCGATCTAGATCTGACAGCAGGGACCGCATTAGCCGTATGCAAAATACGCAACTCCTAGGATAAGGATTAACTGCACCTTTTCTAAACTTATAAATGTTGTCGGCGTGGGTGTATTCTTTAGGCTCCGTTTGGTAATTTGGAACTGGACTGTTTCTACTAGAATCTGGAAGAAACTTAACCAAACGGGCTAAAACTCGGAACAATTCTCTTCGGAACGTTTCTTCTTTTTCCACGCTGATTCACAGAATCCAAATAGCCAGCCAAACGGTTTCCAAACAGTGATTCTGGAATCGTTTCTGTTTCTACTAGAATCTGAAACCATACCAAACAGGGTCTTAATCACGTTGATATGCTTTATGACCTATGTCTATGTTAACTAGCGTAAGTGCTTCGGAATACAATAAAGTATAATATTATCATATAATATCAAGTGTATGTTGGGCTCACGTCTATCGACTACTAAAAGATTACCATAACATTTTGGACCAATTACTTTGCCTTAACATTTTTTAGAAGGCATCTGTCCTTTCACTTAAACAGCAGGGAGGCAATTTATTCCACATAGGTACTGAATTTATCCTGCAAAATAACTCATAGCCATATGGGTTGAGACTTCCTTCGGCCATAAGAAACCTAAACAATCTTTTAGCCTCATTGTCAAGAATTATTTCGTCTATTTGGGTCCCACGATAATCCATTTGATTATGTGGAAACTTTGTTTTGGGTTAGACAATTGTTGCCATAATTTGGTGGGATATATTGACAGATTCAGAATGTGATGGCCCGCGGAGTTAAGCTTGCCATGGGAGCCATGCGAGGGCAAAGTCGTTTTCTTACAAACAAGATTCCAAATTTGTTTTCGTTTACATCTCGTCACTCTCCGAAATTCAAATTTTTAGTAAAATCTTGTTATTTTAGATGAAATTTATACAAAATTCAAATCCAGAATTTTTTGGACCGAGATTTCTAAAATTTCTGCCAAAAGTCCGAATTTACCGAAATCTCGGCAAATTTCAACCGAACGAAAAATAGTTCAAATAATGTTACAAAATTGTAAAAATTGATGTGGATGGTTTTGACGCATCACTAATGTTCGCATAAAATTTTTAGAAGATGATCAAGCCTGAGAAATTTTTAAAAATTTAAACAGTGGTACTATCCTGTAAGAGTACGTGTCAGACGGTCTCCTGAGGCTATAAAAGAATATAACTATGATTCATAGCAAGTACCCAGCTTATTTGGTCTAAGGCGCGGCACTCCTCTTAGAAGACCTGGGTTCGAATCCTACTCTGGTCAAACGTTTTTAGATTTTAGTGTGGTAAAAAAAAATGTGCCATTGTGGGGATCGATCCCCGCACCTCTCGGTATGCTCACCAAGCTACATTCACATCTTGCGAGCATTATGCATAGCAGTTTTATGAAGAATTGCTACTGTCCTATCCTGATGTCCTGGCACTTTGTGAAAATGATCTCCTAGGTGTCGCGCTCACCTGATCTTTGGGTTAAAAAGTCCGCACAAATGTAGTCTGGAGGGAGCTATTACCCCTCAGATGTTTATTTCAGATGTTGCTATCGTATACTTTCCTTGGCTAATCCTTTCCCCCCATCTTAACTCCTCTCATGGCCTTTGCCTAATCCTTCGCTAGTTACCCTTACTAATGGGCCCATAACAAGTAGAGAAAGTATACGATGACAGTACATATATAGTAAAATTATAAAAGTAGATAAATAGAGATGTTGGATCAAACTTGAATGGTCTATATCTATGTAGAATTCCGCCTCCCTCGCTTAAGCTGTGGAATTTTATAATTTTTCTAAGGAGTTGTGTATAAAATATGTTTAAATAGAGGAGGTGGGATTTCACCTAGTTCTAAATAATTGAAGTTCGATTCAACACCCTTATTTTATATAATTTTATCATATGTCTATTTTTACCGTATACCTCGTAGTGTCGAACTTATACATTGCCTAGTGTCGTACTTGTACACTGTCTATGTGTTTTTCCTTTTGGCCTTAACATTTTCGCTTACCAGAGTAACCAATTTTTGCGTGGCGACTTAGCATAGCTAAAGCCTAAAGGCTCCATTTTATGTGGTTTTTTGAAAAGAACATTTTTATACGAAGTTTTAGGAGATTAGAATGTGTATGGTTATTTGTACTGAATGATATATATATATATATATATATATATATATAATATATATATATATATATATATATATATATATATATATATATATATATATATATAGAGAGAGAGAGAGAGAGAGAGAATGGCTAGTTTGCTATTGATAGCACAGCCCACTTTTACTACCTACTGTCTAAGCCATCCGTTTTGGGATCTAACGGCCCGGGCGTGTGTATGGCAGAACGCGTGGGAGCTAGGCCCAGATGAAACTCTCCGTTTCCTCCCTTCCACCATGCGTCGCCTCTCCGTTTGCTAGCGCCGTCAGTCCCCATCTTTCCCTAGCGTCGTCTCGTCTCCTCTCCCTCTGAAGCCTCTGTTCTCTGAAGCATCTATGTTCTATGCTTCCTTCTCTGAAGCATCTCCGTTTCCTCGCAGACACGCCGTCTCGCCCAGACACGAGCGTCTCGTCGCCTCCCCTTCCATGCATCTCGTCTCTCTCTGGATCACTCATGGTTCGTTCAACAGGTAATCAACAATCCGTTTTTGTCTTCTTTCGCTGCCGACTGTGAAGACGAGAAATCCATTGCAATCATGCGTCTACAGTTCAGGATAATCAACAGGATCCTTTTGTGATTTAAGGAACATATATATTGCTGCTGCCTTTTGTGCTACCTTTTCAACAGGATGCTTGATCAACTTACTGCTGTCTTTTGTGCTTTAAGGAACATACGCAGTTGATGCCTGATCAACATACGCGTTTCAGCAGAGCTTTAAGGAACATACCCTTTGGATTGCAATGGATGATGGTGTTGGTATCACCTATTGTCAAGACTCGACAGACAACAGGTAATACAGTGGAACCTATGGATCCTTTTCTAGCTGTTATTAATCATTATAAGCTAATTACGTTTCACATATGGATGCATAACCCTGTAGAGAACCGATTGTTGTTGGTGAAGACAACCAAGATGCACCATATCCGATTGATGTTAATGAAATTGACCACCATGTGGATTTGGAGTTCACTCCATTTGTTGGAAAAGAATTTTTCTCAAAAGAGGATGCAAACAAGTTCTACAATAATTATGCTTTTCGGAGAGGGTTTAGTATTCGTAAAGTAACTCACTACAGGGCAACATCAGGAGACATCACATCTGAATTGTGGGTATGCTCAAAGGAAGGCTATTCAAAAGATACGCGGTCAGTACAAGAAGCAATGGAGAACCCGGTTGAGAAAAAAACTCCCGAGAAGCAGGTTGCACACACTCGAACTGGCTGCAAGGCACGTATGAGAATAAAGTTGAAGGATGGGGTCTGGAAAGTCAGTGTGCTCGATGATGATCATAACCATCCAATGGTCACCTCTCCCTCAAAGAAAAGAAACCTACGCTCCCATAGGTCAATGGATAATGAGGATAAGGAAATTATAAAAGACATGCGTGCTCAAAATATTGAGACCGCAAAAATACATGAGTACTTGGGCGTTAAGCATGGGGGTAAGAACAATCTGAGATACAAAAGGAAGGATGTGAGCAATAAGATAGCGTCCACAAATAGAGAACTTGTTGGTATGGATGTGGAAGCAACATTGGTACATTTTCAAAAAAAAAGAGAAGAAGATCCAGAATTTTTGTATGATGTATTGACGGACGAGAGTGGACGCTTGAAGAACCTTTTTTGGGTTGATGGCAGAGCGAGAAGAGCATTCCAAGAATTTGGAGATGTTGTGACCTTCGACACGACCTATCAAACAAATAGGTATAATATTGTGTTGCTGATTTCTAATTTAGCTATTAGGTACTTTACAAATACTATCTCTAAATCAACTATTATTCTTGGTTGACTTCAGGTACAGCATGCCTATTGCACTATTTATTGGTGTGAATCACCATAGAATGTCCATTATTTTTGGAATGGCAATGCTAAGGTTGGAGGATAAAGCCGGGTTTGTGTGGTTATTTCAAACTTGGGTAAAAGCCATGTATGGGAAGGAACCAAAGGCCATTATCACCGACCAAGATCCTGCGATGAGAATTGCTATCAAAGAGGTACTTTCTAACACCATTCACAGATGTTGTCAATGGCACGTGATGAGGAAGGCAAGGGACCATTTGGGAGCCCTCTATAACTTGAAGCCAGGTTTTGAACTCGAGTTAAAGCAAGTGATAAATCGTAGCATCACGGTGTCCGAATTTGAGGAAGGTTGGACAGCCATGCTTCAGAATTATGGATTAGTGAACAACCGCCATCTCAAGGTAATGTATGACAAACGGTCTGAATGGGTTCCAGCATACTTTAGAGGTGTGTTTTTTGCTAATATGTCGACGTCACAAAGAAGTGAAAGTGCCAACTCTGCCTTGAAAATATGGACCAACAATCATACATCCATACATGAACTTGTCTTACATGTTGAGAAAATGGTGGAAGGTATATGGCAAAAAGAAAGTGACGAGGATATTGCTTGTCTAAATGGTGTACCAAATTTTTCTTCATTTCATCGAATTGAGAAAGATGCATCTCAATTTTATACAAGCAAAGTGTTGAAAGAGTTCAAGGAAATCTTGAAAAATTCCCAACTTGGCCAAGTTAAAGAGATTGAAAATGATGCCTTATATGAGGTAACCATTAATTACCATCCATTGATAGAAAAGATGGTACCAGAAACCTACATGGTACAAATCAATAAATTAGAGGAACAAGTCTCTTGTAGTTGCAAGGGATATGATTTCTCAGGTTTGCTTTGCTCTCATGCCATTAAAGTCATGCACCATGTACAATTTTTTCATCTACCTAATAGGTACATAATGAAACGGTGGTGTAAAGATGCTAATGCAAATGTGAAAAGAACAAAGTTAGAGAGGAGTTTGGAATTTGGGGCTACTCAAGAGCAAGAAGCAATCAGATTTGCTACTCTTAAGCCTAGAGTGATGAAATTGTTGAAGATGGCATCAAAGTCACGTGAAAGTTTCAGCCAATTCCAAGGAATATTGGACATGGCAGAGCAACAATTTGAAGGGGTGATTGTTGAGCAACAAATTGAAACACATGCAGTTGACACCTCGGCAAGCAAAACTTCTCAAATGATTTTAGCTCCACCAATATCTCAATGCAAGGGGAAGAGAAAGCAGCCACAGAGATTTAAACCTCCTTCGGAACCACGATCTGATGCAAAGAAACCACGAAAATGTGGAGTTTGTGGCAGCAAGAAAGGAGGGCATAATGCTAGAACTTGTCCGGTACTTTTTATTGACCTGCATGCTAAAATTTCTTTTTTTTTTATTTGAACTATTGCTTACACTTTGTTTTAAATTTTTCAGCTAAAGAATGTGAAAGGAAAGGGTACACAAAGAGAACCAAATAGTCCACAAGAATTCGAAGACATAGATGATGGATCTGATGATGGATCTAATGATGGATCTGAATAGTCCAATATTGTTATTTTAAGTTAGCATCGTCATTAGTTTGCCTAAATTAGCATCATTAATGTACTTCTCTTATAAACTACAAATTATCTCTCTTTTGTGAAATCACTTGGGAAGAAACTGATGTCTGCAAGAGATGTAGTCAAATCACTTGGGAAGAAACTGATGTCTGCAAGCTCTTGGCTAGATTTATTGAAAACAAGTGTGGAGATTACAAGCAGTGCTGCTTCTGTGATTACATACTGATATAGTCATCTGTCGGCTTACTTGCTTACATAGACATACAGGGTATTCCATTACATCAATCCTGCACTGTAAGTGCGGTTTTCCATATAGGACTAATGAGTAACGTTCTAGCCATGAAGAATACCTGGTCCTTTTGTTTCCCAAATCATGCATTCATGCTACGTCGATTGGTATTTTGGCCATCTGAATGCACTACTGATGGATCATGCCTCTCGTACGTGGTATTTCCATGTGTATGTTTCTTAATTCTATGCCTCCCTGTAAGATTTCCTTGGTCTTAACCTATATGAAATCACTTCTCTTATTCTACACTGTTATGTTCCATTGTTTCCCAAGTAAGAGCCCAGCGTGAGTACACCATCACAGCGTAGCGTGCCCCAATATCTAGTTCATCTATAGGAGCTCATAGGTGCAATCACAATATTGAATGCAAATGCACATCAGTTCTTACAGGCAAGGACTTCCATCACATTCACAATAAGAAGTATAGAGCTACATCAAGGGCTCAAGGCTGACACATCAGAATTACATGAAAAAGAACTTAAAATTTGTAACACCAACAAAATTGCTTGGTGACAGGAAGACCGTCAACGATGAACAATATGACGGCTAATATTAATGCTATGCCTCCCCCACAACCGAATGACGAGCTGCTCCTGTGAGGATTTCAACATATTCATCAACTGAAGGTGGCAAATCCACGACCAGCACAATCTCAAATTCTTCAATGTCTGCCAAGTTACAGCCTTACAGCATACCAGCTAAAATGGATGCAACTAAAATTCTCTGAAAAGTGAAACCCAAAGTTTTGGCAATCTAGAGCCATATCTAAAAACGTCGAAGAGCTTTTTTCTGCAGCACTGGGTTGAGGAGGAGCAGGCAGCGACGGGTGGGGCGGCGCCAGTGGAGGATCAGGCGGCGTCGGGTGGAGTGGCGCCGGGTCGAGGAGGACGTGGCGGCGCCGGTGGTGGTCGAGCAGGCGCTGCAGGGTGGAGGAGCTGGCGCCGTCGGGTGGGGCGGCATCAGTGGAGGATCAGGCGACGGAGAGCGATGCTATTGCAATCGTCTCAGGAGATGCTTCAGAGAACAGAGGCTTCAGAGGGAGAGGAGACGAGACTGCGCTAGGGAAAGATGGGGACTGACGGCGCTAGCAAACGGAGAGGCGACGCATTGTGGAAGGGAGGAAACGGAGCGTTTCATCTGGGCCTAGCTCCCACGCGTTCTGCCATACACACGCCCGGGCCGTTAGATCCCAAAACGGATGGCTTAGACAGTAGGTAGTAAAAGTGGGCTGTGCTATCAATAGCAAACTAGCCATTCTCTCTCTCTCTCTCTCTATATATATATATATAAATGATGGTTTAAGATAAAAGTTATTCGTATTTAAGGAATATTTCATGTAAATATTGAATCATTCCACTCACTTAAAACAATGAAATCAAATGGTCCAGAACTATAATATATCATTTAGGCTCTGTTTGACAACTTGAAACCGGACCGTTGCTACTAGGTTCTGAAAGAAACCCAATCAAATGGGCTAAAACTCAGAACAATTCTTTTTGAATCGTTTCTTCTTTTTTCACACCGTGGCTAAATCGGTCTCAACCCAGTTCCACCCGATTCACAGAATCCAACCTAAAACGTTTCTACTAAGGTCCCGTTTGGTACGGTTTCAGATTCTAGTAGAAATAGAAATTGTTCCAGATTCTTGGTAGAAACGTTTTAGGTAGAATCAGAATCACTTTCTGCAAACCGTTTGGTACGGTTCCAGATTCTAGTAGAAACTAGTAGAAGCGGGGTTTAGGGTGATTCAGCCACGGTGTGGAAAAAGAAGAAACGTTCCGAGGAGAATCGTTTCAAGTTTTAGCCTGTTTGGCTACATTTCTCTCAGAATCTAGTAGAAACAGCTCGGTTCCAAGTTGCCAAACGGGGCCTAAGAATCTAGAACCGTTTTTGTTTTTACTAAAATCTGAAACCGTACCAAACAGCGTCTTAATCTCATCTACCAACTAAATACACCGTTTAGTGGTTAAACATGTCATGCATGCATGCATCCATCTGATTTATGCACGGGCTCTATATGTTAAAGAGGCAGTTTGTACACGTAGATAGCTATTCCGATTACGATAAGGTACTCGTAACAATTGTCTCCAATAATAATAAACACCTGACAACAAACTTCACGTCCATGTGGTCACATGTGTTAGGAAACGGATTCGTATCCTGTTAGGAAACGGATTCGTATCCGATATGGACTCTTCCTTATCTCTAGCAGAACCGCTATATATAGGAGGCAGGGGCTACCCCATTGTACACACAAGCATACAGAATAATAAAGCAGACTTGTTCCTCCTCATATTGTGTCTCTCTTTTCTCCCTGTCTATTCTCCACTTGAGATCTATTAGGCAACCCCGGACTATTCGATAGCGAGGTTGTCTAACACGTTATCAGCACGAAGCTCTACCGGAGAAAGATTGAAAGGTGAGAAAAGACAAGAAGCGAAGGATCATCGACGACGCGATTTAACGTCTACTGGCGATTATTCGCGAATCCGATCCGCAATCAACTCGCCATCAAGCGGCATCCACTGGATTGCCGAAATAAAAAGTCCCACGCGACTCTATCCTACGATAGTCTGAAGCGATTGAAAAGGTGAGAATCAGATTGATCTAATCGCTCGTTGAATCTATATTTGCATCTATTCTCGTGGCAAGAAGCTACGACTCGCAGGAACTTTACGTGCGGCGCAGCTTACGATAAGCAATGAGTAGCACGGTTCAATCTCAACCCGTCACGTCGGTAGTGAAGCATCACCGCGCGCGAAGTCGTCAAACCGCAAGCGTCGGCCGCATGACCGAATCGATGCGGCGAAGCCATGGTCCGCTGGCAGCGACGGCATGAAGGCGTGCCATCGGGACCGAAGAAGAGGTCGCCGGCAATCGGCCAAACCCACTATAGCTGCTCCGGGTGTCGTGCACGGCCGTGCCGTGGCGCTCTATCGCCGAGGCGCCACGTTTGGGTCCGGTTGCGCGTCACGCAGTCACGCCTAACGGCCGCTCGCTAACAACGCCGCGTCCGATCGCCGCCGCACTGACGGTTCGGCCTCCCGCCGTGCTAGCTCGGCGCTCCACCGGCTCAGCTCGCCTCTGCAGCGCGAACGGGCTCCGATCTTTGCCGCCGTCGGCCGCAACTATCCCACCGGCAGCTCCATCCGCCTCCACGCCGCCTCAGGCCCTCTCCCTGGTCATTGCGCCTGCCTCGCCGCGACACAGTGGCCACCACGCTTGGCGAATGGCACGGATGGATATGGACATGAAGTCCAAGTCTCCATGAGACAAGTTGGATACGAGTCCTTTTTCGATAGTAGATGGACTTGAAGTCCTCAAGTGTTCATGCACAACCAAAGCAACGGGCTTGAACTGTTACAAACCAGAGTGAAAGCCACACCTGATGAGGAAGGGGAAATTACCCCTTGCCCTGATTTTATATTTTCCTTTTTCTTTTCCGAAGTGATAAGAAATTGAAGAAAATTGAATAGAAATAGCGGAAAAATCACGAAAATTGCCAAAAAGTTACTTAAAATATCTAGAAAAATCCGGAAAATTTATTGGCTCTGTTTTAATTTGTACTTAGCCTTATTTTCTATTTATGAATATTTGCATGTTTTTTGCAATAACCGTGTTTAGAATATCGGAAATTCACGAGAATTTATTTTCCGAATTTATGAATTTATGAATTATGTCATGTTGATATTTGCTGAAATTCATTTTCCTGTTGTAAAGTAATTCTGAAAATTGCTTGGAAATCAGCAGAAATTATGAAAAGTGATGGAAAAATTCCAGTTTTTCTCATACAACAGTTTATGAGAACATGAGTGGTTGGGATTTGATTTTGGTAATGAATAAATAGATATGAGACAATTGGTGTCTAGGAAAACACACATGAGGCTTGGTTCTTTAATTGGCACTTAAAGCGGGAAGTGCTCCCTCCTCATGTGAGCCCTAGAGGGCGGTTGACCTGGCCAAGAGTCAAATTGACAGAGATATTCATTACCTCGTTTCGTTTCGACCAACAAGAATTATATAAGTTGTAATTAGACTTATGCCATGTTTAATTCATGTTGCAATTTATTTTCTCGTTGTCAAGTGATCTTTGGAAAATTCTTTGTATAATTAATGAAAATTGCCAAATACTAAGAAAATTGGAATTTCTAAGAATTTATTTCCGCATTTATGAATTTATGAATTGTGCAATTATTGTTAATTCGAATTTATGAATTGTGCAATTATTGTTAATTTAATTTATGAATTGTGCAATTATTGTTCTGTTCCATGCATTGTATTTATTGCTTTAATATAATTTATTATGAAATTCAAACACGCCCGAATTTGCCACCGTCAGCGAGGAAGGCCGACGCCAGACCCATACGCATGAAGCCAGCGTTAAATCGATCGCCTGGCCGATCGTGCATATGAATCGATCGCGGCCGATCACCTACATGCACGTAGTTGTATTTACGAATATTTATGAATTGCGTATATATGAATTTTGCGATTATGAATCTTTGTATTTATGAATCTCGCATTTATGAATCTCGCACTTATGAATTTTGCATTTATGAATTCCCGTACTTATGAATCTTGTACTTATGAATTTTGCATTCATCTTTGAATATATGAATCTTGATATTATTGCTTTCTTTTAGTTTCTTTGAAACTCATGAGAATTCAATTATGCATTTTATTTAATCTAGCGACCATTTCCTATTAGATTACACGTAGTAATCTAATGGAAGAACCTTATGAATGTGCAAAAAGGTGTGGCATTATCTAACGTGAGTTTTTGAAGAATCGACATGAATTGTCGAATTATCTCACATAGACATCAGTTGCATAATGAATAGTAAGCTCTCGAAGAGCATACTTTTCTCATGAATAGAATTACAATTTTATTCTTTATTCCAAGTATTCTTTATTTACAAGCAATTTTTGAATTACTCACCACCGTATGATTAGAATTATTTTTCTTTTCATCTAGAAATCGTGTAGCGCCTAATGGAGGGAAATATGCATTGTTGATAGTGGCACAACAAATACCATCTTAAGAGAGTGAAATACTTCCGCATCGATCACGAAGAACGCTGGAAGGATTACGACTATCGCGCGAAGTTTATACACATATAATAGGCTCGTGAAGAGCCACAATTATATTGCCAATGGGTACAACTTTGGTAATTGAAGAAGCCCTCTTGTACTCGAATCAACCCGCACTCTCTTAAGTTTCAAAGATATCCATACCAATGGGTTTCAACGTAGAAACCAATGAAGAAAATGGCAAAGAACACTTGTGCATTGTGAAGCACGCTGAATATGGAAAGATGGTACTAGAAAAATGTCCCTCATATGAATGCAGGTTGTACTACACTTAAAATCAATGCACCGCATGATGTATACTTCTTTGAAGACTGCCTTTAGAAAGCTCAATTATTTGCTTTATGGCATTGTAGACTAGGTCATCCGGGTCTTAGATTGATGAGAAATATAGTTAACAACTCACAAGGTCATGGCATTAATGTTAAGAATTTCCCGAATCACTTAAGATTTTGTGTGCCATGCATGTGCAGGAGAAATTAATAACTAGACCCTCCATATGAAAGTGCAACATGAAATCCCCCATTCCCGAACGCATTCGAGGGGATATTTGGCGGTCGATTCAGCCCTGTCGTGGCCGTTTGATACTTTTATGGTGCTCATTGATGCTTCCTCGAAAATGGTCGCATACATGTTTCTTTGTCAACAAGGAATCATGCATTCGCAAAACCGATCTCGCAGATCATCGAATTAAGAATGCTTTTCACGATCATCGCGCGAAGTCCATTCGAATGGACAATGCCGCGAATTACTTCCAAGGCATTTGATGATTATTGCACAGCGGGAATAATCATGAGCACTGCACATGCACGCCGTCCATACGCAAAATGGGCTATTTGAAGCACTAATAAAGAGGATTAAGTTCATTGCCGGACCACTCTTGCAGTAGTTGTAACTTGCCCAACACTTGTTGGGGACACGCAGTCCTCTTGGCACGCACTCATCAATTATAGACCATCGGCCTACAACATCCATTCACCAATGCAATTAGTGCAAGGGGTCATCCCAAGATTTCCCATCTTAGAAAATTTGGTTGTATGGTATATGTACCTATACCACCCCCACAGTAATGGCAATGGGCCCTCTCCGCAAGTCCTGGGATATCGTTGGTTATGAGTGCATCCATAATCAGGTATTTGGAACCCATGATTTGAGACTTACACACACTCGATTCGTGATTGCATCTTTGTGAGGACCATTTCGTCATTAGGGGAAGAATCAACCATTGGATGAAAATGCCGGAAATAGTATGGCATTCCTGGGATCCCAGCGCATGACCCTCGCACTAATGAAGCAAATCAAGAAGTCGAGAAGATAATTGATTTGCAATTTAGCAAATGAACTCGCCTGATCATTTTTGTGATCTCAAGAGCGTGGTTAAGTCGCATGTACCAAAGAAATGCACCGTAGAGGGTGGAAATACCAAAGAAAGCGAAGGTATCCTCATCCTGCTCGTGAAGGCCTCAAAGAAAAAGAAACGGGAGATCTGCCTACTCAAACCCAAAGTACCCTGAGACGTCTGGGAAAATCGGGCGGAAGGATTTACCACATCCAATCACAAAAAGTGCCCCCAAAGCAAGAAGGAGCAGGTTGAGACCTCGCACTTTGGAAAGAAGCCTGTGGAAAAGGCAATTCCAGATCTGAACCTTCCATTGGAAGAAGCCGAAAATAATGTGTGCGCACACATTGTGACGGAGAAAAACTAAAGGAACTTGCTTCGAATGGGAAATAGCAATGAAGAGCAAGTAGAAGTGCACGAAGCACCCCATGATGAAAATGGCCATAAACTTTGTAATAACGGAGAATCAATGAATAGAGCAAATGCCAATGTCGATGCATACTTTGCAAAGAAGATTGCCACGATCATTAATCATGATCCCGAGCCCATCTCTTCGCAGAGTGCAAGGAAAGGCTCGATTGGGAAGATTGGAAGAAGGCAATCACCGCATGAGTTAGTCTCTCTGAACAAAAGAAAGGTGTTTGGGCTCAGTGTGCCGCCACGCCTCCCATATAAACCAGTAGGTCACAAATGGGTTTTTGTTCGCAAGAGAAAGCGAAAACAATGAAGTTGTAAGGTACAAGGCAAGGCTTGTCGCTTCAAGGTTTCACTCAACGTCCTGGGGTTGATTATGAAGAAACCTATTCTCTGGTCATGGGTGGAATTACTTTAGATACTTGATCTCAATGGCGATCCAACTTGAAGTTGAAAATGAAGCTAATGGATGTTGTCACAGCATATTTGTATGGAAACTTGGATTCGGAGATTTATATGAAAGTACTAAGGTATCCTATCCCGAACCAAGACAGAGCAAACAGAAACCTATACAAGGTGAAATTGGAGAAATCAGCGTATGGGCTAAAAACGATCGGGAAGAATGTGGTACAATCGTTTGAGTGACTTTCTGGCAAGAAAGGCTACACGAACAAATGAAGATTGTCCATGTGTATTTATACAACGATCCACGAATGGATTTTGTATAATCTCCGTCTATGTAGATGACTTGAACATCATTGGGGACTGATGAGGAAATTGAAGAAGCATGCACATACTTGAAATCTGAGTTTGAAATGAAAGACTTGGGTAAAACCAAGTTACATTTAGGCTTACAGCTTGAACATGTCCAAGGCGGAATCTTGGTACACCAAGCATCCTACACGCAGAAAGTGTTGGAGAGATTTGGCTTTGAAAAGGCATACCCGCGAAGACCCCAATGGTCGGGAAGGTCACTCCCGAAGGCACCCTAGACCGTGCAGGCCTAAAGAAGAGGAGGAAGTCACAGGAGCCCGGAATTCCATACTTGAGTGCAATTGAGCACTCATGTACCTTGCGAATAGCACTAGGCGGACATTGCGTTCGCGAGTGAATTTGCTAGCGCTGATGCAGGCGTAACCCACCAAAAGGCATTGGAAAGGGGTGAAGGACATCTTCCGTTACCTTCAAGGAAGCAAAGACCTCGGCTTGTTTTACGAAGAAACAATGAATTGAATTTAGTTGGCTATGCCGATGTCGGGTACCTATCGACCCAGCATACCGGCAAGTCACAAAGCCCGGGTATGTTTTCCTTTGCGGTGGAACGGCAATTTCTTGGAAGTCGTCTAAGCGGACTCTTGTCTCGGCGTCGACTAACCACTCGTAAATCATTGCATTGTATGAAGCCTCTCGGGAATGTGCATGGCTTCAAGAATGGTTCACCACATCCAGTCATGTGGTCCAACATGGAACAAACCCCACTATTATCTATGAAGATAATGCAGCTTGTGTTGCACAAGTACAAATGGGATATGTGAAGAGTAACTTACAAAGCATATCAACCCCAAGTTCTTTTATGCTCATGAAATGCATAAGATGAACAGATAAAGATATTGCATACTAAGTCGTGTAGAAAATCTCGCAGATTTATTCACTAAGTCACTCCCAAAGATCTTCCTTTGAAAGATGTATTAGAGGAATCGGGATGATGAGGCTCGAGAAGTGCAGATTTGTGGGGAGATTTTTCACATACTCCTACATAAATCTCAACCATGAAGTTTGAGTACCCAACGTAAATCTTGAAGATTAACATTGAAGTTTGGGTGGATTGTACTCTTTTCCTTAAGTAAGTTTTTCATTGAAGTTTTCTTACATAAGGTTTTTGATGAGGCAATCCGCGCAACACAAGCGTGTGCTATGTACTCTTTCTCCAATTATTTTTCCCACCGGGTTTTTATGGAGTTTTAATGAGGCATATGCATCTCGCAGCTGAAGAGTCCAAGGAGTGTTAGGAAGCGGATTAGTATCCTGTTAGGAAACCGGATTCAGATCCGATATGGACTCTTCCTTATCTCTAGCGAGCTTATATATAGGAGGCAGGGGCTACCCCATTGTACACACAAGCATACAGAATAATAAAGCAGACTTGTTCCTCCTCATATTGTGTCTCTCTTTTCTCCCTGTCTATTCTCCACTTGAGATCTATTAGGCAACCCCGGACTATTCGATAGCGAGGTTGTCTAACAACATGATCAATAGTACATCCAAAAATTTGACTTTAATGCATAAAAATATTGGATCGAGCTTTTATTAGAGATGGTATGCTGTAGACACTAACACGTATCACATGTACACCATCCACATACAAACACATATATATTCCCTACACATCTTTAAAATTTATCAAAGAAACTAAAGCAGGAGCAGAGCTAGATAAGGTGCAAACTGTGCATTGGCACACCTAAAAATTATGAAAATATGTAGAATCGGTACGTAGTTGAGACAAATTACGGACGATGACCGCCATGAGAGATCACATATAAGAAGAAGAATATAACTATTATAATATTAAAGTAGAGGCAAAAGAAACCATCATATTTTCTCTTAAGGCAAAAAAGTATCATATTAATTGGAGAAAAAAAAGAAAGATCTATACTGCTGATTGTAGTGGGTCCAAATTATAACGGCTTAGATTGAAAGAAAGAGTTTGTGTCATGTATAATACAAAAATAATCAAAATTCAAAATAAAATAAAATATAAATATAAATTTGATTTATCATACTAGTAAAAGAAAGATTTCATGTAAAGTACAATGAAAAATTAGCAAAAAAATAAAAGATAATTAGTAATCTGGTTTCCATACGAACATCAAAATAAAACTAAAATTTGAAATAAAAACTAGTAGTTGGATTTGTATACGAATTCCAGCATAAATTTTCGCTTTGAAGGCTAGAAATTCTCACATTAATCGATGAAAAAAATAGAAATATCTATGTCATTGATCACGATAGGTCCAGATTATAACATTTTAGATTAAGAGAAAAAATTTGTGCCATTTACAGCACATAAATAACTAAAATTTAGTATAAAAATAAAATAAATTATAATTTGGTGTCTATATTACTAAAAGAAAGAGTTTATGTAAAGTACAACAAAAAAAGGAATAAAAATAAAAAGGCAATTAATAATCTAAATTACATACGAAGGTCAAAATAAAACTTAAATTCAATATAATAATTAAATAAAATTTAGTAGTTTAATTTGTATACGAATTTCAACCTAAAAAACTAAAATACTGAATAAAAAAAATTAAAAATAGAAATTTGAGTTCCATGTGATTAAAAGAAAGAGTCCAATACAATAAAAAAAAATTGAAATTAAAAGTAAAAAATAAAGAAAATTAATAATTTGATTTCGATACGAACATCAATAAAATTAGGAACAAAACATAGTCATAAATTAGTAATTAAGTGTGTATACGAATTCCAACCTAAAACTAAAATTCGGAATAAAAGTGAAATAACAAAACCAGTTGGATTTATATACGATTCCAACATAACTTTTTTTTAAAAAAAAACTCCGTGCCCTGTACAATCCAGTAACATACAAATTTGAAATAAAAATCAAATGATAATTAGCAATCTATTACAAAATTAGTAATTTGATTTCCATACAAACATCAAATAAAAATAAAATTCATAATAAAAATTAAATAAAAATTAGTAATTGCATTTTATACAAATTCCAATTTAAAAAAATTAAAATTCATAATAAAAATGAAAAAATAGCAATTTGATTTCCATATGGTTAAAAGTAAAAGAAAATGTCAAGAACAATAAAAACTGAAATTCAGAATAAAAATTAAACATAGCAATTTGATTTCTATACAACACCAAAATAAAACTGAAATTTGAAATAAAAATTAGTAGTTGGATTTGTATATGAATTCCAACCAAAAAAATGAGCATTGAAATAAAAATAAAATAAAATTAGCAATTTTATTTCCATACGAGCTTCAAAGTAAAATCCCTAAATATTTTAAATTCAGAGTAAAAAATTTATATGAACTAAAAAAACTAAAAGTTTATAACGTGGATATCATGAATGTTGTTAGAAGAGACCACATATGAGTGCACTTACGTAGATCTATCATGCAAGAAGATATTGCCTCATGAAGAAGCGATAGCAAGAGGCAATATGTTAGAGATGAGAACAAGGTCACGCTACCCACCGGAGTCATTGAAGAGAAAGAACATAGTCAAATGAGCCAAAAGCCTCGACAACGAGTGGTGATCATCTGCATTGTTGAAGAAGTCAGTGGAAAAAAAGATTGATGATGGGGAGTGTAGGCCCCCGGATCGGCTATCCGGAGTCCTCTGTGTATTTTTGTACTAGTCCCAGATCAGTAGCTAGTACACACAGTCAAAAGTGATGAATCAACGACCATATCACGAATACATATAACTAAATAAGAATAATACCAAATAAAAGCAAAGACCTTATGGTCAAGGTTTACCATTATGGCCTGAACAGGCTGAACGACTTGAACACTGCAGCGGAAGATGAAAACGCCAATGCGACCCATCCAAATGCCCACAGGCAATCGAGTGGAGAACGCACCCTAGTCGTTGGAAATCTTGAACAGCTTCTTTCACTTCTGAGAGAGGGTTAGAATGTAGCACGTGAGTACATAAAGTACTCAGCAAGTCTGGGAAAGTATGCACAATGTAGGCTATCCAAAGATGGCTTAATGTGGTTCTTTTGCATAAAGCCAAGTTTCATCAAATCATACTTGTTAATAATTTTCACAAAGCATATTTGAGCAATTCTTTTTAATAATTGAATTATGTAATATTGTAGTGAAGGTTCTAACCACCACTCACTAATATACAGGCTCTATCCACCACATCTCAACAAGATCAGGGTTCAATCCAATCACATGGCTATGTCCGCCATGGTTCACAAAATCAGGTTCCTTCCACCTACCTGGCTTTAGCCGCGTAAGCACACCCGAGAGTTCTAACCGCTCCGGATCCCAAAACAAAACATTGCTTAGTTTGAAATCAAAACCCAAAGTCTACCAAGATGAAAGCATTCGACAAGCTTCGCCTTTGACCATGAGCACGGCTATTCGAATAGTTTTAAATCTGCAGAGGTGTACAACTTTACCCACAAGACATGATATTCCCTTGATGCCAAGCTATTAGCACACTTCCTTGGGTGTCTTTGGCGGGATATCATGACAAGGCCTTTACAATGCATACGCCTAACTCCGACTCCACCACGAGGTTTCACCCATTTGTTAGGGTTATGTCCACCCAGATGTAAGCCCCTCTTGCGCTGCGTGTGAGGAAAACAACAACAACAACAACAACAACAATGCCTCTTTCCGGCTCACACAACCACCGAGTGGTGAGTCTAAGTTAGGTTTCTACAAATTATTCACCAGTCGTGCCCACTTTGACATGTGGTTGTACGGTTATGCTTAGAATGGAGACAGTCATAAGCGTCGGTCCTTAATTGACTTGGGGCGGTACTTGCACAAAAGAACCAAGGCTTGGTTCGCTTCCACCCGACATTCCATGCCGCCCAAGTCGAAATCATTTTTCATTTTATTTTTATTTTGTAAACCATTGGCAATACTCCTTGTCTATAACTTCCAATACAAATTTTCAAGAGATAATTGAAAGTCCCACCCATAGGTGAATATTGACCGACAGCGAGACTAAGCATTTCTACCGTACTATTCTATTCCACCAATAGTCTATTTTTATAAAATACAAAGGTCAGGGTTTGATCACAATCCCCATAATCAATTTTGTAATCTCTCAATAATCATTAAATTGCCCCAATGTGACAATCATGTGAATAATCCAATTCAATATATATTATCCACCAAGTAATAAGTATATCATGGTACTATATTTACTCCAACGTCATATTAAACCACACAATCAGGTTTGTATCTTTCCCTTGAACTATAACTTGTATTAATGATTTATCCATCATTCTTACGGCGATCAGCCTTATCATCCACTAAGAATATTTCACAAAATCATCTATTAACCCACCAGGAATACTTCACAAAATCATTTACTAAACCACCGAGAATATTTCACAACATTATCTTAAATCATCTTGCATCCAATCCACCGATAATACTGCATAATATTCTATATTTAATCATTCACATTATCACCTCTAACTCATCTACTTAATCCGCCAAGAATATGTAATACTACCATTTATTAAACCACCGAGGATGATTCGCAATATTATCCATTTAATCCACCGAGCAGGGTTGATAATATCCTTTACTAATCCCCACGTGTCATTTCCAATGTCATCTAACTAACCCTTCACATGATCATCTCTAAACCACGTAATATACTTGTTAGAATCTCCCGAATATGACTCTCTACTCACTCTGTTTGACCCCCAAGTATGGTCCTCAATGTCATTTATGTAATTCCTCCACTATTATTCTTGATATCAAACTTCTTACAATAATCCTCCAATCCATACAAGTTATATTGCGAATTGCTATCACAACCCAACTCATCAATATTACAACTATCACCATTCATATTATCATATATCAATTTCATATTAACAACCCCCACCTTATCACCACTATTCACCCATCTCCAATTACATTCCATACTATGGGTTCTATTCAAACTATCCTCCAAATAGTCATTTTCATAATCGAAGGGTATTTTATTAAAAATAGTTATTATGGTGGATCACTGTTCTAGGGCGACAAAGGGTTACGGATAGCAATTTCAAGGAGGTATAAACAACAGGTATAACTAACAACCTAACGTTTGACATCATCATTTTATATAAATAGCAATGCAATTGTTAAAAGCAGGTAAAAGCAGTCATAAAACATGGGTTCAACATGCGTCAAGGAGACTTGCCTTCTGTCTCGGGTAGGTCTTCGTACGCGGGAAGTTCGGCAGCGGAATCGGCGGTCGCGGCGGGATCGTCGACTACACGCAAAACGAGGCAATAAATAAATAAAATAAAATAAATAAAATCCAAAAATTACAAAATTAGTACTGGCAGGTAGATCTTGATTTTAGAAGAATTTAGAAATTTGAATGGAGTCAAACGGAGTTCGGATGAGAAAGTTATGAGCTTCCGAAGTTGAAAAAAATGATGGAAAATCAAGAAAAAGAAAAAGTTACTATTTGCTACAGTAACTTGCGAGAATTTTTGGTACAGAACCTGGCAAAACCAACAGAGCCCTCTTTTGCTTCCAAAAACCGGATTTTTGCCTCATTTTCGCACGGATTTGGATCAAACAAAAGCCTAGAACCTCTAGATAACATCCTTAGGAACATCTAGGAGGAAGGGATTGAGTTGGTTCTCACCGGAGATGATGAATTTCGCGATGAACGGAGCTCCGGCCGGATGAACAAAAACTCAAAATTCGTCGCCAACTCTTGATCAAACCTAAAATTGATGATTGGGTTAGACTCTAGACTCATCCATGGTCACAAGGAACCAAGTGGCATGAAGAATGGCTCACCGGAGAAGGAGCTACAAGCATGAATACGAAGAACACCGAAAAAGTGTGACACACCGTCGGTTTTCTTGATCTCACGGGCAAATGCGTGGAGTAGAGGGAAAGAGGAGCACACTCCCGGAAAGGGGATACTTATACGGAGTGGATGGAGGTGGTGGTGCGGCGTTTGGACGAGAAACGGACGAGTTAATGGCAAGTGAGTGAATTTTAGTTTTTCTTGAATGAGGCCGTTTCCGGCGAGCTTGATGGCGAGTGAGGGTAGGGAATGGCAAGAGACCGACGCTACGATTCCAACGGAACCGGCCGTTCGCGTTTTGGAGTTGAATTGAGGGAGTTACAAGGATTTGAAGAGTGCCCTAGCCATTGATGCAAAATGGAGCTTCTCTGTTACTTTGAGGTTGGCTGGAGGTTGAAGAAAGGTGACTATTCACTTGACACGTGGCAAGCCTTCATTGGTCCTCCTTTACGCAAACGATTCGCCCTAGAGAAAAATTAGGAAAAATGGTCTAAAAATTCCGGAAAAATTCCTAGAGCCATTTTAGAATATTTGGGACCCAATAAAATTGGTTCCGCGGAATTTGGATGATTTTTGTGAAATTGTATATTCGGACGCGGATCGCAGGCATTAAACAAAAGCCGCGCGAGATAAAATAGGAACGGAGGTCCAAAAATCCGGGGAATGATTCCTAAAATCATTTCGGAATATTTGGAACGTTTTAGAAGTGGTTTGGAGATTTTTGGAGCACTTTTGGACTCGGGTGAATTTTCGGGTACCGGCGGAAACTGGAAAAAATCGATTTTTCGCCCGGGAGGGAATTAATTCCCGATTTCGAAGCGAAATGGATGCCAGGTTATTATAAACACCAATAAACTCCAAATTTTGAATTTAGTTTATTTAAATTAGGTTTTTCTCCCGAACGCGAAAACTAGGGTGTTACAAACCTACCCCCCTAGAAAGAGTCTCGTCCCCGAGATTCAGACGGAGAAAGAAAGAGGTTAGGAAACTCTTCTCGAAGATCTTCTTCACGCTCCCAAGTATCTCTCTTCTCAGACTGACTGCTCTCCTGAATCTGCACAGAACATGGTCACGCGACTTCGAGTTAGGCGCTTAGCTTCAACCAAAATTCTGAGTGGGTACTCCGGACCTGACAGGTCCCCTTCTAGTTCCATATCTTTAAACAGCCTCTGATGCTCAGGCACTGCGCTGCACTTGATTCCTGACGGCAGTTATCAGCAGAGCTCTTCTATCTTGACGGAGCAGTCTTCGGATTTACACGGATCTATCTGACCCGCTCTTCAGCTTCTTTCAGAATATCAGGTCTACTGATTTGTCCATTACCGGTCTCTTTCCAATACTTGGGTAGTCTGCCCTTTTCTTGCACATAGAGCTTCAAAAGGCGCCATCTTCAGATTCGACGGAGGCTGCTATTGTAAAACAACTTGGTATCTAGTAATTACCGACCCCAAGAACCTTTGTTCGCTAAATCCCAAGCTTTCAACATATCTGCCACTATTGGATTCATTCTCTCTCTGTCGGCCATCGGTGCAGGGATGGTAAGCAATCGAAGTCAAATTTGTACTCCAACCCCTTTACAACACTTCTGCTAAAACCTCGAGGGGAACTGAAAATCTCGATCTGACATGATCCCCTTGGGCACACAACGAACACGCCTTGTTTTAACCACGCAAAGTTCCACAAGTTTATCACCAAATAGGGGTTATCTTCCACGGAACAAAGTGTGCCACTTTTGTCAGCCTGTCCACACTACCCCCCTTAGAAAGAATCATACCCGGACTCAGTTCCAAGGGGTTCAATGGTGACATTCCTTTTTCTTTCTTCCCATGGTTCGGACGAGAACTATGGCTCTTCGGCCATCCTTTAAACATCCCCGTACTGGTGCCCAAATACAATTATGTTTCAAGAACTATCAACAGAAATCCACTTCCACAGTTATAATTCTTCCAACTCTTTATTGATAACAATACTGACGCTTACATCTTACAGACTGATCATTACACAACTCTTTTATTTATTCTTTAAAAGAGGTAGGGTACTTCTGAAGGTACCATCTACTAACATTTATTGCTAACATCAAGTTTCAGTTGTTTCTTCTTCAACTTCAGGGATCATGAGCAGACCTGATGTCCTATATCGCAGAACCTGTGACAGAAGTTGCCGATTGCGCCTCCCACCTGCTGCCGGGGTTATAGTCCGAAGAAGAACAACATCTGGAAGGTTGGAATTGGAAGAAGATGCTTGGCGTCCTTGCATCACTGGTTGCACTTCTGGTCCTGGGGTCTTGATTAAGGTTGCTTCTTGGGCTTGGTTAAGTTGAAATTGGTCCACACGAAGCCGAGAATTACTGGCAACATACTGCTCCTGACTTACTCCCTTCCTTTTGCGAGAATCCGGTTGATGACAGTTGTCTTCCAGGGAGACTGCTTTGCCTTTGCCAGCTGGAGGAATCTTCGATACTTGGGGCAGCTTAGAAGGTACTTCCCCACTGACTTCTGCCGCTGGAATTGCTTGTTTTGATAAGACGTTTTGTTTTCCCAAGGGACATTGTTTCACATAATGCCCTTTCCTGCCACAAAGGTTGCAAACCCGGTACTGAATCTCCTTTCTGCGAGGGCACTTGCGGAATTGGTGTCCAATCCTGTTGCAGTGACTACAGTGGGTATCTTCTTTGGCCTTGCCTTGTTGGGGACAACTATAAGCAACATGTCCTTTTTCACCACATCGATAGCAGACGACATATCTCCACGGGTGAAGGTTTACAGGAGGGGTATTGCTAGCGCCACCATCACCTAGTACTTCAGGAGTCTTGGTCTTTAGTAGCTCATCCAACGGGTACTGTGTGAGGGGAGCCGCCCAGATCGTCCTCGAGTTGTTGGATGGACGGTTGTCCCCGTCGGATTTGGATCCGAGCAACAAATCACCGGAGGTGATCAGGATGCTATTACCCAAGCCCAAGGGAGACCACCCTACGAACGTCCAACGACTCGACAACAACCCCGGTATTCCCCCGGTATGCGATCCGAAACTCGCCCAGGATCCCCACATACCGGTTCCCAAGTCATATCACAACAGTTCCCACAAAGGGGCATCGAGCCCAAACTCACTACCAGAGACGCACGAAACGCGGAAGCAACAAAACACACACGGCACACGGAAGCCCAAAGGACGACCAAACAAAACAGGGAGCGAAAAGCCGAGTGTTCCATTACGTAAATAAAGTGCAACAGTTTACAAAAGTAAATCCGACTATTCTATGCAACAAAAGTAAAACACCGGAAGTGTCATGCCCTGAACACTTAGGCGCTTCTGCGACGGCCTCTACTCGGTGCCCCGCCCGGTCACCGATAGGCAGTAGGGGCAGAACTCACACCCCTCTGGATCCTCACCTGCAAAACCACAAAGCAGAAGCCTGAGTACAAAAGGTACTCGCAAGTCTTACCCGTGGTCCATATACGACCGACTCCAAAGGATATGCATTTGGATGTAACAAGGAACAAGCTGAAGGTAAAATGCACAAATGCTCTTATTTGTGGTTTAGTTACTTAACTACTCAATTCACCACAGTCTTAAGCGGTTGGTACTGCACCTACTTCTAGCATGAAGTGCGATCAACATTAATTAAAACAAACACCACCTTTCAAAACAAGGCTCCAGCCCAACGGCGAACCATACGTTCAAGTTATTTAGTACGCAGAAGAAGTTCAGATCAAGCTTGCTCATATCCGAGAGCGCGGCAATTCGAATCGCTTTATTAACCCTGCAGGGAAGCATTGATCGCACGACACTTACCACAAGGGCCTAGTGTCAACCCCCTCCCAATCATACCCAATCGCCAAGCGTCCTCACGTGGCCGAAAACCTAGCACCCCTCGAGCTGCCCCAAGCCCGGCTTGGCGCTCGAGAGTCGTCCTAAGCCTCGCCCTCAACCACGCCCAACCACAGGAAGTTACGGTCCATCGATTCCATATGAGAGAAAGAGTGGCTTACCGTACCATAATCGGGCATGCGACCAACCGGGGTGTGCTCAAACTGATTCCACTTACGGATCGGTCCTTAACTGACACAGACGGGGCTACACATTTGAGTCTCCATACCCAAATGAACCAACTCCCCGCCCGGTCCACAATTCATTTTCTTTTCAAAACCTTTCCCAATCCCAAGTCCAACATAACGTAGTATGCGTGACAGTAACAATCGCAAGTGACAGAATCCTCCGTCACTTGGCCCGAACCCGACACCTAAGCATTTCTAAGCGTGTTTCGATATATTACCCATAAGCTAGCTTCAAGGACGGAATTAACAACATCAAGGAGTAAATGCAGCAATTAGGATCTCACCTAACCCACAGTTCAATTCCTAATGCAAATACCTAATCAACGAATAAGCAATTTATTCCCGAAAGTAAATTGACATAAAGGATCAGATATGCTTAGGGGCTTGCACCTTACGCTATGATCGACAAGACAGCGTGCCCTTCGGCAACTCCCTCAACCACGGCCACGCGTCGATTTGCCGCGGGATCGTTCTCTACGAGTACAATGCATAATGAGATGCATGCCATGCAAAGAAACAATTAGAACAAAACCCCGACGCATCAACGCAAAATCCCCAACCGAACAGATCAGGTGAACCCGGACAGTCCGGGTTTTCCATCCGGACAGTCCGGCTAACCCGGACACTCGGCCACACGACCGGATACTCCGGCCTAGGGCGGACACTCCGGACTGGGGTCCGGACACTCCGGCCCAGGCGCCTCTCGCCTAACTATCACGAGGGATCGAGGTACCACCAAGCCCTACGGCACCACGAGACCCCGATCTATGACTTTCCTACACGTGGCTAAGCCGGAGAAGCTCCTAACTAGCTTACTCCACGAGAAAAGACACTAATCCATAGAACCTCTAACCAACCCTAATAAACCCTTGGACCGGCATTACTACTACCCGATCAACCATACTAGCACCCACATTCATCAATCCAAGCCCCAAACCAACCCTAGAATCACTACAACCAAAAACCCTAAAGCTCAAGATCCAACTCTGAAACCTCAAATCTAAACCTAAGCTCTAACTCCCACCATTGATGACCCTAGCACCCAAGAATCCCACGGATCAACCCCCAAGAGAGAGACCTACCTCCAAGGAAGATGGAGGAGAAGCAATGCCGGGTGGAGGAAGGAGGATGCCGGCGCGAGGACGAGCTAGAGGACGCCGGGGAGGAGCCACGGAGGTCGCCGGCCGGTGGGGCTCGCCGGAGTGGAGCTTAGGGGGGGTGGTGGGGAGAAGCACCAAGAAGTGTGGAAAGCTAGGGGGTATGAGGAGGAGTGGCGGGGAGGCTAAGAAAACAAGTGTTTATAGCCCCACCCCGAACATACCGGACACTCCGGACATTAACCCGGAGACTCCGGGTTGGGGTCTTCGGTAACACTAACCCGGACACTCCGGACATTTGGTCCGGATACTCCGGGTTGGGGCGCTCGGTCAGCCCAAGCCGGATACTCCGGACTCTTATCCGGACATTCCGGGTTGGATCCGGACACTCCGGATGCTGATCCGGATACTCCGGATGCTCCAGAATTTTTGAAAGTTTGGGGCCTTGACATACTGCTGAGGAGTTATAGGTGTAGTGACCATGGAGGCTTGGTTGTCCAGTTGTTGTATCATTAATTGCATGAGCTGAGTCTGAGTCACCATGAACTGATTCATATTCTGAAGAAATGCTGTTATCACCTCGGATGGTTGCTGGTTGAGCTCGGTAGCAGCCCTGACGTTGATAACCGGAACTTCACTGGGGTTGCCATTGACGTTGACCGAAGGATTGGAACTTGATGCAGCAGCTTCTTTCTCCATCCGGCGAGAACAAGGCTTCCAGATGAGAGGGAACAGCACAGACGAGCGAGAAAGGGGAGGTTCTAACAACACCAAAACCAACTGTCCAGGCAAAGGACAGCACAAACGACGAAAAGCAAAACATTTTTAACACCAAGCAAAACCATTCGTCTACTCGGTAAAACTACTCACTCTACGGAACAAGGCGGCTCCAACACGGAACGAGACCTGGCCACTTAACCTATAGGGTTAGTCTACGATCAGCCTTGCTTCTTTGGTCTTCATCGGTCAACGGTTGGATCCTCACCACGAAGACGCACACTTCAGTAACCACTTTCCGAATGGCTCTTCTTGAGTCGTCAAATCTTGAAGTCGGATGTGGGAACTCGATTATCCTAATATAGAAGTTGTTAAGGGAGGTAGGGTCTAATTTTCATTCCCAAAAAGGTGAAGAAGCAACCACCGGGGAAGAAAGGAATAGAAAGAGAGAGAAGACGAGAGTAGCACATTATTTGGTTTCTCTCTTTATAAATATAAGTTTTGAAGCTTCCTAACAATAGTTAGATACATAAATAGTTGATTTGATTAAAACATTATTAAAAATTGAATAAATATAAGCACTTTCATTCACTTAGACAATAGTTAGATACCATGTTGCAAACAAAATTATGTAAGACTTAGTTCATCACGTACATATGATTAATTCATCATACATGTAGATCAAAACACAAAATAAATGTGATCCTTGTTCAGAGATACAAATGAAAACAAATATAGAACATACAAAAAGTTTGATAATACTTAATTACCATATCTCTAGAAAACATATATAACACTTACATGTAATGACCCCAAGATTTGTATTATTTGTTAAATTATATTTAAAATAATAAATTATGTATTTTATGAGTTTTTATGCATTTTAGCTACTTATTTAAAATATTTTCCTATTAAAGACAACAATTTTTTATTTTTTAGAAAATTTAAAATATGATAAAATTTTAAAAATAATTTTTTAATAAATTATATACTATGTTAGGAATTTTATCAAAAAAAATTCATAATTTTTGGAACTAGTTTGCTAATTTTAATAATTGAAACTTGATTTATGGATTAATTAAATTAGAAAACAAGTTAAAATTTAGTAACCTTTTTGGGCCAAAAGAGTAACTTGGCCCAGCCCATATGTATATCTGGATATCCGATCCATCACTATCCGGATTATCCGAATCCGTATCCGTATCCGACGGATAGTGAGTAACCGAATCTGTATCCGTATCCGACAAAAAATATCCGTATCCGTATCCGATCCGATACTATCCGACAAATATCCGATCCGACAGAATCCGTATCCGAAAATTATCCGGATCGGTCGGAAACTATCCGATCCGTTTTCATCCCTATTCATATATCAATTTCATATTAACAACCCCCACCTTATCACCACTATTCACCCATCTCCAATTACATTCCATACTATGGGTTCTATTCAAACTATCCTCCAAATAGTCATTTTCATAATCGAAGGGTATTTTATTAAAAATAGTTATTATGGTGGATCACTGTTCTAGGGCGACAAAGGGTTACGGATAGCAATTTCAAGGAGGTATAAACAACAGGTATAACTAACAACCTAACGTTTGACATCATCATTTTATATAAATAGCAATGCAATTGTTAAAACAGGGTAAAACAGTCATAAAACATGGGTTCAACATGCGTCAAGGAGACTTGCCTTCTGTCTCGGGTAGGTCTTCGTACGCGGGAAGTTCGGCAGCGGAATCGGCGGTCGCGGCGGGATCGTCGACTACACGCAAAACGAGGCAATAAATAAATAAAATAAAATAAATAAAATCCAAAAATTACAAAATTAGTACTGGCAGGTAGATCTTGATTTTAGAAGAATTTAGAAATTTGAATGGAGTCAAACGGAGTTCGGATGAGAAAGTTATGAGCTTCCGAAGTTGAAAAAAATGATGGAAAATCAAGAAAAAGAAAAAGTTACTATTTGCTACAGTAACTTGCGAGAATTTTTGGTACAGAACCTGGCAAAACCAACAGAGCCCTCTTTTGCTTCCAAAAACCGGATTTTTGCCCCATTTTCGTACGGATTTGGATCAAACAAAAGCCTAGAAACTCTAGATAACATCCTTAGGAACATCTAGGAGGAAGGGATTGAGTTGGTTCTCACCGGAGATGATGAATTTCGCGATGAACGGAGCTCCGGCCGGATGAACAAAAACTCAAAATTCGTCGCCAACTCTTGATCAAACCTAAAATTGATGATTGGGTTAGACTCTAGACTCATCCATGGTCACAAGGAACCAAGTGGCATGAAGAATGGCTCACCGGAGAAGGAGCTACAAGCATGAATACGAAGAACACCGAAAAAGTGTGACACACCGTCGGTTTTCTTGATCTCACGGGCAAATGCGTGGAGTAGAGGGAAAGAGGAGCACACTCCCGGAAAGGGGATACTTATACGGAGTGGATGGAGGTGGTGGTGCGGCGTTTGGACGAGAAACGGACGAGTTAATGGCAAGTGAGTGAATTTCAGTTTTTCTTGAATGAGGCCGTTTCCGGCGAGCTTGATGGCGAGTGAGGGTAGGGAATGGCAAGAGACCGACGCTACGATTCCAACGGAACCGGCCGTTCGCGTTTTGGAGTTGAATTGAGGGAGTTACAAGGATTTGAAGAGTGCCCTAGCCATTGATGCAAAATGGAGCTTCTCTGTTACTTTGAGGTTGGCTGGAGGTTGAAGAAAGGTGACTATTCAATTGACACGTGGCAAGCCTTCATTGGTCCTCCTTTACGCAAACGATTCGCCCTAGAGAAAAATTAGGAAAAATGGTCTAAAAATTCCGGAAAAATTCCTAGAGCCATTTTAGAATATTTGGGACCCAATAAAATTGGTTCCGCGGAATTTGGATGATTTTTGTGAAATTGTATATTCGGGCGCGGATCGCAGGCATTAAACAAAAGCCGCTCGAGATAAAATAGGAACGGAGGTCCAAAAATCCGGGGAATGATTCCTAAAATCATTTCGGAATATTTGGAACGTTTTAGAAGTGGTTTGGAGATTTTTGGAGCACTTTTGAACTCGGGTGAATTTTCGGGTACCGGCGGAAACTGGAAAAAATCGATTTTTCGTTAATTCCCGATTTCGAAGGGGAATGGATGCCAGGTTATTATAAACACCAATAAACTCCAAATTTTGAATTTAGTTTATTTAAATTAGGTTTTTCTCCCGAACGCGAAAATTAGGGTGTTACAGGGAGGCCCTGGTAAAGGGGAGATGAAGCTTTGCATAGAAGACGAGCTACAGGCAATATAGATCCATTGGATTAGTGAGGAAGAAACATCGTTGAGAAATTCGTATGAATCGAAACAAGGAGTAAAATGCTCATACTAGAAATGGCATTACTATATAGAATAGACTTGGGGCCATTGGTGAGAGCGTGACAGGTGTTCCCGTTAGGGATAAACGACAGTTATATATGTATGCATGTTGATGTCGCAATGTTTAGCATTAAGTAATAATCGGAGAGAAAAAGAAGATAGCTATGCGATAGAGTTTTGCATTAAAAAAGGTAGCAGCTGAGAGGGATCGATCAAGAATTAGACTTGCTATTGGAGGTTGAAACAAAAAAGTTGTGGAGCGATCAAAAAGAGATACAGGACATACGGTTCGGTGGGGGTAGTCAACGTGTGAGGAAGATAAATTCAAAGTAAGCAACCCATGATGCATTGGTGTATACATGAGCAATATACTTTAATACCATGTCAAATAATCAGCATATTGCTTGAGATTAAATAAGGTACACGTGTTGCATATATTTTGAAAAAAAAATCTATTGATGGAGAAAGAATAGGGATATATAGCTACATGATTTATGCAAGATGAAGAGTTGTTACGTTTCTAAGAACCCATCAACTTATTATGCGCAATGATTTTCTTTCCTCAAAACTTATACTTCAAATACGTTCTCAAGTTGAATTTTCTTTCGAACTTCTATTGTCATTTCTAATGTTTATGATGTCTTAAAAATCTAAATAGCCTACAAAAATACATTAATATATTCTCAAGCATATAAGTTATATCATTTGATATTATAAACTTTAAAAGAAATTTAGTTGTGCAAATGCGCGGGCCACCCTGCTAGTTGGGAGGAAGACAAAGGAGCTGTATGGATGGACAATGGGTGTCGAGCGAAAGCATGGGCGAAATATATTGTAATTTATATGGCTCACAAAGAGGCAAACTATTTGATATTTGATAGCCCTAGGCCTAAACCAACATGCACACACTAGCTGATGAGTGAAGAAAGAGTGAGGCAGTGATGAGGACATCACTACCATGGATACAGCCATGCCTACAAACCCAATTGAAACCAACAATGTAATACAAGGGCCAATTACTCGAGCTCGCGCACATCAATTCAATTACCAGGCAGGAGATTGGTGTACCGGTTGCTAAGGCACAAGCGTCGTGGACGGTTGTAGTCAGACTGCTAACGTCGAACTCCGAATCAGATCGAGAGTTACCTCGTCTCTCATCGAAAGATCGGGCCACATATCCTATCAGGCAGCAACCTTTGGCTA
Organism: Rhipidocladum racemiflorum; assembly: GCA_036346355.1. Lineage (NCBI taxonomy): Eukaryota > Viridiplantae > Streptophyta > Magnoliopsida > Poales > Poaceae > Rhipidocladum > Rhipidocladum racemiflorum. Next base: position 38,950,467 of record CM070569.1, on the reverse strand, counting down.
ACAAATTTGCGTGGGCAGCACGACGAATCGGCGACTGCAACGGCATGTGTTAGGAGTAGGGTTTACATTATCGAACTAAGTTTGAAAATCGCACTTTCTCCCGGTGGTATTGATTTTCGTCAAAAATCGGTAGAAACCAAACGAAATTCAAAGTCAAACTTTTAAAATCGGTGGTCAAACATCGGCGAAACAATTCAAAAATCGATCGGTTTTACCAATTTTCGATGGTGGGGGATGGAAAGAGGACGTCGCTACGGATTCAACGGACCCGGCCTTGCTTAATTTGGAGCATTAGGGAGGAAGTTATGGGCAATTAAAGGAGGAGGTAGCCATAAATGAGCTTGAAGCTCATGCTCTGTCCATTGCCATTCCAAGGTAGAAGATGAACACTGTAGCGCCACGTGTCAAACTCCTATTGGCCAAGAGTTACGTAAAGGTGACGCCCTAAAGAAAAATTAGCAAAAATGGCCTAAAAATTCTGAAAAAATTCCTAGAACCATTTTGGAATATTTGGAACCCAATAAAATTGGTTTCGCGGAATTTGGATGAAATTTGTGGATTTGAATATTCTGGAGCGAATAGCGGGCATTAAACAAAAGCCGCGCGAGATAAAATAGGGGCGGAGTTCCAAAAATCTTGGGAATCATTCCAAAAATCATTTTGGAATATTTGGGACCTAATTGAAGTGATTTTGGGATTTTTGGAGCATTTTTGGACTCTGGTGAAATTTCGGGTATCGGCGGGAATCTGGGAATTTGATTTTTCGAACGGAAGGGAATTGAATCCCGATTTTGGGTGGGAAATGATGCCAGGTTAAATTAAACACCAAGGAAACTCTAAATTTTTTAATTTACTTAATTTAAATTAGATTTTCCCAGAGAGCGAAACTGAGGATGTTACAAAACCGAACTTCTCACGGCCGATCCCAGCCGTATACGCTTTCCATCGGATGGCCCACAACTGATAACAGCTGGCATCCAATTTCTTCGTCGTCCTTGATCCATTACTTTTATGACAAATTTGATTATTTGAGGTAAAGTAGATGTATTCGTTCGTTACTTTATGAAAAGAGTCTTCTGTTAAATACAAATCATGAATGAGCCTTTTTTTTCTATTTTTTAAAGAATAGCGATGAGGTCTAAAAATATAACAAACATGTCTCGGTTTTTACATCTAGATCCTTTCTCCGTTTTCCCCGAAAAAATATTTTCGTCAACATAAATATTTATACTTTTTTTTCAACTCCATCTCTAATATTTCTAGAGCCTTCAAATTTTTTTGAAAATACATCTAGATCTATTTTTTCTCTAAAAAAAACGTACCACGCTTATTAGCCTAATTATCCATAGATTACATCCGGGAGGTTTCAAGCCTCCTCAGGCATCCACCTCACCCCCCTCTAATTTTCTGAAAATGTCCATTTATTCCTCCAAATCGCAAATAGGTCCTTCCAAATTACGAAGAGGTCCTTTGCGATTTTATGTGAGGGGAATATTTTTTTTTCCGGTTCACGTTTAGGCCCCTCATTTGCCATTTTACAGAAGGAGACTCCCGTTAAATGCGAATCGCGAACGAGCCTTTTTCTAATTTTTCAAAATAGCGAACAGGTCCAAAATTATAACAAATAAGTCCCCGCACTTTACGTCTAGATCCTTTTTCGTTTTGCCCGGAAAAAATATTTTTGTGGTCCGTTTTTCTCCGAAGCATGTTTTCGTGGTCTATTTTTTCAAAAAAAAATGGAAATTCGTTTTTCGTTCGTCCTTTCTCCGTTTTTTCTGGAAAAAATATTTTCGTGTTCCGTTTTTTCTCATTTTTTCCGAAAAAATGTTTTCGGTGTCCGTTTTTCCTCGTTTTTCCCGGAAAAATTGTTTTTGTGGCCCGTTTTTCCTCGTTTTTCCCGAAAATGTTTTCGTGATCCGTTTTTTCCTCCGAAAAATGTAAATCCGTTTTCCGTTCATGCGCGCGGCATGCGCCGCGGTTTTTCTCGGAAAAATGTTTTCATGGTACGTTTTTTCTCTGTTTTCACGGAAAAAATGTTTTCATTATCCGTGAAAAATGTTTTCGTGGCACGTTTTTATTCGTTTTCCCCGGAAAAAATGTTTTCGTGGCCTGTTTTACCTCCGAAAAAAACTTTTCCGTTTTCCCCGGTAAGAATGCTTTCGTAGTCTATTTTTTCTGAAATAAGTGTTTTCGTTGTCATTTTTTCCTCTAAAAAAACAACACAAATTTATTTTTCATTCACGTGCGCGGCGTGCGCCGCACTCATTTTTCTAGTTATATCTTATAGATATGTAACTTAGAGCCTAGATATCAGTAAGAATAATATAACAAATTATTAAATACACATTAACTATAGGAAAAATAATCAATTATACCTACTTTTATACGACGGAATGTGCAGTGTGTACTGCACATAGCTCGTTCAAGGCAAGAAGAGAGGAGAGGACTCGAGAGGAGGGGTGGAGAGATGAGTGGAGAGGAAGGCGAGAAAGCCAAGGGCGGCGGCGGAGGAGGAGGGGAGTACGGGACGTTCCAGGGGCCGCCCAGCTACCCGCCTCCGCGCCCGCCGGTCGTTGGGTACCCCCAGCCCGTCCCGCCGCCCGGCCTCTTCGGCCAGCCGCCGGCCGAGACGTACTCCCGCCACCGCGGCGGGTACCAGGCCGTTCCCGGTAATCTCCCGATCATTTTGATTTGGATGTTCCTGGGAGTGGGAGGAGTGGTGGGAGGGATACTACCGGTCGAAACTAGATTTCTGGTGTTCGACTTCGCAACAAGTTATGATCGGGATCGATTCATAAGGGGTTTATTTGATCTGACTTGTATAGCGGTCGGTTGTTGAATATTTATCGGAACTGGGTGTGGAATTGGTGGGATTAAAGGTGGAATTCTTGCTGCGAGATCTCCGGCAGGATGTGAGATTGGGGGCCCCGATTTTGGAGAGTCTGATCTTGTTCTATTTCGGTTCTTGCTGCTGAACTTCGTTTGAAATTTGCTACGACTGGTGGAATTGAAAATTTATTGCATTTCCGCATTCATTTTTCAGTTGCTTGATCCAAATTGGGCCTTGTCGTAGTGCCCTCCTTTTGTAATGCAGTACGCTAGTTGTTTCATTGAGAATTGTACTGTAGTTTCCACCACATTGCTCCGAAACAAAATGCCCTACTGTATAGTCAGAAGATAAAGAATCAACTCAATTGCAGTCGACCTGAGCAGATCGTGTATGAGTGGTGCTAAGGGGAGCACCGTAGCATTTCTTAGGTTCCGTTGCATCTTTGCATTTTTGTTAGCACAACACGGGGCTCAATAGATCTGGCATGGAAGGGTGCTTTCGATTGTTCCCTGATGATTTTACGGAGCCCCCATGCTTATCTTGCTATTCTTGCGGCTTCTATTTGCCCCAAGCTTAATATAGTCATCCAAGTTTTGCTGAGTTTATTCAATCTCGAAGGGTCTTGATGTCAGTATAGTTGGATAACATTAAAAAAAAAAAGGTGCATTTAATTCTATGCTGGAATTAATCTCCAGGCATACTGTTCACCATATTGCAATCAATCATGCGTATAAAAATTTAAAACTACTAGTTATCCAGAGCATTTTTGTTACAAGGTTTTTACAAGTACCTTTAATCTTCTTTGTTCTGCTTTCAGCTCAAGATTATGAAGCAGGTGTTCGTGGACATAGTCATGATCGCCTTCCCTGCTGTGGTATTGGTATTGGCTGGTTTCTGTAAGTGATCGTTGTTCTATTGTTCTCTTTTGATCGTAGTTTCATGTATGGTAACATCATATCTGAATAAAAACTCTGACAGACATTTACAGTACAACTATGCATTTGCTATAGCTATACCTGCTTAATCCTAATGATAAACCCCTTGTTCTGAAGATTCATAATCGGTTTCTTCCTTGGTGCCATTCCCTGGTATGTTGGAGCCTTACTGCTGTGGTGTTCCAGAGTGGATTACAGGGAGAAACCAGGATATGTGGCATGCACAATAGCGGTGAGTATAGAATTTATTGCCAGGTTCATCAGATGTAGTAGTAACATTTGATGTCATGCTTGTTCCAATTGCTGATTATGGTCTTTTCCTTTCTTTGCCATCTTTTTTTATTCTGACCGAGCTCGTGAGTTTATTATGTAAGCAGGTACAGTCTAGTATATGCAGTATGTTGTGTTTTAAAAGTATTTTTCTCATGACATGCTGATGTGACTCTAAACAATGGACCAAATTTCTGGGAAGTCATATGTAGTAAATATAATTTCTCATCAGGATTGTATACGAAGTTTCTGCATGTTTTCTTTTTGGTTCCTTTATAGCTGTTTGCATAACTAATAGTAAACCAAAAAATTGAGAACTTTTAAGAACATTGACTATTTGCCCATCTTGTAAGACTTGTGAACTTTGTCATGTGAAGAATGAATCCTGTATCAGGGGCAATTGGTGAACCACAAAACACGAATTGGATCAATGGTCCATTCATGTTTTTCCCAGGCTTCCAGCAGAAAAAAGAGAGAAATTAGTTTAGTACAATAAAGTTGGTGGGTCTGATTGTTGAAAAGAAGCAAAATATTGGATTCAAATGATCATCTAAGATAATACTCCCTCCGGTCGTAAATGTATGGTGTTTTGGGTTTCAATGTGATCTCCAATATGCATCTTTGACCATTACATTTTATATGAATATGCTCATAAAAATATAAAATTATTATATTATGAATATTTTCATGACTAATCTAGTGATACCATTTTCACATGACCAATCTAAATAGTTTTTATAAATTAGTAGTCAAAGTTAAAGGAGTTTGACTGCACACTTTCTAAAACGTCATACATTTACGAACATAGGGAGCATAGCTCATTCAATCATTTAAAGTGTCTAATTAGGTGGTTGTCGTGTAATATTAATTTTTTTTTTGTCCCTACTCTTTGCCAGTTGCATGATGTATCATCAGAATTCATGCATTAAGTTTTCTACATGTATGTTGATAGAGTATATTTTATGTATCAACAAAAGAGTGATCCAGAGAAGGTGGTCACACTTTAAAAAGATTGCATGGTATTCTTTTGGTAGTGCCAGTAGTTAATGTAGTGTTCTGTGGAAACTACTTTCTATAGAGATATATTGATAAACTCTAGATTTGATCACTTTTGTATCAGTCACTTGTCACCTCTGATGAGAATTACTTGATATAACAGGCTGTCCTCGCCACAATTGCCATCATCGTTGGGGCTACCGCTGGAGCTCATGTTTATTGATTTCATTTTAAGTTGTGCCACTGTACATACTGTACATTTTCATGGATGCACAAAGATTTCATATCATCTCCATTGTAATATTCTGGTGTCATTATTTTGCGTTTGAACTTTGAATATTTAACTTACAACATGGAGAACAAAGTCCTTGTTCATGGTCATAAATAAATCAGGTCGTTGGGATGACCTTGTCTTGTTACTTCTGAGTTGTGAACGCCCAACATCGATTCTGAAACGGAAATTGTACTTGTGGCTTGGTTTATCATTGTTGGCTGGTTCAAGTTTAATCCAAGAAGTATCTGAGGAGAGTTGTATAGAATGGTTCTATAGATCTGTCATTCCATCAAAGAGCTTCAACATAAACAATAGAGTTCTTTTTGAAGGCCATTTTTTTTTAAAAAAAACATTAAGTTACGGTAAGAGTTTGCTGTCATTGTCATTGTGGTTGCTTGTGCTACTTGCTGTAGAAGCACCTACATTTTATATTGTTTGAAGGAAACGTAATAGCAAAATTCTAAAAATCAATAAATCATGTATCTTTCATGGTGAAAATCTTGCAAAGTTGACAGGATTATAATGTTGCAGCGACAATCATGGCGTTACAAGAAGTAACTCCTTCACATTCTATTGTAGAAATGGTACCTGATTTCATCACGAAACACCTGCCACTTGATGATCTGAAGGTACCATGCAAAATGGACTTAAGGTGCCTATACATGAGCTTAATTGCTATCTATCATGCACGGCCAAATGGAGCTCAGAATCATCTGACCGCCATTGCTGCAACCCATGAGCTTGAAGGAACTTCATTGGTCCTCTGGCAATCGCAAACAACTTGCATGTGCCTCAGAATGACCATCGCACTTCTCGGCAGTAACAGTGGCGACGCCGCTACAATCAGCACAAAAGCAGCAAATGTAGTCGCAGTTGTTTATGTGTAAGTTTAGCACCCATCTCTTTACCTCCTTGATCAGCTTTTCTTCTCCTACTTCAGAGACGGCGTCTCCCTCACCTCTTGGGAGAGAAATTTCGCCAGCATTCGAAGAGCTGCCACTGATATATTGCTTCAAGACCTTGCAGGCTTTCTCCTGAAAGTGAGACCGATGGCGGGTAAATAAATGGCACTCTACAAAAGTCTTGCCAACCTGCAGTGCAAAGCCAGCCCCCAGGCAATGCCCAACAACGCACACATTGTTGGCTTGTTGCTGCCATGCTTCCAGTGCCTTCTCTCATAGTACAAATTGTATAATTTTTAAAACAAACAAAGAAGTAATTATTATCTACCATTCATTTATGATTTAATATTTATGCAATTTTTTTTTAAAAAAAAAGCACAGAACACCTCTCACGAAGCAATCATCTTCCAAGTCTCTCACAACAGTTAACTGCTAATTACTGTTCGACATTACAAAAGGCATGAGTAATTTCTAGAAATAGCTGAAGTGACTGAGAAAGGTTTAGCTTTACGTGCAGGCAGAACAGGAGAAGATCAGAAGACTCATATTCCTTTTAAAAAATACGGGGTTTAATTATTTGAGAATCCAAGTGGCATTTCAGCAGGAAGTGGCAAAGAGCAGACAGACGTGGTTCGCTGGCTTTGACTCCTTGTAGAATCACCACTGCTCGGACAGTCAAGGCTCCGGTGAAAAAAAAAAAATCCCCTAGTTAATCTAAACTCTAAACAAGTCAAAAGTTCAGATTACTAAAACCTGTACATGAATTGTGACCAGCAATGCGTTGTGGTGTCCGATGTTAAATTATTTTAACATAATATGATCCATGTAAATTACAGAATGATTCTTATAATAAAAAAATATAAGTATGGTAATTGTTAGACTAAAAAATTAAAAATTATGAGGTTTAAAATCCCTCTCCTCTCTCTTCAAAATATTTAATTATATATTAATTAGTGTTATTAAGCATAATGCTACATGAAGGTGCATGAAAATACAATGACAATCAGTTTCCTCTCATGTATTAAAGCAAAACTGCAATAAAAATAAGTGATGAATTGTTGGCTACATGCATGTATTAAAAGGCTGAGTTACAATCAATTTCATTGAGTTTTAAGAGCTGCAATTAAAGCACCAGTGGTTAGTGCATGCGGAATTAAAATGCCAGTTTTATCGAGGGTTAGTGCATGGAAACTAATATTCCTCTGGCTTCTCTCCTTGGCTAACCGATGTTTCTCTGCTTCTTTCTTTGGCTATATAAAGAGCCTTCTCTTGTACATCGAAAGTATGAGAAGAAACTAAACACAGAAGAGAAAAAAACCAGTGCACACATCAAAGAAAATAAACAGAAAAGTTATCTAACCATTGAGAGAACTATAAAGGTTAAGAAAAAGAGAAGAGAAAAATAAAACTCAATATACAAAACATCATTAACATGTCTTAAAATAGATGTGTATTTCTACCTATATAAAAATTACTATTCGATTTAATCAAATTATGCTAAATAATCTTATATCTTTCATGATTTACCTTACATCCGATCCATAAAACAAGGTTCAAGGTCCAGATAAAAGCGAGAGGAGAGAGTATGAGTGCGAACCAGCTAGAGCGGATGAGGTCCCTCCAGCTATGGTTGGAGAGGTCAGGGTTTTGAATATCGTTTCGGAGTCAATTTTCGAGAATTTTCGAGCAGGCCTTGGTAGCGAAAATCGTCGAATTTTGTTCGAAATTCGAAAAAAAATCGAATGATTGACGAATTCAAACGTATTTGAAAACTGGTCAAACACATGAGCGAATTTCCATCGAAAAGCTCGAAATTCGATCGAAAAGTACCGAAATTCGATCGAAAAGCTCAAAATTTCGACGACAGATTTAAAACAATTAAGAAAAATTACAAAAAAAATGTTGTAAAAATTGTAAAATGCAATTCACATACTAAAACTTGTCACATATCAATACAAGTGTAAAAAAGGCATGCACGTAATTAAAATATTAAAATATATCCTAGCAAGATAACACTAATATATTAAAAAAATACCATACATTTGTTATATTTTAAATAATTGAAAGTTGTCACATACCAATACAAGAAAAATTTTCAATATTAGATAACATTAACATATTAAAATATACTTCTAATTTCATTTTTTCTTTGCCTTTTCTATTATCTACAATTTGAATGGCTCAAAAAATCTTTAATTTAATTTTTTTCAAAAAATATTCACACCAGAAGTCATAAAAATATTAATACTTATTTTAAAGAGTTTTTGGTTAAATTTTCTCAAATTTTTGAATTTAAATTTGAATTTACTCGGTTTTTCGCTCGGTATTGAATTTCGCTCGGGCTCGAAATGTCGAATTTCGTTCGAAATTCGCGAAAGCCGATCGGCTTTGCGAACCCTTGGGAGAGGTTGCGAGGCCCCGTCGCATGGAACTCCCACGACAGTGACGACGCCGGCTTGCCGCCGTTGCTTCCCATCTCTTCTGCTTCTTGGACTAGCGGTCGATTAGCCGGGAAGGAATCTTGCATTGAGTCAGCCTGGCTCGAAAGAGCGACCACGCATCCAAACAGACGCCTCCTGCACCTAGCTTGCTTGCTCAGGAGTCAGGACCGAGCGAAGAAAACCAACCACGCCCGGTATTACTAGTGGAGGAACATCTTTTGTTCCTAGCAACATACGTATTAAAGTAGCAAAAATCTCTAAGGTCCTGCTTGGATGAGTGGTAATTTCTTGGGAGGTTTTGGGATTTAGTTCAAATTTGAACTAAATCCTAAAACATTCCAATGAAATACCCCTAATCCAAGCACCCCTAAATAGTAAATAGCAACCCTTAAGTCAATATTAAAAAAAGCTTTCGTGTGCACTAGCAACATAAGTATTCCATGTTTTAAGTAGCAAAAATCTCCAAAGAGCAGCCCTTAAGTAAATATTTCGTGAGCATCTTGAGATTTTCAGTGAACTAGCGTGGAAAAATAAATGAATAAACATAAAAAGGAATTAGCAAAAAAATTACAATAGATTTCAAAGCATTGCTTCATCACCATTAGGCAGCTTGGTGTATTATTAGTATCTATGCTCTATGGCATGCTTTGCCCTCCTCCTCCCGGCTATTCCTACACTTAAAAGTAGTATATCGTCGCGATATCTACGGCGAGCATCTTCTAGCAGGGATGGGTGTTTTTAGACTAAAATCGAACAATCGAATCAATTTATTTGAATTTTTTGGTTTTTTTGGTCTTCGATCCGGTTTTTATTTCGGTTGTATTCAATTTTCAGTTTCCAGATTCCAGAACCTGATTCTACCATAGACCGAAATTACGGCTTACTATAGATAAGCTCATCTATGTCGGTTCGGAACGGACATTAGTGTCGGTTTTCAAACCGACATAGATGTAGCGACAATAATAATTGGGTATTATCAATGTCGATTTACAAATAGACACAAATAACATTATCAGTGTTGGTTATAAACATGAACCGACACAAATAGTTGTATTATCAATGTCGGTTCCTATTAAACTGACACAAATAGTCACATATTAGTGTCAATTCCCAGAAAGAACCTACATAAATAGTCAACATATCAGTGTCGGTTCCCACCAAGCACTGACACAAATAGCCAACATATCAGTGTCGGTTCCCAGAAAGAACCGACACATATAGTTCATCTGTTAGTGTCGATTCCTACCAAGAACCGACACAAATAATGCCAGACCAAAACAATAAAAAATTAGCATTTTATTTAGCCTCAGGAACTGCTAGCAAGCCATCTGAAACAGCATACGCACATGAGACATGATGCTAACCCAAAATTCCAATATACACAAAGCATACACACACATCATACATCAACCTGAACCTTTGCATTTTTTTTTAAATCCTGTATCACAAACAAAATGTGATTAGAAGAGTATAGGCACTTTGCTTCTACAAAAGAAAGAAAACTGTGCTGGAATAAGGCCATGACAAATTAAGAGTGCAATATCCAGAACAAATTAGATAGCAATTGGCGTATGCATGAGCAAACTGAATTGAAGAATGAAGACTTCAAAGTAAATGTTTCAAAACGTCCTTAAGTGGACCATACTACGTGGCGTTACAACTAATTACAGTTTTAGGGAAAAGTATGATGACACAGACCGATGGATTAGTGAAAACTACTTTCACAATAATTTATCATCAAAATATTTCATTACATGTTGAATACTCCAATGAAACATCATTTCACACTCTATACATCATTTTACATATATCAATCTGAGTGGGACGGAGACAGGACAAGTTCCAGATTAGTACAAAGGACTAAGTCGCTGTTGTCAGGATCATAAAACTCGCCATTCTTATTGATGGTTTGATTCATGATGAACCAGGCGAGTTGTCCTTGAATGGCTTTGCATTCATTACGAACTAGTCCTCCCGTAGGTAATTTGAGACGCTATAAGCAGAAAAAATTAATCTGAGAGCTTTAATAGAAATCGTTAGGTACGAATCAATTTGTGTTGTTAGTATGACAAACCTCTACATCATTATGTACTAATGTAAAACCTAAGATTTTTTGCATGTATTGGCGACAAAGTACTTATATAAATTTGTGCCTTTTGACTGTTTGTGACACTACAAAGAATAAATAAACTGCAATGTCACGAAATGAGTCATTTACTACAAAATGTGATATAGGAATACTGTGTGCGTACCGGGAATTTAGTACGGATTGAGAGGGACTTTTAGAATGGGCGATGTCTCATGCACTTTTTACAGTATCTTTGAAGGCCTTTTGGAGTATATCTGTTATGTCCTTGTAAAATTTTTCATCTTTGTTAAGGGGGTCCAGGACAGCCATTTTGCTCTTCTCTAGTGTGATGGCAATGAGTATCTAATGTAATCTACATACATAGGTAATATGCCATAGTCATTAGTGCTAAGGTCGCAATGAGAGTAAGGAACAACATCGAGTGATCTAACTAGCTAGTGAACCACTTACTTGAAGTTGTAGGGTAAAAGTATCAATTCCTTGCCTTAAAGTTTAATGTAAGTCTTATATATGTATTCATCGACCTCCTTTGATGTTCTTTGAACTTGAGGTTCACAAACTATTTCCGGGTCGAGGAATCCTACACTAAGTGCTGGGGTTCTTCTTAGCTCAATAGTCTCATACCTACATAATAAAGAAGTTTGACATTACATTTATCGGTATTATATTAATGTAGACAACGATTTCTGTAGTTCACACTTACAGTATCCAGCATCTCTGAAGAGACACGTCAAGGACATCCTAGTAGTACATGTTGTGCAAGTTATCGAATTCAACCAGGAAGTAGCCAACCCTCTCATGGTGAAGATGCTCTCTTTCAAAATTCCAGTGACCGCCTTCGGTAGTACGTCCTGGTTAGACCACTCCATGTACCACTTATGCAATCTTTGCATCATAAATGTTAGGGTATCAAACATTGTCTGGGTCACAAAAGGCTTTCCCATCTTAAATTTCAGTCTTTCTACCCTATCTTGTCCTTCAGACTTTGCCTTGCCCTTACATTGGCTGCGCACAACATCATATTCAGTCCTGGCCTCGCCTGATCTGGTCGACATGGCTTGCCTCATGTGCAATTTCTTTGTACGATACACGATAGGTTCTTCAAGTATCTCCTGTGAAGTGCTTACAATGGGCATTTGATACTGAGGTGCTGGTGGCGACTACGGAAGATCTACTTCACGACAGGCCGGCACTTGAAGGTCGAGGATAATGTCACGCTTGCGTCACTAGATGAATGTGTGGATGGCACTTTCTAGAGTTGTCATGTCGTCATTTACGAGCATCTTCAATATCATGTTGGTGAACTGCGAAAGTACCGTGTCCACCTTGATCTTTGTGTATTCTGGCGCGATTGGGGAGTTATGCAAAACACCCCCTTCTTGGCATGGATAAGCCATGCATGTAGCAGCCTAAAGAGATATGTTCATGAGAGGAATGTTGAGTTGGCACGGTGTCAGAAGTTGTATGTCGTCCACGGGATAGTGGGCTAATGCATCCTCTGCCAGTGGTGTGGATGCGCAATTGTTGCGATGGCGCGAGGTGTTGGGGAGAACAATGTTCTCGACTTCTGCATGGCTCATGGCTGCTTATACTTATCTTTGTACTTGTTGTTCTATGGTGCCCTATAAATCTCAAAGCATCTCTTGCTTCATTGCTTCTCGTTTATATTCGATACGCTTTTCTTTGGCTCTCTTTCGACTCCTGTAAGAGTCGGCGTGCTCTGGGAATCCATTGCTCCAAGGTATCTTATCCCTAATGCCTCGTGTTCGACCAGGGTGCTATTTGGTTCCTAAGGCTACGGTGAGTTTGTCCTTCTCCCTGTCGGAAAGGAAAGTGCCTTGGGTAGTTTGGATGGATAGCTCTTGAACTCTTTGGGAGATTGCTTCGTCTTCGTTGTTTTATGAAGGACAAGCTCCAATCAGACCTAACAGTTGCCTTTGCTAGCACATAGTGCTTGACTCGATTTGGTAGTTCAAATAGGGACTTCTGCCAGTCGACTGAATGGTCTCTGCTTCTTGCCTCTCCCATTAGAGAATTTTTTTAAAAAAATTTAATGAATTTTGGATTGTTTGGTTAAAAATCACCGAGATTTTACCAAATATCGTTGATATCTCAATAAATCTCAACGAGATCTCGGAAATCTCGGTGTGAAAAAATACTATATTTGAATTTCGTTTAGATTTTATCTAAAGTAAGAAATTTAGATGAAATTTCAGACTTGAAAGGATAATAAAACAGAACTAAAAACAAAATTTGGAAGCCGACCCGTTTCGCCATCACTAGCAGCCACCAAGGTTTCAAATTTCATTTTCAATTCAAATCTCATCACTCTGTGAAATCCAAAATCTCAAAAAATCTCATTATTTCGGACAAAATTCAAACGGTAAAATTCAAATCCGGAATTTTTTAAATCGAAATTTCATCCAAAAAACCGAAATTTTGTCCAAAATTACCGAAATCTCGGTAAGTTTCAACTGAACGAAAAATGGCTCAAATGAAGTAAATTTTTTTTGAAATTTTTTGGATGGTCTTGACACATCCCTAATGTTCCCATAAAAATCTCAGATGATGATGATCAAGGCTGAGGAATTTTTGAAAAATCTAACGGTATTGTTATCCTGATAAAAGGCTTACCGGTAAATTTCAACTGAATGTAAAATAGTGCAAATTAAGTTAGAAACTTTGAGAAATTTTTGTGGATGGTCCTAACATATCCATAATATTAGCATAATTTTTTAAATGATGATCAATCTTGAGGAATTTTTGAAAATTCGAACAGTGCTACTGAAGACTGACTGACAAATTTCAAATGGATGAAAAATAGTTCAAATTATGTTAGAAAGTTTTGAAATATTTTTGGATGGTCTGATGCATCACTAATGTTCTCATAAAATTTTTCGATGCTGGTCAAGCATAAGAAATATTTAAAAATTCTGACAACCGAGATATTTAATTAATGACCGCAAGAATTAATGTGCATAGACTAATTGGATGATCTACCGACTTTTCCACATGGAAAACGACATGAAGAATCCAATCCAACCAATATTCTATCAAATCCGATAAAAATTCGACCAAATTTCGGCCAAAAATATTGAAATCTCGACGAAATTGTAGTTTACTGTAGCATTTTAAAATTTTTATTTTTTTTAAAAAAAATTCATCGAGATTCACATAACTTGGACGAGACTTTGAACCTTAGCAGCCAGCCAGCCACCTGCTTGCTTGCCCGTCAGAGCAAATCGGTGTGCAGCCGTGGCCACGCACTCGCGACGCATCCCCTGGGCCCCCACCTGTAAGCGTGAGCCAAGTACGTCAGAGCGTCGGCGCCGCACACACCCCGAGCCAACAGAGCGGACGCTGTCCGTCCGATCGGACGGAGGGCGTGTCCAGATCTCGGACAAATTTATCAGCCTCGGCGACCGGGCCCCACCCCACATTTCGAATTCAAACCATCACCTCCCTCTTTCCTCTTCTCGCTTCCCTCTCTCGTCGCCCTCCTCCCAATCGAAGCTTCTAGAGTCTAGGGAAGGCTCCCCGGAGGCACGAAGGGCGCGAGCGCGAGCGCGGGCGGGAGAGAGGGAGGCATGGCGGAGCCGCCGAGGTTGTCGTTCCGCGACGGCCGCCTCGCGTCGCGGAAGGCGGAGGAGGCTGGTAGGTCTCTTTCTTGGGATCCGTCTTGCGGTGTCTCTTCGAGATTTCTGTGGGTTTTGTTTGCGCCCCGTTTTGCTTGGTTTTAGACGGCTTCGGTGCTGCGGTTCCTGGTCTTTTTGAGGGGCGTTTCTTGTGCAACTTGCTTGCGAGAATCGCGCAGTTCCATTTCTTGATCATTTGGGCCGTTTCTTGAATCTTTGGGGGGCATTGCGCGATCTGATGCTTTCGCTCTCTTTTTTGTTTTTGTTTTTGCTTCTATCGGTTAAATAGTGGTTGCGAGATGTAATCTCGTGTGCTGCGGCTTGAACTCCAGTTCGGCTAGAAATGCGCTTAGAGAAATAGTTTTCAGTGATTCTCGAAGCTGTCACTGCTATCTTGTTCCAAAGGACATTACAAACTAGCAAAAATGCATGTGCGGGTTTAATTCTGATGATTCATACTTTATTTATATAAGCAGTTTTTATTTGCAGAAAAGAAAATTTAATCATAATGTGTAGTTGGCTAGTTCTAATGAAAGAACGTCATTCTTGCTTCTAGATTATGGTGTTTCTTCTTATAAATTCACAATGTATAATATGCAATGTTTCCAATACACGAAGTTTTGCTTTTGTAAATTTGGTCGGCTAATTCTAGTTTCTTGCTTTGCTCTCTGCAAGCATGGAGGCGGCACCAGGCTGCAGCTTGGCTCGAGACCATGGTCGGGCCCTTAGGCCTATCCCCTTGCCCGTCAGAGCAAGAATTTGTTGCTGCTCTAAGGAATGGCATTGTTCTGTGCAAGGCCATTAACAAAATACAGCCGGGTGCTGTGCCAAAGGTTGTCACTAATGCCCCCTGCGATAGCCAGCCATTGACGGCTTTCCAGTATTTTGAGAACATCCGCAACTTCTTAGTTGCTGTTCAAGAGCTGAAGCTGCCGAGCTTTGAGGCCGCTGATTTGGAAAAGGTTTGCTAGCTATACACAGCAAGGTTTTCCAGATGGGTAACCATCCTTACTCATCCTGCGAAGCGGGTTGCTTGTGCAGGACAATCTTGATGTTGGTTCAGTGGGCAAGATTGTCGATTGTGTCATTTCCTTGAAATCCTACCATGAGTGGAAGCAAGGTGGCGGAGCCAATGGGCCACTCAAGTACATGAAATCTCCTCTTGCACCGCGTTCTGCAAGCCATGTTCAGTCTGAAAATGTTGCTCATGGATCTTCTCCCTCCCAAAAGCGTCTAGACTTGACAGAAACTGATGGTGAGAGACAACCATTTCAAACTGTGGGTCCTAACATAGAAGGTTTGTGCTGCATTTTTCTTGGCACGCATGATACGCTTTGTCTAAATTTTTGCTTTCTGATAAGTCACTCTTGTCACCTCATTTCAATGCTGCTTTTAGTTGATTTGTCAATTAATGGTGTTGGTTATTGCACTGTCATGAACAATAGCTACCTTGTTAGTTAATGGTGTTGGTTAAAATAGTCACTGTCATGAACAATACAACCATCTATGCATTGTGCATTTGCAGAGGCAATGGAAAAACTTCAGAAGGTTATTTTGGATTGCATGATAAGTTGCAAGGAAAATTTGGACCAAGAGGGTCTGAAAAAGGTGATTAGCCAATAATTATATTAGTTTTTAAGTTAAATACATTGTCCTGTTTGTATCATGTACCAGTTTCTGAAGTTATCTTACTATTTTTTCAGGATCCAGTAAAGCTAGTTGGCACTATTTTATCAAGTCAGCTGGAAAAGGAACAGGTAAACTAGAATGCTATCTTATCTAGTGGATGATCCCTCACAAATGCCATATGTACTGTTGATATTTACCCCACTAATTTAGCCATGGATTGGGTTCACATTTATTTTATTAGCCCTCCTGTCCTGTGCAAGTTCTTTTGTTGTTGACATTTATCTCTCTTATCACATGTATGAATCAAACAAATCGAGCTATCAAATGAATCAATTAAACATGGATATATGTTAATATTATTAGATATTTACAGCTAAAAGGCTATGTTATACAAAAATTACAAGAACTAAGCCTGGTATCATTTATTACCCAAAGTATTGTACCATTCTCATAGTACTTTTACAATCAACATCTAGGTTGACCTGCAAACTCATGAGCATTTTTTTAGCCTCAACAATAAGCACACTTTTCAGTGCTTGCTACCACCTGTTGTGTGTCCAGATGCAGCGTAAGACATTTTCTGAGAAATGGTCTGTCAAATGGTTACGAAACCACATGCAGCTGTGGTGCCTCTACTATTTCGTGCAGTGCTATTATTCTTTATTCACATCACATCTTAGCATATTTGTGTAAATAAGTTGATGTCTATTCAGATGGTTGTTGTACCAAATATTTTCTTATTCCTTAGTCATCATCTCAACTAAATTGTGCTGTCATATTTGTTTACATGCATATTGTATTCTTGTTCAAATGAGTGTACACATATATGTGATGTGTAACTCTGCCTTCCACAGATCGCTATTATATTGCATCATAATCGTTTTTAATGTGTAATTACATTTTGATAATTAAAGAGTTGTTAAGGATTACATCTTTCTCTGGAGAGCATAGAACAAGTTCTTTATAAAAATATAAAATACTTAAATTTGAGCTGGGTGGGTAGAACTGTAGAATTATGAAGAATCTTAAGTTTGTTTCTTCCTGTTTGTGGTTTAGTTCCTCTGAATGAAAAAAGTCACATAGATCACTAAACGTTTGTGTTCTGTTTTACTGTGCTGGAACACAATATTTAGAAAGTAACATGTGATACCAGAAAAAATTGCTATCTTTGATCTCTCACATTTTTTCCATTTCTGACTTCTGAACTGTGGTTATACCAAGTTCTTTTCGTTTATGGTGCTACTTGCTACCCTTGTGCACTTTGTGCAATGAACTGTATGACCTTGCAGGTTGGCGTAGTTAGTCTATGCATTTGTTCACCATTTTATGTTCAGATGAAAATTTACCATTGTGCTTGAGAGCGATGTTTTAATTAAGGCTAATTACAGAAGAAAACAATACCTTTTATGCAGTTCAAACCGCTTCTTCAACTTTTATCTCCAGAAGGGGTAAAAAATGAATCAACTCAGAGTCTTGAGGTACTGTTTTGCACTCATCTTTAATTGGGAAATTGCAATTTGCTTTTACATTTATCAGTAAAAGTAGGAGGAATTTGCTTTGTTGTGAACTTTTAGCATGAGCAAGCTAAGAACAGTCATTTTGGTTTTTTTTTTACCAGTGATACATGCTCTTAGCTCGACACTCTATAAGGTTATTCTCATTTGCTACTTATAATCAAAGGATACAACTTGTTTTCCATTTTACAGAATTTAACACATAGAATCACAAAATATAAAGAAGAAATTTGTTGTGGTGTGCAGCATCCTATGCTTACAATTTTTTATGGCGTACTTCACATATGAGGTGCAGAATAAGTGCTGGTGATCAAGAAATCCATAAACTCTTACTCTCTTTATAGATGTTATAAGGTAGAGGAAAAGCTACTTAATTCTCTACCTGTTAAGAAATTCATAAGTAAATAGTAAGGGAGGTGCTTCTATGCAGCCTTTTTTCTGATGAAATATGATGATTTTGTGTAATTGGTCAAGTTCTTGCCTTGGATTGCTCCAATTTGTTGTTTAACTGAAAATGCAATGTAAACTAATATTGAAAAACTTTTCACGATTTTAAAGACTGAAGCAATTTTAACGCCATGATGTACAAAACGGTTTATCTGATTTTTAACAATTCAAAATAACATCGAACAGTCAAGCACTTCAGCTGTTCGTCATTATGATGCATTACCCCATTGTGCCTTGTAGTGTTCAAAGTCACAGATTGAGAATAGACAACGCCTCGTTCAAGCACAGGAATCTGAACTTGTGGTGAGATCTCATGCTGCTATCTTTAATTCTTTATTGTATTTAAGTTTAATAGTCAATATCATCCATTTGAGATTTCTTTTCATTTCATAACAAATAAAATTTCCTTATTTATATCCAGTATTGCCAATTATCGAAGGTTTATGGGTCTTTTTTTTACACGAAGACAAGGTTTAGGGGTTTTTTGACATTGATTGAGTTTCATTCCTAGCCTACCCCAACTTGCTTGGGATAAAAGGCTTGGCTGTTGTTGTTATATCAAGTATTGCCAGTTACTTAATGAATTCTAGTCTTGTGTTTAGGAAATACCACATTGATCTTATGTGGTCCCCTTTTTCTGGATTGATCTATGGTCCCTTTTTTTTTCTTGTAGGTTCAATAGCATTTTTCTTGGTTAAAGTTTGACTTATTTTACAGGAGCTCAAGACAATGCTTGAAGAGGTTAAAGTTGACTTCAGGTCTTTGCAGACCCAATTTCAAGATGATATCACCAAATTAGGTATGCTGTTTGAACAGAGGCCGTTGCACACCTTTTCGGTGTTCAAGTAACTCATATCATTAAGCTTTAGTGGTGTGGTATAACACTGCAACTCAAACTTTACAGGTGATAATATCCATGGGCTTTCCAAAGCTGCTCTTGGTTACAACCAAGCTGTGAAAGAAAACAGAAACTTGTATAACATGCTTCAAGAATTGCGAGGTATCACATGGTATAGTTCAGTGTGGTTATTGATGTTATTCTTTGAATTATTTCTGAGAGCTCTTTTATAGGAAATATCCGAGTCTTCTGCCGGATAAGACCACTTTTTAACTCAGAGTCTATTTCTTCAATTGAACATATTGGAAATGATGGCTCGATAATGGTCTCTGATCCATTTAAGCCACAAACTACACGCAAGATCTTCCATTTCAACAAAATTTTTGGGCCAACAACTACTCAAGGTAATATTGGTCTAAACTGTACCTGGATGCTTCCGTTTTTATCCAATTGTTACATCTTCATGCTCAAATTTGTGCAGATGAGGTTTATAAGGAGACACAATCTTTGACTAGATCTGTCATGGATGGTTATAATGTATGCATATTTGCTTATGGGCAGACAGGTTCCGGCAAAACTCATACAATGGTATAAGGCGAATCATATTTTGTACACAGCTCCTTATTGGATGGCACTTTATTCGATCACATCTAATTGTTCTAATTTCTCTGCATCTTGGTGATTAGTGTGGCCCATCTGGTGGGTTCTCATCTAAGGACCTGGGAATTAATTACATGGCATTGAACGATCTGTTCAACATATCCACTTCTAGGGAAGATGTAAAGTATGATATTAGAGTAAAGATGGTGGAAATATACAACGAGCAAGTTCGTGATCTTCTAAGTGAAGACACTTCAAACACAAAATATCCTTTCATGGCTTACGTGCTATTCTTGTTATTTTTCGTTCTATTATTATCTGATTTGTCACTGTGTAAGTTCCTGACTTTGATTTTACATTAGATATAAGGACTAGTAGCAATGGTCTTTTGAACCTTCCAGATGCAAAGATGTGCCCGGTACAGTCTCCTGATGACGTTATCAATTTGATGCTTTTGGGCGAAAAGCATCGAGCTTCGAGTCCAACAGCAATGAACCATAGAAGCAGTCGTTCCCACAGGTTTGCTTCAGCATTATCTTTTGCTTATTGATCTTTTTAGTTTGTTGTCCTTCCAATATTTTATTTTCTGCAACTGATTTTTTATATTTTCTTGCAGTATCTTGACTGTCCATGTAAATGGGGAGGACATGTCTGGCAATGTGATGTGTAGCAGTTTGCATTTGGTAGATCTTGCAGGAAGTGAAAGGGTTGATAGGTCAGAAGCCACAGGAGACAGATTGAAGGAGGCTCAGCATATTAACAAGTCACTTTCCTGCCTAGGAGATGTCATCACTGCCTTAGCTCAGAAGAATTCTCACATTCCTTACAGAAACAGCAAACTCACCCAATTACTACAGAGTTCATTAGGTATATGGCTATATCTTTGAACATGTTCACTACATGCATTATTCTAGCTATGGGTATTAACACTGCTAATCAACTAATTGATGAATCACTCTTCATGGTATATATCTTGAAATATCTGGCACATTCTTGGCATCATAATATAAATCCATGCAGTAATTCTGACAGTGAAGCTTATCATTTTTGTTGTAGTAGAAATGTAGAATATAAAGGAAGTTCCATGCTAAAACTTTTGATACATAAATAAAGCCATGTATGCAATTGTAACACCTTTTATATTGTTTTTTGCAATGGTAACTATAGGGGGAAACGCAAAGACATTAATGTTTGCCCACATAAGTCCAGAGGCAGAATCTTATGTAGAAACTCTTAGCACTCTGAAATTTGCTCAAAGGGCTTCTAGTGTTGAACTTGGAACTGCCCATGCAAACAAAGAAAGCAACGAAATAAGAGAGCTTAAAGGACAGGTAATTTTTTCTATTACCACAACAACATTTCTTTTAAGCTTTATTGCTAGTTTGCTACAATCAACAATACAATGTGACCATCTTTTACAATGTTGCACTCCACTTAAATTTATTATTTTCATCATTATATCTTTGGGTGAAAAATTGGATTGAAGATTGCTTTCTCCATATAAAATGTTGGATTTATTTCCATGTTATTATTGTATATTAAATTTCTACAATTCCACATACTCAGCTCCGGCTTTCTGTATTTCATTTGTTCCAAAAACAGAAGAAAAAAAGTATCTAATGTTCAACCTATTTTCAGGTAGACACTCTAAAAAAAGCATTGGCAACACGAGAACTGGAAAAATCAACACTTAAGGAAAATACAGTAATGAGAGAGAGAACAAAGCAACTACCGGAGCACACCCCGCCAAGGTCACGTCGTTTAAGCCTAGAGAATGTTAGTACCGGTAAAGGTAGCATACCAGGCAGAAAGGCACCAAAATCGCCTCTTTCGATGATGAAGTTCAACAGAGATCATGGGACAGTTGATGACAAGGAATGCAGCATTGATGCCTTCAATCACATCAAGCACCACAGATCAGTAATACAGGTACATCTTGCTCTTAATAACTTCATAGTGTTTGATATTATAGCGACTGACCTTTTGTTTTTTGTCCATTGTGATAGAAGACATCCGCAACATTCTGTGAAGAACCTGTTAGAGAGGAGAACGAGAAGATAATTACTACAGTTGATACAGTTGCCTTTTGTCGACTACCCCCTGACGCTTATAATCTATCCAAGCAATCAGGATTGGATAGTCTCCAGAGAACACCTTGCAGATCAAGGAACATGGGCGTGGAAATGAGTTGGACTGATGAACCTTCTTCTACTGCCAAATTGGATAAAACAACCACAAGTAATGCAGCGAAGAAAGGATCACATTTAAGAAAGTCCATTCAGAGCAGCATAGGGAAATTGATCCATGGCTCTGAAAGAAGGTACGCCATGGGTTGCATGCTAAATTTTACTACAATATTTGCTAACGTATATAATAATGCTGCACGTGCACTAAGCTTTTTTTCTACTGCTACGACGTTTTAGGAATGCTCAACATTCAGCACAAGCAACTCCTGGTAAAATCACTACTAACACGAACTATGATGGCCCATCTCCAATTCAAACCGATGCAAGGTTAAGAAGAAGACAATCACTAACAGGTCTCCCACCACCACCGTCGTCGACCACGTCACGCAGATCCTCTCTAGGAGGAAAGTCGGATATAAGTAAGTTTTTGGATAAAGAAAACCCGGTTTTGCTCTTATGTTCACGTCCTTCATGCTGTAACAACGAAGGCTGCCTTGTGTAGTGGATGAATCAACTAAACTATTCCTAATGTCTCATTGTCTCGTCATTTGATGGAAGGTGTAAAAAATAGCCAAATCAGTGGATGTGCTGCCAGCGAGTACAAGCCACTGCCATTCTCCTGGGTCCGATGGCCTGAACCACATCAATGTGAATTCTCCATTCTTTCTTAACCAATCATTTGCTCCATGCCAGCACCACTATAGCCTTCTTTTACCTGTTTGCATTTTCTTTCCCCACGGATAGAGTAATGCTTGAATCTTGATAGATCTACAATCCAAGACATCGTCAATATCAAGGGTTCTTGCCATTGCCCTTTGAGCATATAGGTGTCTTCCTGCCTATATTGTTAGCTCCTAGTTGATGCTTGGAATTGGATTTTATTTTTTCCTATAACTGCATTATTAATAGAACACTAAATGGGAAACCGATTTCTATAAAAAAAAACAATAAGTTTTATTTTACTTTTGGATGCCGATGCCCTCTGTTGTTAGTATAAAGGATGTTTTCTGTTGTCTTCAGTTCTTACTGAAAGAGTTTCTCGTTCCATTGGCAGGTTCAACCGATAAAAGAGGTGCCAAGACGCCACCTCCGGTGAATTCAGCAGCAAAGGCGAAAAGGTGGTTATGAATCTGAAGCGAAATCATCTTAAAATTTCACTTCAAGCAGAGCACAAGCCTGTGCCAAAGGCCAAAGCTGACACATTCTTCCAAGTCACCAATCAACGTTAGCTTCTCTTTATGCTAAAAAGAGAGCCCGGAGTGTTAATAATCCTCAGAGACCCCAGGTTGCATTCTTTGTAACAACTGAAACTTAACAACCGGAATTTGGAAGATGGGAAAGGGAAACAACTCGTGTGTTGTATTCTGAATTTCTGATATGTCGTTACTTTCAACTTAACTGAGCAGTAAAGTTTCAGTTCTGGCAGGGTTGCGAGCAACAGTAGCTCAAATTTCATTTCGTCAATACTTTCGAAACTATTCTTTTTACTGTCTACTGTAATGAAATTGGTGAGTAGTCTCTTTTCTCCTTAGATATAAGCTGAGTAGCCTCAGTTGTTCGGCGTCGGCCTCATGGACATTAGAATGCTCGCGCCATTCCTTTTTGCCACAGCTTTGGGAGTAATCGGCAAAAACTTACTCTGCCCTTAAAAAAACGTGGTATAGAGATAATAAGTACACCAAAATCATACTCTATAAGGATACTAGTAATTCTCTGATGTTATATGTGTGCCTTAAATTCTCTGTAGTAATCTGCAAGCAAAAGCATACTCACGTATAGATTTACAAAATTTGCTACGGTGTGAAGAACTAGAAACAGTACTGCACAAATGTAGGATTCGAGGATAGACTAGAGGGGGATGAATAGGCGTTTATAAAAATATTCTCTCGCTAACGAATACGCTCTAATCAACTCTATGTCAAAACCTAAACAATATATAGAAGCGAATAACTAAGGTTTTAATAATTAAGCTCTAAATCGACTAGGCTCACTAGTGCACTAACTAAATTAAGTTTCTACTCAAGAATAAGCAATTATAATCAAACAAGCAATTTAATTCTAGAAATATAAATTGCAACAACAGAAATAAGAATTGCAAGAAGATAAAATAGCACGAGAGACACACCAATTTTTTTCCGTGATCTCAGAGACTTGCTGGTTTCCCTTAATCTACGTTGAGGCAATCCCAAACACTATGAACCGGCTCCAAACTTGAGCACTCACCTCGAATCTACTAGTGGTAGTTTTTCACCCCTCCGAGTATGTTAAACTCCAACCTTCACAAACTTTGTCGGGGCTTCTCACAACCTCTGTTGAGAGCTCCCACGCATGATGTCTCCTACACCGACCACCAAGGATAAAAAATCAAGCCTATTGCTCAAGCTTCACCTAGCGCAATACATGCGCTTCAGATGATCACCTAAGTGCAACACATGCACTAGAATCCTCCTCAAGTGTAATATATGCACAAGAGACTCAATCCACACCTAATTGCAACACATGCAGTTAGGCTCACTCTTTAGCTCAAGAAGCAAATATGAGTGTGAAACACATCCACAACCTCACTCAAATACTCAAGAGAACCAGCACCCTTAGCCCTTGCCCCCCTAAAGGGGACTTTTATAGCCCCACACTCGAAACTAGCCGTTGAGGGGCAAATCGGGCAAAACTCAGCTAACCCGGTACTACTGGTGGCAAAAGCCCGGTAGTACCGACCTAGACCCAACGGTCGAATTATGGCTCAAAACTAACCGTTGCACAGCACCTTCGGTACTACCAACTTTCAAGTCCGGTAGCACCGACTTTCGACACTCCAAAACAGAGAAAAGCGCACACTTCTGCAAATTAACTACCGCATTTCACGAGCGGTACTATCGACTTCCGGTAGTACCGACTTTAACACAATGTTAGTACCGGCCTCAAGATCCTAGACAAGCAACACATGCTTTCTAGAAAAAAGCTACCGCTTAACTTTGCGGTAGTACCGATGCCCATACAGCGGTATTATCGGCCTACGGTACTACCGACTTTAAGCATGTGGTAGTGTCGGTTTTCCAGACAACTCCAACTTATTTGCAAAAACATATTTTGCAAATAACAAAAAACCTATGGGTTCAATCCTCTTAGCCATGAGGTGATCAACACATGATCACGGTACTTAGCAAACACATTGCAAATACTCTCTTCGCATGCTCTAGGATCGACACCCATAACCTCTCGCTCATTTGCGAAACCCATTTGCAAATAGCGATTAAATCCTAATGAATGAGCTATATCACTTTTGCAACACATGCAAATCCATAGTCTCATGCAACACCAAATTAAACTCAAATACTTGATCTCTCTATTTGCAACACGTACAAATCTTTAGCTCCAAGTAACAATCAAAACAACTCAAATGCATTAGCTCTTTATTTGCAACACATGTAAATCTCTAGCTCCATGCAACCAATAAAACAATTTGCTTGAGCATCCTCGTTTTGCACCACATGCAAAACCTAGCTCCAAATAACACAAAATAAACTTAAATACATGAGCTCTCTAATTGCAATACATGCAATTCTCTAGCTCCATCCAACCATAATAAAACTCAAGTTGCTTGAGTATCCTCGTTTTGCAACACATGCAAAAACTAGTTCCAAGCAAATACCAAATAACCTCAAATACATGAGCTCTATTTGCAACACGTGCAAATCTCTAGCTCCATGCATACCGGTTATACACAAAATTTGAATTGAAGAACAAAGCATGAACTCTAACATTTGCAACACATGTAAATACGAGCTTCATGCAAAAGATAACACATGAGCTTCTCCTATTTGCAACACATGCAAATCAAAGCTCCATGCGATTGAACTCCCCCTAAATATGTGCATCCATGTAATATGTGGATTGTGAGACATAATTGAAAGATGTTATAATTGCCTAGAGGGGGGTGAATAGGCTATTTAAAATTTAAAGATAAATTAATCGCAGCGGAAAAAGTATCGGAGCTCCCGATTGGATCGGAATATCCGACCAGTAAAGAAATTCGAGAACAAGTAACTAAGTCTAGCAATCTACAAAATACTTCTACTCTAGTTGAGTACAAGATTGAGTAAATGATCTAGACAAAAATAGCAACAATAGAAGGACTCAACTAAGAGAATTAAATACATTTTACGCAAGAGAGATTGAACCAAGGAGACAATAGTTTGTTTCCCGAAGTTCGGATCCTAGAGGGGATCCTACGTCTCTATTGAGGAAGCTCACAAAGAGTCGGGTCTCTTCCAACCCTTTCCTCCCAAACCTCGGTCACATTTGAGATTTGGTTTCCCCTTTTTTTATTTCTTCCCTTTCGGAGGTGAAATCAACCTTCACAAACTTCTCACGGCTTTCCACAATCTTCGGGAGTTCGTGAGCGACGCCTAACCGTCTAGGAGCCTTCAATCTCGAAGAGTAACAAATGCAACGTGGTTATGATCTTGGAGAAGCTCTCTAATGCTCAAGATGAATGATTTCTCTTTTGCTCTAGCACTAGATCTCTCTTTGCACCTCACTCACTAAATGATCACTAATATCAAGAGGAGGAGACAATGAATGCTCTAGAATGTGCACTTGAAGCTCACAAGTTCAGCCAAGAGATTGTGTAACCTCTCAAAGGAGGTGGATGTGGGTATTTATAGATTTGGGCCAAAAACTAGCTGTTATACCCGCACTCAGCCACACATCGGAACTTCCGATATAAACATCAGAACTTCCGATCTATCTAATTTTCCAGAGATCAACACTGTCTAACGGTCGGAATAATGCACATCGGAACTTCCGATTTTTACGATCGAAAAGTTCGATGTTTACATAGAGTAACTTATAAGAAATTCTCTCATGAATTTTCCCAAGTCCAAGTCGGAATGTCCGATGCACAGATCGGAGCATCCGATGCTTCCAGAGAGCACCCTACTTCAATCCAACACTAATCGGAGCATCCGATCCAAAAGATCGGAATGTTCGATTTGTCCAGAGAGCACCCTTTAAGGAAAAAGACCTGATCGGAACTTCCGATACAAAATATCGGAACTTTCGATCTGAGTTAGGGGCTTTGGACTTAGGCACAACTAAGCATCGGAACTTCTGATGCATCGGAACATCCGAACCAAAATCGGAATGTCCGATCTGAACTTAAAAAGAAATCACTCTAGTGAAAGTGTCGTGACTTTGTGTCTCTCAAAAAATCTTGCTAGCTTTCATCTGAGCATAAAGACAACTTCTAGATCAACTACATTACATCCCTCTTAATAGTACAGCATGCCTATGACTCAATGAAAATGTAAAATACATACTAATGGCGCCGTTTTCTTTCTTGTTCCTTTTTTAGGGTATCCATCGTTCGTAGATGATCTCACCTTGGGACTTTTACCTGTTCACAAACTCATTGAACGCATTAGCCCCTTTGATCGTTTGTCATTAATCATCCAAAACTCACTTAGGGGCCTAGATGCACTTTCAATAATGCACATTTTGAGGTTAAAACAATGGAGAAATTCATACTTTAACTTTAATATTGCATAAAAATAATGAATATTAATACAAATGCATACCTTGGTTTTGTTAGACAGTATCTCCTTATCTCCTTGTATAGATATTGCCTAATATAGACTTTCTTTTTATACCCTCATGTACATGTATATATACTGGCCCATTAGCCCCATGTTGAATACAAGTGCTATTCATAACATGGTTCAGAGCCACGTTTTTAGGGTTATGGCTTACCGGCGTTGCACTTGCGCCTCCTGTTTTCCCTCGTCGCCATCACCCGTAGTCGTGTCGCCGGTTTCCCCATCGTCGCACGTCGCGCTGTCTTCCTCGGCGCCTTGTCGGCGCGCCATCGCGTCGTTGCCATCCACCGCGACGTTATCCGGCTCGCCTCGACGCTCATCCGCGTCCTTCAGCCGCCATGTCGACTCCTGTCCGCGCCACCTCCTTCGAGTCCGGCTAGAGGCGCGGCCCTCGTCGACTCCACGCGACTTCTCAGCTTCCGCGTGCTGCCGTCGGTTTCTGCGTTAACTTCGGTCACCGCGCCGACTCCATCTCCAGCGACTTCAATCGAAGCCGCCCGATCGGTCTCCCGCTTCGCCGTGCCGATTCCATCTCCAGCGACTTCGATCGAAGCCGACCGATCGACCTCCCACTTCGTCGCGCCGACTCCTTCTCCAGCGACTTCGATAGAAGCAGCCCGACTTCATCCGCCAGGAGTCTAGCCGCTCTTATGAAGAACAACGAACAGAAGAGGCAAACCTCCGGTCCTTTGGGGGTCCAATCAGAGAACAACCATTATACACCTTTGGATTCCAATCAGTTCCAAAAGGCAATTTCAATTTCCTTTTGGGGTCCGACTTTGGCTCCAAAGCAGAGCACGGCTTCTTCGGCTTCAGAGGAAATTTGAGTTCCAGTAAAAAAAATGTCGTCGTCTACAGGCTCTTCTTTGGGGACCGTTTCTGTTCCTCGCTGCCCGGTCATCTTTGATGGTCTCAATTATCGAGACTGGGTTCTTCATATGCGCCTTCACATGCGTGGTCAGCGACTGTGGGAGTTTCTTAATGGCGAGCTATCATGTCCGCCTCGTCCTGCTCCCCCTGCCACGCCTGTTATTCCCAAGGAGGCCGATGATGCTGCTCGCCAGAAGATCTCTGATGATTATACCGATGCTGTGGAGTCTTTTCAGACTCATTTTACTGCTCACAAGACATGGATTGATGAAGATGCTCGTGCCTCTGCTGTTTTGGTTGCTAGCATGGAGGTGCATCTCACTGGTGACATTATCGCTTTGTCTTCGGCACAGTTGATGTTGGTGCATCTTCAGGATCGCTATGAGCCTGTTGGCGACTCTTTGTACCTTGCTGTTGTGCGGCAGGAGCAGGGTGATTCTACTATGGTTGAGTTTTATGCGTAGTTGTCTTCGGTGTGGCGTCAGCTTGATTCGCTAGAACCGGAGGTTTGCCAGAATTGCCAGTGTTGTCAGCGTCAGCCCTCTCATTTTGAGCTTCGCCGCATCTACGACTTCCTGACACGTCTTCAGACTGAATTTGAGAAGATTCGTGCCCAACTGCTTGCTCGTCATCCTCGTGTGACTCTGTTGGAGGCCCTTGCAGCTATTCGTACGGAGGAGACTCGTCTTCGTGGCTCGGGCCTGCTGGTGTCTCCCTCAGTCTTGGCGGCACCTCGTTCTACTCCTCCGTCAGTGATGCCTACTTCAGTTCTGGCTACTGGGGGTGAAGGCCTTCACTGCACCTACCGCGATAAAGACGGACATGTGGAGCAGTTCCGCTACCGAAAGAAGAAGGATCTTGCTCGTCGAAGTGGCCTTCCTCCTAAGAGCACTAGAGGCTCAAGCGTCCCCTCTCAGCGGATTCCTCCTCAATGGATTTCTGCTAACCCTAACTCCACTCAGGAGATTCTTATACTCCTACATCGCATGGCTGCCTCTCCGCCGATAGGTTCTGCTACTCAGTTTTCTAGTGAGAAACCACCTTCCTCATCAGGTATAACACCATGAATTCTTGACTCTGGAGCTTTTTTTCATATGACATCTAATCCCACGAGTCTCCATCCCATTAGTCCTCTTGCTACTCCCATCACTGTGCATACTGCAGATGGTATCTCTCTTTCTATTACAGGACGAGGCACTCTTTTGTCTTCCTCTTTTCATGTTCCTGATGTTTCTCATGTCCTAAACTGACCATGCAGCTCATATCCGCTGGACAGCTTACTGATCATGGCTGTTGTGTTATCCTTGATTCTGACTCTTGTTGTGTTCAGGATCGTCGCACGGGGGCTTTGGTTGGGACTGGCCCTCGCCGCCATGACTCTCAGCGTCTTTGGGAGCTTGACTGGCTTCGTCTTTCTTCCACTGCCTCTGCTAGTCTCGCTATTTCTTCCACCGCTTCAGCATCTGTTGCAGCTTCTACCGGGTCTTTTGCTCAGTGGCATCACCATCTGGGACATCTTTGTGGTTCGCGTCTGTCTTCTTTAGTTTGTTGTGGTCTTTTAGGCTCTGTGTCTGGTGATGTCTCTTACATTGTACGGGTTGTAAGCTTGGCAAACAGCTACAACTCCCCTATCCTTCTAGTGAGTCTATATCCCAGCGTCCTTTTGATCTTATTCATTCTGATGTTTGGGGTTCGGCTCCTTTTGTTTCAAAAAGGGGTCATAGATATTATATTCTTTTTGTAGATGATTTCTCTCACCACACTTAGATATATTTTATGTCCTCTCGCAGTGAGGTTCTCTCCATCTATAAGACTTTTGCCACTATGATTCGCACTCATTTTGATTCTCCTATTCGTGTTCTTCGTGCTGACTCGGCAGGGGAGTATCTGTCAGGAGCTCTTCGAGCTTTTCTTGCTACGCAGGGCACTCTTTCCCAGTTTTCGTGTCCTGGTGCTCATGCTCAGAATGGTGTGGTTGAGCGCAAGCATTGTCATCTTCTTGAGACGGCTCGTGCTCTTATGCCTGCTTCCACTGTTCCACCTCACTTCTGGGCTGAGGCTGTTTTCACTGCCACCTACTTGACTAATATCGAACCTTCTTCTGCTCTTAAGGGTGGGATTCCAGTGGAGCGTCTTTGTGGCATGCCTCTTGATTATTCTGGACTTCGCCTTTTTGTGTGTGTGTGTGTGCGCGCGCGCGTGTGTGCTATGTTCTTCTTGCACCTCGTGAACGCACCAAGTTGATCGCTTGGTCTGTTGAGTGCGTCTTTCTGGGATACAGTGCTGACCATAAGGGATATCGCTGTTGGGATCCTGTTGGCCGATGGATGCGGATCTCACGGGATGTCACTTTTGATGAGGCTCGTCCCTTCTATCCTCGTTCATCTTCCTCTCCTACATATCTTGTTGAGCCATTGTCCTTCCTAACTTTTCCTGATACTTCAGTTATCACTTTTCCTCCTTCACAATCGGTGTTTCCTTTATCGCCGGTTTCTTCACCATCGACCTCTCCTCCATTGGTTTCTTCAGATATTGTTCATTCCTATCCTCTATACTACACTCGTTGTCCGCGAGCTGAGGAGACTTCTGATGTGCCATCTTCTTCTTCTGATGAGCCATCTTCTTTAGTGTCTCCTCCTCGTTATGCTCTTCGCGATCAAAAGTCTATTCGGCCTCCTGAGCGCCTTGGTTTTGTTGGTGCAGCTCTGGCCGAGCTGACTTCTTATTGGTGATGTTGTTATTCATCAGGAATGGTAGCATGCGATGGCGGAGGGACTTGCTGCCCTTGAGCATACTGGCACGTGGGATCTTGTACCACTTCCTTCGCGTGTCTGTCCCATTACATGCAAGTGGGTCTCTAAGATTAAGACTCGCTCTAATGGTTCTCTTGAGCGCTACAAGGCTCGTCTTGTGGCTCGTAGTTTTCAGCAGGAGCATAGTCGTGATTATGATGAGACTTTTGCACATGTGGCTTACATGACCACTGTTTGCACTCTGCTTGATGTGGCCTCTGTTTGTGAATGGTCCATCTCTCAGTTTGATGTCAAGAATATCTTTCTTAATGGTGAGCTGTATGAGGAGGTGTAACATCCCAAAAATTGCTTTTAATATATTTAGTGTGTTTATGATATTATTTATAATTATCTGAAATTTAATTGGAATCCTCGCGATTAATTTGATTTCCATTCTATTGGACTAATCGTATTAAATAAAGATCAGGCATTTTCGAATAAGCAAAAAAAATCTAAAATTTTGTTGATAATTAAGATAATTGGTAGACGAGAGTGTTCCCTTCAAATATTTTACAAAAATCTGTACAGGTGTCTGATTTGCTAAAAGAATTTTTACGAAAAATCTATATGTTGAAAAATCGCGAAACCAACTTCGTTAGGTTCCAAATAGTTCCTAGTATTTTAGATGAATTTTTCAGATTGTTAGAACCTCTCTGGTATTTTTTTCGTAGCACATTTTGGAACGTATATACGTATATACCCTTGTGCACGATTTTGGACGTGTGTTTTTTTTCCAGCCGACTCCTCCATTTGATTGCATGCCTGGACTAGTAGTGCGTTGCCTTCCTTCATGAGTGCATGCAGTAACTGCATAGCCATTTTCAAGTGCCTGCCTGTATGCTTGGACCTTTGCATTTCCCTTGTACGAATGTTTAGCTTCCAGCGTTATTAGTTAATTTCTCCATTTCCCACATGTGGACACGTTGGCCGCTAGCCGTTTCATACTCCATGCGTTTCTCCATTTCCTTTCCAACCATTTTATTTTCCATACGATCTTCTCCTTCTCATTTTGGCCAAGTCTTCCCTTCTTCCATTTCATCCTCTCCTCATATCTTTTGCTGGTTCCATCTCCAAACAACCGATTCGGTCGACCACTGCCTGGCCGCTGCTGCTCGTCCGATCGACCGCCACCGCAGTTGCTGCTGCCTCGTCGTCGTAGTCGCCTTCGCCGTCGCTGTTTTCGCCGCCGCCGCCGCCGTCGCCATCGCTGTCGTCGCCGCTGCCGATCGGTACTCCCTCATCTCCCTTGCGCGCGCTCTATCTATCTCGATCGGTTGATCTCTTTTTGTGTATTTTGTGCATGTATCTATCTATCTCTCTCTCTCTCTCTCTATCTCTCTCTCTCTCTCTCTATCTCTCTCTCTCTATCTCTCTATCTCTCTCTATATATATATATATATATATTGCACCGAACGCATGTATATATACATACATATGTTAGCACGTAGAAATATATATATAGCGAGATGTATGCATGTATGTATATACACTAGGTTGTGTGCAAGTGTATTAGGACGTTTCATAATGTTGATGATCATATCAGGGTGCATGCAGATGCTAGTAATAATCTTGCTGCTGATTTCTATCTTTGTTAGTTTCAGAGGAAACTTCATTAGGCTATTGTACTCTGTGTAGATTGACTCCATTGTATTTTCCTCGTCGTTTTCCAACAGCAGACATATTGTTTTCTGGCCAAAAGGTGGTAGTTTAACCAGCTAATAAACTCATAAAAGGGAAATACTTAGCAACCAGATTGAATCTTCAACACTCTTTCTCCTAGCTACCGGCTCGGCTGGCCACTATCGCCGTCGCCGCCGACGCCGACCTCTGCTCGACCTGCGCTAGTCGACCTGCCGCTCGCCTGACCGATCGCTCTCTATTTTTCCTCCGCATGTCCAACCGTTCGGTTGCTCTCTATCACGTAGCCAAACCACCAATCCGAAGAACTTGCATGAAGAAGTGATTAGTATCATGCACGTCAACATGAGAAGTTGCTTTGTGAAGGAAATTTCAAAAATTTGTGAGATTTGTCTTTTTCATTACAAATTCGTTATTAGTCCAAATCACATGCAACCAATTTTATTAATTAGTAAATATTAATACCTAGCTATGCTAATTTTACTGAATTTTTTTATCAAATTTATATTTTCAAATTATTCAAGGGAAGTCCAAACTTACGAATTTTGTAGCTCCTAAATTATACGTCCAAAAATGTTCAAATAAATTTTGTAAATCTTCGAAAATGCTAGAGTAATTTTCTAGAAATTTTCATGAGATTTCGAGCTAGTTTGATCTATAGTATTTTTCTGAATGTTTATTTGTACGTTGTTTTGCGTGTTTATCTGGTTCTTTATCTGTTACGCGTAGACGTCGAGCTGTGTGAGGACGTGGATTTTGAGGATCAAGCTCCAGACCAAGACTCGCTGCTTTACGAAGGCAAGTTATGCTTTGACCATTTTGCTCCCATGTTTTTAAATATTAGTTTGTTTTAAATTATGCATGCTAATTTAATTATAATGTGTTCAAGTAATTTGGGATTAGATAATTACCCCTTGGTATTGTCACCTTGTCCATAATACTTGTATGCCAATAAACCATTTGTCACCCTAGGTTGGATTATATACTGTTTAATACTAATCACCAGAATATGGTAGTTAGAACGTGGTAGTTCTGCTTAGCCATGCCGTTCGAACTAATGACACAAATTTAGAAGTAAGCTGAATACTGACTATTAAACTATGGAACTTGTTTTGAAAGAATGTGACATGTGTTGTTGATGAGTTGTTGGCACATGGTGGTAACCAACTGGGTGGGAAAATGGTTTAGACTGTGGCAAGTGGCACATGGGAGAGATGTTGTTGAATTTGGTTTTGTGAATTTTGGGTAGTCTTGCCACGGTCAACCTAAGGACTTAACTTTGCAAGCCTTTGAACTGGGCCTAACATACAACCACATGTCTGGAGTGGGACAGACCTAGTTGAGTATGATTCCGAAGTCTTAGCATGTGAGACCTCAGGTGGTTTTTGTAGCTATAAATGTGGAAAGAAGGGTGTAGTGTTTACCGATTGGTCTTACATCTCTTCAACGGTATACGTTGGCCCTGTACTTCCGCTCCGCAAAAGGGAAGGGACAGTGGGAACTATACCGGGAGGTACGCATGCGAGGATGGAAGTTTTGGAAAGACTTTGTTATGGTTACTCGCCTGTGTGGTGTTTAACTATATCGTGTGGGTAAAGTGTATAACCTCTGCAGAGTGTACAAACTATTCGAATAGCCGAGTCCACGGTATTGGACATTGCTCGGGGATTACAGTCAAGGGTTAGACTTTATTAAAATGTGGTTGGGTTAAGTGATGGGCGTTGATGGAAATGTGGGTTAGGAAAGGATAAGTGTTTACTCAACTCTTGGAAAAGTTATTGTTACAGTATTTGTTTTACCGCTTTCGAATCTACTTATGCTACTTGTTAAATGCTGCTTTACTGCAAAATAAACCTGTTAAGCCATTCCATTGGAATAAGCCTGGCATGTAGTATATTAGGTTGCATTTTGTGCATAGCTTGTTGAGTACCAATGTACTCACCCTTCCAAAAATCACAACACCAGAAGAAGAGGATCTGCAAGCCTATGAAGAGGAGCAGAACGGAGAGGCGAACAACTAGGAGCAAGCCATGTCAGTTGCCTGTGGCATACTGAGGCGCCACGAATAATGTTATGTTTCCGCTGTTGCTATTTGTTTACTCTGAACTCAGCTCTGCTGGCTTAAGATTGTAAGGCTGACCTTAAGGTCTTAACAATTAGTATATGAGTTGAATACTTTATTGTTATTATTTCCGCTGTGTATGTGTAATGGTATTCATCTCTGTTATTACTGTGTGCGCTAGCGTGATCCTGGACTAGTGCAGAATACACAGAGGGTCCGGATTTGCAGATTCGGGTCCCGACAGGAGGTCTATATGCGGCCAACACCAGGGTATTCTGTTCCTGAGGGCATGGTTTGTCGGCTTCGTCGCTCTCTTTATGGGCTTAAGCAAGCCCCTCGTGCTTGGTTTGAGCGTTTTTCTTCTGTGATCACTGCAGCTGGTTTTTCTTCAAGTGCTCATGATCCGGTGCTCTTTGTTCACACTTCTTCCCGAGGTCGGACTCTTCTCCTATATGTTGATGACATGATCATTACTAGAGATGATTCTCAGTACATTGCATTTGTAAAGGCTCGTCTCAGTGAGCAGTTCCTCATGTTCGATCTAGGTTCTCTTCGCTACTTTCTTGGGATAGAGGTTTCTTCTACATCTGAGGGCTTCTTTCTCTCCCAAGGTATATTCAGGATCTTATTGATCGTGCTTCTCCCACTTATCAGCGTACAGCTGAGACTCCCATAGAGCTCAATGTTCACCTTCGATCTACTGATGGTGAACCTCTTGAGGACCCTACTCACTATCGTCATCTTGTTGGGAGTCTTGTTTACCTTAGTGTCACTCGTCCCGACATTTCATATCCTGTCCATATATTAAGTCAGTTTGTTTCTGCTCCCACTCAGCTCCACTATAGTCATCTTCTTCGTGTTCTACGATATCTTCGTGGAACTATCTCTCGGTGTCTTTTCTTTGCACGCTCTAGTTCTTTACAACACCAGGCATACTCTGATGCTACCTAGGCTAGTGATCACTCTGATCATCGGTCTCTTTCTGCTTATTGTGTTTTTCTTGGTAGTTCTCTCATTGCTTAGAAG
Source organism: Rhipidocladum racemiflorum (assembly GCA_036346355.1). Taxonomy (NCBI): domain Eukaryota; kingdom Viridiplantae; phylum Streptophyta; class Magnoliopsida; order Poales; family Poaceae; genus Rhipidocladum; species Rhipidocladum racemiflorum. The sequence continues at coordinate 38,914,899 of CM070569.1, read as the reverse complement.
ACTAAGAAGCAAACAGCGGTTTCTCGTTCGAGTGCTGAGGCTGAGTTGCGAGCTATGGCTCTTTTGACAGCAGAGGTTACTTAGCTACGATGGTTACTTTAGGATTTTGGTGTTTCTGTTTCTACACCGACTTCTCTTTTCTCTGACATTACAGGTGCTATCAGCATTGCTCGAGATCCAGTGAAGCATGAACTCACCAAGCATATTGGTGTTGATGCTTCTTATATGCAGTCACAGGTACAGGATCAGGTTGTGACTCTTCAGTATGTGCCTTCAGAGCTCCAGTTGGCAGATTTCTTCAGGAAGGCACAAACTAGAGCTTATCATAACTTTTCTCTCCAAACTCAGTGTCGTGGATCCACCATGAGTTTGAGAGGGGTGTTAGACAATATGTCCTTATCTCCTTGTATAGATATTGCCTAATATAGACTTTCCCTTTATACCCTCATGTACGTGTATATATACTGGTCCATTGACCCCATGTTAAATACAAGTGCTATTCATAACATGTTTTTCATTTTCCATCCAAATTTGAAACTACTAACAATAAGCTCAATAACTATGTTAGTCTCATAAAAATTAGATTTATCATTAAATAAAAATTATGCATTATTCTAAAATCAATCATCAAAACTAACGAAGCTTGAACTTACAACAAAGGAAAACAAAAGATATGATAAGTGATTCATCCACTAGAAACATGACTTCAGCAAAGGAAAACAAAGACATGAAATAGAGAATCATTCGGCAGAAATGTCACTTCCAATGTTGCATACATGTTCTCACTAGTACATTTTCTACACAGATGACATAATTTCTTCGTTTGCTCAAGCTCAACACTTGGTAATTTCTAACCATCTATTGCACTCTCTCTCTCTCTCTCTCTCATTCTAGTATGCCTAATGCCTGTATACATTTTTCAACTAAACAAACTACCTTCGTGCTAGCTTCAATTTGCTTTCTATTAATTTGCATGTATGAGTAAGGCCTGGGAGTGCAGACCATTCCAGAAAAGGTATGATCAAGCCTGTATCCCTCTTCGGTTCTTCCTATGATGTTAGACCTGTAATTTCCTTTGGAATCAGAAATAAAAATCCAATCGGTAAGAGAGTGCCAATCAGCTGTACACCCAAGCCGAGTGCCAGATTGTCAAACTGTTTTGATGAGATGCTCAAAGCTGATGCAAGAGCAGCTCCCAGGAATGAACCTAATGTTGAACCAAGGTTGTTGATGGACATGAACAGAGCAAACAGCGTGCCCTCAATTCCAGGTGGGCAAAGATGCCCCGAGAGGATCAGGAACGGCATCATCCTGCCAAATGAAATATTCTTGTCAGAAATTGTATTATGATAATATGCGGAAGGATAAATTGAATGCACTAAGTCAGCTGATTATTGTAATTTGCAACACAAAAGATAGTAAACACCAAAGTCCAATCATGATGTCCAAGACAGCGGCACCACCAGCTCTAGCTTGAAAGATTACTTTCAAGAGAATATTTGTTTCTAGTTTCGATTTTGTATGAAAAGGACACGAGTATTGATGCTAATGATACACCAGACTCCACTCAGTGTAGATGTGTATACAAGATTTCTAATATTCAAGCCATGTGTATAATCAGGGATTCAAAAAATACTACTAGTAACATTCTAATTATTGCTGATAACGGGTCAATCATACTGAATAAACCAAACAATTTCCTCATTTGGTGGAAAAAATACATTGATGTTAAGCAATTAACTGATAATGGAACATGAGGCAAGAGTGCATGACCTAATCATGAGTGCCACTTGACATAGAGAAAGGAAAAGAAATTTTAAGGGTACGGAAGTTTTTGTCCTGTTCCAGTGGAAACAAATAAGTTTTAGACTGATGCCTAGCTGAGTTTCCATGACACTAAGATCAATTTAAATGCCATGTTAGTTCAAGATCAGTAATTCTGGAAACTAATTTATTGTATAATAAAAGCTGATGATGTGTGGTTAAAAGCTGTAAGACAGAGAAATATGCTAAAACTTTCTCACCAAAAAAAAAAAAAACACACCGGACCCTCAGTTTGATAGACCCCTAATTACAACTAATCTGTACCGGTAGATCAATGTGCTATGTGCAACATATTTTTAAACTTAAAAGGATAAGGAAAAGTCCTCAAGGCCTCAACTATAAAAACAACTCCCATTACAATATATCCCAAGTCAAATATACTTAGTTGCATATAAATAATAACTTAGTACACTAGCTTGCACCGCGCAATTGCACAGGGCAAGTGTGACGACCCAGGTAATTAGCCCAGATAATCAACAGCTTCCCTGTTGTTATGCTGAGATAATTACTCAGATCTCGGTATAGTGGCTAATAAAATATCGGGCAACCCAATACTTTATCAGCTACTACACCGTATTCAGAGTGTTACAGCAGAACAATAATTAGAGACAGAAAATGGTACCTTTATTACAGCCATTATGCCACGCTGGCTTCAAGTCCAGTACCTTAGCTGTACATCAGATCTAATACTACGAAAGGAATTACATAGGTACTAAATACACCCAAAGCCTGACGTAGCCGACGTGCAGCTACTAATCCCTTCTATCCTTCCTGATAGAACTCAGCCGCCTCGTCAAACCGTCCTGACGCTTGAACATCGGAGCCCGATTCTTGAAAAGGGAGATTTAGCAAGAGTGAGTACTGAAGTACTCAGCAAGCATTAATAGTAAAATACAATAGATGAATTTCCCCTCAAATCATCCAACTCATGTCCATCCAAGACCATTTCCTCTCAAATCCACTTTTCATAAAATAAAGCTTTATTAAGAAAGTTGTGTCATTTTAATTATCCCAAAATGCTACTAACACTCGTATCAGAGACAGACTTAGCTTAGTAGTCTCCATTCCAAGAGGCGGCATGATCATGATTTTACCTGCGCAGGTTTGTACCACTTTACCCATAGTGACAGAGAGATGCCCCAGAACGTTGATCACTAGTCCAGTAGTAATTCTCCACCCCTGCACTCGAGTTGGGGACACGCACCAAGGTCATCCACAACTCGCAGATCTGATTGTTACCCGCACCAACCAGAACTCCACGGCTTCAAATATACTGCCCGTCCAATTGGCTTTAGTCCTTTGGGTCTCTGGCATGTCCCAAAGCGCGCCCTTAACTTACCCATGGTGGAGATATTAATACCTTCCTAGGACAACCTTTTACATTGAATTCCTCACACTATGGTTGATACTCATTTACGGCTCATTACCCAAGTGTTAGATTGTTTGACCTTATATAATAACCATATGTAGAGGACCCGCCAAGCTACAACCCTTCTCATCGGCGCCCTCTACCCACCATATTAAACATACACCAACTCATCCATCCACTCAACAAACCATTCCAACACCAACCCGCTTACCAAACCATCCATCCATCCATTTTCAACTCCACCATCCATCCTCATCCAATTTATAGTTTTAGTTGCAACATAGATTTTTCCATGCAGTGAAGTATTTAATGAAAACATTGGAAACATTTAAGAAGACATGATTTAAAGAAACTTGCCTGAATTAAGATTGGTAAAATCGTCCTCGCTCAACAGTTGGTTCTGGTCTGGTTGATTCAAGTCCAGATCTGAAATATATTTACTACTATTAGTTTTGCTCATAATTAGCCTTTTGAATCTGATTAATGGCGTCCAACACTTAGTGACAACTTTTGACTACTCTCTAATTTATTTACTAACTCTAATGGTTGGTTTCGGGTTTTAAATGCTTTATTACCGAGATGACTAAATTAACGAAACTAGCTACGGTTGCAAAGACTACCTAAAAACCCAGACTCTCCCTCTTTTCCTATTTTTCTCTTTTCTTTTCTCTTCTTTCCTTTTCCTTTTCTCCTTTCTTTCACCCTCTTTTTATTTCTCTCTTCTGTTTTCTTTTCTCCACTCACCGACCGGGTGAAGGCCCGATCTCCTCTCCCTCTTTTTCGTTTCTTCAGCCGCATGGGCTTTTGGCCCAATGCTCCCTCTCCTCTCCCTTTTCTCCTCATCTCCTCCCGACTCAGCACTCGGTCTCTCCGCCTCCCTTCTTCCTTCCGCGACCAGGCTCGCCACCTCCTCTCCTCATGGCGACGCCTTGCCTCCACGGCTCCCTACGACTCTCCTCTACCTCGCCCCTCCTGGCGACCTCCTCCCTCTTGGCTACTCGGCGCGCTCCCCTCACTTTCACTTGGCGGCGGCCCGTCTCACTGGCTCCTCTATGGCGGCGCCTCCTCCCCTGCTGCCGCCTGCGACGACAACAATTAGCCGCGACTCTGCCGATTCTTCTGCGCTACCACGACCACAGGCTCCTCTATTCCTCCACCGGTTTTGAGTTTCTAAGGTTTAGCTATTCGGTTCTTGAGGATGGGATGCGGTGGCTCCGTTCTAGGGTTCGGTGTTTGCTTTGGATTTTGGGGAACTTCGATTCCTTGGTTGGTTCTTGGTTGCACGAGGCACGGGTTCGGTTCTAGGGTTCTTGTTCTCTTGGATGTGGGAATCTCTGGTTCGGTTCTTAGTTGCTCGAAGTGGTTGATGGGGGTTCGGTTCTTTCTTTGGGATTCAAGTTCTTGATGCGACCGGATTCGGCGTTCGGTTTTACATTTGCCTAGAGCTCGGTTCTTGGGATCTTGGTTGCTTGATGGCTTGGACGGTGGTGCTACAAGGTATGCCTAGGGTCGATGACGATATTGGGGTGAGATGACCTAGGTTTGGGGTTGTAGCGCCGAGGCCGGGCCGCCGATTCTAGGTAAGGGCTTGGGGACAACCGGACGAGCTACAAGGGCCCCTAGGTAACTCCCCTCTTGAGACCCAAAGGAAGAACTCCGATGTACCTTGGTTTCTACTAGATTTGTTAGCTTTGCCAACTACATTCCACTCTAGGTTGTTCTTTGCTTGCTACTCCTATGCTAATGGGGTTTTGCCGGCTTACTTGGGATCCTTGCTTTTCGGTTCGGTTGGGGAAGAAGGATTGGCGTTGGAGTAGGAGTAGAGGTGGCCGAAACCCAAGCTTGCCCAGCTCCACCTCCTTCTGGCTCCTTCGGTTCGACTGGGGATTCCGGTCCAGCAGCTCTTGAGGCCTTCTCCTCCACCTGTCGGCTGCGGCCCCTCTGTTCTTGCTCTCACTCTCACTCTCCGGTTTGGCTAGGGGAAAAGCGATGGGAATGGTCGGCTCTATTGCGGTGAAATGAGGAGTCTTTGTGAATCCCTTCTTGTAACTCGGTTCTTATCCATTACCAAATGCGAAATTACTTTTCTACCCTCTATACTCCTTTGAGCGACTAAGGGCAGAAATGTCCTTCTTCTTTCTGTTGTAGCACTAGCTCCCTTGTTATTTAGTAATGCTACTCATACTGACTCCATACTCCCATTCATGGCAATGGTGGTATTTCTACCCTTATCATACGCCTTAATGCATTGACTAGGATCCAATTCCATGTTAATTACTTGATTAGCAACAGTAACCAATGCATAAGCTTAATGGGATTTTCAGGGTCCTTACATCCTATCCCCCTTAAAAGGGATTTCGTCCCCGAAATCCGGCCCACCTAAACAGATGCGGGTAGGCTTCCCACAGATTATCTTCTTTCTCCCCCGTAGCCTCTTTTTTCTCGTATGGTGCTTCCATTGGACCTTACAATTTAAGTGTAGCTCTTCGGAATCGATGTTCTTCTGCGGATAGAATTTTGAGCGGATGCCCCTCATTGGTTAGGTCTGATTGCAAGGGAATGTCCGCATTTGACACTAATTGGGAAGGCTCCCTAAGACAGGCTCGAAGTTGGGAAACATGAAAACATTGCAGTGCGGATAATTGAGGAGGTAGTTCGATTTGATAAACAGAGGTTCCTTTCTATTCCAGAATCTTGATTTGCCCAACATACCGAGAACCGAGCTTCCCTTTTATTCCAAACCGGTGAACTCCTTTCATTGGGGACACCCTTAGATATACATATTCTTCCGGTTGGAACTTGAGATCCCTTCTACGCTTATCGGCGTAGCTCTTTTGTCGACTTTGGGCGCTTTAACCTTTCTTGAATTAATCGTATCCTCTCATCATTTTGTGAATTAGCTCTGGTCCCATTAATGATTTTTCTCCTATCTCATACCAACATATGGTGATCTACACCTCTTGCTATATAGAGCCTCATATGGTGCCATCTGAATACTTGCTTGGTAGCTATTATTGTAGGAAAACTCAGCCAAATGCAAGTATTTGTCCCAACTTTCTTTAAAATTCAGTACACAGGCCCTTAGCATCTCTTCCAAAATTTGATTCACCCGCTCGACCGCCCCATTAGTCTGAGGGTGATAAGCGGTGCTAAACTTGATTGGGTTCCCAAGGTAATCGTAAGTTATTCCAAAGTTAGAAGTGGAGATAGATCCTCTATTCCTCTATCTAAAGTAATGGTCTTAGGAACTCCATGCAACGTGATAATTCTTTCTATGTAGATTTCAGCTAGTTTGTGGCGAGTATTTTTGATTAGTAGCTATAAAGTGAGCATATTTTGTGAGTCTGTCCACTATTACCCAATGGCATCCTTTTTAGCTAAGGTCTGGGCAAACCTGTAATAAAGTCCATGCAGACATCTTCCCACTTCCACTCGAGGATTTAGAGAGGTTGTAACAAGCACTGCGGACGCCGATGCTCGCTTTAACCTTCCAGGCAGTATCACATTTACTAACCTACTCTGCTATGTCCTTTTTCACACCAATCCACCAAAAGGTTTCTTTCAGATCCTTGTACATTTTAGTGTTGCCTGGAAGGATGGTATAAAGGGTGTCATGAGCCTCTCTAAGGATGGCGGTTTGATTTTTGCGTCATTGGGAACACCTAAGCGATCATTCATCCTTAGACGTCATCTTGATCCACTTTAAATTACGATGGTTGTTTGGACTTGATCCTTTTGATTTCTTCTAGAATGAAGCTATAAGTGGCTTGCTTCTTTTTCATTTGCTCCCATAGAGTGGGATTTGGACTTCCATGGTTTCTAACATGGCATTTGAGGTGCATATGTCGAAACTAATTTCCATCTTTGCCAATTCTCTTATTAGTTCTAGCATAAAGCTTTGAATAGACAGGTTATTCTGATGAGCCTTCTGCTCAATGCACTTCTTTGCCACGTTAGCTTTTCACGGGGGTAGTTGATGGTGATGTCATAGTCCTTAATAAGTTCCGACCATCTTCTTTGCCTTAGATTCAATTCCTTTTGGGTGAACAAATACTTGAGGCTTTTGTGGTCACTATACAAAATGCATTTAGCTCCATACAAGTAGTGTCTCCAAACTTTTAGAGCAAATACTACGACTCCCTATTCTAGATCATGGGTTGGATAATTGGCTTCGTGTGGCGTAATTGCCTAGATGCATAAGCAATAACTCTCTCCTTTTGCATTAGCACACAACCGAATCTGTTTGGGAGGCATCACTGACACCACGTATTCAATGCCTTCCTCGTAAGGATAGAAGCTGAGTGGAGGTTAGAGCTTCCTTGAGTTTTCTAAACTCTCCTCGCATTTTCAGTCGATTAAACTTACTATCCTTTCTCAAGAGTTTGGTGAGGTTGATGATATTTGAGAAAATCCCTTGATGAATTTTGCGGTAGTACCCGGCTAAACCAAGGAAACTTCTAATCTCTTTACGATTGGATGATTGTCTCCATGACTTAATTGATTTTATCTTTCTAGGTCTACCTCAACCCCTTTTCCGGTTATAACATGCCCGAGAAAAGAAACTTGATTCACCAAAACCTACATTAAGCGAACTTAGCGTACAATTGGTTCTCTCTTAGGACTTGAGGTGTGATTCTCGGATGTTCCTTATGCTCTTCTTCATTTTTGGAATAGATCAAAATGTCACCAATAAATACCACTACAAATTTATCCGGATACTTCATAAAAATTTTGCTCATTAAATTCATTAACACTCTGGGGCATTAGTTAATCCAAAAGGTACTACTATGTATTCATAATGCCCATATCTGGATACAACGGCGGTTTTCTCCACATCTTACGCTCTTACTTTAACTTTGATGATGCCCTGACCGTAGGTCTATCTTAGAGAAGACACAAGCACCCTTGAGCTGATCGAACAGATCATCGATCCTAGGAAGAGGATACTTGTTTTTGATTGTGACCTCGTTAAGATCTCTATAATCTATGCATAACCTCTGTTCCCCATTCTTCTTTGGCACAATTACTAACGGTGCTCCCCAAGGTGACACTCTCTGATAAATCCTTTTCCTCCAATTCTTTCAGTTGTTTCTTTAGTTCTACTAGCTCTGATGGGGTCATACGGGAAGGTCTCTTGCATATAGGAGTGGCTCCAAGAACAAGATATATAGTAAACTCTTTCTCTGTCAGGTGGCAATCCTGGTAGTTCTTCAGGAAATAAATCAGGAAAATCTCGAACCACTAGGATGGGAGTTAATTCTTGTGAGAATGAGATGGTTGAGTTTAATATCGATGGATACATTAGGCTCTACGTCCACTGGAACAAAATACGATCCCGCTAGGTGTTCTTACAGTCTGATTTTCATCTCAATCTATGATAACTCTGTTTGCGGCTAGCCAATCCATACCTAATATCACATCTAGGTGGGATAAAGCGATGACATGCAAATTAGCTAGGAATGGGGTATCTGAATTTTTATTATTTGATCCCTTCTCAAGGAAATTCTTGTGATTGCCCTGAGTGTACTAATCCTTAATGGCGCCAATAAGGTTGCACATTCTAGTTTATTTCTAGCCATGAATTCTTTAGAAATAAATGAATGTGTTGCACGAGATCAAATAGAATATTTCTCACGGATGGAGGAATGGAAAGCATACCCATCACTACATCTGTGCTTCCTCACTTTGTTCCACAGTCACATTGTTTAGACGGAGTTAAGCTTTGCTATTGGAGCTCCCAGTGTGTCCTTGCGATGAAATAGCAATGGGGTTTCGATGTAAATGCGCCCGCTCTTGGTGGGCGGCTTTGGAATCTACAGGTTGTGTTGTCGATTTGACTAACGAAGTGCGGACAGCTAATCTTTTGTGCCCCTCTTGGCCACAATTATAGCACTTAGTAGGTTGTAGCGGATAATTGTTGGCATAGCGAGGGCCTCTACGTTATAACTTTTAGGTGAAGGTTTTGGCGGAATACTCAGTCCTACGGGTGTAGCTATGTAGGAGCAGATTTCTCTGGTAATGCCCTTCCTTGCCACATGTATAGCAACCACGGAATTTCTTTGGACAAGCGTTGCTATAATGTTGCCCTCCGCATTTGAAGCACTTAACGAATGGATTTGGTGGATTGGGAGGCGGGATCTTGAGGTGGTGCAACTATCCAAGGTTGAGGTGGAATGGGTCTATTTGGCATGAGTGGCACAAAGGTAAAAGGTGTGGAGGTGAAGATGATTGTATCTTGAATTAAGACCTCTCTATTATTGCTTCCAGGTACCTCAATATCCCCTCCAGTTCATTTGGGTTTTCCAATGTGAGAGTGATACAAGTACTACTCCCCTGTGGCAACTGAGGTATGGGTTCCTGAACATCGGGTGGGTTAGGATTGCTAGGAAAAGTGATTTGCCTAGCGCTGGATCTGGGAGGTAGTTTGAGGAACCTAGCCTTAGGATTAGGTGCGGCTCTCTAACCTGGTTGTCAGAGCATCCTGCAAGAGAAGCATTAACGAGACGTAACTTAGCTAATCCTTTTCCTTTAGCAAAATTTTAGATTTAATTGCCCTTCTTATGTTAGCTAGAATAATTTTATAAGGTATGGTTGGACAATTGCCATTATCAGAATTCATTTATAAGACAAGAGGTATTATCGTGTGGAGAGGGTAAAAGTTGCAAACTTTTAATTTAAGCCAGCATTCCTTGGTGAGATGAGAGGTGTTGTTGTGAATAGAGGCCATTATGATTTTTGTTTTAAAGAAGAGAGAAGACATTGGATAATTCGCTCTCGTTCGTCACTCCATTCCAGAATTTACAAGATACCATCTACCTAATCGTCTCAGGGTAAAATGCGAAACAACGAATAAAGAAGCAATTAAGACAAAGAAAAAGGATCTTGGAAGAAATATAACACATCGATCAAATCACATAAGGAAAGCGATAAAGAGACAATGGTGTCCAAGCACCAAGAACTCAAAAAGGCCGGCGCTCGAGCTCACAACTAAACCTAGAGAAGAACTTGACACAAGATCAAAACAAGGAAAGAAAGCGGCAAAGAATCACGATGCTTGAGCACCAAGGATTTCTCGAGTTACGTGCTCGAGCCACGCTTGGATTCGCATATCCAAATCGCCCACGGACAGTGTCAGGAACCTTTCCTAATCCTTAGCTCCTCTTAGATTTATATAATCACTAATTATATACATATATAACCATATACACACATCTGTACAAGAAAGATTAAAGAAATGCTCATTGACTGAATGAAAATCTATCTAACCCATGTTCATGTGCAACATACTAATCATGACTGCATAGCACAAGTAAAAGCAATTATAAATCAACAGCTCCCATTAAGTGAATATTATTACAGCCTACCTTACCCTAGCATTCTAACAGATCACATGGCCATGGTCCATTCCTACACTATGACAATTTATGCACTAGTGAACAAGATGCTCGTGCTAAAGCGACCTATCCATACTAGTGGAAATTTAAAGGATTAAAACAGACATGCTGATGCAATGTAACAACCTTATCATCAATCGATTTGCATCAAGCACTAAACAAGATGCCATGCAATTGCTAGAATGTAGCTATATACATGACGTTGATTTTCTTGCATGAGACAACTAAACAAGCATGAACATAATTGATTAAATAACTGGAATATGTACAGCCTAGTTGCTTATGACCATCACACTAAGCATGGTGGCGGTATGAAGATTGACATGCATCCAGAATGACTAGTTCACATTTGAAAGCAATAATTATGCAAGATCAACATCCTTAGTGTCTTAACTTAAATTATGCAAGATCAATAAATGATGACATAGAACATTAATTACGCATAATACGAGCCCCTATCCCCCTTAAAAAGGTTCTACTTAACATTGGTGGTCCAATTAAAATCAAGAAGACAAAAGATTAAGGCTATTGCTACTATTTGATAAGACAAGAATTACAATATAACTCTGCATATAGCTCGGAAATATTTTTACTTGGGTTTTCCTCTAGGTCTCTAATTATTTAATAGCGTGGTTCTCGTAACCATTGCTCACGATACCACTGTGACGACCCGTAATTAGCCCGAGATAATCAACGGCTTCCCTGTTGTTATGCTGAGATAATTACTCGAGATCTCGATATAGTGGCTAATAAAATATCGGGCAACCCAATACTTTATCGGCTACTACACCGTATTCAGAGTGTTACAATGAGAACAATAATTAGAGGCAGAAAATGGTACCTTTATTACGACCATTATGCCACGCGGCTTCAAGTCGATACCTTAGTCAGACATCGGATCTAATACTACGAAAGGAATTACATAGGTACTAAATACACCCAAAAGCCTGGCGTGGCGGCGTGCGGCTACTAATCCCTTCTATCCTTCCTCGATAGAACTCGGTAGCCTCGTCAAACCGTCCTGGCGCTTGAACATCGGGAGTCCGATTCTTGAAAAGGAGATTTAGCAAGAGTGAGTCTTGAAGTACTCAAGAAGCATTAATAGTAAAATACAATAGATGAATTTCCCCTCAAATCATCCAACTCATGTCCATCCAAGACCATTTCCTCTCAAATCCACTTTTCATAAAATAAAGCTTTATTAAGAAAGTTGTGTCATTTTAATTATCCCAAAATGCTACTAACACTCGTATCAGAGACAGACTTAGCTTAGTAGTCTCCATTCCAAGAGACTGGCATGATCATGATTTTACCCTGCGCAGGTTTGTACCACTTTACCCATAGTGACATAGAGATGCCCCAGAACGTTTATCACTAGTCCAGTAGTAATTCTCCACCCCTGCACTCGAGTTGGGGACACCCACCAAGGTCATCCACAACTCGCAGATACAGTTGTTACCCCGCACCAACGGCAGTAACCCACTGGCTTCAAATATACCGCCGTCCAATTGGCTTTAGTCCTTTGGGTCTCTGGCATGTCCCAAGGCGCGCCCCTTAACTTACCCATGGTGGAGATATTAATACCTTCCTAGGACAACCTTTTCTGACTGAATTCCTCACACTATGGTTGATACTCATTTACGGCTCATTACCCAAGTGTTAGATTGTTTGACCTTATATAATAACCATATGTAGAGGACCACATGGCTACAACCCGTCTCATCGGCGCCCTCTACCCACCATATTAAACATACACCAACTCATCCATCCACTCAACAAACCATTCCAACACCAACCCGTTTACCAAACCATCCATCCATCCATTTTTCAACTCCACCATCCATCCTCATCCAATTTATAGTTTTAGTTGCAACATAGATTTTTCCATGCGGTGAAGTATTTAATGAAAACATTGGAAACATTTAAGAAGACATGATTTAAAGAAACTTGCACGAATTAAGATTGGTAAAATCGTCCTCGCTCAACGATTGGTTACAGTGCGGTTGATTCAAGTCGAGATCTGAAATATATTTACTACTATTAGTTTTGCTCATAATTAGCCTTTTGAATCTGATTAATGGCGTCCAACACTTAGTGACAACTTTTGACTACTCTCTAATTTATTTACTAACTCTAATGGTTGGTTTCGGGTTTTAAATGCTTTATTACCGAGATGACTAAATTAACGAAACTAGCTACGGTTGCAAAGACTACCTAAAAACCCAGACTCTCCCTCTTTTCCTATTTTTCTCTTTTCTTTTCTCTTCTTTCCTTTTCCTTTTCTCCTTTCTTTCACCCTCTTTTTATTTCTCTCTTCTGTTTTCTTTTTCTCCACTCTGACCGACCGAAGGCCCGTCTCTCCCTCTCCCTCTTTTTCGTTTCTTCAAGCATGGGCTTTTGGCCCAATGCTCCTCTCCTCTCCCTTTTCTCCTCATCTCCTCCCAGGCTCGGCCTCGGTCTCTCGCCTCCCTTCTTCCTTCCGCGGCCAGGCTCGCCACCTCCTCTCTCCTCATGGCGACGCCCCTTGCCTCCACGGCTCCCTACGACTCTCCTCTCTACCTCGCCCCTCTGGCGACCTCCTCCTCTTGGCTGCTCGGCGCTCCCCTCACCTTTCGCCCAGCGGCGGCCCGTCTCCTGGCTCCTCTATGGCGGCGCCTCCTCCCCCTGCTGCCGCCTGCGACGACAGACAATTAGCCAGCGACTCTCAGCCGATTCTTCTGCGCTACCACGACCACAGGCTCTCTATTCCTCCACTGGTTTTGAGTTTCTAAGGTTTAGCTATTCGGTTCTTGAGGATGGGATGCGGTGGCTCCGTTCTAGGAGTTCGGTGTTTCTTTGGATTTTGGGGAACTTCGATTCCTTGGTTGGTTCTTGGTTGCACGAGGCACGGGTTCGGTTCTAGGGTTCTTGTTCTACTGGATGTGGGGAATCTCTGGTTCGGTTCTTAGTTGCTCGAAGCTGGTTGATGGGGGGTTCGGTTCTTTGCTGGGATTCAAGTTCTTGATGCCTGACACTGGTTCGACGTTCGGTTTTCTGTTGCCTAGAGCTCGGTTCTTGGGATCTTGGTTGCTTGATGGCTTCGGACAGTGGTGCTACAAGGTATGCCTAGGGTCGATGACGATATTGGGGTGAGATGACCTAGGTTTGGGGTTGTAGCGCCGAGACCTACCGGCCGATTCTAGGTAAGGGCTTGGGGACAACCGGACGAGCTACAAGGGCCCCTAGGTAACTCCCCATCGAGACCCAAAAGGAAGAACTCCGATGTACCTTTGGTTTCTACTAGATTTGTTAGCTTTGCCAACTACATTCCACTCTAGGTTGTTCTTTGCTTGCTACTCCTATGCTAATGGGGTTTCTTGGCTTACTTGGGATCCTTGCTTTTCGGTTCGGTTGGGGAAGAAGGATTGGCGTTGGAGTAGGAGTAGAGGTGGCGAAACCCAAGCTTGCCCAGCTCCACCTCCTTCCTCGGCTCCTTCGGTTCGATTTGGGGATTCGGTCAGCGACTCTTGAGGCCTTCTCCTCCACCTGTCGGCTGCGGCCCCTCTGTTCTTGCTCTCACTCTCACTCTCCCGGTTTGGCTAGGGGAAAAGCGATGGGAATGGCTGGCTCTATTGCAGTGAAATGAGGAGTCTTTGTGAATCCCTTCGTAACTCGGTTCTTATCCATTACCAGTGCGAAATTACTTTTCTACCCTCTATACTCCTTTGAGCACTAAGGGCAGAAATGTCCTTCTTCTTTCTGTTGTAGCACTAGCTCCCTTGTTATTTAGTAATGCTACTCATACTGACTCCATACTCCCATTCATGGCAATGGTGGTATTTCTACCCTTATCATACGCCTTAATGCATTGACTAGGATCCAATTCCATGTTAATTACTTGATTAGCAACAGTAACCAATGCATAAGCTTAATGGGATTTTCAGGGTCCTTACAGCAAGCAATCTAGTTTAGTTCAAATAACAGAAATACATCTTGAACCGGTTTTTGAAACAAAACAGGTCAAGCAGATTCACCAAGCATATGGTTTGTATTTTGTATTCTGTGATTCAAAGAAATGATAGCTAGAGGATATACTTGAACTGGTTGATTGCATCAGCCAAAACAGAACCCCACAGCACCATGTATTTATCTGCAATTCCATACTGAACATGTAATTGTGACACTAAAAGAATGTCCAGTACGCTAATTATGGCAAGACCAACATGTGCAAACCTGGAAATAAGAACAGCAAATGTTAAAAGTAGCACATATAAGTATACAACATCTTGAAATAAATGCGGCAGTTTTGTATTGTAGTAATGTAGCCAATGACTCCAATAATTAACAACTTTTTGAACATAATAAATTATTAAAGAGCATGTGCTCACTAAACCAGTTAAATTGGGCTAGAGCACTGACCAAAAGGTAATTGACAATGGCTTAAAGCAACGTACAAGGATGAAAATGAAAATTAGAGTACGATATTAAGATTGAACCAATTTATTGGAGAATAATCCCACATGCATCCTGATACACATGGAAATGGAAATAATCCCACAGGCATTCGGCGTTTGCAGCACTATCACAGATAAAATTTAAGGTGCACGTATCATCATCAGAGAAAGCAAGTAAAGAATATGGCAGATTGTCAGGTGGAGGTGGTAAAAATTATGTCCTCAAATAAAAGCTAAAAACATTAATCATGAACAATCAACTTAGCAGTTAGCAATTCTCATTACATTAAACATATAACTGTCATAAAATTTCAACATCCTTTAAAATTAATCTGTGCCAGACTCTCAGCAACACAGATGGTAACTTAACATTTAGATAAAAGGAACAGATTCAGCAAATATCTTACATAAGAATATTCCTGAGTTTCTTGTGCTTAAAATAGCGGTTGTAGATATATGTGCCAAGCATTAGACTGAACCACCCAATCACACGTGCAGTCCCCAGAAAGGATGCCTCCAAATGTAGGACCTCTGTCTGATAATAGAACATGACTGTTGAGATATTTGGTATTGCTACATTCGAAAAGAAAAACCATGCCATAGGTCTGGATATTGGATAAAAACAAAAGTACAAATCAGGTTCTTCAGTGACAGGGGGTAAAACACCAGAGGAAATGAAATAATTTCATAGTTGTTTACCGTGAAATGGTTGGCTGCTTAAAAGCAGTGCACAAACTGAAGAAGGCTGATTTCAGAGACAAGTAGGGCCTTGAATTAATTGATCTATTGTGCTCCTCATGACCCTCAGATCGTTTGGACAACAACCTCCTTTTACTATTTTTACGATCTCCCTTCCGCCTTCTAGTGACCTCGTGTTTAGATGGTTCACTAGAGCCTTTCCCAGCAAAAGCACTATCAACTCTTTGATCCTCAACATGCTTATATGCAGCATTATCTACTGCACTCTCAAACCCTTTTGGAGATTCCTCGACAAATATGCAGGAAGCTAGTTGAAACAATTGAAGAGCTGAGAAAATAATATATATAACATATATCGGGAGATTGGATAATGCATATCCTCCCAATAAGCTCCCAAATATTCCCCCTACAGCCATTGACGACCAAGATAATGACTGGAGATCACCAGCAAATTCTGGCCTGAAAGAGAATTATTGAGGTTTTGAGGTAGAGTATTCTATAGTACTTGCTAAATGATGGCACAAATAGCACCAAGATACTCACCCTGCTGATCGAACTGCCTCTGCAACCATTGCATCTATAACAACATCTGCCATGGCACATCCCAAGTTCTGTACTATCAGCAAAGCAGTAAGAAAATTGCTTGAGGTCCTCAAAGGTTCTGACAACCCAAGGATTAGCCACGGAAATAGAGAAAGACAACTAGCAATGATCAAATAGGGTACACGCTTCTTCTGCTTAATTGGAATACAGTCTGACAAAATCCTACAGGCACAATGATATACGTGTAAGTAAAGAAAACCAGGATTCTGTTGAGTAATTTGAACTACATTGCAGTCCTGTAATGCATGTATCAAGGTGTATGAATGTTTTAAAGTAATGAGCAACCAGTGCCAAGAAGTTGTGTAACTCAGCGAACAAGAAAATACTCAGACCAGAATGGATCATGGAAACTAAATAGAAAAACCAATATTGAGTTTGATGTTACACACGTCTATGTAGTACAATCACATAATGCCTTAATGCCCAGACCCACATGCAACAAACAATGCATGATGCATGGATATACATGCATCAGTAACAAAACAGCAACAACCATCAGCACTTCCCGTGATTTACCATTTTTACCTTTTTCCCTTGTACTGTAATGTCCCCAAATTTACTGTACATGTTAATCCATTTCCCACTAAATCAAAACAAAGTTTCAAGAGATAAAACTATAACAGTTCAAGGTCAGCTTGTAAGAGCTTAGTTACTATTCATGTTAATCTGTATGGAATCATCTAATGTAAACTGTTCTAACTCTAACAGAGTAGTACATAATTCTAGCTCCTTTCGAAAAACCTATGGCACCCATATGATTGTTATCAACTTCACTCGGGATAGAGAGAAAACACAGTAAAAAAATCAGGGAACTTAAAATGGGCAATAAATTTCCAGAAATGAACTCATTCTGGGGTAAGCACCACTACATGATCATTCACGTATGTACCAATATCAAACTTAGTAAAATTCTTCCTCTAATTCTATATAGGAATTCTGAAATTGAGGTGTTAAACTTATGAAATTTGAGAAATGATATGTTATGTAAACTATATCTGTTACAAAAAAAGTCAGGATGATTAATTTTCTATCTCTCATGGTTAAAATGTAAATAAATTTCAAGATTCACAGTAAAGCAACGAACAAAAGGTAACATTACCCATATATAGGTTTTATACTCCAAGGGAAATATGCAACAGAGACCAAAAACTGAGATGTTGAGGGTGATAACTTCATCATGTCCTTCATTTGGTACGAGACAGCTGTCCAAACAAAAGACCTGAAACCCTAAAAAAATGAAAAATATATATATTAAAATGTAGCAGAATAAAAAAAATGATCAACAAAAGAAATATATAACCTTTGTTAAACCAAAGCTGGCCTCTTTATATTTAGTTATTTAAGGGAAGGCTTCTGTAGTTATCTTGAAGATTTTGATTGAGACTATGAATTTGCAACTAATTGGCCATGCTAATGTTTGACATATCTCTACTATTCTAAAGCAGCACTTGGTGGCAGTGGTCCGTTCTTCCCACGTCATTAATTACCGCTTAATTGCCCTGCTTAATTGCCCTACGCAAGAAACGAAGCGTTGCTTTAATTAGCCAGCTTTCGCAAGAAACGAAGCGTTAAAGATAGATGTTTGATCTTGTGAAATAATTTTTGTTATTTTTTAATCTTTATTTTTCGTTATCAATTTTGTTTTTCGTAGCAACGCATGGGCATGTAACTAGTAACCAAAGCATGGCACTAGAGCTCACAATACGAATGAACAAATTTGGTCCCCCTCCCCCTATGTGACACACTAAGGTCTTTGACATACCACCAATGCTCACTATCGTTGTCCAACTATCACATCAAATTGATTTAAGGCATTACAACCCAAAGCATAACTTGTGTAACACTCCATAGTTTCACAAATTGCAGATTGCATATCTAAATTTAATCTCCTTTGTTAGTGAAACTCCCACTCTAACTCTGCATCTCTCCTTTGTTGAGAGGAAAGAAACAACTAGTTCAATCGTAGTTGAAAATAGTGAGTTATCAACCATAAAAAAAAACAATGATGCTAATGCTACTAAACGACTAAATGTGTCCAAAAAGCATGTGATTCCAAAAAATAGGGTCTTTCCATCATGCTTATCCTTCAGCAGCAACTAGGCATATTATGTTACTAGATAACAAATGACCTACCAGCAATGTTTTTTTAAATAATAAACATTGTTGTAAGAAATAAGTTTCTGCAGCCATTAGTCATTCAGTTTTAAAGATCAATCAGTCACATCATTACTTTTTCAGGCTAACTCGAGCAATAAACATGACTGGAGATCGGAAACAACCATGACATCATCCTACACAGAACATAAATTAACCTGGTGGAATAATCCAAATGTAATTCCAAATTTCCTGAGAACAATGAGATCTCTCTATACAGACAGTGACCAATTTGGCAGCATAGATACCACATGTCCATCTCAAACTATTCTGGCATCACATCTGCACATTTGCAACAGGACAAAGTGGCGAGGTTTGCACACAACTATAGTCATTCCCAGAAGCACCCGTATCTCAATTCTCAATTCAGAACCTCAAGAACGTATGCGCATTTCCTCTGGTCCTAATTATCCTAGATCGCCGTACCTCTCCCGCTCTTCGATTTCCCCAACCATTTCCAACTTCCAAGGGAAAAATATTTAGGTAGCCTCTCCGTGTTTCATACGCACAGATCCTAGTAAAACCCTGAAGATAATACACGCGCGCGCGCAGGGGGCAGCGGATCTAGCCAATGGTGGAATGTTCGAAAACGGAAGTGGTCACGAGGAAGGTTAGGTTCGGAGGAGGAGGACAGACCTGGACGAAGTAGATCAGGCAGACGAGCCACAGGAACGGCGCCCCGAACGCCGCCGCCATCCGCCCAGCCCACGACGACGCCGCCGCCATGGTCACGCGCCAAAACGGAGCTCCTCCCGGAAGAAACCCTCTTCGTTCGCTTCGCCTCAGCTCAAGGAGGGAACTCCTCGCAGAACCTAGGGCTCGGATGGGTCGGAGAGGAGAGGGGCGAAGCAGAGGATGCGGGCCGGGCTCAGGGAGGAGCTCCCGTTCCGCATGGACGAGGGACGCGTACAAAGAGACGCGCGGCAGGCGGCACTGCGCTGACCGAGATGCCACCAGTTGACCTGGCCTTGTTGGCTTGGCCCGTCATCTTGGAGACTTGGACCGTTCGATTCAAGCAGCAGATAGATCCTAGGGCAATCCGTGATGTAAAAGCGGCTGCTTTGTTTCTCGATCGCCATGTCTAAGCTCATTGTACCTAAATTTATGATTTATCTTGCGATTGTACTTAGTTTTAGAACGCATAGACCTAACCGCAATCACGTCTAGCCCGGGCTGAACTTGTTTTTAGAATGGCACTCTACGTCAGTGTTCAAAATTTCGTTTTAGGTTAAATCCCGTCGTCAACCGAAATTCGATTTTTCTGCGAGATCTCGTTATTTCGGACGGAATTCAAAAACCAAAATTTAAATCCGGTTTTTTTAACCGAAATTTCTGGGATTTCGTTTCAAATACCGAAATTTCGTTCCAAATACCTGAGATCTTGGTAAAATTCAATTGAATGGAAAATGGTTCAAACGATGTCAAATTTTTTTGAACTTTTGGTCAGACCTGGAAAATGACTTGAGGAGTCCAATCCGGTCAAACTCTGGTCAAATCCGAACAAATTTTGGACAAATTTCGGTCAAAAAACGGAGATTTCGGTCCATTTCACCGAAATTATAGGGTACTGTAGCACTTTTAAATTTTTTTTAGGATTTTTTAATTTCGTCGGAATTATGGAACTCAGGGGTTCGAAAACTTAAATTTCACCGAAATTTCACGGGATTTTAACGAGAATTTAATCCCTGCTCGACGTCTCGTGTTTTTATTTTTAAATCAAGTTGAGATCGATTGTGATATGGCCACAAGGACTAGGCCTAACTCAAGATTGAACGCCGTCCAGTTTGGTCGTGCGCTGTCCTCTCCCTAAGACGACGCAAGGCCTTGTTTAAAACGTGGGCACCTATCGGTTTTTTCCTTACAGAAAATCATGTTGCTTCTTGTAAGAATTGTATGCAATTCCTACAGAGTTGCTGCATTCGAGGACAAATCCTCCATCTCCAATCATATTCCTTTCATTTCATTCCCTTTCCTGTTCCCTTTCTCATTCCTATTCCTTTTATTTCCCCTCATCTCCAACAGTTTCCCTTTAAAGAGAATTGTACAGAGAAAAGAGAGAGAATCCCTTGCTAGAGGGAGTAGGAGTTAGAATCCCTTCACGAAGGGAATGCTGAAGGGAATCCGTTAGAGCGCTGAAGGGAATGAGAATCCCTTCGCGGAGAGAAAGGAAGAGGGGAAGGGACACGGTTGGAGATGGTTAAGGGAATGCTGAAGGGAATCCGTTGGAGCGTTGAAGGGACCATCTCCAACCGTGTCCCTTCCCCTCTTCCTTTCTCTCCGCGAAGGGATTCCCATTCCCTTCAGCGCTCCAACGGATTCCCTTCAGCATTCCCTTCGTGAAGGGATTCTCTCTCCCATTCCCTCTAGCAAGGGATTCTCTCTCCTTTACCTATACAATTCCCTTTAAAGGGAATCTGTTGGAGATGGGGGCAAATAAAGGAAATGGGAATGAGGAAGGGAATGAAATGAAGGGAAATAGTTGGAGATGGTCTACCCTTCGCTACTCGCTAGGCGCCTGTGTACATGAGCTAACCTCCTACGTGTGGCAAGGGAAAAGAAAACCGACGAATTGTTGTACACAACCCTGGAGGAGCAACAGAAATGAGTAAATGTAGATAAGTGATTGTACTGGTTCAATTGGATTGTCTATATGACTTAATAAATACTAATGGGAAGACATTGATCAGAAGTAGAATTGGATAGACTAATATAATTATTGCACGAGATTATGTTTGCTAACTTGAAGGAAAAAAACAAACTTTGTTCACAATGTTTATCTCTATTTAGCTTGGTCCTTTAACCATTCCCTCAATTTTCATCCTGGCGGTTTTATTCCAATATACCATAAGACTAATCACAGGGAAAATACATCTACATTTGTAGCCACCAAGGGAAGGCTATGTTTATGACAGGAACATTTGTACGCAACCAGCCAATGAGGGAGTGCCGAGACCACTAATTATCAGCCACAAGGCCCACAACAGGTTCAAGAAACCCCACGAATCATGTATGCCAAGTGGTAGAAGGCACCATCTTGTTTGGAGTACTAGCAAGGCCTAAAATGAGGCTGGAGCCGCTGGACTGTCAACCAACCGTGTTATTTCAGAATTTGACACTTAAGCTTTTCAGAGCATTTGAATGACAGGTGAGACCGTCTATGTGTATAACGGTGAGTCAAAGTGTCAAATTCCGAAATACGAATTTTAAAGTGTGTCAAAATTCTGAAAACTCTCCAACCAATCCGATGCTATTATTCACCGTTTGATGGCTAGATGGACGAGGAAGAGAAAAAGGCGACAGGAGAACAGCCGATCCCAGCTCCCGTTCTTCATCACAAGGGAAACAGAGATCGCCAATTTTCGCGCTGTCCATTCTCGGAGTCACAGCCAACCGTTGCCGTCAGAGAGCGTTTTTGCCAGCATAAAATGCGTCTCAGAAATTTCAGGGCAGAAAGCGAGCAGTGCAGATATATTTTTGGCAGCAGACGCGGCGAGCCTGCAAATCCACCCCATCCGGATCTCCTAACCAGTGTCAGGCCGATCCGTGCCGAGGGCAGAGGGAATCGGAGGAAGCTGTTGAGCAGCGCCTATTGCTCCGAATAGTCAGGGGTTGCTAATAGATCTAAGCCCGGAGAATAGAGAGAGAGGAGAGAGACCTGATATGAGGAGAGCTGCTATGCTTTATTATTCTCATTGCTTGTGTACAATGGGGTGACTCTGCCTCCTATTTATAAGCGGTTCTGCTTAGAGATAAGGAAGAGTCCATATGCTCGGATACGAATCCGTTTCCTAACGAGGATACGAATCCGTTCCTAACACTCCCCTTGGACTCTTCACTGCGAGATGCATATGCCTCATTAAAACTCACTTAAAAACCCGATTGGGAAAAATAATTGGAGAAAGAGTACATAGCACTGCGCTGTGTTTACTGCAGTTGCCTCATCAAAAACCTTATGTAAGAAAACTAATGAAAAACTTACTTAAGGAAAAGAGTACAATCCACCCAAACTTCAATGTTAATCTTCAAGATTTCGTTGGGTACTCAAACTTCATGTTTGAGATTTATGTAAGTATGTGAAAAATCTCCCCCTGAAATATGCACTTCTCTAAGCCTCATCATCCCGATTCCTCTAATACATCTTTCAAAGGAAGATCAGGGAGTGACTTAGTGAATAAATCTGCGAGATTTTCACCGCGACTTAGTATCTTGATATCTTTATCTCGTTCATCTTATGCATTTCATGAGCATAAAGAACTTGGGGTTGATATGCTTTGTAGGTTACTCTTCACATATCCCATTTGTACTTGTGCAACACAAGTGCATTATCTTCATAGATAATAGTGGGGTTTGTTCCATGTTCGGACCACATGACTTGGATGTGGTGAACCATTCTTAAAGCCATGCACATTCGAGAGGCTTCATACAATGCAATGATTTACAGTGGTTAGTCGGCGTCGAGACAAGAGTGCATGAAGGCGACTTCAGAAATTGCCGTTCCATAAAAAGGAAAACATACCCGAGTTGTGACTTGCCGGTATCTGGGTCGATAGGTACCCGACATCGGCGTAACCAACTAAATTCAATTCATTGTTTCTTACGTAAAACAAGCAAGTCTTTGCTTCCTTGAAGGTAGCGGAAGATGTCCTTCACCCCTTTCCAATGCCTTTTAGTGGGTTCACGCACTGTCTGCTTCTTAAATTCAGCGACATGCAATGTCAGGCCTAGTGCTATTACTTAAGGTACATGGCGCTCAATTGCACTCAAGTATGGGAATTCGCTCCCGGGACTTCCTCCCCTCTTCTTTAGGCTGTGCGGGTCTAGGTGCCTTGGGTGACCTTCAGGCCATTGGGGTCTTTGCGGGGTATGCCTTTTCAAAGCCAAATCTCTCCAACACTTTACTGCGTGTAGGATGCTTGGTGTACCAAGATTCCGCCTTGGACATGTTCAGGTGCAAGCCTAAAGCGAGAACTTGGTTTTACCCAAGTCTTTCATTTCAAACTTCGATTTCAAGTATGTGCATGCTTCTTCAATTTCCTCATCAGTCCCAATGATGTTCAAGTCATCTACATAGCGGAGATTATACAAAATCCATTCGAGGATCGTTGTATAAACACACATGGACAATCTTCATTTGTTAGTGTAGCCTTTCTTGCAAAGAAAGTCACTCAAGCGATTGTACCACATTCTTCACTTGCCCGACCCATACGATGATTTCTCAATTTCACCTTGTATAGGTTTACATTTGCTCTGTCTTGGTTAGGATAGGGATACCTTCAGGTACTTTCATGTATATCTCGAATCCAAGTTTCCATACAAATATCTTGTGACAACATCCATTGCTTCATTCTCAACTTCAAGTTGACTACCATTGAGATCAAGTATCTAAAGGTAATTCCACCCATGGCCAGGAGAATAGGTTTCTTCATAATCAACCCTAGGGCGTTGAGTGAAACATTGAACAACAAGCCTTGCAATGGTTGTTGCTCTTTTCATAGATTCTCCTATTATTACAAAATTTATGGCCATTTAGTCATGGTGTGTGCTTGCACTTCTACTTGCTCTTCATTGCTATTTCCATTCCCGAGGCAAGTTCCTTTAGTTTTTCCTCTAATGTGTGCGCACACATTATTTACGGCGGTTTCTTCCAATTGAAGATTCAAATGCGGATTTGCCTTTTCCACGAGGCTTCTTTCGGTGCAGGTCTCAATGGCTCCCCTTCTTGCTTTGGGGCATTTTGTGATTGGCTATGGTAAGTCCTCTTGCCCATTTTTCCCAGGACGTCTCGGGTACTTTGGGTTTGAGAAGCGATTTCTGTTCTTCTTTTCTTTGAGGCCTCTGAGCAGGATGAGGATACCTTCACATACCCTTTCTTTGGTATTTCCACCCTCTCTGGTGCATTTCTTGCTTTGGTATATGCGACTTAGCCATGCTCTTGAGATCACAAAAATGATCGAGGCGGTTCATTTGCTAAGTGCAAATCGATTGTCTTCTTGACTTCATGATTTGCTTCATTAGTCTGAGGTCATGCACGGGGATCCCAATGGAATGCCATATGATTTCCGGCATTTTCATCCAATGGTTCATTTCCTCCCCCTAATGGCGGAAGCGATCCTTGTCAAAAAATGCAATCGGCCAATTTGATTTGGGTATGCAAATCTCGATCGTGGAGTTCCAAATGCACGATTATGGATGCATTCTCATAACCAGCGTATATCGGACTTGCGGAGAGGGCCCATTGCAGGGTTATTTGTGGGGGTGGTATAGGTACATATACCATTCATTCAAATCTTCGAGATGACCCATTACACTAGTTGCATAGTTGAATGGATGTTTGTAGCGCCACGGTCTATAATTGATGAGTCTTTCAGCTGCGTGCATGTGCGTGTCCCCAACGGTGTTGGGCAAGTTACAACTCTGCAAGAGTGGTGTTTATGAGCTTAATCCTCTTTGTTAGTGCTTGGGTAGTCCATTTGCGTATGGGCGTGCGGTCTGAAGTGCTCAGCGATTATTCGATTCTTTGTGCAATAATCATCAAATGCCTTGGAAGTAAATTATTTGGCATTGTCCATTTGAATGGACTTCACCGATGATCGGAAAAGCATTCTTAATTACGATGATCTGCGAGATCAACTTTGTGAATGTATGATTCCTTGTTGACGGACAAACATGTATCGACCATTTCGAGGAAGCATCAATGAGCACCATAAAAATCTTAAAGCAGCCCGCGATAATGGCATTTGAATCGGACGCCATAAATATCACTGAATGCGTTCGAGGAATGCAGGGATTTCATGTTGCACTTTCATAATAGAGGGCTTAGTTATTAATTTCCGGTGGCACATGCATGGCACACAAAATCTTCGTGATTTGGGAAATTTTTAACATTAATGTCACCATGACCTTGTGAGTTGTTAACTATATTTCTCATAATTCTAAGACCAAGATGACCTAAATATACAATGCCATAAAGAAAATAATCTGAGCTTCTTAAAAAGTATACCTTTGCGTGTGCATTGATTCTCGTGTAATGCACCATTCATCTGAGGATATTTTTCTAATACCATTTTCATACTCCGCGTGCTTCATAATGCACAAATGCTCTTTGCCATTTTCTTCATTGGTTTCTACGTGAAAACCCATTGGCGCGGATATCTTTGAAACTTAAGAGAGTGCGAGTTGATTCGAGGGTACAAGGAGGCTTCATCAATTACCAAAGTTGTACCCATTGGCAATATAATTGTGGCTCTTCACGAGCCTGTATATGCGTATAAACTTCTGCGATTTTCATAATCCTTGCGGCGTTCTTAGTGATAAATGCAGTATTTAGCCCACTCTTAAGATGGTATTTGTTGTGCCACTATCAACAATACATATCACCTCCATTAGGCGCTACACAATTTCTAAATGACAAAGAAATATAATTCTATTCATACAATGGCAAAGTAATTCAAATATTGCTTGAAAATATAGAATCTTTGGAATAAAGAATAAATTGAAATTCTATTCATGAGAAAGAAAATGTATGCTCTTCGAGAGCTTACAATTCTTTATTCAAAATTCATTAACAACCAGCCATTACCTTGGCACTGCAAACTTCGGGCGGAACCCAATCTTCTTGTGCTTGGAGCAAGATGGTGGATTTGAGTTTCTCGAACTGCAGGGTGCAGTCCATAATTCAAGTGCACTCACCTCGACCATGTATTCATTTTTTAAGTGGTGAAAAGGTGATGCTTGAGAAAAAGGGCAAAGTTTGATCCTTTTGCTCGGCAATAGTTTGCGTGTCGCCGAGGACCCTAAGCGTGTAGCGACTTGGAGCTTCTTGCTATAAGTATGATCTTCAAACGATGCCCATGTGAGATAGTTACGACCTTCCGGTCGATTCTTCAAACTCACATTTAATAATGCCGGTATTTGCATATTCAAAAGATTCTTTTTATTAGATTACTTCGTGTAATCTAATAAAGTGGTTAAGATTCATAATTGCATAATTAAATTCTCATGAATTTCCGGTAAACTAAAGAAAGTAATAATTTTCCAAGATTCATAAATACAAGATTCATAATTACGGATTCATAAATGCAAGATTCATATATACACGGATTCATAAATATTCATAAAAATTCATAAATACGACCGTGCATGTATGTGATCGGCCGTGCATGCGATCAGATTTATCTTGCGTGATCGACTTCATGTATGCCATCAGTTCATGTGCATGATCGACCGTGCATCGCGATCAGTTCATATGCATGATCGACTTCATACGCGTCTGTTTCATGCGTGATCGACCCGTCGCGGCGATCAGTTCATCGTCGCGATCGGCTTTGTACGATCGGCCGTCGCGATCGGCATAGCGCGGCCGTCGCGATCGACGCCATGCGGCCGTCGTCTTGTATCGATTCCATACTGCGTCGGCCTTCTTGGCGGACGGTGGCACGCTTCGTCGCGGCATGCTTAATTCAATGAATTATATTAAGGTGATTTTCATCATTACTTGATAGCAGAAAATAAATTCCAACATAAATTAAATGCGGTGTAATGCTAATTACAACTTATGTAACTCGTTGGTTGGGGCGAAAGCAGTAGCTTGAATATCTCCGTCAATTCGACTCTTGGCCAGTCAACGCCTAGAGCTCATGAGGAGGAGCACTTCCGTTTAAGTGCCAATTAAAGAACCAAGCCTCATGTGTTTTCCTGGAGCACCAATTGTCTCATGTATGCATTTATTCATTACCAAAATCAAATCCCAACCACTCAGTTACATTTGCCAATTAAAGCGTGCATGTAGTGATGGCCGTGCCGCGTCTTGTTTAGCCGTGATGGGGCTTCGTGCCGAGTGTACTATAGCGTCTGTGGCTTCATGCTACGATCTGCGAAAGTTGTTGTGAACTTGTAGCCGTGCCACGTTGAAGAACACGGTACTTAGATCGTAGATTAGATGCATACTCGTAGCTTCATGCCACGATTAGATACATTCATACTATGTACTAAAGAAACACTGCCGAACTCGTAACCGTGCCGCGATTAGATGCATTCATACTATGTACTAGAAACATCGCGAACTCGTAGCTTAGTGCGCATAGATGCTTGGCGTAAAATTGAGCGAGCTATTAGATTCAATCTTACATTTCTCACCTTTCCAATCTATTCTTGGTAGGCTATCGCGTAGGATAGAGTCGCGTAGGACTTTTTCTTTCGGCAATCAGTGGATCTCTTGCTTGATGTGAGTTGATTGCGAGATCCGGATGGGCGATCAATCGCTAGGTAGTAGTCGTTGTCGTTGTCGGCTGATCCTTCACTTCTTGTCTTTCTCACCTTTCAATCTTTCTCGGTAGAGCTTGATGCGATAGCGTGTTAGACAACCTCGCTATCGAATAGTCAGGGAGTTGCCTAATAGATCTAAAGCGGAGAATAGAGAGAGAGAGAGACCAAATATGAGAGGAAGCTGCTGCAACTTTATTATTCGTTGCTTGTGTACAATGGGGTGACCCCCTGCCTCCTATTTATAGCGGTTCTGCTTAGAGATAAGGAAGAGTCCATATCGGATACGAATCCGTTTCCTAACAGGATACGAATCCGTTTCCTAACAGAAGCTTTCCGCTTACGCGTTGTTTAATTCTCGGCGTTGGTTTAAGCAAGGCGGTTGCAGTGTCTCTCGACGGCATTTTTTTTGTATCAGATTCCCATCTGCACAATGTGGTAGTTGTGTGCGATTCTCGTCGGCGATGGTCATAATTTGCAGGGTATCTCGATTCTCCACTACATGATCGGTGATGAGCAATGGACGAATGTTTCGAACCAACCATCTGACAGAAATTTTGGGGGGTAGTATGGCCTGTACGGGAGCTTAAGAATTTGACAGAAATTTTGTGAGAAATGGTTAAAATCCCCTAAAATTTTGGCTTGAACAAACAATCAAACCACAATGTTCAAGAGTTGCGAGTTCAGGTTCGAATTAAATGGAACTCCCGAGTCCAATTAGCACAGCCAAGTCAATTAACACAACTTACCAAATCACACCATAATCCCAAAATCACAGCATAATCCACATGACACGGCAATCCCCATCTTGTTTTAGAGGGAGAGAAACATTCCAAGAACAGGAGAAAAAAAGGAGAGAGAGGAGCAGAGCAGCATTACTTATACAAATATCAAGAATTTACAAATCATCAGTAGCAGCATCAGCATCATCACAAATATCCCTCCTCAAAACCCAAATCCCCTCGCAATAATAATCCACTAATTAATCATCCTTATTTTCCCAAGCCACCCGAGCCGTCGTGCCATGATTCCCCAAGGCCCAAACCCTCACCTCTCCATCTCGGCTTCGTCGCCGACGACCGCCTCGTCCTCCTGCAGCGGCGGTGGAGAGGATAGCTGGGCCGCCGCGAGCGCGTCGGTGAGCGCGCGCATGGTCTTGACCTGCATCTCCAGCGCGGCCATGTAGTCGGCCGTCTCCTCGAGCAGGTCCGGCGCCGGCAGCTTGCGGCAGCCCGGGACGAGCCGGCCCAGCACGCGGAGCCGCTCCTTCACCTTTCTCTCCTTCAGCACCGGCGGCTCGCCGGCCGCCTTGGCCGCCGCCGCGGCCCGCGCCTGCGGGCGGCGGTGGCGGCGGATCTTGCCACCGGCCTTGACGAGCACGCGGCGGCGGCAGGAGACCGCGCCGGCCAGCAGGATGGCGCGGCTCCAGCGCGACTGCCCGCGCGCAGTGAGCGCCAGCGCCGAGTCGGCCGCCGCCTTCACGGCGCGCGGCTGCGGCGGCGCGCCCCCGCCGCTCGCCCCTGTCGCGCGGAGCGCGTCGAGCAGGCGCCCGCCGTAGATCCTCTCCTGCGTGCCGCTCCGCCACTTGGTCTGCGCCGGCGCGGGGGCCGCAGCCGCGGCCGCCTTCCCCCGCCGCCTCTTCGCCTCCGCCATCCGGACCGCCGCCGACGACGATGAGCCGCCTATAGAGATCATACCCACCTCTATCTCCCCCTCTCAGGGCTACAGAAACAGGATGGCGTGAGGAATTGGGGCGGCTTAAAAGGTTGGGGAAAGGAGGAGGAGGTGGTGGGGTGGTGGACGTGGTGGTGGTGGTGGATGTGGTGGGAGGAGGTAGAAATAGATTAGCTTTTCGTCGCTGGGTTGGGTGTACTTATTTGCTGCGCGGGTGGTGATTAGCGAGCGGATTAGACATGATTGTGTGGTGAGGCTGCTGGGTTGCAGGCTTGCAGGTTGGCTCCCTCGCCTCCTCCGTCGCGTCGCCTTTGCTTGGCGTGGTGCAGTGTGGCTCGCTACTCGCTAGGCGTCGACTCGACATCCAGTGCGCGCTTTTTGTTGTATTTCATGCGTGCTTCGGAACCTTTTCTGCGAACGTGCCACTTTAGTACTATTATTTGTGTTTTTGGCAAAGTTGTGATCGGGAGTGGTGATGCCCCCCCGCGATGTTGCACTGGTTGTGCACTTTGTAACCGGTGTCTCGTTACGGACGTGTTACAAAGCATTCAATCTCATGGGTGATCATATTTGCGGTTCAACAAATTAATGCTATTGTTTTTGAAGCTCACCTTTTTTTTACCAGGAAAGACCACCTTCATTTATATATATATATATATATATATATATATATATATATATATATATATATATATCAATTACTGACACCATGGTGCTCGCACCATGATCCAAAACTTATTTTCCATATGTATTTGTATCACGAAATTTTTGAAATTTTTAGGATGTTGAGTTTAACCAGTTTACTAACTAGTTCAAACAAGTTTGAACTGAAATTCAAACTAAAGTTTCCTTTTTTGATGATAGTTTGATTGTAGGTATGTGTTGATCATACATATAAATCAGCAAAGTATGTAATCTAAATTCATTCAAATCTTCAAATTCGAGTATATTTTTTCAAATGTACGTGTTTCATTTGAATTTTTATAGATGAGTATATACCCTAAAATTGAAAATTTTGAAAAATATATCCGAATTTGGCTTGAATTAACGCATTTAAAATCATGGTGCCCAGGCACCATAGTGTCCCATTCCGTCATCCTATATATATATATATATATATATATATATATATATATATAGGAAGCCTCTTTTCTACTCCCGGGAGTAATTACTCCCTATGCCGTATCTCACAACGTAGGGAGTATCTCGCGCAACAGAGGGTATGTACGTATAGTATATAAGTATATAAGATCATCTAGGTGGTATCTATATTTTTTCAGAGGTGGTATGTACACTTTTTAGACATACTTCTTTTTATATGCGTATATGAAGGTATTTGCAAAATATGCTAAAAACTATGTACTCACTTGCAATTTTTTCATGTGGATCTCATTGGAATATCTTATAATTAGTATATGAGTGTATCCAAACTGATAAAGGAGTATTTCAAGTACGTTTGGGTGGTATTTCAAAGATGGGAGTAATTACTTGGGACACCATGATCCAAAATGGGTATTTTCCATATGTATTTGTATGCGAATTTTTTTGAAATTTTTAGGATGTTGAGTTCAACTAGTTTACTAACTAGTTCAAACAAGTTTGAACTGAAATTCAAATTAAAGTTTCCTTTTTTGATGATAGTTTGATTGTAGGTATGTGTTGATCATACATATAAATCAGCAAAGTATGTAATCTAAATTAATTCAAATCTTCAAATTCGAGTATATTTT
Organism: Rhipidocladum racemiflorum; assembly: GCA_036346355.1. NCBI lineage: Eukaryota > Viridiplantae > Streptophyta > Magnoliopsida > Poales > Poaceae > Rhipidocladum > Rhipidocladum racemiflorum. The sequence continues at coordinate 38,883,758 of CM070569.1, read as the reverse complement.
TTTAAAGATATGTGTTTCATTTGAATTCTTATAGATGGGTATATACCATAAAACTGAAAGTTTTGAAAAATATATCCGAATTTGACTTGAATTAACGCATTTAAAATCATGGTGCCCAGGCACCAAGGTGTCCCATCTATATATATATATATATATATATATATATATATATATATATATATATATATATATATATATATATATAAAATATGTATGTATGTATGTATGTATAATATATGTATATGTGTTTGTAGGTCGAACATGGAAGAATGATGAAGCTATGCCTACTTTACAACTTCAAATGGCAAGCCTTTGTGAATGGTATTAATATATAAATTGCATTGATATGTCAATAGTATTTGTATGTGAATGGTACTGATATGTGAATCGTATTTATATGTAAATGGTATTTGTATGTGAATGGTATTGATATGTCAATGGTATTTGTATGTGAATGGTATTTGTATGCAATTATGTAAATGCCTATTTTTGCACTTGTATTGATTTGTGACAACTTGCCATTATCTTAAATATAGCTAAGGTCATACCAATTTTTTTTTCATATTTATGAAACAGCATGTCGGAATTTTTTTTGTGTGTTTCGATATTTTTTTGCATTTTTTTCAAATATTTTCCCAAAATTTTAACCTGTTGCCGATTTTCGAGATCAGATGCGATTTTTGATCGAAATTTGCTCCTTTTCGATTGAAATTACTGATTTTATTTTGAAATTCGTTCAGCTGTTTGGCCAGTTTTCAAATGCGTTTGAATTTCTAAACAATTCGATTTTTTCATCGAATTTCGATGAATTTGGTACCGATGGCTACTCGAAAAATGCTCACGAAACGATATTTAAAATCCTGCACCCGCAAACCCTACCATGCTTTTTTTTCTTCTTCTTGAGGCTCAGACCTCGATGTGAATCGGTAGATACTGGTTGGTAAGTGGCTTAGTACTTGCAATTTTTGAATTTTGGATTATGGGAGAAATTGTTTTCAATTGTGAGATAATTGCATCAGGCCAATTGCGACTTCTAAGTTTTGGGCTAGGCCAGTGAGAATCAGCAAGAATCAGTGAAAACCAAGTTCTGGTCGAATCTTGGTTCTATATAGAGGACAGCTTCCCACAATTTCTGATTATGAAAGAAGCTATTTGAGTGGAATGCAATATGATTTTTAAAGTTTTTTAGCGGGGTAGGATGGAGACATGTGAACAGGGTAGGGCCCACTCACCGGGTATGGGCCGTCGCATGCGAATTCATATGATTCCCCTCCTAAGTTTTTGAGTGGACCATATTTTTTTTAATCTTGTGCTTCACACTAGTTTAGTATCCATTGCAAGATTGCTTTCTTGCTCTCTTTTTTTTGTGTGTGGTTTCCATGTGCGCCCTCCCTTGAGCTTGTTTCCGAGCTTTCTAGAGAGGGCTCGTGATCATACTGGCTGTCATGTCTTCATTTCAGCTGGTTGATAATAAAATGGTCCTACTGATGTATTAAAAATTAAAATGGTCCTAGTAGCTGGCCAGTATTAGTTAGCTATATCTGCAATTATTAGAGCTTATTAAATAGTAATTATAAAACTCATTTGGATTGGTGGCAAATGGGTCAATGTAATTCATTTAACACCCAAATTGAATCGGTCCGTTCAGCCAAAATTCGCAACGGGATGGATCCGTCAGTGTAGCAAAATTAAGTTATTGAAGATGCTCCTTCCATAGAAAACGAGAGTAAACTACGTTGTTAGAAGGGAGAGGCATTCATGCAAGGGAAAGAAAATTCGAAGAGGTGATGATGCCATCATAGGTTCATCTAATAACTTCGTTAATGTCAGCAGAGATTAACATCATGAAGAGAGAGAGAGAGAGATAGAGAGAGTGTGACGGACCGCCTTTTAGGCGGTCTGGAAAACTCACAAATAGCTTACCTGGGAAGACTAATCATTGGAAAACAAGTATAGCAGTTACCTGGTGCCAATTCAACTCTTTATTCAATATAGCCTAACGCCGTGGTTTTACAAAAGAGGCGGCAGAGGCTCAATAACTTACAATCAAAACACCGCAGCAGGCAGCCGAGCAAAGACCAAGACCTCAAACCTGCATAAAATCGCCAACTACGAACTCAAACGCTCCAAATTTCTTCAAACTCTGAAAGGGCGGGGGTTTTTCAATGGTGAGTACAGCAGTACTCAACAAGTCGCGACGGAAAATTCGAATACTATATGCAAGGGATTATCCAAAGGGATGGCAATAGGGTTAAGTATCCTGGATGCGCTTTTCTTTTCTAACTCATTTACATTTGAAGCACAAACCATAAATAATAGCTAGGGGGTTCGCAAGTTCAATAAAGACTTAACCAACTTCTTCAAATTCACCAAACAAAGAATTTGAGCTTGGTTACGTATCACCCTCGCCAAACTTAACTTCATTAACCTAAGCACGGGCGTATTCGAATACCATCATGATTAACTCGCAGAGAGTGCTCACTTTACCCACAAGATATCAACGATCACGTTACTCACGAGTAACTAGAATACATGTGGTCGATCGAGATGATCACAAAGATTTTGCTAACCATTCCTCGTTGTTTTAGTTGTTAACCGATAGTTGTATAGCTACCTTTGGCTCACAATTTCCCCATTAGCATCTACCGCTGTGAGAACCAAGAATGTCGCGAAGGACCATTCCCTGCTCCACCCCTCCGGCAGCGCTTTCCTGCCAGAAGGCAGGTCCCCCATTCTCCTCTGAGAATGGTAGCCACCAAAAGAATCCATTTTTTAGGTTCAGGAATGATTAATTTATCGAGCCATGCTCTGATACTAGTCTCGCCGACAGTCAGGCACTGTGGTTGAGCGGATACTTAAGTTGTTTACTTTGCTCAAGGGGGTTGTTAACCTTATACCGCCAAAGATCAAGCCTTCATCCGCAAACCCGATCCGTATCCTATAATACCGCCACCAAACAAACCAAGGCATTAATCATCACCGGATCGGAGTTACATCCACTCCGGATTTATCCGATTCTCCCCCAAATCAGAGCACTTTTCAAACATCCGAATCGTAGATTCGCAGATTTTATTTCCTTTTTCAAAAGCATTTGAGCTAACATCGGATTAACAAAGCAATAACTAACTAACAGGTAATAGTAATTATCTAGGGTTACAAAGGATTTAACTGGTTCAATAATTTCAAGGAGGTTTCAATAGCAATTTTGGCATTACTCTAGGTAGCATGTCATTCTAAAATATCTGCTTTGATAATTCAACATACAAGAAAATAATGCGATACAAAGTAATTACTAAGTAATACATGGCATGTTTGGGATCAACATGATCAAGGGTGTACGGCTTGCCTTGCTCGGCGATCGGATCGGCCGAATCAGAGGAAGTAGTCGTTCGGGCTCCGCTGGTCCAACGTCGGCTGGATCTTTCTCCGGATCCACGTCGCTCCTCGAACAGCTCCTACCCAGGTGGACTGCTTCCGAATTGTCCAACGCCTGATCTAGCGACAAGAACGACGACAAATAAAGAAACTAAAACGGAAAAGAACCAACGAAACGAATCGAAACCGGGAATCGCCGAGAGAGAAAAAGCGGGCTAATTGGGCAATTCGAATTTTGGGAACTCCTGATTGAGGAACTGAGGGCATTTTTGACTCGCGATCAAAACGGTTCGTAGTGTCTTTGGAAAGTTTACGGGGCTCACTGGATTTTCGTGATTTTCGGGGATTTTTTTCAGATTTAAAACGATTTCGAATTAATTTAAATTAATTAAATTCCAAAATCGTTTTATCGCTTCAACGAACTCGGGCCGATCGAGTTAGCTTAGTGGGCCAAGGCCGGGGCGCAGGTGGCGTGGATCGCCGCGAGCGGCGGGGCCGGCTTAGGCTCAATGGGCGCGAGGCGATGGCAGCGAGGCCCACGTGCGCGCGGCCTGGAGGAGAGAGGGGCTAGGTTAGGTTCAAAGTGAGCGAGACGCAGCGGCGGCGGATCGGCCATGGCGGCACGGACGAGCTGGCGAGGAGAGGGGCGAGCTTACCGGGAGGCGAGGGAACGGCGAGGAGGAGACGAGGGCGCTGGTGGCTTTTATAGGCGCGGCGAGGGCAAGGCAGGCGTAAGGCACGGCGCACGCACCGGGCGCGGCAAGGCGCTGGCAGCCAGCAAGGCGGCGCATTGGTACAAGGAGAGCAGCCGCGGTCGGCGATCGCGCATAGTAGGCGGCGCGAGCCTGGCACGGCTTAGCTAAGGCGACGCTGGCAGTTCAGACACGGCGGCTATGGGCGGCGCTGGCGGCCTTGAGGTCCACACGCGGCGACAAGCTGCTGTGCACAAAGCGGGCGGGCAGCGTTAACGCTGGGCGGCGACACGCATAGCATGGGCGAGGGCGCTGAGCGCGCGCCGAGGCCGGATCGAGGGAGTCGGGCTACCAACTGGCGAGGCCAACGGGCCGGAGAGGAGATGGGCCGGACGGCCCACAAGCAAGGAATTTGGCCCAAACAGAAAAACGAAAAACCAAAACCAAAATCAACTCAAATAAAACGCAAAATTCAAATTTCAAATTCGAGATTTGAACTGAAATTTGAATCAACTCCAAGTTAAATTCATTTTGAATTTTGGGTTGTTTCAGAGAGAATTTTGTCGAGTTTTGTTAACTTACATTCTTTGTGTTCACGTTAAGAAACAGAGGGGGGTGGCCAGCTCATTATTTTTCTCCTCCTAGTGGAATAACAACTGGAAAAACAGTCTGATGATCATTTCACTTTAAGCCTCTTATGTAGTCTAGTTTAGCATGACTTGGCAATGATTTTTTTTTCTATGAAAAAGAAACCAACCCAGGCAGCTACCCTCCATATAGTCCTCCATTTCGCAGCACCAAATTTATCACGACCGAGAAGCATCGATCGGTTTTGACCTTTACACACCAAGGCACTATTAATTGCGCACACAAATCAATGCGGCTCTGTTTCGAAATTAAGTCGCTGGAAGTGGAAGCTGTAAACAAGCAGCTTCAGCTCGGAATTCTGGGGCTGATCTGCGGTAAGCTAGTACTCCCTCCGGTCTGGTAATATCTGTCGTTTTGGATATCGACATGGTCTTCAAAACATAACTTTGACCGCTAATTTTTATTATAATATATTTATAAAACCCAATAAAATTGTAATGTTATGAAAGTACTTCTCGAGACAAGTCTACACATATAATTTTTATGTATCCAATTTAAATATTTAAAAATATATTGTTAGTCAAAGTTTCAGAAGTTTGACCATCACTATGTCCAAAACGACAGGTATTACCAAACCGGAGGGAGTACACGATTAGGGTCCTTGCTGCCGTATTATTGTACGTTGTTAACTTGATATTATCGTTTGTTTCTTTTTTGAGGCGCCGATGAGAAGATGTAAGCAACGCATGCACGCCAGGGTTCTGAATTTCGATGAAATTCGACCTTACCATCCAAGTGAAAAAAAAAATTGTTTGGTTTTTCGTTTAAATTTAAATTCAAACAATAAAAAATTTGACAAAATTTATCAAAAATTTCTTTATAATTAGTATTAATAGCATTATGACTTCTGGTGTGAATATTTATAAAAAAATTTGAAGTTTGTAGAAGTTTTCAAAATGTAGAAAATAGAAACAAAAAATAGAAGTATTTTTAGTAGCAATATTTGTTGAAGTATGTCAAGTAGCAATATTTCTTCAATTATGTCAAGTAGCAATATTTGTTGAAGTATACTTAGCAGCAATATTTGTTCAATTATATTTAGTAGCAATATTTGTTAAAGTATATTTAGTATCAATTATATTTAGTAGCAATATTTCTTGAAGTATATTTAGTAGCAATGGACGACAAGCGAAAATGGTACTATTTGTTCAAGTAACGATATTTGCATGCACAAAAAAAATATTGCTATGGTATATTTTAATATGTTAATGTTATCCAATATTCAAAAACTTACTTGTATTGATATGTGACAACTTTCAATTATCTAAAGTATAGTAAAGGTATGGTATATTTTAATATTTTAATAAGTATTGATATTTAACCAGTTTTCAAATTCATTGGATTTTCAAAGTTTCTCGAACTTCGAACGAAATTTCGCGAAATTCGCTACCGATGACTAATAAAAAAATGACTTCGAATATATTGCTACCGACCATCGAAACCCGGGAAAAGGGGAGAAAAGAAGAGGCTTACCCTCTTCTCCTTGTTGCTGTCCTCCTACAGTACGTGGAAGATTCGATCGTGGGCGCGTACATGTATGTTGTCGGTTGTCACGCACGCGCACGCACATGGTCAGAATTGAAAGGAGAGTAGTGCTGCGAAACGGCCGCCCACTCGATCCATCGATGCACTCGTCCATCTACGTATGCGCACGCACGTCCGCATGCATGCACGCTGCGCTCGCAGCAAACAAAACAATCTACTGATCGCGATGATCTTCTCCTTGGGTCCTAAATAGCCATGCATCGTTTTGGACGTGTATCTAGCTATTTAGGTTTTTGAAACTTTGATCATTAATATCTTTTTAAGTATAAAAATTAGATATGTGAAAATTAGATGTGCAGATCGATTTGTCTCGAAAAAAAATACTTTCATAGTGTTGTAATTTTATTGGGTTTTATAAACATGTTACAACAGAAATTAGTAGTCAAAGTCGTACCCTAAATATTATTTCGATGTTCAAAACAATAACTATCTATGTGACCGTAAGGAGTATATATGCATGTGTAACTAACTGGACGGCCGAGAGGGAGTATGTACGTGTAAGTAACTAGACGTGTGGTTAGTGTGTTTCGCATCAATTGAAGATATATGGCATATGGGACATGGTAGATTGGCCGGCACAGTCGCTGGGACGCACGTACGGCAGCGTGTTTGGTTGGTGAGCGCTAGCAAAGCAAAAGGCCAGAGCTGATCGAGCTAGTTGTGCGCTAGACTGTAGTGTGGGTGGAGCACCCATGGCTGTGGTTGTAGCTAGCTGTGGTGCAAAAAATGGAGGCGATCGATGCATATGCCATGGATGCAGCAATGGATCGTGGTACGACTCAATTGGGAGCTAGCTAGACGCATATGTTTGTGGTCACCACATCATGGGATCGCTACAAGATGCACACCTTGGCCTGTTTACGTCAAGCATATTTCAGATATATATAATTAATGTATGGACAAGCTCATTAGTTTGTACGTGAAGAAACTAATGGGAGTTGGTTAGGGCGGGCTTAATTACATGCAGAGATTAATAACATCATGAGTTCATGACCAGTGAAAAGTAAGGTACCACGTGTATATGTATACGTAGAGGAGCCGTGCCGGAATACGTATATGTTCAGCTACAGGAAAGCTCCAGCATTTGTCGGCAGCACAGTGGCCGCCACTATGCGCCAACGTGCACGTCGGAGAGAAGCTAGCAAGCTAGGCCGGCCTCAAGCCATATGCCCATATGCATGCGTGCATGGCCCATTATATTGGCTCTAGCTATGTATGGCTATAAAAAGAGGCTTCTTGTATCGATTGTGATCAATTGATCGATCGTATAGCCATGGCACAGGGCTCGAGAGAGTGTGTGCTAGCTCTCTCTTTGGATATACTTATATTTTAATTATAAGATATTTTAATATGATCCACATGAAAAAACTATAAAAAAAATACATAATTTTTAGCGTATTTTATAAATACCTTTATATACACACATAAAAAAAATGTATCTAAAAATATACATACTATCTCTAAAAAAATGTAAATACTACCTAAATAGTCTTATATACTTGTATACTACACGTAGATACCCTCCGTTGCACAAGATACTCCATACACTGTGATATACGGCATAGGGAGTAACTACTCCGTGTAATAGAAAAAAGGCTTCACACACACACACACACACACACACATAATAGTCTATTCTACTCCCTAGCCATTTAACACAGACCGACCGAGCCACGTATCACAGTACTCCCCACAACATAACTGTCTCAGTTGACTATTAGCTACGTGGCAAACCAACTATTAAATGAGTTTCTTATTTGTACATAAATCTTTTTTCTTTGTTTTAGCTATAACTTTTTATTGGCAGCTCCTATTCACAAAAGGTTTTCATCAGTAGCTTACTGACGATAAGAGGAACATAATGATATAAATCTCGCTAATAAACATTTATTTTGCCGATCGACTGGTAACAGATTTTCCGTATATATAGATTTTACTATCATGCAGAGGGGGCAGCAGCCTGTGTAGTATGTGTAATAGTAAATACTTACATCACATGGTTAGTAAAATGTATACGTATGGATAGTAAAATATATACAAATCATGCGTTCTCAATCACTTACACCGTATACGTATACTGCCACTCATACTGCACTGTGATGAGCTCTGCCCCCTTCTTCCCCGCCGGCGCCCGGAACACCACCCTCAACTCCTAAAGTGCCTCGTCGACGGAGGTCTCTTCCTCGACGCGCACGTGATTTTTCGACTTCTAGGCTTTCTAGCTAGCTGATCACATTTAGTACTCCATGCATATTGCTACTCACTAATTCCTGGCCGGTTGCATATGTTGAGGTGCATGCAATGTGGATGTCTCCGGTGGCCGCAGCTTGAGATCGTACTATGGAGACGCCGTAGCTTAGAACCTGCCACAGACTAGAAACCACCGTCTAGAAAAAGAGCCTTCAGTACCGGTTGATGAGGGTCTTCAGTACCGGTTTTTTGAACCGGTACATGTAATCCGGGACTGATGCCTGATGGCATACCGGTTCGTGTTACGAACCGGTACTGATGCCTCATTTTAGAAATTTCAAAACGAACCGGTACTGATACGTACCCTCATGAGTACCGGTTCAAATCTAATTTGGACTTATATCCCAATAGGAAAGCCCTTTTTTCTAGTAGTGTCTCCATCCATGCATGCTGCATCAGTTAGAACAAAATATTAATCAAGCTAGGACCACACGTACCAAGCTTCAGGCTGTAGATATATGATTTATGTCGAAATAAAAACTCAAGCAAGCATTCTTCTGAATCTCTGATCATTATTTTGTGTCTACGAACTCTAAATGAACTCCCTGTCGAGTTCGTACCCGCAATGCTTCCTCCCTCAGTATATAAACGGAGGATAGTTTTGTAAAAAAAAAAATCAGATGGCTAGTACAGTGAACCCTTGAGTCCTGTGTCCGGGTTACATCGATCGATCAATACATCACAATGGGTGTGTCACACCAACTATAAGAGGACCCCATCTACGATCTATCGATGTTGGTCTGGATTCATAGGCTCGATCGATCGTCCACATTGCGATTTGATAATTCTAGCCTTCTAGCTTGATGGGGTTGCATATATCGATCGCTTACTAGCATGCAGGAATAGGAGATTTGATAGGTGTCGGGCTTGCTGGGACATGCCAGATGATGCGAGTGAGATGCGTGCGCCACCCCAGGGAGTTTGGATCCAACTCTGATTTGGATTTACAGGTAATCAAACTGTACTTTCACATGCTTGTCACTCATGATGACAGTTGGCTTGGTTAGCTGGTGCGAGGTTTTCTGCGCCATTTTCGATTAATTAGAAGCTAAACGATGTACTCCATAACTTAACTTTTTGCGGATAATTAAGACAGGAGTATTAAGGCATGACCCAGCCAGTGTATAACGTATGTATTACACGTGATATATACGGCGTAAATTACTTCAGCAATCGATGGATGCAGAAAACAAAAAGGATGCAATTAATGTGCCCCTGATCGATCAAGAACGAGGTCACCCCTGAAATAAACAAGCTCGATCGATAGGCAGAGCTAAAGAAAGAAGAAACAGCGTCATCAGCACGTGTTTGGTAATGATCGAACGGCATGCATGCATGCATGTGGCGCGTATATACCAAAGCCCTCAACTAATCGCAGTGCACGTCCATGTTCTTAGGAGCGGGGCAGATCAGCATCCGGTGCCGGATCAGGCGATTAAACAATAATCCTCCGGTATTAAACATCGGAGAAAAGGAAGCTAGAGCGCACCCCCACGTGTCACTCTGTCCATTTTGTAAAAAAAAACATCCAGTTTTCATCAATTACGGATAGGTTCCTTCGAATTTATAAAGAGATCCTTTGCGATTTTCTGTGAGGAGAAGAATTTTTTCCCAGTTCACGTTTAGATCCCCGTTCGCCGTTTTACTGAAAGAGCTAGATCGGTAAGCACGTACGTAACGTACAAGCCGGCCATTCGTTCGACGAAAGAATTAATTAGCAGCCAATTAATCATTCGCACAAACGGATGATCCTTGATTAACGGATGCGTATGCACGCACGAATCACGACGACGCAATTAACAGCCAGCCAGACAGCTAGGGAGGCGCCCGACAACGCCAACAGGCAAAGTCCGCGCAATCATATGGTGATCAATCATTCGTCACATGCATGCATGCATGCATCGATTTGCGGTTAGGCAGAGAGCAGATCGATCAATTAATCAAACAAAAATGCTTTTCGATATTTAGTTTTAAATTTAAAGTTTGAAAAGGCTAGCTTTCAAGAATCGAACTTTCAAATCCTGCAATATATTTAAGTAAGTTCATGGATTTGTGGATTTGAGTTATGAAATGTTTGAACTATCGAAACAACTATTTTGTAGTTTCTTTCAAACCAACTAAAACGTTGGGACCTTAGATTGCTGGTAATGTGTTTATAAGTAATAATATTAACATGAATACTAGATTACAGGAGAAAGTGAAATTATGCATACTAAACGCACCTACGATTATGCATTGGTGATCGATAGCTTCAATTAGATAGCATGCAGGCCTAATTAAGTAGCTATATATTATCATGCAAGCGAGTAGTCTGCCCTGTCCACCATCCCTGGAATCTAGCTTGCTGTAGTTAACAAATTGAAGCTGGCCCTTGATTCGATCTGACATCAAGTGCAGGCAGCTAGGCAGGGGTGATCGATGTAGCTATACGCCTGGCACTAATAGGTTCCGTTCACCATCGTCCATGATGTGGGACAGCTGCAGGTACGTCTGCTATGGTTTGCAAACCCAGAAATTAGTTAGGGCGAAAGGAGAAATAGGATAGAAGCTGTAGTACATGCAGGCAGGCATGGGTGACCGGCTAGCCGGCCGGCCGGGCCGGCGAGTGCTGTTCATGGGACAGGGCCGTCTGATCCGTTTCTTTCTCGATGTCAATGCGCTCGTGTGCGTGCAGGCGTAACTCACCTTTCGACAGAGCTGTCCTGGGTGTTGACGCGGAATAAGAACCCCCTCTGCGTTGCGTTGCAGGCGGAGATAAAAACGGATCAAATAGTTTCTGCCGATTTGAATAATCAGAAGAAGGGTCTTGAGGACATGTCTAAGCTTATAATGCATTTAAATTTTACTTTTTTTGTAAAATCATCTTCGTGCGGTGTCACACGCTTGCGCAGTGTGGCGCCTACGTATCTTGTTCTACATAAAAACATGATGTTTTCCATCCTTTGTTTTTAATTCGATAAAGATATAGTATTGATACGGAGAGGATATCTGGTGTAACACACAAAAATCAGATGCCCACTAGCAGCCTTCCCACACTCCCTTGCTAATCCCTCGAGTCACTAAGGGTCTGTTCGATAGAGCTCTGGTTCTTACTTCTTCCAAATTCTACTCCGACTCCTCCTAATTATGATTTTATGAGTAATCAGGAGTGGTTTCTGATTTTTGAAAGAGGGGATTCGGGAGAGACGGAAGAGAGGGGAGTCATACCTCGGCAGCGCCATCGCAAGCTCGGCGGCGCAGGCGGGGATGGCTCGGTGGTCTCGAGGTGGGCTCAACGCAAGTACAAGGCGGGGACGACGGGCTCGAGGCAGGGAAGCAGCGCTCGAGGCAGGGAGCAGGGTCGAGGCGACATGGACGGGTAGTGGGGTCGAGGCGACATGGACGGGTAGCGGGGTCGAGGTGGTGGGGATGGGAACGAGGACCAAGTGATCGATTCTTGCTGGGAGTGGGATCAAGGCCGCTTCTCGCACGTAGTGCAAAACCAAGAATCACTCCATGCCGATTTTAATTCTAGCGACCGGGAGTTAAGGATGTTCGGTAGAGCTTCGGCTCCTACGGACGAGAATCCAGGAGCCGGAGCTCTACCGAACATGCCCTAATAGTTGTCATTTTGAATATAGGTATAGTCAAAATTTTAAAACTTTAACCATAAAAATCTTTTTAAATATTTAAATTGGATGCATGAAAATTATTTATGTAGATTTGTCTCGAAAAGTAATTTTATAATTTCATTGGGTTTAATAAATATACTATAATACAAATTAGTGATCAAAACTATATTTTAGATACCGTGTCAATATCTAAAAGAATAATTATTTATTATCAAAGGGAGTATATATTTATCCTATCCACCACTCATTTATAGCTACTCCTGTCTTATCCTATGGACGTGTTCCATCTTTCTCTCTCACCATCCAATGAAGCAGCCATGGAAGCTTTCCATAGCTCAAACTACAAGAGCAAGTAGAGGTATCGTCTCCTGTGATTACTACCCTTCTCGCTGATAGTCCGGTGAACGTTGAGCGGCGGAGTGGCAGGCCCGAGGGGGACATCCCAGCCAGGGTTCACAAAATCGCGTGAAAATCACGATTTTTGGTCATATCGGAGGGGTAAGACTTTTAAAACCGGCCGATAAATCGGTTAGAATAAAAAATTCAAAAAATTTAAAAATTCAAAAAAAATATGAGTCGTAAATATCGCGATAATCGGTGAAAATCGAGAGAAAATTGGTGCAAATTGAGAGAAAATTGCTCAAGGAATCAGCTTCGAGAAACAATCAATTGGCCGGTAAAAATCGGAAGAAAATCGGTCAAAATCGGTCGAAAATGAGAGAAAATCGCTAAAAAAATCGGCTTCGAGAAACATTCAACTGAATAGTGAAAATCGGGAGAAAATCGGAATTTTTTCTTCAAATTTTTGGATTTTAAAACCATGCGATATCTAGCGATTTTCTACCGATTTTTGAGCGATTTTTTTCGATAATCTAAAAACGAAAAGCGTCCGATTTTCTTAAAAAAGAAAAGGTGAACCCTGATCCCAGCCCAACGACAAAGGCGGATGAGAATTTTTTTAATAATATATTTTTTAATTAAAATTTCAAAACTATACTCGGGGAACAAAAATTACAGAAATATACATCTGTCGTCCGTCGGTTGGGCGACACAAACATATCGCCGAACCAACGGGCGACAGAAGGTTCTTCGAGTCTCTGACAGTATAAAAACCGCCCAATGAACAGGTGACAGGTCGACAGTGGACTTTTGTCGCCTGTTGGTCGGGCGACAGAGGGCGATTTATAAAATCGCCACGCGGCACCGTGCTCATTTGAGCCGATCGACAGCAGAGAAAGAAAAAAGAGAAGAAGAGAAGAAGAGAGGAGTGAAAAGGAGAAGAAGAGAGGAGAGAAAAATTTCGAGAACGAACTACACGAATTCATTTAAGGTAATTGTTCGTTGTTTAATTTTTTTAGCTATAAATTATGATACAGTAGAAATAATTTTAGATCTAATTATATTTGGAGGTTACGGATAGATCTAGCGAATGTAGTTAGATGTAGGTAAAGTAGAAATTATTTTTAGAAAATGTAGTTAGAGAAGAAATTATTTCGTTGTTTAATTTTTTTAGCAGTAAATTATGGTAGAGTACAAATAATTTTAGATCTAACTCATTTAGAGGTTACGGATAGATCTAGCGAATGTAGATGTTTTATACGGATCGAAGTACGTCGATATATATTTATGGGAATGTAGTTAGAGTAGAAATTATTTCGTTGTTTAATTTTTTTACCAGTAAATTATGTTGAGTAGAAATAATTTTAGATCCAAGTGAATTAAGAGGTTACGGATAGATCTAGCGAATGCAGATGTTTTATACCGATACAAGTACGTCCGTATATATTCATGGGAATGTAGTTAAAGTTGAAATTATTTCGTTGTTTAATTTTTTTACCAGTAAATTATGGTAGAGTAGAAATAATTTTAGATATTCATTTCTTAGGAATGTAGTTATATTTTCTACAGATAGATTTATATTTTTGTAGTATATATATGTATAGTTATGTTAGGTGTCACAATATTTTTTACGGAAAATAATTAATTCGTGGGTGAATGAATGGATTCGTAGATATGGCAGAACAAGTTCCATTTAGAATCTATTATGGAGAAGGGGTTGTAATGTATGGTTTGGAGGGTGCGAATCTAATTAACTTCCAGTATGTGGACAGAAGTTTGAGTAGGGTTGAAGAGCGCACATTTTCTTCTATGTTGAAGTGGTTGTATTATACTTTTCGGATAAAATAAGAGGAATGCCAACTGAAGGTATTTTGCCTATGTAGTATGCAAAACGATCCTATTTGTTGGGAGCTAGTTGAGCTGAAGGGAACCGCATCGTGGAGATCATATGTGAGGGGAGCAGAGCAACAGAGATGGACTCGGGTGCTTTTAGTGCAAGCATATGACAGGGATGTTGCCCCCCCCAGCAGCAGTTGGACGGCGGTGAGTGTAGTCAGCCTCAAAATGAGTTCAGTTTTGGTGACACCGAAATTGGGGGATCTAGCTATAACCAGTATGTTCAGCAATGCAACAATGACATCATTTGTCAAAGTGGTGAACAAGTTGAATTTGGGAAGGATGATGAAAATGTTGGACAAGAAGCGCGGGGACAAGCCGACGAAGGTGAGCAACTTGATGAAATAACAGCTAGGATGGAAGAGGAAGACCGTGAGTACAGCAGAGCAGAGGTGGAAGACAACGATGAGTCGGATGAGGAAGATGGAGGTATGGAGCCTCTTGTGCTAGCCGAGTGGAGAACACATCAATTTGATAAGTTGGCTGTCAATGAAAACAACGGTATACCTTGGTAGTATACTGACAATGAGGTTAGGCCTAACAGTATGTACCTGACAAAAGAGGCTATGCAGAATGCTGTGAAAGATTGGACCTTATCATTAAGAAGGATTTTTAGGGTTAAGAAATCCACCCCAACCTGCTACGACGTGGTGTGTGAGATCCATGGGTGTCCGTGGAGAGTACACACATACAAGCCCAAATGGGGCACCCATTGGTTATGCTCGAAGGTTGAGCAGCATAGCTGTATGATTGAGGAAACAATGATAACTCACAGGAACCTGTCACCCGGTATGTCGTGAACATCATGTACGCAGAGATAGTAGAGAACCTGAGTTTTGAGCCCCGTGCTATTATCCGAGCAATCAAGAATAGATATCAGTACACAATTAGCTATGAAAAGGCATGGAGGGCGAAACGGAAGGCATTATAAATGAGATTTGGGAAGTTTGAAGACTAGTACCAAAATCTGCCAGCACTGCTGAGTTGCATTCAGGGAAGAAATCCTGGCACTTACTATGATTATCAAGACTGTTCGTCAATCAAGTGGCCAACTAAAAGGCATCTAAGGAGAGTGCTCTTCGCATTCGGAGCTTGCATTAAGGCGTTCTATCACTGTCGTCCATTGCTGTGCGTGGACGACACATTCTTGACCGGGAAATAAATATTGACAGTTGTGAGCGTTGGTGGAAACAACCAGATCCTGCCTGTTGCCTTCGCCTTTGTAGAAAGCAAGAACTATGAGAGTTGGTTGTGGTTCCTACGAAACTTGAAGATTGGGGTTGTTAAAACTCGTCAAGATGTGTGCGTACTGCACGACAAGCATGATGGTCTGCTTAGTGCTATCAACTAGTTGCAAACAGGGGAAGAGGAGTCATTTCCATGGCCTGACTTGCAGAGCCGATGGTGCATGAGGCATTTGGGTGCAAACTTCTATAAGCAATTCAGGAAAAAGGAACTCATGAACATGTTAAAAAGACTATGTAAGCAGAACCAGGAGAGCAAGTTCTAAACTCTATGGAAAAATATTGATGAGCTGACAAGAAAACACAAGGAGGAGCAGACGAACAAGACTAGTGGCAGCGAAACACACGAGCAGGCGGAGCCTCTTTTCTCCTGCCAACAAAAGATGAGGCGACTAATCGTCGTCGAAGGAAAATGCCGATCAAATGTTTCTCGGACTGGATCAAGCACGAACCAAAAGAAAAGTGGTCACTATTATATGACACACATGGTGCCAGATATAGTGTGATGACCAGTAACTTTGCAGAAGTTTACAACTGGTTAATGAGAGGGATGAGGTGTCTCCCATTGGTAGGAATTGTTAAGGGAGTGCTGCAGGGCACAACCAAGTACTTTGTGGACAGGCATCAAGATGCTGAGATAGTAATGAGAGATGAGAAGTTCCTGTACTCTTCCATGATCACTAAATACATGGATGACAAGAGTCAGAAGGCGGCCAAGCATAGAGCTATAAAAGTTGGTGCACGAACACTGCGCTTCGAGGTGATCTGCAGGGATAAAGGTGGAACCAACCAGAAGGTTGTCACCCAAGAGTGCATATTACAGGCTGATTGCAAATGCTCTTATAACAAGCCATACCTTTTTGCATATGCTATGTTCTCATGTGATAGCCACATGTGCTTTATTTGGAATGCAATCTGGTACATATCTATCTGAATATTTTAGGAAGGAAAGGGTGATGGCAACTTGGAGCGAGGAGCTTTATGGTTATGGTGTTGTGGGTTCTTTCACCACAACTCCTGGTGTTGATGAAAGGTTCTGGGTCCCTGATTTTGATGTAAGAAGATGGAAAGTAGGGCGTCAGAAAACAAGGCGTATCAGAAATGATATGGATGAGTTAGAAGACGGCAAACACGTGAAGAAATGTTCATTCTGCAACCGAACATGACATATGTTCAAGAATTGCCATGCACAAAATGAAGAAGATGAAGCAAGAGATGGCAAACCGACGGTGGGGGATGGATCATCCTCTGCGAGGAATGCTGCACGACGCCAATGTACCATATGAGAAGCGATTTAATCGATGTACTGTGTGTTGTGTGAACCCTATTTTTTTACGTAGCTATAAGCATGTTGCATGTAGCTGTGAGTGTTGTGTCTTGACAAATTATTGTAATTGTTTCAATATATTGTTATGATGCCTGAACAGTTTTACATGCGTATTTGTTTCAACATATTGTTGTGATGCTTCTATAGTTTTTCGTACGCTTTTGTTTCTATATGCATTTTAATTATAACTTTCATTTATGTAATTTGCAAGTGTGGCTCACCAGCATGGAGATGACGAGTGGCCCTTCGAGTTGCTGGATCGGGTCATTGATCATTGTCACCGTGCCCACTTCACCACTGCTTTTCCAGAGGAGGGAGGGGATCCTGTGCAGCTCGGCGTACTTCGACCAAGGACACCGCAGTACTCTTGGGCGCTCGATCCTCATTGGATCCCCAGGTAACATTTTAGTATTTAAATTTCTAAATATATTTGTTGTAGTACCATGATTTTTCTTTTGTAGGCTTCGAGCTTCAGGGTTGCTGCCACTCGCCCGAATGGTGGAGGACGTGGGTCGTCGGTTCCCGTTCGACAGGTCCCTGATCACCGCTCTGGTGGATCGGTGGAGGCCGGAGACGCACACCTTCCATCTACCCGTCGGGGAGATGACAATCACTTTGCATGACGTCTCGTACCTCCTCGGCCTCCCGATCGTCGGTGACCCTGTGGTGGCCCAGAACGTCGACCCGACGTGGCGCCAGGAGCTACTTTAGAGGTTCCAGGGTGTGCTACCACCTCCTGTGTACCGTACCTTCAGTGGTACACACGGTTTGACACTTCGGTGGCTCCGATAGTTCGTGGTACACAACTAGCGTTTAAAATAACAAGTGATCTTAAATTTACAGCCGGCGCAAATCGTCGAGCCTGCGGACGAGTACAGGGTGAGCCGCCACCTGGAGGCGTACCTGTTGTGGCTGTTTGGCTGGTGCTTGTTCACAATCTCCCATAGGGATAGCGTGGAAAGGCACCTTGTCAAGTTCGTGAGAGAAATCGCTGACGCACCCCTGGATGCCGTGCCGCAATACTCTTGGTGGTCCACAGTGCTGTGCAGCACGTACCGTGCGCTTTACGACGGTTGTTCACGGATCGCCGATGGGTCAACCTTTAGAGGATGTCCACTGCTAGTACAGCTGTGGGCATACGAGAGGTTCCAGATCGGGCGGCCCGACATCGACTTGTGGCCTCTTGAGAAAGCAGGCGATGACGATGTCGATGGTCCGACCATGGGCACCATCTGGTGTCACCGACGGGTAAGATATTGCAATTACGATTTTCGTACTTTTTCTTTAACATTTGTGAGTACTAACGGTAACGTTCTGTCGTCACTGCAGCCTAGGTGGGCACACAGGACGGTGCAGATGGGCTACCCACAGTTCGTCACTGCGTTCGACCACCTCACCGATGACCACGTATGCTGGACGTCGTACGCAGAGGCAAAGGTCCAGCTTCATGTGACGGGTGCCTTGTCCACCCTTTGCACACGAGACGCGGCGTACTGGTGCACTCGTTGGTTCCTCCTATTCGACGTCCAGGTCGAGGGTTATGCTATCCATCGAGTGATGAGGTAGTTCGGCCTACGACAGGAGTTCCCAGTGCAGGTCAGTCGTCTGGTTCCACACGACGCCCACATGTAAGTTCCCTGCATCGATGTTCTATAATTATTATCGTGTATTGTCATCTAATAATGCTATATTTATTTCTGATCCACAGCCAGACTAGGAAGGGCGTGCATGGGGCCACCCCCTGGCACGTACGTATGGCGCCATGGGTCGAGCAGTGGGGAGGACCCTCGAGGAGTGCTGGTGTACTCTTACGGACTTAGTTAATCCTTCCACAACACACCGCACACCACCAAGCAACACAACACTACCCATCTCAAACCTACAGACATGACTCTGTCGACCTTAGAGCGAAGTGACAAAACCCTGCCACCCACCGCTTTCTCAGAGTGAAACAATAACATGCTGCAGCACACTTTTTCGAACTGAGTCGACAACACGCTGTAGCCCGCTTTTTCCGAGTGAAATGACAACACGTTGCACCCCACTTTTTTAGACCAAAGTGGACGATTTGACGATGCACACCACAGCCTTCTAAGTGCGATGTGACAACATGTTGGTATCAGCTTTCTCACACTGATTCAACAACATTCTGCACACCACCAAACGACAACAACAACACCCTTCCACCCACCTCTTTTTAAGACTGAAACGAAGCCACGCTGCAACCCGCTTCTTCAGACGAACGGGCGATAGATAATAAATCAATTATTGGTGGGCACCCTATATAAGGTAGTATGTTGCCCTTCATATCACCCACCTGTCTTCCTTCTCACCGAGCGAGACCAAGAGGAAAGACAGAACCGAGAGAAGAGAGAAAAGAAGAGAAAAAAGAAGAGAGAAGGGAAGGAGAAGAGAGAAAAAAAAGAGAGGGAGCAAAGAATAAAAACAAGTGGAGAATCAACCGAATATGCCGAGGCGTGCAAGTGGAAAGGGAAAGGGGAAAGCAAATGAAGAGGGAGGCGCTTCGGGCTGTTCGCTCAATTCAGCGTACCAGGACCTCCTCCTACCTCGTGGAGCTATCCCACCGTTGTGTTTGTGCGGAGATTCTTGCAGGCTTGTCCGCTCTTGGGAAATTACAAATTGGAAGAGGAGGTATTGGAAGTGCCGCAACTACGCCTTTGACCCACCGGAGAAGAGCTTAAAGAATCGCCAGATGGTAATAATCATACATGTTTCGTAATATTTCTATATGACACTTTGCTAATTTATGTGTCATGCAGTCGCCTCCGTCACTGTGTGAATTTGAGCAGTGGTTTGATATGGAGATCAACCCCGAGGACCAAAGATTTCTTGATCAAGCAAACTGGGATGAGGAGCTCAGGCAGCAGCTACAAGAGCAGCGTGATGCAGCACGCGAGGAGGCATGTAGAAAGGAAGTGGAGGAGAAGGAGGCCGAGAGAGAGAGAGAGAGAGAGAGGGCACGTCGTGCCAGAGAAGTCCCATCGGAGGCATGGGCGAAGGGGAAGTGGCCTCGATGCACTCAGTAGACGTCTGATTTCAGAATGTGGCGGACCTTAGTTTCCATAGTTTTAAGTCGTAATAAAGAATGTGACTGACCTTATCTTCCGCAGTAACTTCTAATTTCAGAATCGCACTTTCTCTAATCTCCCTCTCCCACCCTCATTTTGCAATAAAGAAAATCGGAAACTGTGGCCACTTAGGGGTTTTCGTAGGCTCGCGGGCCAAACTGTATACGGCCCAGAAAATACAAGAAAAATAGCGAGTGACCTGCGCAACGCAGGCTACTACTTATGTACGGGCGATCAGGTCGGACGTTGCCCCAGCACGAAGTTGCGAAAATAAAAAAAAGGCACACATAGCTAGCTGTCGATCACCTATGTATCGAGGATTATATTTGAGAAGCATCATGTGTGGCTGAGCATTACATTTATTTCTGCAATTTCAAAAAAAAATAAGTTATTAAAAAAAGTTGAAATAAATCCTGTCGCCCGTTGGTAGGGCGACGGGCCTCCTTTCGCCCGTTGATCAGACGATTTTTATCCTGTCGCCCTACCATCGGGCGACAGAACCTATGTCACCCATTCATCGTGCGACGTGGCCTTCTATCGTCCGTTGGTTTGGCGATATGTTTGTATCGCCCAACCGACAGGCGACAGGTGTATATTTCTGTAATTTTTGTTCCCTAACGTAGAGTTTTGAAATTTTGAATAAAAAGTGTATTATTAAAAAAAAATTCAGGCGGATGATGTTGGTTGGTGATGAGAGGCGGAACCAGTTGGGTTGCCGGGTATGCACCGGCACCCCGAATTTTTTTGAGAATTCTAGAACTACCTTTACTAATAGATATTACAATGCATTTTGATTTCAATACAATTTGATAATACTTAAATGATTTAGATAATAATTACATTTCATACCTCATAGTTGCTAAATCTTTTTCTCTACTAAGCTACCAACCATATGGCACCTTACAATTGATAGATAAAATAATTTTTTATCACTTATACAAAGTTTTTTCTCAACTTAGCTACCAACCATTCATTTACGTTGTTGTGCTCTTCACGATGAGTGCATTGAATCAATACAAATATTGGGTATTTCATATGGAAATTCATACTATACAACAATCAATACTTGCGAATTAAGCATCAGTATACAAGCGGCGGCGCGGCAGGCAACGCACGACCCGAGTGGGTGGCACAGCAAGCGACTTGGGTGGGTGACGATGCGGCTGCAACGCGCGGGCTGAGCGAGCAGCGCGGTAGGCAGCGTGGCAAGCGGCTGGGGCATGCGGGCGGAGTGGCGTGTGCTGGGAGAGTAGCGGCGGGCCAGGCGGCTTGGGCGGGCGGCAATGCTGCGTGGATTGGGCGAGTGGCAGTGCAGTAGGCAACGCGTAGGCTGGGCGGGCGGTGCGGCAGGCAATGCGTGACCCGAGCGGGTGGCACAACAAGCGGCTTGGGTGGGCGATGACGTGGTGACAACGTGCCCGCCTTAGCAATCGTTAAACTAACTCCGGAGGGTTATTTATCTTACCGTGGGCACGATCAACCTGAACATGAGGTTCAATTCCTGCAAGCAACCGAAGAACAAGCAAGAACAATAGTATAACAATCTGAAATTGCGAAAAAGAGTTGAAAACAAAAACAAGTTGGAGTCTTATTGGCGATCTTGACAAGGTGGCTGTCCAGTACAACTCGCAGGATCAAATTTACACTTGGCTAAACTAATTAAATAAAATCCAAGCCCTAAAAGAGACGGCGACTATCTATTTATGAGGGATAGGGCCATAGGGGCGCTGGGAACACAGATAAACAGGTGGAGGCCAATGACAAATCAATTTATAAGGCCCAAGGCCCATGTCCTCTCGGACAGTAAAAATGATGTCACTTGTTCGGTATATTCCTGTCAACTTAGATGGAATTTGAAGATGATGCCAGATCCATTAGAAAGAGGACAAAGAAATCTTTCAAACAAATACTCATGGATCCCGAACACCCTTGTGGATCAAAAGTTATGGCCATTTTAAGTTGGTGCTATTAGGGAGGCCGAATCTGAGTTGATCTTGCGCACATGACGAACGGGTTTCTTGCTTGACGTTTGGAGGTTCTTCTCCTTAGTTCCTAAGGACAATAAAATCATCACAAGGATTCCATTCATTAAAATATTTGTATGCAACCCAAGTAACGCATTCACCTGGTAATTGAATTGACGTGCACGAGCTCGAGTAACTGGTCCTTGAATTACATCATCGGTTTCAATTTGATGTGTTGGCATGGCTGTATCCATGCTTGTGATGTCCTCATCAGCGGTAGGCGGCACGGCAAGCGGTTCAGGCGGCACGGCAACGGCTGGGGCAGGCGGGCGGAGCGACGTGGGCTGGGAGAGTAGCGGCGCGGCAGGCGGCTCGGGCGGGTGGCGATGCTGTGCGGATTGGGCGAGTGGCGGTGCAGTAGGCAATGCGTAGGCTGAGCGGGCAGCGCGGCAAGCGAGTGGGGCGGACAATGCAGCAGGCAGTGCACTTGCCGGGCGCACGGCGCAGCAGGCAACGCCCGGGCTGGGCGAGCGGCGAAGCAAGCAGCTCGGGCGGCCAATGGCACTACACCGGCACATCCATAGTAAAATTTCTAGTTCCGCCACTGCTAGTTATGAGGCCAGGATGCTCCCCCTCCAAGCGTCGGTGAAGAAGCATTACTACATCCTCCACTTCAATCGAGGAGCTCTAGTACTCCTCACTACCCATTTGGTCCTCCTAAAAGTACGCTTTGTTTCGTGCATTTGCTCGAATTGTTGCAAAAGTGTTTTTAATTGTTGCAATGTTTTTATCGAATCTTCTAGCAAGATATATTCTTGTTGCAGTGGGTTGCTGATTTGTTGCACGGGTAGCAACCTCTTGTTGTCTTTTTAAAAATTTGTTGCAACCGAAGTGCACGAAGAACAAAGGTGTTGTTGCTTTTTTTTTTTGGCACCGATTGATAAAATTTGATGCGTCTTATTTGGATTTTGTTGCACTACCCGATTGAATTGTTGCACTACCCAAACAATATTTGTTTGATCTTCGGTGCAAGAGCAGCGACACATCCATGCGAGTGTGCACAGCATGGCGCCATGCGTGGCATCGCAACAGTTGACGGTGGGCATAATTTTGTTTTGGTGAGTTCGTGTTTGTTGCATTGTGAGCGATGATTTGTAGTAAGCTTAAGAACTAATTGTTGTGCTTATCAGATTTTTGTTGCACCGGATATAACAGCTAAGATTGATGTAGATCCGATCAAGGTTCAAAAAATAACAAAAATTGCTCGATTTTCGCTCGTATCGATGCGGCTTAGCTTCTAAAACTGCTCGGTAAACCTGTCCAATTCAAAAATTCAAAAATTTGAAAAATTTATGCGACGTAAACCAATTGAAAATCGATAAAAACCGCTTGATTTTCAAAGAAAATCACTCCATTTTTGAAGAAAATCGTCAAAAAATCGACCACCAAAAGAGTTCAACTAGTCCGTCGATTTTCCACGAAAATTTGTCGATTTTTTTTTAAAAAAGGTCAATTTTTATTAATTTTTTTATTTTGAAACTATATCATTTTTTACCAATTTTTGCCTTGATATTTCTTATTTTTTAATTTCGAATTTTGAGCAATTTTCCAAATCGATTTTTTGAACCCCGGACCCGATAGACGTATAATGGGACGTTCCTATCGTACATCCGATTGTAATGACTCCCACGTAGATACGTACATAGGAGATGATGCGGCACATAGATTTTTGTTGTGCAATGCAGAGGACATCTCCGTGCCCGTCGACGGGCGCGCGGCGAGCGTCCTCGAAATCGAGAACAACCCATGTTCGATAATTGGTCGCCCGTGGCCTTTATGGCGCCGGTTGATAGCTCCACCTCGCCTGACCCCGCCCGGAGGTTTGTGATACTGTGTGATGGCTACGTCGTACTGATCGACCCGGAGACGGCACTGCTCAACCTGCACGAATATAGCAAGCGACCCGGAAACCGTCGCTCGTAAAACCTGACAGATTTTTATACTAAATCTGGCATATTTCTTAGACACAATTACAAAATAGCGTTATCCCCAACTGTGAAATCGCTGGCAAACGATATCTATCACTTGCCACATTCCTGCAGCTCGAAAACTAGGGGAGCTGAAAGCACCTACCGAACTAGAAGCTCGGTAGTATGTGCTTTCGAGCTGCAGGAGTATAGCAGGTGTGGTCTGCAACGCTTTCGTGGTCGAAGATATGATTATTTTTGTAATTACGATCAGAAAGAGGTTAGAAAAATGGTCGCATCTTAATTTTTGCAAATGCTGGACGCTCAACATGAAGCACTTTGGCATGCGGGGACAAGTTCTTGGTCACTTGGGGTTTATCTGAATCTGAGATAGTCTACGTGCATATACTTAATTTTGATTAATCAGTCATAGAAATGCGCTGCTAGCTGTGGACTATGCGTTAAGTTCGTAAGGGAAAAGGTGCACTTTAGTTCTCTCAACTTTAGGTGAGGTCAGTGGCGAAGCCAGGACTAAATTAGAGGGGAGGTTAAGCTAAACATTTCAACTACTAGTAAAAGCTAAATTCATACCTAAATAACCATTTAATAAGTGAAACAAAGTAGAAGTTTACAAGATACTCACATAAATGAAGTTACTAGGCACACTAGCTACGAGTTGGATTCGAAGGCAGCAGGCAAGCATTTAAATGTAAGTAAAGAAAAAAAAATTACAACAAAGAGATAGTAAAGAGGAAGAAAAAACTATCCAAGCATCAAGCATTAGTAAGGTCAAGACTCAAGAAAGGAAATGATCGTTTTGTTTTCTTCAAAGAAAGGCAAATGTCTGCTATCCAACAGATTTTGCGTTGACAAATTTGGAACTAAATAGTGCCTTGATCCATGCGCTCAATGGTTTTTCAGCAGAACACAGATCATAAAAACCCAAACAACTGGTACAATGCAGAAATATGAGGCAAATATTGGTTGAGGTACACTTTAAGCATTAAGCCTTATTACTAGCTCATACATTGTATTCTTTTAGGACTTCCATTTGCAGACTATTTAAATCATTCATAGGACAATGATCAGCTAAGGGTCATCAGAAAGACAATTTGGTCACATGGAGTATAGGACAATGATCAGCTAAGCTGCTAAGGCCCTTATAAGTTTTTTCTCACCCCATTTAATCTCCCTCCCTCTCTCTTCACTCCCACCCTCAGCCCAGCCGTTCGGCTGTTTCTTCCCCAAAGAAACCCGACGCCCCCCAAGCCGAGCGCTCCCCCTTGCAGTCCTCCCGGCCGGCGCCCTTCTCCCCACGCCGGCGCTCCTCCCTGGCTCTCCCTCCGGCGCGCCTCCCCCAGCCGGACTCGCCCTCTCCTGGCTTCCCCTGCTCCGGCTGAGCTCGCCCCTCACCTCCCTCCTCTGCCGAGCGCAGCGGCAGCTCCTCCCGGCCTTCCCTAAGCCGAGCGCCGCCGCCCTGCTGTCCCCTGTGGTCGGCGACGCCCTGGAGAGCCCCGGCCGGCACGCCGCGTTGGAGCAGGGGCGCACGCTGGCTTCGCCTTTGGGTGAGGTTAGAGAAAGCATTCTATTTCTAGTAGATAAGGTTCGTGCATGTGCTATTCTATCCTAAGTGCTACTGGTTGGGTTATTCAGTTTGATTTAATTTTAATGATTGTAACATTATTTGTTTCATTTGTGATATTTTAATATTATTTAGTATAGTAGATAATATAGAATACCGCATATTATATCGTTAGAGTAAATAGTTGTCAATCATTTAAAGCTAAATGTTTGTAGATAGTCAAGCCATGTACGATGTCTTTTATAAGCCAACTTTATTAATTTTTCAAATATACATAACCTATTTTTTATAAATTTTTAATCGAAATCTCTAATAGTACAGACAATAGTCGTATCCACAGCCACTCTAATAACTGGGACAATAATTGACTATATAAATCATTAAGGATTGGTGCATATGCGTTATTCTCTCTTGCGTTATCTCTTCTTCATATTACAAAAATCATATATGGTAAGGCTTAAAGACAGTTAAGGCCACGTCATTGGACGTGTCATTACAGTCATATCCATATTTATCTACTTTCTTTTTAAATAATGTGCACAATTTTTAAGACGGACACTTAAAAATCCAAAATATTGTCATATTCGTGCGGAATATTTGTGTGTCACTATCACCATTCGTCGATGATCAACAGATTATCACCATTCGTCAATAGATAGTGTTATACCCGCACTCTCCATTCTCGGGGCAAGTTTCTTTTGCATTAGACATTTTGGTTCTTTTTGGTATGATATGGATAGAATATCTGTCACTTTATGAAAGAATTTTACCTGACGAATCTGAATAATCTCCAGGAGTTTTTCTTTTATATATTGGGCAATGCTTTATAAAAAAAATCAATCTAATACAGAGAGAGCTTTTCCCCTTATATTGTATATGCTTCTACTTGCGATTCTACTTTTGTTCGTGTGTTCCAGTGGGTGTGCTGTTGATTGAGCAGGAGAATGACTACATTTTACAACACGTTATCAGTACGAAGCTCTACCGTGGTTGATCGTGATCATCTGCATGCGTCAATCTATACGGCATCTAATTCATCTTGCGACACGCGATATACGATACTGTAAGCCCTACGTAAGTGAATTGCATCTACGATATCGCTAATCCTGCAGATCGCGGCTTTTGGGCCTATGTTACTATTCATCGTAGATCACTGTTCATCACAAAAAAAGAAAAGAAAATTCACCAACCCAAAGGCCGGTTGTCGCCTCGTGGCCTCCGGCCCTTACCACCATGGCCGCGAGCGGCCACCCGCAACACCGCCACCCTCGGCCGCACAGTTGCCACCCACAGCCGCCTGCTGCGCCGCCATCTATGGCGGTGAAATCACCTGTCGGGACCCGAATTTGCAAATCCGGACCCTCTGTGTATTCAGCACTAGTCCAGGAACGCGCTAGTGCACACAGTCTCAACATTGGTAAATATCACAATCATACTCAACGAATTAATAAGGTACCTTAAATAGTTAACCAAGCTGGTTGCTCGACCTTAGGGTCAAGTTACAAATATACGCCTCGTAGGGCGAGACTTATTAAAATAGAAATAACTGCAGCGGAAAAATAAGATAACATCGTGGCGTCATCCAGTATACCACAGGCAACTGACTGGGCTCGCTCCCTAGTTAGACGGTTCTTCTGGGAACTCCTCCTCCAAAGCTGGTGTAGACTCTTCTTCAACTGGTGTTGTATTGCGGCAAGGGTGAGTACTTGGTACTCAACAAGTCATGCACAGAATGCAGCTAATATACTACATGCATGGCTTAATACAAAGGAGTGGCTCAAGGTATATTTGCAGTAAAGAGCATTTAACAAGTATCATAAGTAGATTCGAAAGCAGTAAAAACAAGTATAGCATCAATAACTTTTCCAGGAGTTAAATAAATATCTTTTCCCGATTCTAATCCACATTTCCATCAACATCATTATTAAACCAAACCCAACCTTTCAAGTCCAAGTTATTTTCAAGAAAGTCTAACCCTTAACTGTAATTCCCGAGCGATGTCCATTACCGCGGACACGGCTATTCGAATAGATTTTACACTCTGCAGAGGTTATGCACTTTACCCACAATATACAGCCAAACACCACAAAGGCGAATGTCCGTAACAGAGTCTTTCGGAAACTTCTAACAGTACAAGTGGTCCTCTCCGGTGATTGCACCCTAACCCTTCCCTTAGCGAAGGCGAAGTTTAGGCCAATCCACCGTTAGATGGGTACCTGGCCGTAGCCCCGGTACGCTCCCCCGTACAACTACACAAAGGGTGTAGTTGACATCCTAAGGTCCCACAGGTACGTTATTAGCAACTTAATCAACTAGGTCCGTCCCATTACAGACATGTGGTTGCACGTTTGACTCAGTTCAAAGGCTTGCAAGGTTAAGTCCTTAGGGTGACCAGGGCAAGACTATCCGAAGAACCAACACAACGTTCCCGGTACCACAACTGGCCCACCCGATCATTCTTGCCACATGCCCCGGTCGAAAACTATTTATCAAACCCCCAGTTGATTACCATGCACCACGTGCCATCAACATCACAACACATGATACCTTTCCAAAACAGGTTCAATATATCATTAAGTCAATATTAACATTTGATTGTCCAAAATCATGTTATGAGCACGTAGCAGGTCTAAGCAATATTCTACAACGATCTAAATTCCCATGTTGGCAATTTAGTAATGTCCAACTATTTAATCCTCAACTAGAGTGACAAGGGATCATGGCACATATATAATTAACCAAGGTGTCATACAGCAATTTGGCATTTATCTAGATTCCCCATATTTAAATAAAGTATTTTCTAATTAAACTAGCATGCAATAGTTTTAAATCGAATTAATTTGAAATTGGGATCAACATTGTCAAAGCAGAACTTGCCTTCAAAAAGTACTTGTTCTTGGTCCTGAGATGGCTCCTGGGTTAACACTTCTCCTTCGAAGCCTTCGGGCACTTCAACGTCTACTCGTAAAGCGTGCAAATAGCAATAAATAAATAAACAGTAGACAAAAAGTGTCCAAGCATCCAAATAAAGTTCATAAATAGAGAGAGCATAATTTTATGAATTTTTAGAAACTGGAATCGTCAAATTCGGAGTTTAAACGCAAAAGTTATAAGCATTTAAAATTTAAATAATCAATTAAATAATATTACAGAGAAAAACTTTGGTACAAAATTTAAATAAAATTCATCATTAGGTATATCTCAATTTTATACAAATTTAGAAATTTGAGTCACTCAAATCGGAGTTAAAATGCAAAAGTTATAAACGTTTGAAGTTTGAAACAAATTCTGAAATCAATATTTTGAATTAATAAATCATTTTCTTTTTCGAAAATTCATTTATTGCGTCAGCGTGACACGTGGACCAATCGGGAGCCGCCACGTCGCCTCGGGTCCATGGACCCGGCGCACGATTTGGCTCGGTCCACCGTGGGCTCGGTCCACGGCTCGTGTCGCTGACAAGTGGGCCCTGCCGGTGATGTCAGCACACGGCTCAGCCGAGTGGGCTGACAGCAGCACCGTGACGCCGGACGCCATGGTGCGCTTGGTGAGACGCCGATACCGGGCCCCGACACGCTGGCCCCACGTGTCGAGACACGCCCACGCGCGCGCCGACCGCGATCGCGGCCCGCCTCCGCCACGTGGTTAGATCTCGGCCGCTGATTTGAAAATCAACGGCCCCATTGATCTGGCTTAACGCAGTAGAAAAACTACTCGGCTGATCTGGACCGTTCGATCTTGATCGGACGGTCAATATCCAATCTAACTTTTACAACGCGGCTAACCCTAACCGTTTGATCTAATGGCTGAGAATGGATCTAGTACTGAGCGGTTTAGGCTACGTGGCACAATCTACGCCGTTGGATCTAAATCCAACGGTTGGGAATAGATCTGGGATTAGCACGTGGGATCTCACCGGGAGGTGACGTGGCGCGATCTGGGCCCTCAGATCTGGATCGGACGGCTGGTGGAGCTCGGTCGACGGCGATGGCTTGCGGCGGCGCTGGTTCACCGGAGACGAGGACGGCGACGGCGTTGCGGGGCTCCTCCGGCGAAGTGAGTGGTACTCACCGACGCGGCTTGACCTCACGGTTCCGGATCTGTGCTCAACGGCGGCGGAGGACGGCGGACGGCGGCGGAATCTGCAAACGAACGCGGCGGAGCGCTAAGCCAACTACGGCGAGCGATTGCGACGCAACCACGACGGCTTAGGCGGCGTGAGCTAGGGCTACGGGTGCGCACAGAAGTCGGCAACACGACAGCGGCGGCGACGCATTAAATAGAGCCCTCGGCGTCCGTGAAACACGCGGAAACCGAGGCCCACTCCGTTGCGGCGGCGGAATCCGAGTTGGATTCGGATTGGCTGACGTGGCTCAACGTCAGCCGTTGGATCAAGATCCAACGGTGCGAGGGTTTGGGCTCGGTGCAGCTCGGCGAGCTGGCCGCTCGGTCGGGCTCGGGCTCGCTGACGTGGCTCTATCGTGGCCGTTGGATCAAGATCCACCGGTCACGCGGAGTTAGGTTCGCCCGGTGGTTCGGCCGAGCAGGTAGCTCGAGTCGGACTCGAGTCTGACTCGGACTCGGGTCCGGTCGGATGAACAGTAAAACCCACTCGATTTTCCAGCGATTAAATAATCCAATTAATTTCTCAGAAATTCATTTAATTCATTAAAAAATAGCAAAACACTCAGAAAAAAATCCAGAAAAATTCTGGAAAATATTTTGGAACATTTTGGACTCAAATAAAATATTTCGAACAAATTTTATTTGCAAAATCAAATTCTTTAATTATTTCAAACGGGAATAAATTCAAATAAATTCCAAATAAATCCAAATAAATTCCAAAAAATATAAAAATTCACCAAAGTGCCAAATCACACATGAATTTAAGAAAAGCAAAATTTTGGGGTGTTACATCACCGCACCATGACGCCCAACTAGCGCCCCTCCTACCACCAACGTCCGCGCGTTCAACAAGAAGTCGCGCTCTCGCTGCCGTTGCACGTCCGCGCACTCCGTCCACAGCGCCAACCTCAGCCCCACGGCCAGCAGCCGCTACACATTGCTAGCGGCCGGCTACATGATTCGCCACTGCCGCCGCCGTCGACTTGCGCTGTGCCTTCTTTGGCCGTCATCGCCGCGCCACGGCAAGCATGCCCGCGTGGCGGCGCTCTCGCACCAGCACGATGACGGTGGCAGCGCCGTGCCCTTCTTCCGCACCTTGGTGGCCACATCTGTGCCTATACGAGTCGCGCGACGACGGAATTCACGCCCGCGCCTCTTCACCTTCTACATTGGCGGCGCTACGCCCTAGTCGCTTCGCCTACTGCATCAGCGGTGGCCACGCCTGTGTCGCTTCTCTTCACGCGTGTCGGACGTCACGCCCGTAGTGATGATGGTAGCGCCTATGACGCCGGCGCTGATTGCTTCGCATGGAGCAGAACAAAATGACGGCTAGGGTTTGCCAAACCCTAACTGCCGCCTTTAATGTGGCTGGGCTGACCATTCCTAATGGGTCATTTATTTTTTTCTTCCAAGGAAAAATAAAAAAGAAAAGTAAAGGGATGATTTAATTTTTTTACCCTTGAATTTATTAGAAATTTCAAAAATAGGTTAATAAATTCTGGAATTCATATTAAATCCTAAAAATTAGATTTCTAGTTATATGGACTTTCCTAAATTTTGGTAAAATTGGTATTAGCACATATTGAAAATACCATACCTTTGGGTTTTACTTCTCTAGCATTATGCCTTATTCATTATGTGCTGAAAATTAATTTTCTATCATTAAGTAATTTTAAAAATTGTTTAATCATTAATAGAAAAATGCAAAAAATGCTAGAAAATTCTGAAAATTTATGGATGACACATTAGAATATTTTTGGTTCTATATTTATTTTCTTATCATCATTCCACATTTTATCTGTATTAGAATTTATTTTCCTATTGTTAAGTACTTCTAATAAAATTGTTGGTAATCAACAGAAAATCACAAAAATGCTAGAAAAATTCTAGAAAATTCCAGATAGAATTTTAGGAGCCTTCTGTCTCTGAATTTATTGTCCTAGCATAATTTCACATTGAAATTTATTTTCTGCTATTTAGTAATTCTAAAAATTGCTTAAATAATTAGCAGAAAACCATGGAAATTGCTAGGAAAATTATGAAAATTTTTAGATAATTATCTGCTGAATGGATAGAGATCAAGCTTTACTGATTAAAGAGTGAGCATGAAATACAATGATTTTACTAGCAGTAAAAGTTATTTTGTATAAATAGAAATAGGGTATGTTGGACATAGCATAGAGGGAATTTACCGAGCTTACGTTGAATGGCAACAATTACCTTACCTAGACGATGAATATTAATATAAATCTTATAGGTTGATCCTTTGTAGTTACTATTTTCCCAGCTTGAAGATAGCACCTTTGCTCTTCCCAAAAACGATAGGTGTACGGTTTTGCACTTTCTGAAGCACCATTTTCATACGGACCTGAATGTTGTATATTTTGATGGAAGATGACCATCTAGTATTTTTGAATTCCCTGAAGGAAAATATATAACTAGCAAAGATCCGTCCTGTTGCCAGAAGCACAACACAGATGGACCCTCCCGCACTCTCAAGAATTTAAAAGCTATGGTAGCATATAACTTTGCCATGCACAAACTTATCATTGAACTAACATTATGTAACCAGAAAGTTACTAATGCTAAATTGATCACAAGATATTTTGCACCTTCCACCCCAACATAAGGATGCTGCTGCAATAGTATCATCATGCCAAGTACCAGAAGTATTCTGAGCTTATATGCATTTTACTAGAAGCAGAAAAGCATGATGAACTCCTGACGAAGAATCATCATGCACATTATAATGGAAGTCATGTAATGTTCGAAGAACATGCAAATGCTCAGCGAGCTAGCAATAATCGATGGCCACAAAAAAGGCCAAAGGAATAAAGGAGATAAATAGAAGAGTGGCAGATCGGATAGGGAAGAAGAAATTTATAGTGGATAAGTAAAGTTAAATGGCCAAGGGTTTCCAAAAGCAAGATTAAGCTAAATAAGGTTGCATACCATGAATAACCCTGTTTTAGGTATGGATGCACTGGCTATTAATTGTGCAACTATCGCATTCCAAAATATGCAGTAGACCTTTATACAAAATCCACTGGAAAAGTCAATAAGACCCGGGGAAATAATGTTATGTCATACTTCATCGTATGACTTGTTGTTGACATGGATGTTGAAAAATATGATAACATGTCTCTTAAAATTATTGAGTTCGAGAAGTCCCAGAAGGACATA
The DNA here is from genome assembly GCA_036346355.1 of Rhipidocladum racemiflorum. Lineage (NCBI taxonomy): Eukaryota > Viridiplantae > Streptophyta > Magnoliopsida > Poales > Poaceae > Rhipidocladum > Rhipidocladum racemiflorum. The sequence continues at coordinate 38,850,921 of CM070569.1, read as the reverse complement.
TACGACTCACATGGAGACCCAAATTAGTCTTCTAAGTATTCCTTCACTTTGCTAATCGATGTCACATATTCCTTATAAGTACCCTTATCAATTTAGCCTTAGTTTCTGAGTGAACATTTGGTCTACGCTCCTGTTGAGTGATTATCATTTAAAATTGAATAAATAGCCATTTCTCAGATATTTGATTAATTGTGCTATATTTGTTCTATATTCTACATTTTTTTATGCAATAATTGTTTGATTATTAAATCATACTTATAATATAGAACAAAACATAACCCAATGGCGGAGGAGGAAATCTGTCTAGAAGACAGTTGTACCATACTAAGTGAATTGAAAATATTGTGACTACCGCACGAAGCGATACTTCCATAGCCGGCACTGGAAAAATACCATATTATACCCTGAGTCCAGTCGTACTCTCTCAAGTTTTAAATACATTGGTTTGAATGGTTTTCATATGCAGACAAAGAATGGATGGTACAAAATGCCTATTCATGACTAAGATTAATGGGTGTAATAAACGTGGTTGAAAAACTTTCTCGAGGTTATACTATGCATATATAAAATCTGAAGTTTATATTGCGATGAAAACTCAGAAATATTTAAGATCTAGCAGATCGACTGTATTATCCTGAGTTGAATATTACGAGAAAAATAATTAATAATTCTACTGGCCATGGCATAAAGACTTTCCTAAATCTAAATATTTCTTATGCACTGTTTGTGCTATAGGAAAACTCATAGCAAGATCTTCTTACCTAAAAGTTAGGGAAGAATCACTGAATTTCTGGAGAAAATTCAAAGTGATATATGTGGACCCATTTCAACCCCTCTCGGGCTCATTCATATATTTCATGGTACTAATAGATGCTTCTACTAGTGGTCCCATGTTTGTCTCTTATCTACTGGGAACCAAGCCTTTGCAAAATTAATTGCCCAAATAATTAAGTTAAGAGCCTCCTTTCCGGAAGAAAGGACCAATTCTACTCGAATAGATAATGCTGGTGAGTTTATCTCACAAGCATTTAATGATTATTGTATGGCTTTAGGAATTATTGTAGAGCACCTTGTACCTCATGTCCATACTCAAATAGCCTTGCAGAGTCATTAATTAAAGGAATAAAATTTATTGCTTGAACAATCTTGCAGAATAATAAGCAACCCACCAGCTGTTGGGGCCACACAATCTGTACACTACGATATTAATTTAACTCAAGCTAACTGCACATTATAAAATTTCCCTATTGCAGATAGTGCATAGAAAAGAATTATGTGCGTGGAAAAGAATTAAGTATTTCTCATATGTGCAAATTTGACTATGTTGTATATATGCTAATCTCTCCACCACAGCGTATCACCATGGGACCTCACCAGAAGTTGAGGATCTATGTAGGTTATGAATATCCTTCAATTATTTAATACCTAGAGCCTATGACAGGGAATCTGTACACAACTCGGTATGGTGATTGTACTAAGGACGTTTTTTCAGCATCAAGGGGAGATAAGTACCACATTAAAAAAATGCCTAGTCCTTAGATCCACTCACTAAAGATACCAAACTTGAAGTTCGGAGTGAAATAAATCTGTAACAAATAAGTTAATAATCTGTTGGAATATGCCCTAGAGGCAATCATGGAGATGATTATATTTCCTAATATTCATGATTTATCATCTTGTTCCTTGAATAGTCTCATCATTATTGATTTAGCAAGTATGTGACTTGTTGGTGAAACTCTATAATGACCATATGATGGTTATTCAGTAATCCCTAGTCGATAATCATATGAGGACACATATGTATAGACTAGCATATATATTGGTTGATAACCATATTTCATGGGTCATGGATATGGAGATATCAAACCAATAATATAGGCTCATGTTAGAGAACATGGAGTTGGATCGACCCACCCTGAGACACTGCGAGAACGTTGTATTCTTCTTATCATCAGTTGGTCTCAGAATAATGTGTATGCTATATCCTTAGACCTGAGATTGTCGCATGTTCTTGAGATGGAGAAAATTGTCATTCTGCCATTCTCCAGATGCGGTATCACCCAAATGCCATCCTCTACTTTGCAATCGCCAAAATGACACTCCCTTCGATTTCACTTCATTTCCATGCCATTTTGGTTGATTTCGGTGGATTTTCCGGATTATGGCATTGTGAAATGACACTTCTGCCCACGGTCGCTCTTCCATCCATTTGCAACAAAAGAAGGATGCATTAACACGAGCAATCAATTTCAACTACAACTCCACAAAGCAGAGTTGATTATACTAATCGATAATATGACGCATCTCATCTCCTCGCTTCGCCTGCGCTTAGTCTGCCGCTCTCATTCTTGCGCCTAGTCTTCTTTGCTTGTAACTGGACGCGATGGTCAAGGGGACAAGAACCGCCGAGCAGCTTGCAAGTCGCGGAAAACGGCAAACGAGAAGATGAAACTGCGAACCACGGAACGAACCCAACAAAAAAAATCAGCCAAGAGCAACGAAACAAAGGGCAAATCGGTCACTTGAACACAAAAATGGGCTGGAAACTCTAAAATGGCATGCCAGCGAGTTGACAACTCTTGAGAATAGCATTTTATAGTGTGCAATATTCAGAGTGGCATTTGGGCGAAACCAACTCTCGAAAGTGGCAGAATGACAATTTTCTCCTTGAGATGTGTAATGACTAACATAGGGGTTGCCAAACGCTACTCCGTAACAGGGTAGTTATAAAGGTCGCTTTCAGGTTCGTCACGAAGCATGCTACAAGATGTGGTCGATCAAGATGGGATTTCCCCCTCCATGCAACAGGAGAGATATCTTTAGGACTCTCGAGTGATCGAATTTCGAAATGCATGGCCATGCTACTTGCAGTTAAGAGTTAACCGTGGTTTAGGATTCTGAGTCACAGATCGAGAAAGAGTGGTCGAGCTAACCAAACAAGGATGACATGAACTCACCTTGAGCTTGATCGATATCGTGAGGCAAAGCGAAAAGCATATGACTGAACATTGTTAAGGTTCGTCCAATATGATCTTTACGTATACTTGGGAGTCGGCATGTTCTACTAGGAGCTGCTACCGATTATTGGTCGAGTTGGAGTACTCGGGCCATGTCCAAGTACAAATGAACCTATGGGGTTGCACGCTTAAGGGGTTGGAACCAAATTATGATGGTGATTAGAGTTGGAATAGAATTCGGATGGTGCTCCGAGTTCATGTGAGATTTAGAGTTCATAATAGGCCTCTAATGTAGAGCCCATTATGGGACATCTATATAAAGGGAGAGGTGGTGGCAGATAAGATGAAGAAGAAAATTGTGTTAGACATATCGGAATTCGGAACTCCTGAAACCCTAGTCACCGCTCTCCCTTCTCGTCTAATCCGCACGGCCAGAACTAGTATTCCGACGTGTGATGTTCCCCCCTGTACGTGTGGATACCTTGAAGGCGTTGCGGCAATGCTTCAACACCAGGACGATCCGCAACCTGAGTCCGTCACGAAAGGTTCGTGTAGGAGGCACAAATCTACAACGTCTAGTCAGCAGACTAGTCGGTGCTGATTAGTTCTAGTCGGGAAGCTGGTCGGGGTCCATCCGACCTAGTTGGCGAATTGGTCGGTGCTGATCGGATCTGGTCAGCAAAGCGACGTGTTGCATCAACTCTACTTCCGCTATGGGTCTGCACGTCTAGTGGTAATTCTATGATCTATTACTTGCAGCAGTTCCTGAGTTATAGGGTACAAAAATTTTATTTGTGCTAGTGTAGCCTACCTCTTCCCCAACATAATCTGCCAAATGCCTTCACTAATCATTAGGGAGTGGGAAAATCTCATATATCTGCAGTATATGCACCTGAAAGAGTTAAAATATCCTAAAAGGATATTGAACCCACTCTTAACCCTCATGATAATATGAGGGGGAGGCCTCCTGGTCATGGGACTCGATTTCGCGAAGAGGTTCGCAGAAATAGAGAATCAAACAAATGAGAACACTACCAGTGACAGTGGAAGAAACTCAACCTGATGTTGAGAAAATCCTTGAAGTGAACTATCCTGGAGATGGTAACATCCCTGAAGTGATCCATCCTAAAGATGATAACCCCAGCGTATATTTGCACGTACAATCCAACGCTAAGAAGTTAGAACACCCAAACTCCATCGTTTGTGGGAAATCACGAGGAGCTAGAAGAAATTAATGAAGAGATATCCCTGAAGTGATGCAGGAGAATTGTATAAAGAAAGACTACAATTGTCAACATATTTCACTTGTGAAATTGCTAAAAGCTGGATTTAGAACCAAAGTCCATGGCAGAGTGCTAGAAGCGCTCAGATATAGTCAAATAAAAAGAAGCAATTGAGATAGCGCTCGCTTCAGAAAGAGGAAAGTTTTTGGTCCGTTGACTGAGCTTCTCCTAAAGTGTTCCCTGCAGGATCAAATATATTTTTCATCCTGAAAGAAAAATGAAAATATGCTGGTGGTGAGATATAAAGCGAGGCTTGTAGTACAAGGGTTCACGCAGAGACCCACTGTCGATTACGATGAAACCTATTCTCCTATAATGAGTGAAATAATATTCTGAAATTTGATATTAATGACATCAAGCTTAAAACTTATCAATGCAGTTGATGGATGTAGTGACCGCATATTTACGAGTCACTAGATATGAATATTTATATGGATCCTTAAAGGAGTTATAATTCTGAATCCTAAAATCGCAAAATGTATAGCGTCAAACTAAAGAGATCGCTATACCGATTAAACTGTCGGAGAGAAAGTGGTACAACCGACTTAGTGAGTTGCTCCTAAAGAAGGAATATTATCCCTGTAGAAATATTGTCCCTATGTGTTCATAAAGAAATCCCATAATGGGTTATGTCATCTCAGTATAAATCGTTGATCTGAATTTTATTGAAACCACAGAGGAAATAAAGGAAATAAATGCTTACATTACGACGGAGTTTGAGATGAAATATTTGGGTAGAACCAAATATTGCTTAAGCCTGCAGCTAAAGAATTTCCTAGAAGGAATTTTTGAACACCAGTCTATCTATACCTAGAAGGTATTGGAAATATTTAATTTGGATAAATCTCATCTTTTAAAACTCCCATGGTTGTGAAATCCTTTGAAGCGAATAAAAACCCATTTAGACCAAGGATGGAAAATGAGAAAGTCTTAGGGCTTGAAGTCCCATACTTATGTATCTTGTGAATTGCACAAGGCCTGATATTGCATTCGCAATAATTTGCTAGTATGAAACAGTATAGTTCCAACCAGAAGACATTATGCTACTATCAAGACTTTACTCATGTACCTCTAAGGTACTCAAGATCTTGGATTATTTTTTTAGAAAATCAAGACTTAACTATGGTGAGATATATGGATGTTGGCTATCTGTCAGATTCCCACAGTGCCAAATCTAAGACTAGTTTTGTGTTTTTCTGAGGTGGTTCAGCCATTTCTTAGCGGTTTTTAAGTAGATAGCCACTTCTACCAACCACTCAGAGACTATCTGTATTTGAAGCCTCACGTGAGTGTGTTTGGTTGAGACTTGTAGTTAACCATATCCAAAAGTCATGTGGTCTTAATACCGTCAATACCCCCACCATTATCTACGAAGATAATGTTGCTTGTATTGCACAAATGCAAATGGGTTATGTAAAGAACAATATCACGAAGCATATTGCCCCTAAATTTTTCTATCCCCATGAACTCCAGAAAAATGGTGAGGTACAAATATAACAACTAAGTCATATGAAAATCTAGTAGATTTGTTCACTATGTTCTTGCCAAAATCTATTTTTTAAGATAAGTTAATGGCATTGAAATGAGATGACTTAAAGATATGCAGAGTTCAGGGGGAGTAAAACCCTGAATCATAGCCCATTGCATGATTACGAAGATTCTAATTTATATCCTGAAGATTTTAAGTTGTGCTCTTTTTCCCTTAATGAGTTTTCCTAAAGTTTTTTCATATGAAAGTTTTTAATGAAGCAACTAGTGCAATATGGAATGCAAGTGCAATATACTCTTTTCTCCATCCCTTTTTCCCACTAGGTTTTGGGAGGAATTTTTAATGAGACATGTGCATTACGCGTTATTCGCCCATGGGGGTGTTATGATATGGATAGAATCTCTGTCCCTGTATGGAAGGACTCTATCTATTGGCAGGCGAATCCGAATTAATCTCTAGGTGTTTTCTTCTATATATTGAGCAATGCCTTGTACAGAAAAATCAATCTAATAAAAAAAGAGCTTTTCCCCTTACATTATGTGTGCTTCTACTTGTGATTTTTTTTTATTCGTGTGTTCCTGTAGGCATGCTGTTGATTGAGCAGGAAGAACAACTACGTTTTACAACACTCTCTTGCATTCTCTCTCTTTCATATTACAAAAATAATATATGGTAAGGCTTAAAGACTATTAAGGCCACGTCATAGGACGTGTCCTTACAATCATCCATATTCATCTACTTTCTTTTCAAATAATGTGCACTATTTTTAAGACGAACACTTAAAAGTCCAAAATATTGTCATATTCGTGCGAAATATTTGTGTGTCACTGTCACCATTAGTCGATGATCATGGATTTTTTTTCCTTTTCCTTTTGTTCGACAACAATTACAGCACTGCACCTTGTGAATGTGTGTCCGTGTGTTAGAGCCACTAGCCAGGGTCGCGCGCTACGTTGTACCGTCGAAATTTGGTTCGACGGTTATTTCTATAAAAATGGTATGAGGATCTTAAAGTAATTTCGATTTTCTCAAGTTTTTTTTTCAAAAATGTGGTGGCTAGGAGTAGTCGGTGAATTTATGGGACCACGGGTCCTTTTTGTAAAAAAAAAAACAGATGGAGGACCCGTTGGCAAATTTGCGAAACTACAGTGCCTTTTTTTTTTTACAAAAGAGCAGTTGGAAGGACCTGAATATAAAATATGTTTTTTTGCAAAAAAAAAAGGATGTCGGTGAATTTGTACAAAAAAGCCTGTGAAAGGACCTATACGTAGTTTCTAAATATTCGAATGACTTTTAAAAATCGATAGAGAAACTAAGGGCAAGATGTTTTTCTTTCTTATTTTGAGAATTTCTAGCAATTGTCCTTATTTAGCATATAGCATCCATTGCTAAACGTAATTATTTTTCACCAAATTAAGGCGCATCCATTGCTAAACATAATGTGGGCCCCCGGATCAGCTATCCGGAATCCCCTGTGTATTTCTGTACTAGTCCCAGATCAGTAGATAGTACACACAGTCAAAAGTGATGAATCAACAACCATATCACGAATACATATAATTAAATAAAAATAATACCGAATAAAAGCAAAGACCTTATGGTCAAGGTTTACCATTACGGCCTGAGCAAAGTGAACAACTTGAACAACTGCAGCGGAAGACGAAAACGCCAATGCGACCCATCCAAATGCCCACAGGCAATCGAGTGGAGAACGCACCCTAGTCGTTGGAAATCTTGAACAGCTTCTTTCACTTCTGAGAGAGGATTAGAATGTAGCACGTGAGTACATAAAGTACTCAGCAAGTCTGGGAAATTATGCACAATGTAGGCTATCCAAGGATGGCTTAACATGGTTCTTTTGCATAAAGCCAAGTTTCGTCAAATCATACTTGTTAATAAGTTTCATAAAGCATATTTGAGCAATTCTTTTTAATAATTGAATTATGTAATATTGTAGTGAAGGTTCTAACCACCACTCACTAATATACAGGCTCTATCCGCCACAAACTCAACAAAATCGTGGTTCAATCCAATCACATGGCTCATTCGCCATGGTTCACAAAATCAGTTCCTTCCACCTACCTGGCTTTGGCCGCTGTAAGCACACCCGAGAGTTCTAACCGCTCCCGGATCCCAAAACAAACCATTGTTTAGTTTGAAATCAAAAACCAAAGTCTACCAGTATGAAAGCATTCAACAAGCTTTGCCTTTGACCGTAGGCACGGCTATTCGAATAGTTTTAACTCTGCAGAGGTTGTACAACTTTACCCACAAGACATGATATTCCCTTGATGCCACGCGATTAACACACTTCCTTGGGTGTGCCGACAGGGATATCATGACAAGGCCTTTACAATGTATACGCCTAACCCGACTCACGTGAGGTTTCACCGCTGTTAGGGTTCTTTCCACCCAGTACAGAAGCCCCCTCTTGCGCCGTGTGAGAAAAACAACAACAACAACAACAATGCCTCTTTCCGGCTCTCACACAACCACCGAGTGGTGAGTCTAAGTCAGGTTTCTACAAATTAGTTAGCCAGGTCGTGCCCACTTTGACATGTGGTTGTACGGTTATGCTTAGAATGGAGACAGTCATAAGCGTCGGTCCTTAATTGACTTGGGGCGGTACTTGCACAAAAGAACCAAGGCTTGGTCCGCTTCCACCCGACATTCCATGCCGCCCAAGTCCAAATCATTTTTCCTTTTATTTTTATTTTGTAAAACAGTATTAAAATTATAATAATATCTTTCAAACCACATTTGAAATCAGTCTTTTTGAGTAATCCCACCCATGGGTTGTTTTCATCGATAAAGATCCTAAGCAATTCTACCGTACTACATAGCAAAGGTTACCATATAAACATAGGCATGGTATAGACAAGGTCTTAGTATTACAATGGATATGATTAACAATGTCAAGGAGGAATCAACAATTTCGGATTAACTATCACTTATATTTGACATATTTCGTTAAAAATAGCCATGCAACTTTATAAACAGATTAAAAGCATGTCATAAACACGGGATCAAAATGCGTCAAGGGACTTGCCTCGGTCACAGCGAGAAGGTTGAACTCTTTGAAGCCCGTCGGCGAGGTCGGCGGACTCGGCGGAATCGTCGACTACGCGCAAAACGAGACAAATAAATAAATAACAGAAAATAAATAAAATCCAAAAATTATAAAATTAGTACTGGCAGGTAGATCTTGATTTTAGATGAATTTAGAAATTTGAACGGAGTCAATCGGAGTTCGGATGCAAAAGTTATAAGCGTTCGAAATTGGAAATTGCTGGAAAATAAAGAAAATAGGAAAATGTACTGTTTGCTACAGTAACTCACGAGAATTTGATTCCAGAACTGAATCGAAACTTCAGAGCCCCTTTTCTTCCCAAAAAAACGGATTTTTGTCCCATTTCCGCATAGATTTGGACCAAATAAAATCATGTATTCTCTAGATAACATCCTTAGGGACTCATAGGAGGAAGGAATTGAGTTGATTCTCACCGGAGATGATGAATTTCGCGATGAACGGAGCTCCGGCCGGATGAACAAAAACTCGAAATTCGTCGCTAACTCTTGATCAAACCTAAAATTGATGATTGGGTTAGAAGCTAGACTCATCCACGGTCACAAGGAACCAAGTGGCATGAAGAATGGCTCACCGGAGAAGAAGCTATGAGCAAGAACACGAAGAACACCGAAAAAGGGTGACACCACCTCGGTTTTCTTGATCTCACGGGCGCAAGGGTGGAGTAGAGGGAAAGGGGAGCACACTCCCGGAACGGCGATACTTATACGGAGTGAATGGAGGTGGTGGTGCGGCGTTTGGACGAGAAACGGATGAGTTATTGGCAATTGAGTGGAAATCGGTTTTTGCTTGGTTGTTCAACTTCCGGCGAGCGTTGGGATTAAAGATGGTGGGGAATGGCAAGAGATCGACGCTACGAATCCAACGGAACCGGCCGTTCGCATTTTGGAGTTGAGATGAAGAAGTTATGAGAACTTGAATCAACCCTAGCCATTGGAGCAAGTTGAAGCTCTTCTCTGTTCTTGGAGTTGGCTGGAGATTGAAGATGACTACTGTAGCAGTGCCACGTGTCAAGCTTCGGTTGGCTCTCCTTTACGCGAATGATTCGCCTTAGAGAAAAATAGGGAAAAATAGGGAAAAATGGTCTAAAAATTCCGAAAAATTCTTATAGCCATTTTAGAATATTTGGGACCCAATAAAATTGGTTTGGTTGAATTTGGATGATTTTTGTGGAATTGAATATTCGGGCGCGGATCGCAGGCAGTAAACAAAAGCCGCGCGAGATAAAATAGGAACAGAGGTCCAAAAATCCGGGGAATGATTCCTAAAATCATTTTGAAATATTTGGAACATTTTAGAAGTGGTTTGGAGATTTTTGGACTCGGGTGAATTTTCGGGTACCGGCGGAAACTGGAAAATCAATTTTTCGACCGGAGGGGAATTAAATCCCGATTTTGGAGGGGAACGGATGCCAGGTTAATATAAACACCAAACAAACTCCAACTTTTGAATTTACTTTATTTAAAATAGGTTTTTCTCCAGAAAACGAAAACTAGGGCGTTACACATAATTATGGTTCACCAAACTAGAGGTACTATTTTTTTTAAATAATACACTGTTTAAATAATTTTACAAAAAATAATATAACAATTTTTTTTAAAAAAATATACCAACACTTGCTGATCCCATGCTAATTCCAAGGACCGATTGCAGCTCTGATACCTTTGTCAAATCCTGACCAAAACGAAAACAGAAACAAATGGATTTCTGGATGAATCCAGGGATGATATTAGCGTTCTAAACTATGTTATTTTACACTACTTGGTCTAAAGACTTGGAGAATCAAAACTTGATTCCATTTTCACATAAAAGTTCAGGCTTAATAGCCTTTGCTTCTGACAATGCGGTAAATAACAGAATTAACAGCAAGGACTGTAATTACTTGATGACCAACAGGGCCACCTCTATTCACTATTACAGTTCACACAGTAATTACTACTATTGAGCCACGAGCGCGAGATCATCTTCTGCGGCGGAGGCGGAGTGCGAGCTCGGAAGACAACAGCGAGGAGGAGGTTGAGGTAGAGGTGAGAGTTGGCCGTGCCGAGCCGGGCCAACGGGTTTTTGAGCCGCGCCGCGCCGTGTTGGGTCACGGCCACCTCACCATAATATGTCGTGCCTAACCGACACGTCTTCAGCGAGACCCAACCACACTATACCGATCCCAGTTTTATTCTGTTAGACGTGTGGAGTTGTGGATGTCGCCACCGTTGGTCCATCATCGTGGATGGCATGAAGGATGAGAAGTGAGCGTCGACCGCCAACGAAGATCTGGTACGCAGAATTATTTAGGGAAAAGAAACTAAAATTTTTTTAGTAGTAGGTACAGATATAAAATTACTGCCTCGTTGAGAATTTTAAACGCAGAGCAGGATTCCCCTGGTAAGGAAAAGCGTACAGGAACAATATACATACATACTAACTACTCCTCAATGTCTAGATCGTTCATGTGTTCCAGGTCAGCGGGAAGGAAGCAGGGTGGTGGAGATGGCAACTGCGTCAAATGGGTTATAGGAGAAGGCGCAATGGAGAGGTAATATTTGATGATGATCTGGACCACTGGAGTAAGGTAGTTGACGAAGGGCTAGGATGTAGATAGGGTGTTTTTTACGAAAGGGGCACTTTCATGCCGAGCTATCCCGGCACGGCCCAGTCGGTCGTGACATGCCGTGCCGTCTGTCGTGTTGACTTTCCAGACCCGGAACAGCCTATCATTTGTGCTGTGTCGACTCGACCTGAAGACATCCGTGCTGGCCCAACCCAAAGATATTTGTGATGTACCGTGCTAGGTGGCCATACCGAGGGGCAACCCAAAATGGTATAGTCCATTGTCCAGGTCTAGATGGAGATGTAGAGGAGGAGATGCCCTAGCTGCAGGCGGCCTGTAGCCTGGTAGGTGCGCGTGCTTCGACGGAGAGGGGAGGGGTGCAAGGAATGGATAGGTTCTTGAGGGTGTGTTTGGTTAATGAGATAAGGTTGAATGTGATGGGATGATCATGTCCCATTTGGTTCCATTATTTTGGGTGAACGAGATGAGAGGTGTTTCTATGCTCTTCCTCCTAATACAAGTTGCACGAATCTTGAAGCAAACGAAGGGGTAAGTAATCTTCATCTACCCTTCATTCATGCTTTAATATTTGTGCAGCTTTAAAAAGGAAGAGCATAGAAGCACCTCTCGAACGAGATAGTTCATCATCTAGAGAGAATATTTCTCAAATTTGTATCACTTGATCCAGGATAGGATGGTTCCATTCAAGCAACCAAACGATGATTTTTTGAACCATCTCATACATATACCACTTGGCACAGACAACCAAACGCACCCTAAATGCTTGTGTGCGTGTATATGTAGTAAGTAAAGATACACTTGCTCCTAGTTCATTCTCTGAAGACCATATCTAAAATGGAAGTCATGGTAGTATTTCTCAGTTACAATTCATATTTTTTTTCGTACTATTTATTGTTCAGTCACCACGCATGAATAACGAATAACGACATTGGCCAATGGTCATTGGACAAGACAATGTTATCCCTTCTTTCAGTTTGCCGCAAGGAGGCATATATAGTGTTGAACTTGGATCGCATCACCTTGAAAAACATATATATAATAAACAATCCAGGAATCTAAACATTGAACCTATGCAAGGCGGCTGACCATGGTTAAACACAAGAGCACTAACGATTGGATGTTTAAAAATACAATATTCATTGACAAATAGGCCATAGCACAGCTCAAGTGCGACGCCAAATGCAAACAATGGTTTAGTCCATGCTACCATTTGACACAGATCTAGGTAGCTGTCCGATGAATTACATTCGGTCCTTGAAATTACAACGTTTCTTTTCTTATCTATGGAAGCAACAAAGACATGCATATCCTTCCCTGCGGTATACAAATAACGAAAGCAATATGCTTTAAATGATGAGGCCCCCCAACAAGAACAACTTCTACACTGTTCAGTTGATGTTCATATCCTCAGCACCAGCACCAGCACCAGCTCCATCTCCATCTGCATGTTGCGAGTCTGATATAAAGTGAAGTTACTTTGCTCACACACAAGGAATTGGTAGATCATTGGGCAGCAAAATCAATCATGTAATAGTACCATCTATAACATACCCTCGTTTTCTGATGAAGTATAAATAGAGCGCCTTGAACGTTGTTGCTGTTGTCGTGTGGGCTGAAATAAAAGCAATGTATAGCAATGAGTTTATGGTGCAAATGTTGTTGGCGTTCAGAACTCAATAGAGCTGCAAACTTGAGCAAAAAGACACTAGTGCGCAGAACACATACTTATTTAGGGTGCTACATATGATCCTATATATGAAGAGTAGTACCTGCAACTTCGGCCTAAGTGCCTCAAGCGGTCCTTTGGGTTTTGCAACATCTTGCTGTCCAGAGCCAAATGTCAGAATATTAATGCATTGGAATTTGGAATGCAATTACTTAACCATCTAAAATAAAATTCAAGCCACATAAAACGGTGGTACCTTTCCTAGAGCCCAGTCAGCAGAATCAAAGTAAGCCCGCTCATGATCCTACAGTTACAAAGAGCAATTTAATTACTTAGAACTACTGTTTAGCTATCTGGTATGAGATGTTTCGTTTTGGGATGAGGTATGCAACTGCAAGGACCTTTGAGATGAGTGGTGGCTTTTTGGGCATTAGTCCTCCGAATTTCTTCTTGATTGCTTGTTCCTGCACATAGGAGAATGTGTTCAGTGCTCACCACAAGTAACAGATCGTACCAATTATTGAAAGCAACTTTGCTAGTTGTTCCATTAACTAGAATGCAAGACTGCCATTTTGAGTGACCATATAATCTTCAGAAATTAGAACTAGTCCAGAAAATAACCTGTTGCTGAGCTGAGGGCATGGAATTATCTTCACTTTGGTCCATAGGCTCAGAATTTCCAACAAGATCACGCCCAGCAGCATTAGTGTCCTTCATCTCCGACATGTTGCTAAAAACAAAATGTACTGATGTCAATATTCACATTACACTACATCAAAAATTCAAAATGAAAACACATATTTAAGTCATGAATATTTTTTAGCAACAGAACTCGAGACAAAAAAAATACCAGAAGCTGACAGAAGCAACTATTGTCCAATGTCATTGCAGTTCAACTCTTAGATTAAAAAGGCTATTCAACTATCTATTCACTGATGCTTTCTGAACGAGTAACACAATATATTCTTTTGTGTTCAAACATAATCAAGGAAACCTTGCTGGTTTTATTATTGCTAATAATTTCTGGGTCTGTTCCTATCCTTTTACATTTTAATTGATGCACTAATTATAGCTAAGAATTAGTTGCTTTACTGTTTTAGAATAGTTGTCTGATGGCTTCCCTCTATATGGACACTTGCCATTGGTGAATCTCAACAACTCACTTAAAGAATGTGCTTCTCTTACAGAAATCACCACATTCTTTTCTTTTGCCGTGTTTTCAGTGTCATTAGGTATGCTAAAATTAAGATTTTTAAAAAGATGTGGACGTGCCCATAAAAAAAGTTTGAGAAAGCCCTAAAAAAGGAAGATGTATTTATCTCTTAGTCCATGAAACAAATAAATAGTAACAAAAGAGATTCATGGATCATGGCAGAGGCTATTTTGGAGCTTAGAACTGATCGACCTTCTTTGATTGATAAATTCACCAGCATTTTTTCATGTAAGCTTCAAAGTCTCCAAAATGGTCCAATACTCCAACGCAACCCATTAGCCAGAGCATCGAATCATTCCACAACCTCTTGGATCAAGAAAAAATTCACGAACATGTGAGCTCAACATGAACTTGTCACGACTCATGCGTCATGACAAGCACGGACCTTAAGTGGCTGTTGAATCTAGAACTTGACAGAGGCTATGTACAGTCCGTTCTTTCATAGTCCAACAAATTTAATTTGTTCTTCAGTCAAATTGGGCAAAAATAAGCAAACACCTATACAAATCTGAACACTAGGTTGGCCTGAGACCACCTGAGCTGCTCGAGAGGACCACAGCCGTCGGCCGTCACCTAGGGTTAGAGCCACTTCTTGACTTGCGTTAGACACCCTTGGATAGAGTTAGGGACTGTTCAGTTTGATGACAAATTTGCCTCACCAAACCTTACCAATGATTGGTTAGCAACCAACTTGGTTATCAATGTTTTTGCAAATGATTGGTAAGAAACTGAACTAGAGAGCTAAGGGAGAAGAGAATCCTACCAAAGTTTATTAACAAACCAAATGCTTACCAAATTTGATGAACGCTACTAAAATTTAGTAAATCAAACATTGGTAACCATTAAAGCAAACCAACCAGCCCCTAGCCTTTCACCGATGGACCAAGACCCATATGCTACCCTCTCGGCCCAGTAGCCATGATCTCGGCCCACAAAGCACGCCCGTCGACGTCAGCCTTCGTCTTCACGCCCGGCGAGCTGCGGCCATGCGGGGAGGGGCTACCGGCGCCGCGGCTTACCTCTGGCCGAGGCCAGAGCTGGCCATAGTGGTGGCTCCGCCCCTGGTAGCTACCATACATGCTACGTACTGATACCGGGACTAAAAAGCAGGCAAACTCTCTAAACCTCCACTACGATTCTCCAAGAACCACTCCCGGAATCGAAGGGGTGACGGCAGCAGACGCCAAGAACGGGCCGGATCTCGCGGTTGCGGGATCTACCGGCTACGCGGAGATCAGATCAAGAACCCAATTCCAGCAACAAGCATGCTCGCTCCGAGCAGCGGTTGGAGGAGGAGGAGAGATCACTTACATGGTGTTGTTGGCTGCTGAGTCGCTGGCTGCTCGGAGAGAAACGGGGAAGCCGGAGGTGGAGCTCGGGACGGGATCGGGGTTACTCGCAAAGTCTGAAGTTCTGAACTCGCCTAGAATTCTGAGATGCACCGAGGAAGTAAGATGGAGTTGGGGTATACGCAATACGTCCCGTCTTGGTTCCGTGTGGGGCCCACACGCGGCGTTTCGGCCGTTAGCACCGTAGTACGCCGGGCCGGCCGTGCAAGTTGAGACTCGAGGAATCTGTTAGGAAACGGATTCGTATCCGATATAGACTCTTCCTTATCTCTAAGCAGAACCGTTATATATAGGAGGCAGAGGGTCACCCCATTGTACACAAGCATACAGAATAATAAAGCAGATCCGTTCCTTCTCATATTGTGTCTCTCGCCCTCTCTCTCTGTTCTCCACTTGAGATCTATTAGGCAACCCCGGACTATTCGATAGCGAGGTTGTCTAACACGCGTTATCGTACGTCTCTACTGGAGAAAGATTGAAAGGTGAGAAAAGACAAGAAGTGAAGGATCATCGACGACGACGAACGTCTACTACCGGCGATTGATCGCCCGATCCGATCTGCAATCAACTCGCCATCAAGCCGGCATCCACTCGGATTGCCGAAATAAAAGTCCTACGCGACTCTATCCTACGCGATAGTCTACCGGAAGCAGATTGAAAAGTGAGAAAGGTGAGAATCGAGTGATTTAATCTAATCGCCCGTTTGATTCCTATGCAAGCATCTACGTGGCACGAAGCTACGAGTTCGCGGTGATTTTTCTTGAGTACACGGAAAGAATGCATCTACAGTATGACAAATTGGCACGAAGCCAATACTACAATACACGAAACATCGTACTAACAAAGACGGCCACGTAGCGGCGATCCGTTGCCATTGCACGGCACCAGTGTCGAACTCACATGAAGCGCCACCGGCGTCGCCTCGACCACCGCTGCGCCGCAAGCCATCATAGATTGGAGGCTGCAGCGCCGCAATGACGACGACCCGAACGGCCGCTGCGCCGAAGCACACCGCCAAGCTCGCCGCTTGCGCCTGCGCACTGGCCGCTGCCGATGCCGCGTCGGGATGCGTCTGCCGCGCCACGCCGCCGCTGCTCAGGCACTGCCGTGCTCGCCGCGAAGCCGGTAGCTCCGCGATCGCGCGAGCCATCGCCGCCGCCATGGCTACGCATTACCGTCATTGCCGCCGCACTTCCGCCGGCGTCGCCACGCTTAGCCATCAGTAGCCCCGCGCATGCGCTCGCCAGATTCGCCGGCCGTCGGCTCCTGCAGCGAACTAGCGGCCACTCGCCATGTCCGAAGTCCGGCCATTGCCCCTGCCGCTACCGGCGGCTTTTTGCCGCGATTGCTACAGACCGCCGCCGACCTCAAGCGCCTGTAGCATTGCCACGAGCCGGCCAGGCCGCCGTCCGTTTCCCCAAGCCGATCGAAATCCATATGAACCAAATCAAAGTCAATTGCAAAAGGAGCAACGCGTTTTGGACTTGAAGTCCAGTTGAACCGGACTCCATCCAATTGGAATCCAGGTAAGTGGGGAGGAAATGCGAGATTACATGTTTACCCCTCCTTGTTTTCTTTTTTCCTTTTGCATTGAGGGGATAGTACATGACAGAGGTTCACGTCCAAGCTCGGTGAGAGCCAAGCATTAAGGGGATAGTACATGACAGAGGTTCCTTTTTCCTTTATTTTTTTTCTCTTTTCTGAAAACCAATTACAGAATTCCGAAAATTAATTAGGAAATCAGAAAATTGATTAAAAATTTTGAAAATTACCAGAAAAATATGAAAATCCAGAAAATTAATTGGCTCTGTTCTAATCTGCACTTAGCCTTATTTTCTGCATTTATGAATATTTGCACGAATTTTTGCAATAATTGCCCTGTTTAGAATATTGGAAATTCATGAGAATTTACTTTCCCGCATTTATGAATTATGGAATTTATTTTCCTGTATTTTATGAATTATGCAATTATTGTTTATTTTGAATTTATGAATTATGTCATGTTGATATTTGCTGAAATTCAATTTCCTGTTGTAAAGTAATTCAAAATTGCTTGAAATTAGCGAAATTATGAAAAGTGTTAGGAAAATTCGAATTTCTCATACAACAGTTTATGAGAACATGAGTGGTTGGGATTTGATTTTGGTAATGAATAAACAGATATGAGACAATTGGTGTCTAGGAAAACACACATGAGGCTTGGTTCTTTAATTGGCACCGGAAGCGGGAAGTGCTCCCTCCTCATGTGAGCCCTAGGGGCGAGTTGACTGGCCAAGAGTCAAATTGACAGAGATATTCATTACCTGCTTTCGTTCCCGACCAACAAGAATTATATAAGTTGTAATTAGACTTATGCCATGTTTAATTCATGTTGCAATTTATTTTCTGTTATCAAGTGATCTTTGGAAAATTGTCGTATAATTAATGTAAAATTGCCAAATACTAAGAAAAATTCGGAAATTTCGAGAATTTATTTCCGCACTTATGAATTTATGAATTGTGCAATTATTGTTCGTTCCATGCATTATATTTATTGCTTTAATATAATTTATTATGAAATTCAAGCACGCCGCGAAGCGTGCCACCGTCGCGCCAGAAGGCCGACGCGCATGGAATCGAGATGCACCACGCTCATAAAGTCTGCGTTAAAATCGATCGCCTGAAGCCGATCGTGCATATGAATACGATCGTTTGCACGGCCGATCACCTACATGCACGTAGTTGTATTTATGAATATTTATGAATCTTGCACTTATGAATGTTGTATTTATGAATCGAATCTTGCATTTATCTTGTATCTATGAATTTCGTACTTATGAATCATGTATTTATGAATCTTGCAATTATTATTTTCTTTTAGTTTGCTGGAAACTCATGAGAATTCAATTATGCATTTCATTGAATCTAGCAGCCATTTCCTATTAGATTGCACGCAGAATCTAATGGAAGAACCTTATGAATGTGCAAAGGTGTGGCATTATCTAACGTGAGTTTTGAAGAACCGACATGAATTGTCGAATTATCTCACATAGACATCAGTTGCATAATGAATAGTAAGCTCTCAAGAGCATACTTTTCTCATGAATAGAATTGCAATTTACTCTTTATTCCAGTATTCTTTATTTACAAGCAATTTTTGAATTACTTAGCCACTTTATGATTAGAATTATTTTTCTTTTCATCTAGAAATCGTGTAGCGCCCAATGGAGGAAATATGCATTGTTGATAGTGGCACAACAAATACCATCTTAAGAGAGTCGAAATACTTCCGCATAATCACGAAGAATCTTTGGAAGGATTACGACTATCGCAGGAAGCGATACGCATTAATAGGCTCAGGAAGAGCCACAATTATATTGCCAATGGGTACAACTTTGGTAATTGAAGAAGCCCTCTTGTACCCTGAATCAACCCGCACTCTCTTAAGTTTCAAAGATATCCGCGCCAATGGGTTTCACGTATAAACCAATGAAGAAAATGGCAAAGAACACTTGTGCATTGTGAAGCACGCGGAATATGGAAAGATGGTACTAGAAAAATGTCCCTCATATGAATCTGGGTTGTACTACACGAAAATCAATGCACACGCAGTGTATACTTCTTTGAAGACTGTCTTTAGAAGCTCTGAATTATTTGCTTTATGGCATTGTAGATTAGGTCATCCTGGTCTTAGATTGATGAGAAATATAGTTAACAACTCACAAGGTCATGGCATTAATGTTAAGAATTTCCCGAATCACGAAGATTTTGTGTGCCATGCATGTGCCACCGGGAAATTAATAACTAGACCCTCTGTTATGAAAGTGCAACATGAAATCCCTGCATTCCTGGAACGCATTCAGGGGATATTTGCGGTCCGATTCAGCCCTTGTCAGGGCCGTTTTGATACTTTATGGTGTTCATTGATGCTTCCTCGAAATGGTCGCATACATGTTTCTTGTCAACAAGGAATCATGCATTCGCAAAGCGATCTCGCAGATCATCGTAATTAAGAATGCTTTTCACGATCATCGCGTGAAGTCCATTCGAATGGACAATGCCGTGAATTCACTTCAAGGCATTTGATGATTATTGCACAAAGAACGGGAATAATCTGTTGAGCACTCTGCATCGCACGTCCATACGCCAAAATGGGCTAGTGAAGCACTAATAAAGAGGATTAAGTTCATTGCCAGACCGCTCTTGCAGAGTTGTAACTTGCCCAACACTTGTTGGGGACACGCAGTCCTGCACGCAGCAGCACTCATCAATTATAGACCATCGGCCTACAACATCCATTCACCTATGCAACTAGTGCAAGGGGTCATCCCGAAGATTTTCCATCTTAGAAATTTTGGTTGTATGGTATATGTACCTATACCACCCCCACAGCGGACTGCAATGGGCCCTCTCCGCAAGTCTGGGATATACGTTGGTTATGAGAGTGCATCCATAATCAGGTATTTGGAACCCATGACTGGAGACTTGCATACAGCCACGTTTACGATCGTATCTTTGACGAGGACCGTTTCCGTCATTAGGGGAGAGAATCAACCATTGGATGAAAAATGCCGAAATAGTATGGCATTCCATCGATCCCCGCGCATGACCCTCGCACTAATGAAGCAAATCAAGAAGTCCGTAAGATAATTGATTTGCAGAAATTTAGCAAATGAATTGCTGATCATTTTTGTGATCTCAAGAGCGTGGTTAAGTCGCATGTACCCGACAAGAAATGCACCAGAGAGGGTGGAAATACCAAAGAAAGCAAAAGGTATCCCTCATCCTGTTCAGAGGCCTCAAAGAAAAAGAACAGAGATCGGCTTCTCAAACCCAAAGTACCGGAGACGTCTGGGAAAAGCGGGCGAGAGGACTTACCACGACCAATCACAAAAGTGCCCCAAAGCAAGAAGGGGAGCCGCTTGAGACTCGACCTTTGGAAAGAAGCCTGTGGAAAAGGCAATTCCAGATCTGAACCTTCCATTGGAAGAAGCCGCCGGAAATAATGTGTGCGCACACATTGGCGGAGAAAAACTAAAGGAACTTGCTCCTGGAATGGGAAATAGCAATGAAGAGCAAGTAGAAGTGCACGAAGCACCCCATGATGAAATGGCCATAAACTTTGTAATAACGGGAGAATCAATGAATAGAGCAACAGCCAATGTCGATGCATACTTTGCAAAGAAGATTGCCACGATCATTAATCATGATCCCGAGCCCGCATCTCTCGCAGAGTGCAAGAAAAGGCTCGATTGGGAATATTGGAAGAAGGCAATCACCGCAGAGGTTAGTCTCTCTGAACAAAAGAGAGGTGTTTGGTCGTGTGTGCCGCACGCCTCCCCATATAAACCCCGTAGGTCACAAATGGGTTTTTGTTCGCAAGAGAAACTAAAACAATGAAGTTGTAAGGTACAAGGCAAGGCTTGTCGCTCAAGGTTTCACTCAACGTCCTGGGGTTGATTATGAAGAAACCTATTCTACGGTCATGGGTGGAATTACCTTTAGATACTTGATCTCAATGGCGATCCAACTTGAAGTTGAAAATGAAGCTAATGGATGTTGTCACAAAGATATTTGTATGGAAACTTGGATTCGAGATTTATATGAAAGTACCTAAGGTATCCCTATCCCGAACCAAGACAGAGCAAATAGAAACCTATACAAAGTGTGAAATTGGAGAAATCACCAGTATAGGCTAAAACAATCGAGGAAGAATGTGGTACAATCGTTTGAGTGACTTTCTCTGCAAGAAAGGCTACACGAGCAATGAAGATTGTCCATGTGTATTTATACAACGATCCACGAATGGATTTTGTATAATCTCCGTCTATGTAGATGACCTGAACATCATTGGGACGGATGAGGAAATTGAAGAAGCATGCACATACTTGAAGTCTGAATTTGAAATGAAAGACTTGGGTAAAACCAAGTTTTGTTTAGGCTTGCAGCTTGAACATGTCCAAGGCGGAATCTTGGTACACCAATCTTCCTACACGCAGAAAGTGTTGGAGAGATTTGGCTTTGAAAAGGCATACCCCGCAAAGACCCCAATGGTCGGAAGGTCACTCCAAGCAGACCTAGACCCGTACAGGCCTAAAGAAGAGGGGGAGGAAGTTCTGGGAGCGGAATTCCCATACTTGAGTGCAATTGGAGCGCTCATGTACCTTGCGAATAGCACTAGGCCGGACATTGCGTTTGCCGTGAATTTGCTAGCGCTGCAGATCTGAGAACCCACCAAAAGGCATTGGAAAGGGGTGAAGGACATCTTCCGTTACCTTCAAGGAAGCAAAGACCTCGGCTTGTTTTACGTAAGAAACAATGAATTGAATTTAGTTGGCTACGCCGATGCTTTGAGTACCTATCGGACCCGCATCTTGGCAAGTCACAACCGGGTATGTTTTCCTTTGCGGTGGAACAAAGCAATTTCTTGGAAGTCGTCTAAGCAAACTCTTGTCTCGACGTCGACTAACCACTCGTAAATCATTGCATTGTATGAAGCCTCTCGAATGTGCATGGCTTCAGAGAATGGTTCACCACATCCGAGAAGTCATGTGGTCCGAACATGGAACAAACCCCACTATTATCTATGAAGATAATGCGACTTGTGTTGCACAAGTACAAATGGGATATGTGAAGAGTAACCTTACAAAGCATATCAACCCCAAGTTCTTTTATGCTCATGAAATGCATAAGATGAACGAGATAAAGATCTTGCATACTAAGTCGTGTGAAAATCTCGCAGATTTATTCACTAAGTCACTCCGGCATCTTCCTTTGAAAGATGTATTAGAGGAATCGGGATGATGAGGCTTAGAGAAGTGCAGATTTCAGGGGAGATTTTTCACATACTCCTACATAAATCTCAAACATGAAGTTTGAGTACCCAACGTAAATCTTGAAGATTAACATTGAAGTTTGGGTGGATTGTACTCTTTTCCTTAAGTAAGTTTTTCATTGAAGTTTTCTTACATAAGGTTTTTGATGAGGCAATCCGTGCAACACAAAGCAGCGTGTGCTATGTACTCTTTCTCCAATTATTTTTCCCACTGGGTTTTTATGGAGTTTTAATGAGGCATATGCATCTCGCAGTGAAGAGTCCAAGGGGGAGTGTTAGGAAACCGGATTCGTATCCGATATGGACTCTTCCTTATCTCTAAGCAGAACCGCTATATATAGGAGGCAGGGGGTCACCCCATTGTACACAAGCATACAGAATAATAAAGCAGACCCGTTCCTCCTCATATTGTGTCTCTCGCCCTCTCTCTCTGTTCTCCACTTGAGATCTATTAGGCAACCCCGGACTATTCGATAGCGAGGTTGTCTAACAGAATCCACTCTATGATTCCATCTCTCTCTTTTCTCGAGTTTTTGGCCTTTTTTTTTTGTCTTCAACCTAATTTTTCTGTAAGTTTAGATTCTACTCAAATGAAATTATAAATCGAACCTTTCTTGATCACAGAATAACAGGAAGCGACATATATCCTACCGCGGTATAGGACCTCCGTAGACCACCTGCTGCGATATGTAAGCTCGGTAGGTACTTGCTACGCTTCCGCGGTAAAAAAAGATAGATTTGTAATTTTGTTTGAAAGATTATCAAACTTACGGAAAAAAGACGAAAGGAACAAAAGGCCAAATATTCTTCTCTCGCATTTTACTTCTTTAAGGGAGATCTTGATTTTCGTTAGCTAGTGACGTTTTCTTTCATCAGATTTAGATATTTCTCTTCTTCTTCTTTTTTCTTGAGCGAGGATGCTACAGAACTTCATAGTCAAATTGATAGACGAATGAAATGTTTCGGAAAACTTTTATATTCAGTTGTTCATTGACAAAATGATTTAGGAATTGGCTAGCAGGCGGACCTGTTTTGAAAATAATTGGCAACAAAGGCGTTTCACAGCATACTCCGGTGCAACAGCCCCGTTTAAATTAACTAGGTCAATAAACGCGGTGCATGTCGCGCGCGTGAACGAAAAATGATTTTGCGTTTTTTTTAAGAAAAAATAAACCTAGATGTATTTTCAAAAAAAATTAGCCTCGAGAAATCTTCGAGACCGAGCCGGAAAAAAAGTACACATATTTCTGTTGCCGAAAATATTTTTTTCGGGGAAAACGGAGAAAGGACCTAGATGCTGCGCGCGTGAACGAAAAATGATTTTGCGTTTTTTTCTGGAGGAAAAATAGACCTAGATGGCCGAAAAATATTTCTTTCGGGGAAAACAGAGAAAGGACCTAGATGCTGCGCGCGTGAAAGAAAAATGATTTTGCGTTTTTTTTCGGAGGAAAAATAGACCTAGCTGTATTTTCAAAAAAAAATTAGGCTCGGGAAATCTTAGAGACCGAGCTGGGGAAAAAGCATACTATCGGTGTTTCGAGCACCGGCAATACGATTTTTCGGTCTTAGGGGAGATCGCGCGTTCCCTCTCCTCGAATGGCCTGGCTCAAGGGAGCCCAAAGTGTATACTGGTTCGGGCTGAATATGCCCACTCCAGTTCGTTTGCTGTGTATATGCCCTTTCGGGGTACTACAATCGTCGCTTTCGAGGGGAAGCTAGGGTTGGTTCGTTGTCCAAAACCCTTTCCAAATATGTTCTTCTATCTTCTTTTTGCTCTCTCCCTCTCCCCAGGGTCCCGTTCTCCCTTATATAGGCGGGAGCTGCGAGTTACACGGGAGTTCCTCTAAAGAAAGGAAAAAAGAAGGAGCCGGGGTGTCCTGTCTCGGGGTTCGGTCTTCGGCCTTGGCGTCCGACCGGCCTCCACCTCCCCGCGTGCTTGGTCGGCAGGCTTGCGATGGAGGGCTTCGTCCTGTGGAGGAACGTGACGTGCCGCCCCGCGCGCTTTGCCAGGCGGCTGGTTTTAATGGCGAATGACCCTTGAGGCTTTGGGTGGAGACGTTCCCTTCTGTTCCGTGTCAAAGCGATGGGACCGGAGCCTGGTTTTGCAGGCGGCTCCCCTGACACCTTGGGAAGGAACCACCTACCCTGACACGGACGTCCCGGGATGTCGCTTTTGGCAGAGTAGGTACTTGAGTACCGGAGCGCCCAACCGAGGGAGGCTCTCCGACCCTGGTGATCTGGGAAGGTTGGACGGAGTATTCGAGCCGAGGCCTGGTCGGGGACCGAGCTTGTCTGCGGCATGCCAGTCTCCGGCTGGAGCTGGGCCTTGAAGGCAGCCCGCTCGAGGTTTCCGGGCTGCTGGGATTACCCATGGTATAAGCATTCGTCAGTAGCCCCCGAGCCCCCGACCGCGCCCTCGCCAGGAGCGATCGGGGGTTTAGCTTAGCGGACTCGTTTCGCCGATCGTCCCGAGTCTTGTGGCGCTTCCAGTGGGTGTAGCCCCCGAGCCTCCGAGCGGGTCGGAGATCCGGTCGGAGGGTTACCCGGTCAGAGCTCCTCCAACCGAGCGCGTGCGACGCGCACTCGACTGGTTGCTTCTTTCCGGGTGCGCGCTAGCGCACCCGGTGGGTGTAGCCCCCGAGCCTCCGAGCGGGTCGGAGATCCGGTCGGAGGGTTACCCGGTCGGAGCTGACCTGGCCAAGCGCTCGTGACGCACGCTCGACCTTGTTGCTCCTCGACCTCCTAGTCCTAAGGAGGGACCTCTTACTGTTGGAGCTACAATTGGACCCGCCATCACACATTCATAGCCGTGAGCTACAATTGGATCTGTGTCTCCCATATCTTAAAGTTCATACCAATGAACCTCTTTGGTTTCATAGTCTTGGTAAAACCAGCCATCACAAAGTGCCATCAGGTTTTTGAATTGTGAGAAGCATGCACACTTTTGCGATCATTATAATTCCTATAAAAGAGATTGTTGTAATTGTAACATATATACTAGGCATATTATGAACTACATATTGTAGAATGATCATAAAAACAAATACATCTATCTCATATATATGTGCTAGCTGAAATACAACTGGAATGGGAATACTTCTAGCAAATGTAAGCACCATTGCTACAGCAAAGCACTTTGGCGAAGATAAATGGAGAGTATGATGTGATGAATAAGACATGCAATAGATCGAGACAGGGAGTCGTACATAGTCGCGTGAACGTATCCCCAAAACCTGATTCGCCCTTTCTCGTGCAGGATCAAGAGAGGGAATGGTTTCGAAGGCACTACTCTCCCCGCACCAGTGCACGCCAACGAGATAGAGAAGCCAAACAACTCAGCGCAATACAACTTGGGATGTAGAACTTCTCTGTCATGCCGTTCGCATTGAGAGGTCATCTTCTCATATAGACATGGATGGCCACTTTTGGAAATCAATTACTCCGCATAACAGACTTGGAAATGGCATTAAAGCGTGCCATAAAAGCCCCACAGAATTAGTGCGATTCAAACGTTTGGTTTGAAATGTTCTTCTACTTTCCAATTTGCTACATGTAGGTGTGCCACATCATCATGCAGGATTATCAGGTGCAAAAAGAAGCTGTAGCTTCGCACACAATCGGACACAAAATTGTCGCACCATTCAAGCACATGCCATGGGCGATGGCGTGGTGAAGCACGCGAGTGAGCGCACATGTGTTCTTCTTTTGTTTGTTTCAACTATGTAAAATCAATTCTACCTTATAAATTGGTTTCCTCCTACCTAGACTAGTAATATAGTAATAAACTTTCATTCTTTCATCGTGCATGAATGAATCTTTAGAATTTTCTGAAATTTATAAAGAATATTAATTTGAGCCAAACCCATCAACTCCAACACAACTCGCCGGGCCACCGCACGAATCACTGCATCGCCCCCATTGATTCGTCGCACTGCCCCCCGAATCGTCACCTCTGGCCGCTCTATTGGGATGCTACATTGCTCAATTGGAAGGATCCCATCTGTTGGTCCTTGGGTATCAAGGGAAAAGAAGATGCGATGGTTAGAAGAAAAAAAAGGAAATGATCCAATGAATATGTGTTTAGAGTCGAAACCAAAAATCCAGCTAAACAACGCCAAAAATCTGTTTGGACTAGCTTCAGATCAAGACAATAGGCTCAAAGACTATTTGGCTGAAATACCCCAAAATTTTCAAATTAGTTTTATTTGGGCTTTATTTGCGTTCTATGATTTTTCCTGATTTATTTGGATTTTTTTTTCGGATTTATTTGAGTTTGTTTTGAAAACTTTCCGTTTTCGGAAGTTTTTCAGCGCTAGGCGCTTTCCTCTTTCGGCCTTTGCGCCTTCCTCTCTCCCCCGCGCTCGCCCCGCTCTGCCGCCTCCTGCGCGCGCCCGCGCCCGCGCGCATTCCCGCCTTCTCCTCGCACCCGCGCCCCCGCCCGTGGCGCCTTGCCCCTTCTTCCCCGTGACTCCCTGCTGCCATGGCAGCTTTTCTTCTTTGCGGCGCTGCTCCCATCGCTCGCCGCCCTAGCCGTAAGGTACTCCATGCCCTTGGCCCCTGCTGCGCCCACCCCGAGCCCCGCGACGCCGCTCGCCTGTCCCATCGCCACTGCTCCGTTCGGTCCCGTCAAAATGATGGAGCCGGCGACTCCATCGCCTCCTCCCGGCTATTTAAAGCCGCTCCGGCCGCCATTTGTGGCTCTCCGAGCTCGCCGCCTCATTCTCCCTCGATTCCCCTCTCTCTCCCTCACTCCCGTGCGCTCCAGCGCCTTCTCCTGGCGTCTTCCCGTCTCGGCCGCCATGCCGCTAAGCCGCTTCCACCGCCGCCTTCTCCGTCTGCGCGCCCTAGGTTTGGGTGGACTCCCTCCCCCTTTTTCCTTTGGTCCCTTGCGCCCCCGTGCGTTGAATCGCAAAACCCCCACCGCCTTCCCCAGCTCCCGTCAGCTCGCCGTCTTGTGCCAGCTCGCCGCTCGACCCCCACCCGCCCCTGCCACCTGGGCCCCACAAGCCAGTCCCCTCTCTCTCTCACTCTCCGCCTCCGTGGCCCACTCGCAGCCGCAGCCACCTCCCCACGCACGCGCCTGGCCCACCCGTCAGCCCCTTGCCCTCTCCCTCTCTCTGACGCCCGGGCCCACGTGTCAGCACGGCCTGGCCGTGAGAGTGGGCCGGCCCAGCAGCCTCCCCCGCGCGCGCTCGCGATCGTGGGCCAGAACCGGTTTTGGCGTGGCCCAATATGAATAGTACCCTTTTCCAATTTTTTTTATTCGGTTTTTAATTTCCAAAAATCCGTTTTAAATCATTTTAATGCCCAAAATTATCCAAGAGCCCAAAAATGCCCCAAAAATACTTTTCCGAACCGTTTCGAGCCACTGAGTTCAAAAATGCCCTCCGTTCCTCAATCCGAGACTCCGAAAATTCCAAAAATGCCCAAATCGCCCTTCCTTTCTCTCTCTCGGCCGATTTAGTTTCCGCTTTCGCTTTCGCTTCTTTTCGTTTCGTTTCTTTATTATCGTTCGTCCTTTTCGCGTTAGATCCGACGTTGGGCGATTCCAGAGCCGCCAGCTTCGGAGCAGACCCGGATCCGATAAAGAGTCGATTTCGACTGGCGTCAACGACACTTCGTCCGATCCAATCGCCAAAGAAGGCAAGCCGCACACCTTTGAACATGTTGAACCTATTCATGCCTTATTATAGTTAATTACTATTTTCTACCGCATTACTTTACTGTATATTGAAATATTGCAAATCTGTCTAGTTTAGAATGACATGATACTTAGCTAATGCCGATTTGCTCATGAGAATTCCTTGAAAATAATTGACCATAATAATATACTTGTAACCTTAGGTTAATTAATATTCCGGTATTAATTATTATTATCCTGTTAGTTTAGTCAAATGTTCTTGAGAATGGAAATAAAAGGCTGCCGAACCGTTGGTTCGGTTATGTTTGGAAAAGTGCTACGGTTTGGGGGACAGAATTGGATAAATCCCGGAGAGGATGAGTTCCAATCCCTACCGATGATTAATGCCATGGTTGGTTGTGGTGGTCATGCAGTTGGTACCGGATTGGTTTGTGGATCGGAAAAAGGCTTGGTCTTTGGCAATGTAAGGATAATAATCCCCTTGAGCAAAGTAAATAACTTACAAACTCGTTCAACCACAAAGTTGGGCCGGTCAACTTCGTTGGCTTGACTCAACATAGCTCGGTACATTGTACTTTCCCTCGGAATACCTATAGGAGCAGGGTTACCTTCCCCGGGTGTGGGAGATGGTCCAACGATTATGGGAGTGAAACGGAAGTGTGCACGAGGAAACTGTGGCATTCCGGGTTCACAACGGTAGGTGTCCACAGTAAGCGGGACCAAGAACTCCACACTGGCCAGTGGGGACCCCGGGTTAATGTGGACCAAAACTCTACCGGATAGGGACTAAAGAGGGAAATGTCCAACGAAAAGCTATGATAACCTCGATCCGGCCGCACGCATTTAAGTTGCGTGTTAAACTCGAGTTGGCATTAACGATCGTGGAATCTTGTGGGTAAAGCTGAACACCTCTGCAGAGTGAATAAATAGTATTCGAATACGCCGTGCTTCCGGTAAATGAAGCTAAGTTTAATTGGGGTGAATCCCGTAACCTAGCTCAAGTAGATCTTGGTGCATGTTTGAGAATGTGGTTTAATGGTGATGACTTTGTGAATGGAACCCCCCCTGGATAACTATTATTATGGATTGTGTTTTAAATGTAAAATGATGTTGCAAATAAAACTGCATCCACAAATACTTTAACCTTGTACCAATATTGTGCTACACCCTTGCATGTAATATTCAGTGTTTTAAGATGACTTGTTGAGTACTCCCAGATTTCACCCTTGCAACCCCGACCCCCTCTCGTAGTATGAAGAAGCCGGAGCGTTCCAGGAATGCGTAGATGGCAATTTGGTTTTGAGGTCTTAGTCTTTTGCTCAGCCCGCCTGTGCGGTGTTTTGCTTGTAAGTTATTCGGGCCTCTGCCGCGCCTCTTCAGAAAAACCCTGGCCGTTAGGCCTTATATTGAATAAAAATGTTGGAATTTGACTTTTGCCTGGCAATAATATGCTTGGTTCCTGACAGCTAATCATCCTGGATAGCTGTCGAGGCGTACGGATCTGCCCCTAAAAAGGCGGGCCGTCACATTGGCCTAAATATTGACTCCGCCTGTTAGATTTCTCTACTTTACTGAACTGCACCAAATCGCACGTACAACTTTATCTTCCTTTTCTCTAAAGACGACAAGGTGTGTAATTCTCCTCTCAAAATCATTTAGAGCCTTTGGAGCCACTTTGCCCTTCTCTCCTTACTCCTTAGTACAAATTGGGCTTCACTCGGAAGCTCAAGCGTTTTGGTTGACTAGGCAAATCTCTACTATTCTAAAGCGGCAGTTGGTGGCAGTGTTGAGTTCTTCCCACGTCATTAATTGCCGCTTAATTGCCTTGTTTAATTGCCCTACTTAATTGCCCTACTTAATTGCCCTGCTTAATTGCCCTACGCAAGAAACGAAGCGTTGCTTTAATTAGCCAGCTTTCGCAAGAAACGAAGCGTTAAAGATAGATGTTTGATCTTATGAAATAATTTTTTTTATTTTTTAATCTTTATTTTTCGTTATTAATTTTGTTTTTCGTAGCAACGCACGGGCATGTAACTAGTAGCATCTTAAAATATAGTTAATCGTACTGTGGTTGTTCAAATCGTGATATGGAATTCGGGTTCATAATTTATTAATATTTTTTAATTTCTACTACAAACACAAACATCTTACTTTATATGATTCAAGTACGACAAATTGGATTTTCGATTCGCGAGATCTACACCGAATCCGGTAATAAACACAGCTCTTGCTCTCCAAATTGCAACCTACAGAAGTCCTATGGAACGGTCGCGAGGCGCTTCGACGCAACCATGACGAGAAAACCTCCCGCCATCTTCTCCACCACCCGCCGCCTCTCCACGCGCTCCCACCCCTCCCCATTTCTGCTCTCGCCGCAGCCAACGCCTCCACGCGCGGACCCCGACGCCTCCCACTGGAGGCGCCTCCTCTCCGCGCACGTCCGCGCCGGCCGCCTCGACGCCGCCGCACGCGTCCTCTCCCGCGCCCGGCCCGCCGACCCCCGCGCCCACACCATGCTCATCTCCGCCTACGCGCGTGCCGGCCGCGCCGCCGACGCCCTCCGCCTGTTCGACGCGATGCCGCTCTGGGACGCCGCCGCGTGGAACGCCGCCATCTCCGCGGCGGCCACCTGCGGGGACGTCGCCGGGGCTCTCAGGCTGTTCGGCGAAATGCCGGGGGCGGACCGGAACGTCATTTCTTGGACGGCGGCCATCGGCGCGCTCATGCGGGCCGGGCGCGTCGAGGAGGCAGGAGACATGTTCCGCAGGATGCCGGAGAAGGACACCGCGTGCTACAATGCCATGATCTCTGGGTACTGCAGCAATGGGCGGGTGCAGGATGCTTTTGAGCTGTTTGAGAGGATGCCGAGGAGGGATGTGATTTCTTGGACGGCAATAATTGGCGGGTATCATAAGAATGGTGAGAGTGAGAAGGCGCTTGCCTTGTTTCGCCAGATGTGGTCAGCAGCGGCGACGAAGCCCACGTCTAGCACATTTGCATGTGCGGTGACTGCGTGTGCCAATGTGCCGGACTTGTTGGTTGGCTTGCAGCTTCATAGCCAAGTTACCAAGGTTGGTTGCCATTCGGATGGTTTCGTCTCGACATCCTTGGTGACCATGTATGGAAACTGCAAGCAAGCTGAGGACTCGAAGAGATTGTTTGACGAGGTTAGAGATGAGAATGTGGTCTCTTGGACTGCCCTTGTGACTGCCTTTAACTCAAGTGAAAGATACGAGGATGCACTGAAAGAGTTTTGCAAGATGGTCATGTCAGGAATCAGACCAAACCAATCTACATTCACTAGTGTACTGAACTCATGCTGTGGGTTAGAAGCTCTTGACAGAGGGAAAAAGATCCATGCTAGTACAGTCAAGGTCGGCTTGGAATTTGATGTCTTTGTTGGGAATTCTTTGATTGCGATGTACTCAAAATGTGGTAGCATGGATGCAGGCCTCAAGGTTTTTAGTTATATGGAGAGGAGGGATCTTGTCACATGGAACTCGGTAATTTGTGGGTGTGCTCAGAATGGATTTGCTTCGACAGCACTTCAAATTTTTCAGGATATGGATCACAGTTGTGTTCAGCCTAATCAGATCACATATGTTGGACTGTTAATAGCTTGCAGTCATGCTAGATTGCTAGAAAAGGGAAGGTACATTTTCAGACTATTGGAAGAGGATGCTTCCGTCGATCTCACACTTGAGCATTATGCTTGCATGGTTGATGTTCTAGGGAGATGTGGAAGCCTCATGGAAGCTGAGGACTTTATCAGTAGTATGCCAATGGAACCAAATCACACAGTATGGTTGGCTTTGCTTAGTGCTTGCAGAGTTCATGGTAATATTGAAGTCGCTCAAAGGGCTTCTAGAGCAATCCTCGACCTTGATCCATACAATAGTGCAGCATATGTTTTGATGTCCAACATCTATGCTTCTGCTTGTAGGTGGAGTGATGTTCTGCAGACAAGGGTGAGGATGAGATGCCATGGTGTCATGAAGTTAACTGGTTATAGCTGGATTACAGTGAGGGATACAAGGCATGAATTTGTTTGTGGGGATCAATCACATCCGATGACAGAGGAAATATACAGAAAAATGGATTGGCTCGATAGTAAACTGAAGGAGTATGGATATATTTGTGACAAGAGGTTTGCATTGCATGATGTGGACGATGAGCAGAAGGAGGCTATGTTAAAGCACCATAGTGAGAAGCTTGCAATAGCCTTTGGACTGCTGAGTACTGCACAAGGAAGCACTATTAGGGTCATGAAGAATCTCCGTGTATGTGGTGATTGTCACTCTGCAATTAAGCTTATATCAAAAATTGTTGGGCGTGAGATTGTTTTGAGGGACTCAACAAGATTCCATTATTTTAAGGATGGCCTGTGTTCTTGTGGAGATAATTGGTAGTAATCTCTTTGGGAGGATAAATTTACCAGTGTTTGACTTTGGTCATGATTAGTGGGACATATGAATGGATAACTGCTGATGGGAAGAGAATTACTGCACTGTCTGGACAGTGCAGCTCTTGCATGGTAATGCTTATCATGTCAGATTTGATTAGGGAAGATGATATTTGCAGATGCATTTCCATTGTTTGGTCAACATACGTTTTAAGTAGCAAGATGAATTCTGTTGCTTTTCATAAGTTAGTATTTTAGTCTCTCTTTTTTAGAGAGTGTATTTTCTCATTTGCTGGGAAATAAAAAAATGGTGGTACTGGTCTCATACATTATGAATATCCAACTTTAGCAAATCTAGGGTTCTTCAAACCATTACTGCGTCGAATGATGGTTTATAGTTTTCCTTGCAGATGGCCAGTTCAGTGCTGTTGCTGACTAAGAATTTGGATAGCTGACTACTTGGTTGGAAGCTAGCAGGTTTTCAGCATAACTTGATATATTTGGTGAGTTTTGAACCTTTCTCCTCGAGTTTTTTTTAGTGCATTTACATGCAACAATAATCTGTGCTTTAAAGAATCCTACACACAGTAAATCATCCATCAAACATCAGAACATAGTCCATAACTGGGGTGTTGCATGTTTTCCCAAAACTGATTTGTCAATAAAATCAGTTAGTTACTGGTGTTTTCCATTTCCCTTGCAAAACCATTCTTAGTTGATGAGCTCTAGATTATTACTGGAAATAGTCTGGCATTTAGAAAGCTCATCCATAAATTCTTATCCCTCGAAGGGTTTTGAGCATCCACCTTTATACTCAGTAGCGAGCAGGCTACTGTTTTGCTTTAATTCATGTGTTTCATCAGTGTTTGCATAATGTAGTTTTCAATTTCTGTAGGCATTGTAAAAAGATGGGGGAGATTTTTGGCACAGTACTGGCTAAGATTCATTTGGAATAGCTAACATAACATCACCTAATAAAGTATACATCAATCTTCTTCTAGTTATGCTCGACTGCTTGACTAAGTGATTTCCATTCAAATATACTGCGATGACAGAACAAGACATCACAATCTTGTCATGTCTTGTTGTCTTATCATTGGCAGATGCAGCTTATGTGCCACAAATTACAATTGAGAAAATTGCCGCAAAGTGGCAACTAAGATGATGGGAGATTTGGAGCTTTAGCTGAGCCAGAGCCCTCCCCCTCATTGGATTTTGTGAAAAAAATGTACATGGACAGTTGGAAACACAATTTTGTTCCTGGAAACTCAGGTAAATACGTACAAGATGCCTCAGGCAGTGTTTGGACTTTGGAGAAGCTTCTCATGATATTCTCCCTGCTGGCAACACATTGCTCTCCACACTTTCTGAAGACAAGCATTCAGTTGGAACTATATTCTATCACTGCCTTTGCAACATCTACAAAGGGAGGTCCAATCACTCTGCATACCTATGCTCCTCCTCCGTCCGTCGCGGCGGGGCGTCTCGATCCAAGAACTCCTTCACAGTGGAAGGGAAGGCAATGGCTGCTCTATCCCCACGCCCTTGTCCACCCCAGCACCACGAAGCCTTGGCGAGCAACAGGTGCGCCAGCCTCGCCGGCTCCCTGCACCCACCGTAGCGGCAGTAATGCTCAATCCAGCCGTCCACCCTCCTCTTCTCCTTGTCGCACTTGGGCCCGACCACCCCGACGACCTTCGCCAAGAACCCATCGCAGCCGCTGCAATCGCATCCGCCGCTGTCGTCATCGCGGCCGTCGCCGCCCGGTGGCGGCGACAAGCCGAGCAGCGCCATGAGCCGCGCGATGTCCTCCTCGTTGTCATCGTCGTCACTGGAATATTCCTGGGGTTCTTGCACGGGCTCCTCGCCTTTGGAGAGGGTGAGGAAGTCCAGCGCCGGGCCGCTGCTCTCGCCACCGCCGCGGTCGGTGGCCGTGGCCGTGGCCGTTGCTGGGCCAAGGAAGAGGGGGGACGCGGTCATGGTGTCCGAGAACAGCGGCGGCTCGGACTGTCGCGGCGGCGGCGGCTGCTGCTGCTTCTGCTCCGCGGCCAATCGGTCTTCCACCTGGGGGGAGAGCGCGCGCCGCACGGAGGCGTCAGAGGAGGGAGGTCGTGAGGTGGGAATCGGTTGGGGTTTGGGTTGCATGTGTTACCTGCTTGAGGGACGCGAAGAAGCCGGCGTGCCGCGAGAAGGGCTGCATCGTGGGCGGCCGCCGCCGGGCAGAGGGAAACCGACGCCAAACAAAAATGGCCTCGCGGGGCGTCCGCTCCGCTTGATTGGCGCTTTGGATGGGATAGGCTCCGCCGCGGCGAGAATGGCTTGGCGCGCGGCGATTTCAAGCGCACGGCGCGGCCTTCTGAACCTGGGAGCGCACCGCGTTCAGACTTCAGAAACATGTGCGCTCGTTGTCTCGTGTGCGGTACCGTATGTGTTTTAGTTTTACCGTGCTTGGATCGGATGATGGAACAAATGCATCGGTCTTGTATATTTTTTTTTCTAGAAAATTGATCGTTTGCCCATGTTGCATAGGTGTTTTGACAATTTGGGACTAAATTCTGTGCTAAAGTTGAGTCAATTGATGGTATGTCCTTTTAAAGAATAAACTAGCAAGGGGGCCGAACACATGTGCGTCGTGTAGTATCCTTAAAGCATGTTTAAATGATATGACAATACGTATGTGATTTTGTTTTTTTAGAAAATAGTTCAGCTCTATTTGTAATATTTTGATACTATATATTATAGAAGAAAATACACTCACTCTATTTCGCAATATTTATCACAACACTTTCTTCCCCGAATACTTATATAGCAAAACAATAAATGTAGCATACCATGCATTTTTCATTTATATCATCATCTTTTAATTTCATTATTGCAATCTTTATCTCTTTCTTTTGGTACATTCTTTTAATGCACACCATATTGCTTACACTGATTTAGCCGACTAAACATATGTCAATATATCACTCCTTTAATCTCTTCATTCTATGGAGATCCACCAAATAAAGAGTCGGAGTGTTTTCTATTTTTTTTGAGAATTTTTAGCTTATTCTATATTTTCTTAGCGATTGTAAAAAAATATGCCATCAACTTTTATTACATAACAGTTAATAATGTATAAATATATATAAATCAAATTTGTTACCTTATTTTATTTTATTTTATTTTATTTCTCAAATTAGCATATTTTCTTGAATTTTAATTTTAATTATAAATAAAATAAATTTTTTTTCACTTAGTATGGAATTAAAAAATAATACCTATTTTCCTTTTATTTTTATTCTTTTTTTATTTTTGTTATCATGCTTTATTTAATTTTAAATTTAAAGTTTAAATTTAGAGTTATAATCAAATGGCTAATTTTTTTTGTTGTTTATTCCGAATTTATGTTAATTTTATTGTTATTTTTTATTTAATTTTGCATATCAGTTTTAGGTTAGGATTTGTATATAAATCCAACTCCTAATTTTTATTTCAAATTTCAGCTATCTACAAGTTCTAATTTGAAGTTCGTATGAAAGTTAAATGGTTCATTTCTTTTTATTTTTTATTCCCAATTTCTTTTATATTTTATTATACATGTATGGACTCTTTCTTCTAATCCAGATTGTTAATTTTATTGTTATTTTATTATTTGATTTTGAATATTAGGTTTAGGTTAGATTTGATATACAAATCCAACTACTAATTTATATCTTCTTATGGGTTTTTAATTGTTGTTCGTATGAAAATAAATTGCTAATTTTTTTTTTGTACTCTAAATTTCTATTATTTTTTATTGTACTTGGCATATATTCTTTCTTTTAATCTAAGCCATTATAACCTGTGTCTATTAGATAAACAATTATATATTTTTTAAATAATAACATCAAATGGTTATATGTTTTCTTTAAATAATAACATGCAATAGCTACTATAGTTTAGTTAGAGTCCACCACATTAGAAGCCATAATTTTTCCTTTCTTGTGAGAATTTTTAGCACATTCCTATTTTTTTGTTAGAAATATCAATTTTTATAACTTTTATTCTACTTGGTATGGACTTTTTATTTTAATCTAAGCAATTATAACTTGATCTGTTAGTTGGAGGGCTGTGTGTTTTTCTTGAAATAATAATAATATCCAATGGTTTATATGGTTCAACTTAGTAGGGTTCATTAAATTAAGGACAGATGTTTTACTTTCATGTACTTTGGATGTCAAGCAAATAAACAACACCTAAATCAAAACTGGGTATGGCTTAGTCTTCTTAGAAAAGGCAAAATCTAGAGTACTCTACAACTAGCAGAAGAATATTCATGCCAAGAAAGAAAGTAATAGTCACAAAACAATAGCTCTTCAACAACGGCAATCTCAAACGTGTGCTTGGAAATCAAGCAAATACCCTACCATCACCAACCACCTCAGCGGCACTGCCTTTCCCAAGTACCTCAGCCGACGCACGCAGCAGGTCCTCCAAGTCGAACGGTGCCACGGCGGCCGCTGACCAGGGTTTCACTTTTCGTTTCGAGACTACTTTTCGAGGTCCGAGCGGTACCGAAATTCGCGAAATTCGGTTCGAAATTCGTTAAAAACCGTTAGGTTTGAAAGTCAAATGAATTTGAAATTTAGTCGAAAAGTCTCGAAATCTCCGAGCGAAATTCGCTCGAAACGGCTCGAAATTCGTTCGAAAAGGTTCGAAATTCGCTCGAAAAGCTCGACAAACCGCTGGGTTCGAAAACCGCTCGAAAAGGCTCGAAATTCGCTCGAAAAGACTTGAAAACCGATGGTAGTTGAAAAAAGAGGGAAAATGTAAAAAAAATTAGGAAAAATTGTAAAAAAAAATATTGTAAAATTTGGAAAAAAACCATTAAAGACCAAAAATAATATTTAAAAAATTATTTCAACAAATATAACTACTAAATATAATTGAATAAATATTGAAACATGCAGTGTGTTGTGAAGGTGTAGTCTAAAATTCTGATTCAAATGTTGCATTTATTTGATCAATAATGTATTTCCATTTATTTTTTATGCACTATAGTTGATAGTTTAATACTTGCATTCGTGTTGAATATTTAGTTATGATATGGCTCTCTCTCAAAATAATAGGAAAAAATGATAGACGGTTTATTACTATAGGTCTCATATAATTCTATATTGATTGTTAACAAGTTAAACTGGGGATTTTGATTTAGTATAATGATCTCTTAGCAGTATATGTGATTTTAAGAAAAACTCGGATATGCGTTCTAAATACAGTCATGATTTTATGGATAGTGCTCTTCTTGTCTCATCTTTGTTGGTTTTACAAAAATATTGGAATTAAATATACTTCAATAAATATGACAACTAAATATACTTCAACAAATATTTATACTAAATATACTTTAACAAATATTGCTACTAAATAAATTCAAGCACTGCAGTAGAGTTTTTCTTCTTTTTTCTATTATCTACATTTTCAATTGCTCAAATACATCTCTAAAATCCGTATTTTCAAAAAATATTCACACCAATGGTCACAGGGCTATTAATACTAATTATAGAGAAATTTTGGATAAATTTTTCCAAAATTTTTATAAGTTTTGAATTCAAATTTAAATTTGAGCGAATTTCAGAACGGTTTCTCTTTTCGGCTTCGGGCGGTACGAGCGGATTTCGCGAAATCCGTTCGGATTTCAACGGAAAGTGAAACCCTGCCGCTGACCCGAAGAAAACCGGCTTCTTCCCTGACGTCCACTGACCGACGGGGCACGAGGAAGGCCCACGGTGGTCATCGGCGCTACGGCCAAGAGGTTTCTAGCCGCCCGTGACAACGGCGGGTGTTAGACATGGAGGCAGCGTCTCCAGACAGAGGCGGATCCAGGCCCCGGGCAAAGTAGGCTGTAGTCCGGGGCTTGATACCGAAAGCTCACTAAAATTCTATGAAAAATTATTAAAAAACATTGAAAATAGATATTTAATCTAAGATCAGTTGGTCCAGCCCGAGACTTGGGTCTGGGCTAGCTCCGCCCTGTCTCCAGAGATCGCGTCTTCTTGCACCCTGCCGTGCGACAGAGGAAAATGAGAAGGAACAGGAGAAGCACGGTTCCACTCGTCGGGCAGCGGATGTGGTTCGCGTGCTCTGGGGTGCCACTCGATATGTGTTTCGCGTGCTCCGGCGTGGGCTTGCCGGCGCCACTAGGGCAGACGATGGTAAGGAGCTCGCCAGGGCGTGCGCGGCAGCTTAAGCTGCAGAGTACCGCATCGAGCTTTGGGTGTTGGCTGCTGCTTGCGTCGGGAGCTCACCCAGGTCGACCATGGTTGGAAGCAGGGTTTGAATTTTCGTTTTCGGATTTCATCCCGGCACCCTGAAAGACGAAATTTTGGCGAAATCTCGGTATTTCGGACAAAATCCGAACGAAAATCAGAAGGCAAAATTTGAATCCGGTAATTTTTTAAACGAAATTTCCGAGATTTCGACTCATATAGACGAAATTTCGATCCAAAATGCCGAGATCTCGGCGAGATTTTCCGCACCGTTACACTTTGAAATTTTTAGGGTTTTTTCAATTTCCTGGGAATTATGATCTACCGACGGTAACAGATGGGAAACGACGCGAAGAATCCAATCTAGTCAAACTCAGTCAACTTTTATTCAAATCTCTGTCAATTTTACCGAAATCTCGGCGAGATTATAGGCTACTGTAGCACTTTGAATTTTTTTAGGGTTTTTCAATTTCATCGGGATTATAAAACTCGGGGAGGCCCGAAATCCAAAATTTCGTCGAGATTTTGAACCTTGGTTGGAAGACGGAAGAAAATAAGAGAGGATAAGAAGAAGACAGGAGTAAAAATGTTCATAAGGGCAAATCATCAATTTGCTCAGCCAAGGCGACCGCAGGATTTCGATTTTTTTTTTAAAATAATATATTTTTTAAGAGTAATTGCGATATTAATATGCAAAAAATAAAATTGTAAAAACAATACTACTTCGCCAAATGGTACGGCGAAATACCAGTAGTTGCCAAACGGCACGGCAAAATAGGAGTAGTCGCCATACCGTTTGGCGACAACTTGTTAATCCCGCAATTAACTCTTCACCGTCAAAATTCACGGGAAACGAGGCAATAATCGTCAATTTCACCGTCAAAGTTCACGGGAAATGAGGTAAAAATGGGGGCTACTAGTTGTCGCCAAAACGGTATATATTTGAAATTTGCTAAACGTAAATACAAATAGTTCTAAGATTTTAAAAATCTCAACCCATTAAAATTGAAACTAATTCAATTAACAAATTTGATATATTGAAGAGGTGATCTTGTCGTATTTTTCAAATATTTGGGGTGCCCTAGATCTGCCTCTGTTCTAGACATCCAATTCTGCCGTTATTACCATCCAACTAAAATATCAAACTACATAGATGTAGTCAAACTTTTGAAATTTTGACTGTCAACACCTTTTTAAATATTTAGATTAGATACATGAAAATCATGTGTAAATTTGTATCAAAAAATACTTTTGTAATATCATAATTTTATTGGGTTTTATAAATAAATTATAATAGAAAGTAGTGGTCACAGCTGTGTTTTAGAAACTGTGTTATGTCTAAAATGATAATTATTTGTGATCGGAGGGAGTATTAAGTAAAAAAAACATCTATGGAATAGAGACAACAGCCTTAGGATAATGGGACACATGGATTAATGAGTTCTAATTTCCAAACATCCACTGAATGATATTGGGGACTGGACATCTCAAACAACGGGCAACAGTGAACAACACAACAATAATGCTGCTCCTCAACCAATTGAACATGGTCATGAACCGATCTTGTGACGTAACGAGACGAGCCACTCTACAACCCACCAAACCGCGTCAACATGGCCTCGACCACGGCGAAAATCAGTAGTACGTGCAGGAGCCATAACCTGCAAAACGAGATTCAAAACTCCCGTTAGAGCCGCTGGGACTGGGCGGATTCAGGCCCGGGCAGAGTAGGCAGAGTAGGCTGTAGCCCGGGGTCTAGTACCGAAAGCCCACTAAAATTCTACAAAAAATTATTGAAAAATCATTGAAAATGGATATTTAATCTAAGATCAGCTGGTCCAGCCCGGGGCTTGGATCTGGGCTAGCTCCGCCCCTGGCTGGGAGGGTTTGCAGATCCTGGAAATGAGGTTTCAGAGATCAACATTTAAAATCCCTTCAGCTGAGGTTATTACTTGGGTCAGATTGCACGACGAGAGCCGAATTCTGGAAGTAGCAGTTCCAGGCGTGCCTGCCATTGGCAGTGTAGTAGAGGTTCATAGCGACCGCGGCATGCGACACGAGGTTATTGGGGTTGTAGCATGGGCCGCCCGGCTGAATCACTCCACAGTTCACCTGGGAGCAGGCGTAGTTGAGATTTGCCGCGAGAACCTTGTCGTCTGCCGAGGGCTTCGCCACACACCATGTTTTCTGCGTTGCCAGAGACGGAAGTGGAAATATCAAATTTCCCCCAGTTTGCAGTTCACCACTGGGTGCCTAGAATGTGCTACCAACGTGAATTCATTGCGTGCTGAAGAACTCAACAGCATGCTTAAGATCATGTGCTACCACTAGGTGCCTAGAATGTGCACGAGTATTTATGTGGATAAGCTTGTTTACATTTTAGAATAAAATTATAAACTTAAGTCACTTTATTTCAGTCTACAAGTTTCAGCTCTATGGCGGAGTTAGGATTTGGAGCTCTGCCAAACAGGACCGATGTGCAGTTCGTCACTAGGTGCCTAGAATGTGCTACCAATGTGAATTCATTGCGTGCTGAAGAACTCAACAGCATGCTTAAGATCATCGTCTGACAAGCAACTACGCGTATTGATCCATAGGGAAAGAACAGCAACGATTACAGAAGAAAGAGTAAGCACAAGAGGAACGGCAATTTTAGAGAGGAAAAAAAAAAGGTCAAGAGGCCTATTCAAGGTACCTGTCCCTCAGCAAGTCGAATGGTGCTTCCTACAAAAGAACAGGGAAACGCTAATTTTAGAGAAGCCTCCAAGTTCTAGTTCAAGTAACCTCTAACTAAGCTACAATTCCCCGATGATGGATGGCAAATAAGTTCAGATCACAAAGCAGCAAAGGTTAAATCAAAAACATATAAGTAGATCTTGCCTATGAAACTACAGTAGATATCTAGGTTTAAATGAGATCAACATCTTCTTTCCTCACCGCACACCCACAGCAATCTCCAGAAAAGTATGCATCATACTAATGCTACATCAATCAAAATCAACTACCACAGCATGAGGAAACATCTGCCAGAAAGTGGTATTCAGAAATCATAAGAAACAAGAACCGAAGAAAAGGTACAATGAGCATAATCTCTCTACTGGTTGGGAGCAAAATCTCAGACAAAACCGCCAGTGCACCCACCAACAGAAGTGAGACCCCAGTACCCTGCTGAGCAAACAGTGCTAGATCACACCTAATCGGCAGAGGCAGTGAGCTTACCTGAGGTG
This sequence comes from Rhipidocladum racemiflorum, assembly GCA_036346355.1. Lineage (NCBI taxonomy): Eukaryota > Viridiplantae > Streptophyta > Magnoliopsida > Poales > Poaceae > Rhipidocladum > Rhipidocladum racemiflorum. Next base: position 38,808,993 of record CM070569.1, on the reverse strand, counting down.
AAGTAGAGGAGCACAAGCCCCAGAGAGAGGAGCAGGATGGATGCAGATGGCTGAGCCCCCCTAGCCATCTTGCCCTGCAGCAGGCACTAGTACCAAGCTGGACTGTGGAGGCCAAGAAGAGACAGATGGGTGCTGGACTGGACTGCTGGGGGGGGGGGGGGTCTAGTGCAGATGGCCTGGTTTATAAAGATGGGGGAAAGCTAAAAAAGGGCCTACTTGATTGCCTTGTTGAGTGCCGGAAAACGAAAGCTGGCTGATGGCCATGGTACATGTGACTCTGGTCTCTGGCTTCTACCGGGGGCAACCTACCATGTGCTTGTCCCCAGAAGGAGGATAAATAATTCTTCTAGCTTCTTGTGTAGCATCTGAACTCTGAAGCCTGATCCGATCTCAGAGTTTGGTTGATCCACACAGAACAGTTTGGCCCACATTGACCAACTTCTAGTTCTACCGTGGTTTGCTCTGTCCCCAATCTATGTGATGTATGCAAGTCAAAACTGGATCCGGGAAAAAAGCACTGGTGTTCAAACTTCAAACTAGTTTGACATTTGAGAGGTTGATCTTTGTCAGTCCTAATACAGACAGAAACAAGGTCATCACCCCCCCCCCCCACACACACACACACACACAGAGACTGTCTATGGATGAATGCCTTTATGTACAAAATTTTTAGTTCTCAATCATTGTAGTTATTAGCCTATCATCAGTCGCTTACGCTTTAGATGCGGTACAGCGGTTGGCAGGCCTTTGCTTGTGTTGGGGATCTTGCTTTGTTCCTTATTCTACTCCTTCCACCTTCTCTGTTTCATATTTGGCTTTGCTCCTTTCATGCCCTGCTGGCTGCTGCTCTTCCCATTCCGAATTCCGTTTTCCTTTTTCACTTTGCATGACCAAAAAAAGGCCTAATCGGATAATTTTGAAGATTTGGGGTACATTAATAAAGACATAGATTTCTGACAAAAGAAAAGAAAAAGCAAACCTTATATGAACCCCATCAAAATCAATGGAGCCAAACAACATCAAAAGAGAGGAGGGAAAATCTCGTGACACGTAGTAGTTAATTTCTAGTCAATCACTAAAGCCAAGAAACAGGAAGGCACATTAGAAGAACACGTCTGAACATTCAGCATCAAACCCAGAAGGGCCTGTGTATAGGGATAGGATTGTTCAGCACGCAGTGAAAATAAAAAGGAACGTACCATTGTTTTTGTATCATAAATTACTTGTATCTACAGCAAAACCAAGAATAACAGTACCAAAAAAATTGTGTTTTAGTAAGTGTTAACAGTAATCTCGGTCCATGGTGACGCTGCCGGCTGCCCTGCTAAAACCAGACATTAGATCCAAAGTGTTATCCCTATTCATATCAGGTAACTTGAGCTTAGTGCTATCTTTCGCCTGGAACAAAGAAAAAAAATAGACAAACGAGCTCCACTTAGATGCTATTCAGGACGAAGTGCATGCCGGCGATCCACGTAAAGAGCTTAAGCTCACCTGGTGAAAAGCTAGACATTAACTTTAGTCCCTATTCACCTATATTTCTTAGTTGCCTAGTTGGTCACATAAGGGGATAACAACGATGCTTGTGACGCAGATTCTTCAGCCACAACAATGTCATTATCTTTCTCAGGATTCAGGAAGCCCTTTAAAAATAAACAGTAGTAATAGTAAAAAACATGCAAGCTACTTGTCAAACTTGCTTCCATTATGTGAGTCTACACAAAGAAAGGCAAAAGAATGTATAGAGCAGCAATTAATTGGGGCCGATTTGGCATGATTGTAAAATCAAACCCAAAAACTACTCCCTTCGATCACAAATAATTGTTTTGGACATAGGTGCAGTAAAACTTTTGAAATTTGATTGTCAATATTTTTAAAATATTTAAATTGGATTCATGAAAAATCATATATATAGATTTATCTCAAAAAGTACTTTCATAGAATTATAATTTTTATTTGGTTTTTATAAATATATTATAATAGAAATTAGTGGTCAAAACTATGTTTTGAAGACTGTGTCGATATCCAAAACGACAACTATTTGTGATCGAAGGGAGTAGCTTTATATCTAACGCATTGATACACACTTCATGTTATTTGTTACATTCTCATACCCCTTCTTATGCGCAGGAGCCTCGGATCAAATCAGAGGTTTATGAGATATGGCACGAGTATGCACAGTCTCAGGAATGAAGAAGATAATCTTGTAAAGAGAATCAAACTAACAACATTGAAGCAACCACGACGATGATAGAAAGATTTGGCAAAGCCAATCGCAAATTCTTTAAGTGTAGGATCAAAGATAACTGACTAGAGGAGGGTTAATATGAGGTTTTTAAAATTCTTTGGCTCTAATTGCAATAATCTAACAAGTAATACTAGCATTAAGAATTTGAACAATTAAGGCCTAAATCATCTAGGTTTTGCTAAGTGCACCAACAACTAAGTCTAAACAAATAACACAATCCTAGAAAGAGAAGCAAACACTAGAAAATACTAGGAATGTAAATTTGCACAAATGAACAAAAGAGAGCAAACCACAAGAGATTGACACGATTCCCATGGTCTCGGAGACTTGTCGGTCTCCCCTAATCCACGTTGAGGAAGCTTGATTCAATCAAATCAGCTCCTTGCGCAAATAAGCCTCTCTTGATCACTATTGTTAGCTTTCCCTGTTCCGGGTAGGCGAGCTCCGGCGTTCACAAACCATCAGGCTTTCTCATAATCTCCTTTGAGAAGATCATCTATTCTCACGCCTCCAAGCTGTCTAGGAGACGACAACCTCCAAGAGAATAGAGTGATGATGCTTGTTTGAGGTTGATTCAAGTGTCTAATTGGCTCAAACTTGAAATACACACTTGAATGCTTCTAACCCTCTCAAAATGTGAATTTAATGCACAAGGAAAGGAGGAGACTTGCTAGAGCTCACAATGTATTCAATGAGTGTTCAAGAAGCTCTATTGATGCAGGTGTTGGGGTATTTATACCCCGCACCACCAATTCCAACCTTGAGGATAATTCTCTAAAAAATTTAGCAATCGCGGTACTACAGGTGTGCAAAGCCCGGTAATATCGCACCCTTCAACGATCAGATTAATGCATTTAATGTGATAGGCAAGAGCCATCAAATAAGGTCCGGTACTACCGACACACAAAGTACGGTAGTACCGACTTTTGAAGTGAGATCGACTCAGAAAAGAGGCCCCTCTATAAAATAAGTACTGGTATATATTTTGCGGTACTACCAACTTTTGATGGTACAAACATTGTCACAGCGGTAATACCGAAGTTCAAAATACAGAGAGCGTGCTAAAAACACCTCTTTCTGTAAAATAACTACCGAGCAAGAGCTCGGTACTACCGACTGCTGGTAGTACCGCACTTTAAACATCGGTAGCTCTGGCTACAGAAAATTGCACAGAAGGGTGCTTCTGTTAAAAAGCTACCGGCCAAAGGCTCGGTACTACCGCACCTGTGGTACAACTGAGTTTTGCATTACGGTACTGCCGTTCCAAAGTTTATAAGAAATACATGCATCAAGTGCTCTCTGGAAAAGGCTACCATTAAGTAAGTTGTTGTACTACCGATTATGTGGTAGTACCGGCCATAACGCAGCGGTAGTACCAACTTCACTGAAAAAGCACAACGACTTTGAGAACCAAAACCAAATGCAATTAAGGGATGATTTTTTGAAAAGATTTTGAGCCAATTGACCTTAGTCAAATTCAAACTACTAGGTATCACTCCCTCTTGATAGTACGGTATCTATTCTAGCAATCCGATCTTTTACTTCTAACTCCAAGATCGGTAAAACTACATAAAAGGTCCTTAATACAATTATACATTGACTTCAAACTTTTAGTCTTCTTTTCTTAACCTTTTTACCTCATAAGATTTCCCTTTTTCATGTGACGCGCTAGAGATCAAACTATTCTCACAAACTCAAGAGAAATTGTCAGTTCTTTAACACGATTGCCATTAATTACCAAAACCAAATAAAATTAGGGACCTAGATGCTTCATTAAGCACAACCTCAAAAGAGTACAAGGGATTGTTGCTCTCACAATGTCTCGAGCCTTTTAGGATTCTCGGATCCTTGCCCTATACAAGAATATAGTGCTCAAGAATAACTTAACCTTTAATCCTCTCATACACCTTTTGTTTTGGATGAATTGGTTTGTAGGTTCTTAGTTGACTGGGTTCTCCATGACCACCCATGGGTTTATATAGTCCCTTTAGTCCTCCTTCAAAGTAAGTAGGAATCATACTCTGAAAAAGTAGAAAACCTAATCATATTAGGATTTATCTACCATACTTTTTCAAATCCTAAAAAACTAGATATGAATCACCGTAGTTAGCATTATTCATGTAGTGTATTTTACCATCTATCATACTACCATAGTATTTGCATGCTCTCTCTCTCTCTCTCTCTCTCTCTCTCTCTCTATATATATATATATATATATATATATATATATATATATATATATATATATATATATATATATATATATGTTGCGAGTTGAATCTGTTATACTCCTTATTGACAATACTGCCTATATATATTTACAAACAGCAGGTGAGATTAAACACTTTGTTCGCTTTCGAGATTAGAAATTCCTACAATAACTCTTAAATCACGTAAAAAGAAAATTTCAAAAAAAATCTCATATTAATCGAGAGGAAAAGAAGAGATATTATAGTCTGTTGGATGGCCCATAGTAGTTATAATGGTCTAGATCGCCCAACAATCTATATTCAATCAAATAAAGATAGAACTAATAATGATTGTATAGGCAGGAGCCAAAGGATTGCTTTAGGACTCCTAATTCCGAATGAGAAAGAAATAAAGATTGAACCGGAATACGTAAGGAGTATACAAAATAAAAGTAAAATTGGCAGCAGAAGTTTCCACGGTGGTTCAAGCCTTCAAGAACTCTCGGCTTAATTTTTTTTGTAGATTCGTTGAATCCTGGCATTAATTCAAGCCTTGTGCCTAGGGGTGAAACGGATCGGATATGGATCGGAAACCACTTATATTGTATTTAATCCATATAATTTTATCGGATCGGATTCGAACACGGATAGTACCGGATACGGATTCGGACACGGATAGTGCCGGATACGGATATAAATAATATTCGAACTAATACGGATAAAATAAGTTCGGATAATTATCGGAACGGATATTTTTCGAATAATACGCGTAAACACTAAATACAAACGGAGTGATGGACTACAATGAATATTATCGATAAGAAACCAACATAAATTGTATAGGACATTGAGACATCAAGACCGTTAAAACCATACAGTTTATAGCAATATACTGAGTTACATCTCAGAATTGCACATACATCATCCATAGAAGTTGCACACCATTCATAGAGGTAAACAAAAGTAACAAAGCACATGCATAGCACTAAGCATCCATAATACAGAGATTTATTATTGAGAATCTGAATTGCAAATAGGATGAGAACCAACACATTAATATGCATATCATTGAAAGATGAGATAGCACAAAGAAGTTCCAGATTTAACTGAACAACTACGGTGCTCCTAGTGTCCTTCGGCGCGGCGAATGGCGGCGGCGTCGGGAGAGAATGGCGGAGCAGTAGATGGCGGCGGCGGCGGACGAGAAGCAAGCGGCTAAAGGATGTCGGACGAGAAGCAAGGGGTTTAAGGACGTCGGAGCAGAAGCCGAAGGACGCTGGGCCGAAGGACGTCGGAGCGGAAGCAGTCAGGGAGTCACGACTCACGAGAGGAGCATTGGCGGCGGCGGGAAGCGAGAGAGCCGATCTCCGTGGCGGCGGGCGGGCAACGCCCGCGACGGTGAGCCGAGAGTGGTGGCGAGCCACACAAAGCCGGCGGCGGGGCGGGCGGAGGCGTGGGGCGAGCGGCGGCGCTGGGAGGCTGGGCGAAGCGGCAAGAGCTGGGAGCTTGGGACGGTGGGGCGGCAAACTCTGAGGGCGAGGAAGTGAGGAGGCTACAGCTAGGGTTTGATGAATCTTTGGGTGGCCGAACTCATGTCAAGGGTTAAGGGCCTAAGGCTGAAGTGGTGAAGCCCATTTGCCCCTATTTGGTGACTTGAGTGGAGACATACGGCCATACGGGCCATTGGGTCAAGCTGGCCAGCCGAGCTAAGCTATAATGTGAGAATTCGGATATTATCCGCGGATTATATCCGTAAAAATTGTCGGATAATATCCAACGGATAATTATCCGTGATATCCGTATCTGTATCCGTATCCGGGACATTTTATCCATATCCGATCCGTATCCGTAAAAAAATATTTGGATATCCGAAAAATTATCCGAATTGCTATCCGAGACACTTCGGTCAGTCGGTCGGTCGGAAATTATCCGTACCATTTTCACCCCTACTTGTGCCACACCAACAAGATTGGTTTTCATGGATAACTCTGCCAAGGAGGCAAGCGATTGATTAACCGGTGATTGCCGCTGGTGATCTCTGTATGTTAGCTTCATTGTTAGTCCCTACCGCAATTCTGTTTATTATCTGTGTTTGAGGTAGGGTTAACAAAATCGATGAAAATCGCGTGATTTTTGCGATTTTCAACCATATCGTCGCGGCCCGATATCAAATACCAGTCGATAAACCGGTCCAATTCAAAAAAAATCGAAAAAATTTACGTGCCACAAACCGGTCGAAAATCGGTGGAAATCGCTCGATTTTCGTCAAAAATCAATGAAAATCGCTCCAAAAAATCGACCGCCAAAAAAGTTTACCAAGTTTGTCGATTTTGCACGAAAATCGTTGATTTTCCATGATAATCGACGACTTTTGATTTTTTTCAAAAAAAATTTGAATTTTCAGTTCGCGTGATTTTTGGTGCCGATGCAATAGCGAAATTCATGGTCTAAACAGTAAGGTGTACCCTGGTTTGAGGCCGCTTGCAGTCTGGAAGCCAGTTAGCAGGGTGCACCATCCACGTGCGGCTGTACGATCAAGGTTTAATTATTTGGATATTATGGAAGCACGATCGGTAAACAGTAAAATCATTAGGAAATATTGGTATTTATGGAGATAATCCAGCCTTATAAACTTAAAAGGTTTTTTTTTTTTTTGGAAAAGAGGCAATGGAGGCTTCCCCTCCTAAAACTTTTCGTGTTACTCAATTACCGAAAAGTTTACACAAGGCAAGCATGAAAAGTGTCTCAGATTTTACAAAAAGAAGTGGAAGGAAGGAGAGTAGAGCATTGCATTGAGAGACTGCTCCTACTAAATCATTATAGGACCAGTCAAGAATTAAATCATTATAACCTTAAAGTTTATTTCCCTGGATTAGCAATACCAGGTGTGTAACGTACAATGTTAACGACATGTATCTTAATAAGCATTGGCATATACAAAAAGAATAGCTAAATTGATGAACCTCTCCGTAGAGATTGTAATTTTGATATAGTTATGTAATAAAGTTTTCTGCTCCCTCTCAATTTTTTTTTCTTTTTGGGTGAATCTCACATAATTAATTGTTGAATACGAAAAACCTACAGATAAAATATTTGAACAACATTAACCAAATAATTGTCTGCAGCAAATATAGGTGATTACAAACTATTAGCTAAATAATTTTCATATTGACGCCACCCAAATTAAATTCCCTATGTTTAGCACTTTTCATTTTGACACTAATACTACAACACGTATTTCTTTCAAGCCAAAGCATTCTGAAGCATATAAATGAGTAGAGATGTCAAACGTAATGCCTTACACAATATTTTGGCAAGTAAAGACTCGTAGTAACCAATCAATATGCTATAGGCAACTGATTGGGCTCGCACCCTAACTCGATGGCTCCTCCTGGTACTCCTCCTCCTCTAAAGCTGGTGTTGACTCCTCATCAACTGGTGTTTGTATTGTTGCAAGGGGGTGAGTACATAAAGCACTCAGCAAATCATGCACAGAATGTAAGTTTAATAACTACATGCATAGCTTATTCCAAATGAATGGCTAAGTGGTTGTTTTGCAATAAACAACATTCACAAGTAATCATAATAGATTGTAAAGTAGTAAAACAAGTAATAACAATATTAATTTTCGTAATTGTTTCTCAAGTAAACCATTTATCATCCTTAACCAGGCAACACATTTTCATGTCACAATGTTCATCATCCCAAGTTCATTTTATCAAAGTCTAACCCTTGACTGTAATCCTATATTGTCCAATACCGCGGACACAGCTATTCGAATAGTATTGACACTTTACAGAGATTATACACTTTACCCACAAGATACAACCAAACACCGCCAAAGCGAGTGAGCGTAACAAATCCTTTACAATGCTCCATCTAGACCTAGTACTGCCCGCTAAGGTTTCAACATTGAAGGGTTACACCACCACACTCAGGCCCCCCCCTCTTGCACCATGTGAGTCTACCTGTACACCCGGAACCCACACCACCCACAATAGCACCGAAATCTAGACATCACAAATTAATCAGCTAGATCTATTCCATTTTAGACTTGTGGTTGTATGTTTGGCTCAGTTCAAATGCTTGCAAGGTTAAGTCCTTACTTGACCAAGGCAAGACTTCCCAAACTCACAATGTCCAATTCATCAAAAACCAAATGCCAAATACGATCGCCCAAATGCCACACCTGGCCCACCAATAAACACTCTTGCCACTTGCCCCAGTCTAAATCATTTTACCACCCAGTTGATTACCATGCACCACATGCCATCAACTTCATTAATAACACATGCCATATCCTTTATGAACACGTTTCGTATTTCATTAAGCAAGATTAATTTGACATTCTAAAATTATATCAATAACACGATGCATAGCTAAGTAAACTTATCACGGTCTAATTAACCCACGTTGGCAAATTAATAGCAATCAACTAAGAAACAACAATCCTAGGGTTACAAGTGATTCATAGCATACAAATAATAGTGACAAGGTGACAATACCAATTAGATTGATTAACTAATTCCCAAATTAATTGAAATCAATTTTAGTTAAATTAGCACGCATAATTTAAAACAACATAATTTTAAAACATGGTATCAACATGATCAAAACATAACTTGCATTGAAAAAGCTCTTATTAAGCTCTAGACCTTCTTTTTGAGTCAACACCTCTCCTTCGAAGCCTTCAGACACCTCGATGTCTACGCGAAACGGTTAAATAACCAAATAAATACCAAAAATAGAAATCAACAAAACTCCAAAAATCAACTAAAATTGACCATTAAATAGAGCATAATTTTATAAATTTTTAGGCTCTAGAATCACCTCAATCGGAGTCTGTATGAGCAAGAATGAGTAATTTGAAGTTTGAAAATAAATTAAAAAGAATAAACTGAATTACTCAAATTATTTTTCTACTGGAAATTCGCTAATATTGCGTCATGCTTGCGTCAGCGATGTGGCCCAATCAGAAAGCGCCACGTCAGCACAATCTATAAACTCGGTTCACCACACGGCTCCGGTCTACCGTGGACCCGGTCCATGGTTCTAACCGTGACTGACATGTGGGACTGACGCCATGATGTCATGCTGACATCAGCGTCTCCGTGCGGCTTGGCTGACAGGTGGGACCCACTGCTGACGTCACCAATGACATCAGCGTTGACATCACTCAGGTGCGTCACACGGCTGACTGGTGGGTCCCACCAGCTGACATCACCTGAGACGTCATTCGAGTGGCTCAGCGCTGGTGCCGCTTTGTAATTCGTGCCAACACGTGGCACTATCCGATTTGTGGGCTACGAGGTTTCATCTAGACCATCTAATCTAAATTGGACAGTTGCGATTAGATCTGCTGAGCTGCAATCCAACGTGGCGTGGACTGCCCCGAATCATGACAAGTGGCAGCATCTACACCCTTGAATCTAGACCGAACGGCTATAATTAGATCTAAAGCAATACTAGTTAACCAATCCTGACTGTACGTCCGTGATCCTACGGCTGAGATTGGATCCAAACTGCAACGATGAAGTGCTTCGTGGCGAGCTATCAGGGCATCTACGTGGCATCACAACCCCTCATCTGAAGATCTAACGGCCTAGATTGGGTCTAATCTACGGTGATGCGTGTCGAGACCCGAATTTGCAAATCCGGATCCTCTGTGTATTCAGCACTAGTCCAGGAACGCGCTAGTGCACACAGTCTCAACATTGGTAAATATCACAATCATACTCAACGAAATAATAAGGTACCTTAAATAGTTAACCAAAAGGGTTTCTCGACCTTAGGGTCAAGTTACAAATATATGCCACGCAGGGCGAAAACTCAATAAAAAAGAAATAACTGTAGCGTAAAATAAGATAACTTCGTGGCGCCATCCAGTATACCACAGGCAACTGACTGGGCTCGCTCCCTAATTAGACGGTTCCTCTTGGAGCTCCTCCTCCAAAGCTGGTGTAGACTCTTCTTCAACTAGTGTTGTATTACGACAAGGGTGAGTACTTGGTACTCAGCAAGTCATGCACAGGATGCAAACTAATACACTACATGCATGGCTTAGTACAAAGGAGTAGCTCAGGGTGTAATTGCGGTAACACAGCATTTGACACATAACTTAAGTAGATTCAAAAGCAGTAGAAACAGGTTTAAGAGCAATAACTTTTCCAGCAATTAAATAAACATCTTTTCCAATCCTAATCCACATTTCCATCAACATCATTATTAAACCAAACCCAACCTTTCAAATCCAAGTTATTTTCAAGAGAATCTAACCCTTGACTGTAATTCCCGAGCGATGTCCAATACCGCGGACACGGCTATTCGAATAGATTTTACACTCTGCAGAGGTTATGCATTTTACCCACAAGATACAGTCAAACACCACAAAGGCGAGTGTCCGTAACAGAGTCTTTTGGAAACTTCTAACAGCACAAGTGGCCTCCCCGGTTGTTGCACACTAACCCTTCCCTTAGCGAAGGCGCAGTTTTAGGCCAATCAACCGTTAGATGGGTACCTGGCCGCAGCCCCGGTACGCTCCCCCGTACAACTACACAAAGGGTGTAGTTGACATCCAGAGGTCCCACAGGTACGTTATTAGCAACTTAATCAACTAGGTCCGTCCCATTACAGACATGTGGTTGCACGTTTGACTCAGTTCAAAGGCTTGCAAGGTTAAGTCCTTAGGGTGACCAAGGCAAGACTACCCGAAAAACCAAATCGACGTTCCCGGTGCCACAACTGGCCCACCCGATCATTCTTGCCACATGCCCCGGTCGAAAACTATTTATCAAACCCCCAGTTGATTACCATGCACCACGTGCCATCAACATCACAACACATGATACCTTTCCAAAACAGGTTCAATATATCATTAAGTCAATGTTAATATTTGATTGTTCAAAATCATGTCATGAGCACGTAGTAGGTCTAAGCAATATACTACAGCGATCTAATTTCCCAGGTTGGCAATTTAATAATGTCCAACTATTTAATCCTCAACTAGGGTGACAAGGGGTTCATGGCATTCAATTATCTATGTCAAGGTGGCATATAGCAATTAGGTAATTAACTAATCTCCCAAAATCAATTGAAGCATTTTATAGTTGAACTAGCATGCAATAATTTAAATCAAATTAATTTCAAAATAGGGTCAACATGGTCAAAGCACAACTTGCCTTCAAAGAGTACTTGTTCTTGGTCCTGAGCTGGCTCCTGAGTCAACGCTTTACCTTCGAAGCCTTCGGGCACTTCAACGTCTACTCGTAAAGCGTGCAAATAGCAATAAATAAATAAATAGTAAACAAAAAGTATCCAAAACTTCAAATAAAGTTCACAAGCAGAGAGAGCATAATTTAATGAATTTTTAGAAACTAGAATCGTCAAGTTCGGAGTTTAAATGCAGAAGTTATAACCGTTTAAAGTTTAAAGAAAATATTAATTAAATAAAAATAGAGAAATATTCATTATCAAAAATTAATTAAAATTCATATTTGAGTAGGTCTCATTTTTATGAAAATTTAGAAATTTGAATCACTCAAATTGGAGTTGAAACGCAAAAGTTATAAGCGTTTGAAGTTTGAATCCATTTTTGAAATCAATATTTCGAATTAATAAATCATTTTCTTTTTCGAAAATTAATTTATTGCGTCAGCATGACACGTGGACCAATCGGGAGCCACCACGTCGCCTCGGGTCCATGGACCCGGCGCACGGCGCGGCTCGGTCCACCGTGGACCCGGTCCACGGCTCACGTGTCATTGACAGGTGGGCCCCTCGGATGACGTCAGCAGTGACGTCATCACGCCTGGCGAGGGCGGTACGGTGGGCCCCACCATGGCGTCGGCGTGGCGTCATGGTGCGGTTGGCTGGGCGGCCCGACACGCGGGCCACGCGGCGTCTGCGTGGCGTCGGCGGTGACCAGCGGCGGCCAGCGGCCGCGGCGGTCAGACTTCCGCCCACGTGGCTAGATCTCGGCCGTTGATTTGAAAATCAACAGCCCAGATCGGATCTGGCTTAACGCGTTATGGAAACCGCTCGGCTGGTATGGACCGTTCGATCTTGATCGGACGGTCAAGATCAACTCTAGAGTTACAACGTGGCTAACCCTAGCCGTTTGATCTAGATCTAACGGCTGAGATTGGATCTAGTACGGTGCGGTTCTAGCTACGTGGCACAATCTAAACCGTTGGATCTAGATCCAACGGTTGGAAATAGATCTGAAAATTACAACGTGGGATTTTACCGTGGCGACGTGCACGAATCTGGGCCCTCGGATCTTGATCGGACGGCTGACGGAGTTCGCGAGGCGGCGATGGCGCGCGGCGGAGCAGAGGTCACCGGAGACGAGGACGATGACACGTCCGACGGCGTTTGGGCGCGATTCCGGCGAAGTGAAAGGTCCCCTCCGACGCGGCTGGTCCTTGCGGTTCCGAATCTGGGCTCAATGGCGGCGGGGGACGGCGGACGGTGGCGGAATCGACGAATAACCGTGGCGGAGACCTAGCGCAACTACGGCGAGCTCTAGCGGGCAAACGGCAGCGGCTCAGGTGACGTGGCTAGGGCTACGGGTGCGCACGGAAGTCGGCTTCTCGGTGGCGGCGGCGGCGCTTTAAATAGGGGCCTCGGCTTCCGTGAAAAGCGCGGAGACCGAGGCCCACACGTGGGCGGCGGCGGAGTCCGACGAGGACTCAGAGAGGGGTGACGTGGCTCAACGCGAGCTGTTGGATCAAGATCCAACGGTGCGGGGTTTGGGCTCGGGTCCGGCTCGGGCGACTTGGCTGGCTCGGTCGGGCTTGGGTTCGGGCGACGTGGCGCGATTGTGGCCGTTGGATCTCGATCCAACGGTCACACGCGTTAGGGTTTGGCGACTGGGTTCAACCGGAATGGCTGGCTCGGGTCGGACTAGAGTCTGACTTGGACTCGGGTCCGGTCGGATGAACAGTGACACCGATTAGGTTTTTCCAGCGTTTAATAATCCAATTAATTCCCAGAAATTCATTTAATTCATTAAAAATAGCAAAACACTCAGAAAAATTCTAGAAAATATTTTGGAACATTTTGGACTCAAATAAAATATTTCCAACAAAATTTTATTTGCAAAGTTAAATTCTTTAATTATTTCAAAAGGGAATAAATTCAAATAAATTCCAAATAAATCCAAATAAATTCCAGAAAATTCCAAAAATTCACTAAAGTGCCAAATCTTATTTAAATTCATGAAAAGAAAAAATTTGGGGTGTTACAATGCGCTACTGCTACGTGGCCTTACCTGGGCTCTTGGATGAAGATCTGACGGTCGGTGAATTTCGCGAGATTCCGACAAGATGCAGCGGCGAGGCTAGACCGGCAGTGAAGAAGATGACCCTTGGCGTGGCGCTTCAACGACTTCCCAGCACAGTGAGATATCTCTCCGCGTAGAGCTCGTCGCAGGGTTCTGGGATCTGAGGCCAATCTCGGCCGGAGCGGCTCCCTGGCGGTAGAACTCAATGAAGAATACTTCGGCAGCCACGGAACTTCGATGAGCAATTGCTTGCAACTGGCGGTGGCTCTGGCGACGAAACCTTGGGTAGCACGTAGAACTCGAAGCTGCGGTCATGATGAGATATCTCATGCAATAAAATACCCCTTGCGTCTGTGCCCTACACGAAAACCTTGTTTCCCACGGTGGCTACGCAGCGGCGCTCTTTGACCTGGATACGGAGACGACGTGGATCAATCCTACGCGTCCATGTCGGTTTGATCCAACGGTCATTGCTGCGCGTCTACGCGGCAATTCCTCAGTCGTCCGATCAACTTCCACGGCTCATGATCTAGGGTTTGCGTGTGGGCTGTGGCTGGACTGGGTCGGCAAGTCCACTGGGCTTGGCCCAAATTCGGGTGGGCTCAGCCCAATTAGGTTTTCCCGAATTTCCAGAGATTTTCTAATTAAAATAATTTTGGTAATTCAAATAATTTGAGAAAAATGGTAAACGTACCAGAAAAATTTTGGAAAATATTTTAGGGAATTTTGGACTCAAATAAAATATTTACAATAAACTTTATATAAAATTTCCAAATATTTAAAAGACTTAATTAAAATTAATTCCAAATAAACTCTAGAAAATTCTAAAAATTCAAATAACTCAATAAATGCAATAAAAGAAAAGATTAGGATGTTACATTAAAGACCCACATGTAAGTTAAACAAGGTGACAAATTCAAGTTCATATCCTCTAGTAGCAAGCTAAAGCAAATTTAATGAAGGGCCAAAACATGATGATTATTTTTGAAACTTTTTATTTAACATCCTGAGTAAGATTTATTCCTACTGGGTTGGTTGCCTAATTTGGAGCAATCTTTGTTAGCCTGGTAATGAGTAACCCCGCTTGTACCAGGATCCCATGACAAGACAACGGTTGGTTGCGCTGGTGCCATAGTAGGGATAGTAGCCGATGTCTTTAGGTCAACCACTGGTTTGACGTTTTGAGAACTCTTGGCTATAGAGTAGATTAAATATATCAGTAAAATTTGTAAAGGGTCAAGCAGAGTACTAGCTGACATAAGTTCAATTCTTGTGCAACTTCCTTGACGCTATTAACTATCATCGGCCTAAGGGTGGTACTAAAGCCGATGACTGGTTAATGAGAGCACAATATATAGATTGATTAATCATATCCGATAACTCCACCTAAACGGGCATATATTAGCTTATGTGTGCTCTTTTGGCAGCATCTGGAGCCTCCTTATTACCAAAGTTGACAATCGTCAATGCGGAATTCTACGTAATGCCGAGTCAGATCTTCTGATAGCAATTGAGCATCATTTGCTCAAACATAGCTTTTTGATCTTTAATTTCCTTCCGCTGCTCTGGTGTCAAATCGTCCAATGTTGGGACGATTATTGCCTCAGGGTTGACGTCGGACGGAGAGATTGATTTTTCAGTAGAAGACATTGTGATCTGATCGGGTCCCATCGAACGTGCCAAAAGTGTGTTGATGACAAAAAACATGGCGAAGGTTTGATCGGTAGTCAACACACGCAAACACCATGTTTAATTTTGGGTGCTGGTGTGCCAGCCGATTTGATCCTACAATTGGCAAAAGGATAATATGTGATTCAATCAGCTATAAAATTGGTCTAATATTTCAATAGTGATTTAGTCTGATCGGCTTGTTTGAGCCGATTTAGACAAAGGTAACCGATCGATCTAATCAACCTGATCGAGTTGACTAGATGAGGTAAAGGCTGTCTTTCCCGAGAAGGCGATGTGCAGCAAAATTGGAGAAAAAACGAACCTGAGTTGGTGTAAATCGACAGAATTAATAATCGGTGATGCGCAACTTTATTGATTGAGCGAATTCAAGAGGAAAGATTACAATGCTAAAAACTACTCATAGTAAAGTAAAAGTAGAATTGAGTTGCTTGGTTGATTGATTCTTCAATGCCGCCCATCATCCCCCTTTTATAGCATCTGGTCCTATCATGTCCTCCTCGGTCTTCATGACTTTCCATATCGGCTTCAACCTACCCCACGATATTTTCCTTCAGGATAAATATCGGTTACAATTCGATAAATCTGCATCAGCTTATGACTTCTCAACTCGATACTTTTCTTAACAAACTAACCATGCCAAACCGATTCTTACCAAATTGGCCATATGCCAAATTCTGGTGTTAACATAAATTTAAAAATGTTGGATATGACAGTAAAGGATACTGATATGTTAGTAAAAATGAAAACAAAGCTATGGCTTGGACGCGGGGCAGTTATGGCAGTAGCCATTGGTGCAAGGGTTGGACTTGCACGTAGATAGGGGGAGATTCTCGCCTGAGTCAACCTAAGGACTGAACTTAAAGCTATCAACTGAGTCAACTTGCACAATCACATGTGCTAGTATGGGATAGCCTTAACTTAGTAAATTAGTTGAAGTTTAACCTTACATTTTGGTAGGTCGAAGCAGTAAAGATGAACCGAGTATGTTTGTGTTCGTAGGTGCTCCCTTCACAGAGGCGTTGGGACTAAAACATTCCAATACAATGGTGAATGCATGGCTATGGGGAGAACGAGGATGATGGGATGTGAAACCATCGTGAGTATGTGTAGTATGGCTATTGACTTTGGCCGCCATAGCAAGGATTTAGTATTCACCGAGCTAATGCAAGGGTAGGCTTTAGCTAATTGAACAGTTTAGTCACAATATAGCAAAACGGGTATGGCAAGTATCGCATAGTATGGTTGACATGATTGCTAGAATGTGTCATGTCGATAAAGTGTACACTCTCTACAGAGATTTCAATCTAATTAATTAGTCATGTTCACGGTCAAGAGCAACTTGGGAAATAATATCAAGTATAGTCTTATTTTTGCAAACACTTTGGAAAATTGTGGTATGATGAGTTGGTTTATTAATTTGACGTCTTGGCTTTGATTTAATTGTTATTCATGACCATGGAGAGTCATGAAATGTTGTATACATGCTTTACATACTGTTATTAGTTCTTTATTAAATGCTCTTTGCAATACCGTTGTCATTTGTTAAATTGCATGCTTACTTCATGCTGAAATTGAAATTGCTTCATGCTTATTTGTTAAATAAAACTTGGTTCATACTGAAATTGAACCTAGTGTAGAAGCTTACTTCCATTGAGATAGCCATGCATGTATATTTACTTCCATACACTGAAGTTTTGCGAGTACAAACGTGTACTCACCGTTTGCTCAATCTAAAAATATTTAGACGAAGGTAATGAAGGTCTTCCCAATGATACTTACTATCAACCGAGGATAGACGACTTCTTGGACGAGTGAACTGGGTCTTCCCTTAATTGGTTGCCTTTGGGTTTTGGATGGGCATACTGTTGTCCCACTTTTGGTTTTTTGCTCTATTTCCACTGGAAATTACTCTTATGTATTATATTTGGCTGGTCGGCCATGGACATGTAATATTACATAGAGGTTATAGTTTCTAGTCTACTTTTTATGTCAATCACAAATGTGTATGTGTGATGAATCATATCGAATGCGGCATATGTGGGTGCTAGGCTTTGGTCTTGGGAACTAGCACTAGACACATATCCGGGTACTCAGAATTATTCTGAACCATCCGATATGTAGACCTGAGCGATCGTCGTTCCTTGCATATTGCAACGCACACCCCTCGGTGGGTGTAGGCGGTATCAGGGATCTAAGGCGTCCAGCATGTGCTACGCCTGGAAGGGTTGGTTTCAATCCTGGTATGGTTTTCAGAAAAGAATCAAAACTCTCTTGGATGCGTAAGTGTGTACGATGATAATCAGATGGTTCATATTTGTTTGGGTGAGAGCCATTTGATTAACATCCGTGCATGGGACTAGTTGAGACTAGTGAGCATACACTTAAGTGGAATATGGATGTCACTTCTTGTCCAACGCGCAAGTGAGAATCCAATTATTTTCGGTGCCCACATTTGTATTCTTTCCTCTGTAATTCACTTGATCAATAATGTTCCGCATCGCTGATTATTGATTTCGTCGACTTACACTTCTCCGATTTTGTTACGCATGGTCTTCTTCGAAAAAACAGTCTTTACCTCTATCTAGTCAACTCAATCAGGTTGATTAGATTTGTTGTTACTTTTCATCTACATCGGCATGAACAAGCCGATCGGACTAAATCGTTATTAAAATATTAGATTGACTTAATGGCCGATTGAATCACATATTATCTTCTTGCCGATTGCAGGATCAAATCGGTTGGCACGCCCGCACCCAAAACTAAACCCGATGTTTGTGCATGTTAATTGACGATTAAACCCTTTGTTATGTTTTTGGCACCAACAGGCACTATGGCCTGGACTAGTTTTCACAAGAAGATGACGCTCTATTCTGGATGTTGCACTCTATAAGATTCATCATCTTCAATCTTGAGACCGTGCACGCTCATACTGTATCTCACAAAACTCTGATTTAATCGGAAGGCTGTTGTGCATAAAGCAACCACAATGAAAAAGAAAGATTTGGCAAAGCCGACCGCAAATTGTTTAAGCATAGGCTCAAAAAAGTACAAGAGATGGTTGCTCTCTCACAACCACTCGAACCTTTTAGGATTCTCGGATCATTGCCTTATACAAGAATCTAGTGTTAAAGAATAATCTAGCCTCTAATCCTTTCGTGCTCCTTTTGCTCTCGATGAGTTGGCTTATAGTTTCTTGGTTGCCAGCAGAAAGCATCACATTTGGCGTAGTGTAAATATTTACACACATCTCAAAGAATATGACAGAAGAAGTAACAAAATTCAGAAAGCATTTCAATCTGGGACAGTGAGATTTAAATCTCGTTCCGTGACAACCCCCAGGTACCGTTGCCATATCAGTTTGCCCCGCAGCAGAGCCGTGAGCCTGATGCTTTGATCACGTCAAGTGCTACCGCATGCACGCATGTACAAATCCGTCCCCGGGAGCTTTGAGATACAGTGCTTAATTTTGTTCCGGTAAAGTTGACGATGTGTTCTCTGCACAACGTGTTCATGACCTTCCATGGTATAAAAGATGACGCCAGTTCGATCCGGTTGATCAACTAGTTTTGGGAATTTGATGTTTCGGTTTACAGTTCGACGACAACTCAACACAAATCATTTACGGGAATCTGTGATCATAGGCGTATTGCTAGTTGTATATATATCACTATGGGTTGAAGGGCCCCAGGCACCTAATCACATTACTTCAGTCGAACAGTTCTAACCTTCGTTGATTCAGTTCCATCTATGTACATTCGGAGACTAGCTACAGAACATTCAGGCAAAAGCTATACGCCGGGCATTATCCAGGATAAGTGGAGCTGCAAAAGCATCATGTTCAATTTCATCTATATTCGGAGACCAGCAACAAAACATTCAGACAGAATCTACGGGACATGAATTATGCAGGCGTAAGTGGAAAAACTACAATAGCATCATAACATTTGGTTTCAAGCACTCCCAGATACCTCAAAACAAAAGCAGGCCGGTGTAGTAAAAGTAACAAAACTTCGTCAGCATTTCCATGTGAGACATAACAGAGAGCAATGTTTCTAGTCCATGAAGAAGCCATGCCATTGCCGCAGGCGGTCAACAGAAGCAGGGCAGTAGATTAGTTCCAGTAGCCGGCATGACCTGGACGAGGAATAAGTTTTCATGAGCACTTTCATACAAGAAGTATCCTCCACAAATATACATACGGTTCTAACTGGCCTCACCTAGGTAAGCTTCCTTCACGGTTCTTTAACCTGATCACTTGTGTCGACAGATGGGCGCGATGATGATTCAGATCCTTCAGCTGATTCTGGTATGTCGCCCAGCACCCTCACCAGGTTCTCCAACGAAAACTCCCCCTGATCAGACCCCCCCATCATCTGACTCATCATCAAATGTGATAATTCCTCATCATCAGACCCAACCATCAGATCCACCAAAGACAATTCCTCCTCATCAGGCATTTTCATCTCAGCTGCACAAAAAAGCAGTGCTACGTGAGATGCTATGCAGAGAGACTTGCTTGGAATTGCCACTTTTGAAACAAAATGTAAAATCCATGATGAGATAACCAAAACGAATTGAAAGATGCCACTGATGCCCCATAGTCATTGAAGCATACACACACGCATATACATATATAGATAAATATATAGTGTAAACTGAGCTCCAAAATACCTTAATTGAAAGCATGTTTTCGTAATCCAAATGATAAAGCGCACAGCACTACTAGTTCATGTAGTATTTTGTCTACTGATAATCAGCACTAGCAAACCTATTCCGTAAAAAAAACACTAGCCAACCTACGTAAGAGCAAATTAGCCTTGAGCATTTCTTGATTGAATGCATGCAGGAGTGATTAATGTATTAGTCATACTAACTGACCACACATCTGCTGTGTTTATAAGCTCATCAGTAACTGAAAAAAATGAATGCAGAGTGGCTCATCGGTAACTAGAAAAATGAATGCAGAGTAACAAGACTGACCACTCGAAGTATCAAATTGGAGAAGCGTCGGTGGCAGCTCCCAAGCATGAACGAAGCGGGCGTTGTAGAACTCGTCGCGCGTCCGGTAATGGTAGTCCATCAAGTAGTTCTCGCACGCCAGGACCCGGTTCTCGGTCGCGCACATGTCCATGGCGAAGAGCAGCGAGCCCTGGAAGAAGTAGAGGACGCCGTGGTTCTTGGGGTGGATGAGCGCGATCGCGGGGACCTTGTGCCGCGGCAGCCCGGCTGCCAAGTAGCTCGCGTCGGCCCAGATCTCCTCGAGGAGCACGTCGTACACATGCTCCCACTCCGGGCCCTCCGGATCAGTCAGCGTCCACATGCTGACTCTCTGCTCGCCGGGGACGCCGTGGATCTCCACGTACCGCAGCTTGTTCTCGCTCACCTTCACACAGCGGTGCTTGTCGAGGTTGGCGCGCGAGCTAGGGTTGTTGGCGTCGGCCATGACGCAGCCCTCCGGGAGCGCGACGTACCGCAGGTCCGGCCGGTCGACGAAGGGGTCGCAGGTGAGGAGGCCGTAGGGGAGATCCACCCACCAGAGCTTCCCGTCGTGGGTCACCACGCCGCCGTGGCTGCCCCACGGCTCGTGGTGCGGGGAGGAGGCGAGCTCCTTCACGGCCCACGCGCTGGCTCCCGTGTAGTGGTAGACGAGGGTCTCGTGGTGTTTGCTGGACGTGGGGTGGAGCTGGGCGACCATGTAGTGGCCGCGGCGGCGAGGGTCTTCGATGAGGCACGAACGAGGCGCGAACGGGCACGAAATCACAAATTAAGGTCTAAAAGTTGGCAGATATTGTTGATTCAAGACATCTTCAAGCATTGTATTTATGTTTGACATTTTGTTGATGTAATTAGTCTCTTATGCAATTAAAATAGGTAGTTTAGTAGTAGTGATGTGTTTTATTTTTTTACTCGTCACAATAGTGAAAATGGGTCGGGCCTAAGGCCGGCACGGCACGAAGCAAGCACGAAGCAAGCACGAAGTGCAAATGGGCCGGATTTGGGCTCGCCGGCTGAGCCGTGTGCTGCACTGCATGCGGTGGAAGAGTCCAGAAACTAGGCAGCCAATCGAGCACCCGGAGCGGTTATTGCTGGGGTCCACCGGCTCCAGCCTGGCGCGCAGAGCTGCAGCGCTCGCGCGCGGCCGCCGTCGATGCGTGTTTCACGCCCGTGCGAGCGAATCTGGCCGTTTACTCGTGAGCCGCACGATCAAACGACGCAGGCTAGCACAATCTAGTACGGGTACGTGGGTATCGAATGCGGTTGTTAAACTAACCAGCATGGCTTGAGGAGCGTGTCCCCCCTTGTTCTTGGAAGAACGTGACACCAGGAAGGTACTTCTCTGGGAACCTATCATGTAATCAGCCACATGTATTGGCGTTTCTCGGTTTTGGCCCGGAGATCGACGAGAATTATCGACACAAATTATATACGGAGTATCTCTCGGTAGAACCTATGATCATGTAATTAATCATAGTGATTGGTATGTCACCGTACTTTAACTAGTCAAGCAAATTATGAACTAAAAGTGTACGTCATTTGTATTCGGGGACATGCAAATGCAATGCGTGCAGCAGACAAAAACTACGCAACATCTCCGATACTACACTCTACCAGGAATAAGTGGAACCGAGGAGCGACCATCGTTCGAACTCTAGTTCAACACGGTAGCTCACCTTTTTTTTTTCTTCTAGGATCAAGTCTCACGTGAGAAAACTATGTACCGCTGAATCCATCTTTGTGATGTCCCCTTTATATAAAAAAAAAGTCTCGCATGAGAAATTATATGCACACGTGGATGTGTTGTGGTTAAAGTGTGTGTCCGTGTTTTATGAGATTCTGATTTCTACATTAGATTAGATTTGTACTTAGAGTGTGTTTGGTTACTTGTACCAAGTGGTACATGTATGAGATGGTTTAAGAAAAAAGTCGTCCATGTATTTGATTGTTTGAATGAAACCATCACATCTTCGACCAAGTGATACAAATTTGAGGAATATTCTCTCTAGATGTTGAACTATTCCATTCACCTAAAATAATGAAACTAAATGATACAGATCATCTCATTCCATTCAACCTCGTTCTATCAACTAAGCACACCCTTAATTACGCAAAATGAATGCGTCTGTGTGAGTTTGCCTGCGTGTCCTTCCTCGTAGAAAAAAAGAAAGAAAGAAGGGTTTTGATAAGTTTCATCCGGATGTTTTTTTTAGCAATCATCATCCAAATTCCTGGCCATTGGATTTGCTTTCAGATCAATGCACGGTCCCCCTGAATTCGAGGTGGGTTGATCCTACGGATGTGTGTTTTGATCGTACGGTCCAAAGTTTGGATGTTTTTTGGGACAAAAACATCCAGATGATGCCTATACACTCTCAAGAAAGAAATAAGTGGAACTGCAGAGGCAGTATGTACTACGTAACATTTGGTTGATCTGTAAAATTGACGTGCATGAAGTTTTAGTCAATCCATCTTAGTCAGGTTCATAATATCGATGAAAGTTGGAAGAAAATTGTGATTTTTGGTTTTATTGGAGGGGTAAGATATTTAAAACCGGCCGATAAATCGGTTAAATTCAAAAAAATTATGGGATGTAAATATCGCGGTAATCGGTGCAAATCGAGAGAAAATTGCTTAAAAAATTGGTTGTGAGAAACATTTAACTGGACAGTGAAAATCGGTTAAAATTGAGAGAAAATCGCTCAAAAATCGGCTTTGAGAAACATTCAAATAGCCAGTGAAAATCGAGAGAAAAATCAGATTTTTTTTTCAAAATTTTGGATTTCAAAACCATGTGATTTTTAACGATTTTTATATGAATTTTGAGTGAATTTTTCTAATAATCTAAAATCGAAAATTGCGCAATTTTCAAAAAAAAAAGATAAGGTGAACTCTGATCTTAGCTATCATAGAATGGATCATCGCTGGAATAGTAAACGGTGACCTTGAATTAATCAGCCCTCCACGAATGTTCATGGTTTAGATCCTTCCTCCAAGGACTAATCCATCGGAGAGGCATCATCGTACTTGAGTCTACCCTCCACATCGATGTCGGTACCCCTGCATCCCTGGTGGCATCGACAACTTAGCTATGGGCTTCCTCCATGGGCGTTGGAGTAATAGCCTGAAAATTAAATTAAATGAGATTCAAATTGTGTGATCTGAATTTTGATCTTGATTTGAATTTTGATCATTTATGGATTTCTTTGGATATTTTTACTGTTAATGAAATGCTTTTAATGGCCGATTTGTGATTTTTGGTTTTTAAATTATGTAATTGAACAAACAAAATCCTAATTGACCCTTAAAACACATTTGAAAATTTTCAGGGATCTTTGAAACCATTTAATTCTTCTAGAAAATGAAAAACAGAAAAGATTAAAAAGAACAGAGTCAATGTCAGAATTTTATAAATTTTTTAAAAGTTTGAACATCATCTGAAAATTTTAGGAGATCATTAGCAGGACCTCAGGACCTTGAAAAAGACTAGACACAAAAATTGTATAAAAAACCCTAAACCATCTAAGGTTTCAATCAGTATCATACCATCTTAATTATATCGGTATTGTTAGGGATCGGACGGCAGATTTTTTCGCAACATTTTTTTACACGCGTGAAACATTTTTTTTACGTGTGCAACATTGCTTTAGACAAATAGTAAAAAAAATGTTTCATACGTTAAAAAAAAATGTTTCATAATGTTTCGTACGTTAAAAAAATGTTTCAAGGGCGTCCGAAAAAAACAAAAAAATCGGACGTCCGGATGGAAGTTGTGCCCAAATTATATTCCGTTGTAATGCTCAAACACTCGGCTAGTATGAAAAAGTCTCATTTGTAACCCATTCAGATATATTGCATGCCGGCACATGATATGAACAAAAGTGTCTCCATTGGCCGTGTTGATGTCGCAAGATGACATGAAATTAAATTCATAGGTTGTCGATAGGGGTGGACATTATTTAACCGAAATAATAAAAAAACAAACCGAACCGAATTAACCCCCCAAAATCGGTTTTTTCGTTCGTTTTTTTCGCGTCTATTCGGTTTTCTGTATTCGGTTCGCTTTTGAAATCTCGAAACCTCGATAAACCGAACCACCAAATTCACCGACGCATCCCCACATGCAACTGATATAATATTCCACACTCTAGCCGTCCAAGCAGTCAAGCAGCATAGGCTGCGTGCGATCCAAGCAGACTAAGAAAAAATGAGCCGCCGCCAGAGAAGGGAGGAGCAAGATGTCATGGCAGGCGTACATCGATGACCACCTGATATGCGAGATAGATGGCCAGACCCTCACCTCCGCTGCCATCGTCGGCCACGACGGCAGCGTCTAGGCGCAGTCCTCCAACTTCCCCAGGTCTCCCCCGTCGCTCTCTCTCTCTCTCTCTCTCCACCTTTCTACTTGTTTCATGCTCGTGTTGACCCTCCCATGTTGCGTTGCATGCGGTGGGATCCACGCGGGGGACAGGGAAGTACAAAATCGAAGTAGCTATCTTGTGGGGTCCACTGGCTCTGTTCTGTCTTGCATAGTGGCATGCAACGGATACGTTGCGAGCAGCAAGTTTCGCTGCAGCCTTGAGAACTGAGCTGGTTGATTGCGCGCCCCGTTCACCCAGGTTCGAGCCCCACTCGACCCGCGTGCTCGCAAAGAGTTGGATGCAAGCGCGCGTGTGTGGTGGGGTGTACGGTGCTTCTCCCGATCAAATCTGGTCTGTCCGCCCGCCCATCCTTGTAGTTTGCATTGCGCGCGGTTGCACCGGACAACTGCCATTGTTGCCTGGTTTAAAAAGTTTGTTCCTATATATTGTCTTCGCACAGCACTAATCGCAGTCATCTAAAAAATATAGTCACAGGATGCATGTATATCTCAGATGCATTTTGTTTCGTGCCTAAATCGGACCGAGCCATGATGGCCTGTCGTGGCGGCTTGCTTTTGGCGAGCTCAAGCATGATCTATTTGTGTTTTGTGCCTGCTTCATGTCATGATGTCCCAGATCTGGCCTATTTGCACTATTACGATAAGAGGAAAAGAGCCGGAGACACGGAGCTGAACCAGTGGACACAAATATTAGCGAAAAAAGAACTAAATTTTATTTATTTTTGAACAGGTACAGAGTTACTGTCTCATTATGAATATGAGTATAGGTATCAGAAAAACTTTGTAGTGTTTGCATGAGTACACGATGCTCCTTAGTGCAATGACTTGTACCTAGCAAGAAACTACTTTCTCTCTGTCCCGCCTCTCTCAATCTCTCTTAGCTCTCTTCCCTCTCCCACCTGTCTCTCAATCTCTCTCATCTCTCTCTCTCGCCCATTGCTCCCTCTCTCTCATCCATCTCTCTCAATCTCTCTCGCTTGTCTCTCTCTTTCACCCGTTGCTCCCTCTCTCTCACCCATCTCTCAGCTCTTTCTCGCCCGTTGCTCTCTCAATCTCTCTCTTGCCATCTCTCTCAGCTTTCTCTCTCTCTCTCTCTCTCAATCTCTCTCAAGTCTCATTCTCTCACTAGATCTCTCGCTCTCTCAACCATGAGCACCGAGAATGTTGCAATATTGAATTAGAAAGCAATTCCATCGACATGAGATTTATAACACCCCGGCATCCCACGTGCCCTGAATGTTACACCAACAAACCAAAACCCAGCAGAAGACACTAACGAACAACCACAATACCACTTAAACAGGTTAGAAGGTTGTCGAAATCACTAAAAAATTCGGCAGCACCTCCCCTAAAACCAGGATATCCACTCAGCAGACAAAAGACAGCAATTGATATGATAACAACATAAAGCAACTTAAGATATCCAACCAAGCACAAATATATGTTATGGTATCAACTAACCATCATGACCCAACTAAGCACATACAACTACCACATAATTAAATTACATGACGTGAGCTCAATAGGATTAGAAGCGATAGTTTAACATGAAGATGTGGTGATAGGTCGTTATCGTGCTACTACTCCCATCCATGCATACCGGCTTCAAAGTACCTACAAACCTTAAATAACAAGCGTGAGTTCAACTCAGCAAAGTGTATCACAAAGCTTTTCAACACAATTAAATCGACAGCATAAGCATATTTCTTATCCAAATCAACAAGTACATAAAGCAATAATATCAATACCATTTACCTCTTTCATCTCATTGCTTATTTTCTATACATACCTCATTGATTCTCTTTGGATGAGTCTGCGACGCCATCCCAACTCTACATATTTTCATTAACTCAAAATCATAGTTAGGATGCAATGCGACATGAATTCTCTTTGGATGAGTCCGCGACTCCATCCCAACTCTACATATTTTCATTAACTCAAAATCATAGTTAGGATGTAATGCGACATGAATGCTCTTTTTGATGCACGTACCGGTACTGCCGAGTGCACACCCGTCGGTGTGCACTCTCACGTTCCCTTCCATCCCGTGGAAGGTGTCTACTCTTACTATCTCGCTCCCATTCATCTGAATGAATGGGACTACAAGGTAGGACTTTCGTGTTCACTAAGTGTGAACTGTCGGAACCCGCAATAGGACACGGGCCCACCTGTGTTTACCTGTACTAGTCCCTGGATCAATAGCTAGTACACACAGATCATAACAGTATGGATCATCACCATGCGATAAATCAAGTTTAATACAGAATACTAGCCAACAAGGCCCATTATTACAAAAGTTGGACCCGTAGGTCATATAGCAGCGGAAATATTAAACTGTCAAGTTAACATGATAAAATGAAGTTCAGAAACACCACAGGCAAAGACTGAAGATAACGTGATCCTAGATGTCCTGATAATCTTCCTCTTCAAAGTCTTCATTGCAGATATCGAATGGTGGAACGCAGGCCCTTGGATAGCTATCTTTATCTCCCTGATCTGCTTCATGGAATAAGCAGCCCCGCAATAAAAAGCGAGGGTGAGTATGCAACATACTCAACAAGTCCGGTAAGAAATGCAATATGCAATTTGATTCAAGGGAAGGTATTGGTTAATTTTGCAAAAGCCAATTTTTAAAATTTTATCCTAGAATTTTTAATAGCATTTTTCAAAAGTATTTTCTTTTGATAAATCAGAGTTTAAACTTTTTGGGACACGGCTCCAACCGTGGAAATCAAAACAAGCATGGCATCGACCATGGTTTTATTTTAAGAATATTTTTGAAATCTTTTCCTCGTGGCTACAACCACAAATTTTATCAAATCATAACATTCACGGCTACAACCGTGCTTTTCTTTTGTAAAATCTGATTTTGGAATCAAATAAAGAAAATCTACTCCGCGACAAATAAGACTTTGTCCACCCTTGACCGTGGGTACGGCTATTCGAATATTTTGTTTACTCTGCAGAGCTTGCACGCTTTACCCGCGAGAGATATTTCACTCTTTTTGGTCATTTGCTTCCTTTGGCATATAACCCCAAGTGAAAATCACAAGGCCATTTCCTTAGCTACGTCTTAACTAAGTCACGCCCGCTGAGGTTTCACCGCCAAATGGCTACAACCAAGTTGGAAGTCCCCTCTTGCGCTGTGGGACTCTGTGGCTACAACCACGCCCACTCCACCGCTTGGCATGCCTTAATTAAGTTTTCACTAGTTACTCACCAAGCCCGCCCCATACCGAACCCGCGGTTGCACTGTTGTACATTGTTTGACAATCACAAGGAATCGGTCCTTAGGGTGACTAGGGTGGCACATACTCAAACCCAAGTCTCGTGCATACTGCACCCGCCTGGCAACCTCCCACCCTATTCAAGTTTTGAAATTCCAAGTTTCTCTTTTGTTTTACCAAACTGGCAGCACCACCTGCCCTTTTTAAAATAACATTTTTGCTCAATCATTTGGAATTTCAAATAGCAAGCTTTCAATTAAACATACGAATAGTATTTAGCATACTAAGCACTACTATTAGACTAAACAAGGGTGTTAGGCCATACAATTAATCATTCTAGGGCAACCAAAGGATAGATAGATTAATATGTAGCAAACATACATATTAACAAGGTATATAACTATACTCTATTATAACATATCATTTTATATAAACAACCATAGCATGCAAGTTAGTAAATCTATAAAACATTTCAAAACATGGATCAACATGCTTCAAGGGAACTTATCAGAAAGTTGCGGGGAACTTGCGGAAACTTGCGGAAACTTGCGGAAACTTGCCTTGGTCGGTGAGGAGAGGGTTGTCTTCCTGCGGTTCTGCGACGGAGTCGACGTCTAGCGTTTCTATTAAACGAAAAACAGCGAATAAACAACCATTCGGAAAATACAAAGAAACAAATAAATTCTTAACCACATGAAAACTTCCGGATAATTAGTTTAGCATTTTATACGATTTATAAAATTTATTTCAAAATTTTTGGATGTATATTTTAAGAGTTACAAAATTCGTAAGTTTATCCTTTCTGTGAATAATTTAACAGTATAGATTTATTTATAAAATTTCATAAAAATTACTGTAAAAATGTATCAATTTATACTAATTAACAAAATTTATCGCAGGCGATTTGGACTTAAGACGAATTTGTAACGAAAAAGACAAAATTTGCAATTTCCCTGAAAAGTGTTCGTAAACTAATTTTCTAGTTTTGCTTGCATGGCACTATTCATCCTGTATACGTGTATTCACTTGATCGGCTATACGTGTATTCACTAGATCGGCTAGACTTCAGAAAAATTGCTACGGCCGACCAGTATAAAAACAAGCGGCGCCTTATACATACCAGCGTATACATGTATTCATGTGTACAATCGAGTATATTTTTGTATACATGCAAGCCACTATCTAATATATACGTATATACACACTAGCATATATAACGCTAATAAGCCTATACATGCATAATACACGTGACAAGATCATCCGATTGATAAAGATAGAGCGCGCGCACGAAGGAAAAGAAAAATAGGGATACCATTCGGCGCAGGGGATGCGAGATCGGAGAGTGCGTCGACGGCGAGGCAACCGGCAACGGCGATGGCGAAGGTGACTACGGCGGCGACGACAACGGCGGCAACGGCAGCGGCGACGGATTTAAGACGGCGCGCTAACGGTGGTGATGACGATGACGGCGACTACGGCGGTGGCAACTTCAAGGATGACGCCGATGGTAGCGGTGGCGGCACGACGGCGACGAGACAAGATGGCGGCGATGAGATGGCGATGGAGGCGATGACCAACGGCAGACGAGACAGAACGACGGCGACGGCGACTCCAACGGGCGCGATGTCGACGGCAACAACGACGCGTTGAGAACGACCCAACAATCGGGCGTTCTTTGATGAATGGAATTGGTAGTAGAAGGATCAATCAAGCACGTGAAATGGACTTATCGTCCCCCTGAACGAACTCGAGTAACCCTACGTAGGAAAAGAGTGGAGGCGTGAAGCACCACAAACTACCGGAAAATGAATGGAGCGGCTTCACTACTAATTAAGTCCGAACGGTGGGTATATGAAAAGGTGAGAACGGCTTGGAATAAATCTCCAATACGTTCATGCATGTGGAGTGATGTGGAGTGAAGGGGTGTGGAGTGAATGCAAATTGGGAAACTACCGCTAGAAAATCACACGTCGTGCATGCATGCATATATGTGAACACATACAAAGACATATACGTATATATATGTTCTTAAAACGTGTTTAGAAAAATAACAGAGAGGTTCTAAAAATCTGGAAAATTTCTCTAAAATACTAGGAACTATTTGGAACCTAACGGTTGGTTTCGCGATTTTTCGACGTGTAGATTTTCCGCGAAAATTCTTTCCGTGAATCGCATACACTGCATCGATTTTATAAAATCAACGACTCACGTTATATACCATGTTTTTCGAAAATATTTGAAGCGTACACTCTCGTCTACCAATTATCTTAATTATCAACAAAATTTTAGATTTTACGCTTATCCGAAAATGCATGGTCTTTATTTAACGCGATTATTTCAATAAACTTGACCCCGAATTACTCGCGAGGCTTCCAAGTAGATTCCGGAAAATTATAAATAATCCCAAAAACACACCAAATATATTAGAGGCAAATTTTGTGAACACAGAGGCCCGCATCAAAATGGGTCGCCTCTTCCATTATGAATGCACAAATGCAATTTAACATGCATAAATCACAAAATACACTCTTTTTCATTAGCACGAACATGAATATAATCATCATCATCACTCAACCAATAGCATTAAATAACTTTAAATGCATAATCATGTGACATTTCTAATTTACTCATACGAGGCAACACATATAATGTCATTCATTTCAACATAAACATATTCATAATGATTAACAGGAATCAAAATCCTAGCATCATACTAGGGATACACTTGCCTCTTTAGCGAAGAAGAGTGGAGTGGCGTAAAGTCGAAGCCACTCCTGAAAACACACTCCTGCAATATAAATAAATGCATTCCTCTCAAAACAATGCATAACACGGTTCAAGCGAATAAAATAAATAATACTTTCGCTCATTTGCTTAACCCCGCTCTAAATTTCCTCAATTAGACCAACTAATCCTTTCACAAGAAATCCAACTCAATTTTTATGCAATCGACGATTTAAACACTTTAACTCGACCTCTACTAGCCGAGCACAACACCCTCAACTACGACTAGCAGGAATTACTTCAAAAATTCCCACATCAAGACATTCAACCTTCCCAATGCAAGTATTCAGATCATGATTCGTAAGTGTATAGCCAAACTAATAAGCAATCCATGGAACCGAAACCATCACTTACCATGTAATTAATCTATATTGAAGACACTGACAACATGCCGCAATTAGCCATTTAAGATCATCACAGACCAAAAAGAAATGGTCCACCCACAAGACAAGGTATCAGTTTAACATCTACCATGTAAATCCATCAATACTGAAGCCACTGTCAGTATTCCATCATTAGATATTCTAGATAATCAAAGCATAGCCTAGGATCAATTTATCATGCACTAAGCTCATCCATCCCCCTATAACTCAATTGTAAACACAATCCATTTAATCACCCGAAAACATCACAGATTGTGGCAGTGTAATTCCAGTGTGAGTATTCATCATCGACCATGCTACGCAAATATCAATCTAGGCCATCAAGAAATGCACACTCCATCATCTGTTCAACACATCACAGATCAGAGAAGGTACCTGCACTTACCCTCTAAGAGGAGCTCGGCCAAGGAGGCAATCGACAGGGGGCGGTGCGGCGACCTCAAGGAGGAGCAGAGGAAGCCACGGGAGGCGACGGTGCCGAGCTGGGGGAGCCACGGGAGGCGGTGGCCTCGGGGAGGAGAAGGGAGCTGGGCGGCGCGGTGGCGCTGGCCAGGAGAGCGGCCAGGGAAGCGGCGACACTTGGGAGTCAGGGCGGCGCCAGGCCGAGGAGGGAGGCGCTCGGGGGAGGCGGCCGGGCACTGGGGGTGGTGGCGCACAGTCAGGGTGAGCAGGGGGGTGGCGCCGGCCACTCGGGGACAGGGGATCCAGGGGCGCCGTCGGCCGCTCCAGCTGGGGAGCCAAGGGTGCTCGGGGAGCCAATGCCGGGCTGAGGGACTAAAGCCACTCGGGTGGGGGGAAAAATAAAAAGAACAGAAGAGTCTCCCACACACCAAATTATAATCCCTGAAACTCACTGACAGTTCTACCCGCCTCCGAGACTGCCGGTAAGCAGGACCCACACCTGACTGGAAAAAAATTCCAAAATCTGGAGGAAGATCAGGAGTATTACAAGATTGTCCATGTGGGGGTACGTAGGCCACCATATTTATGTCCAAGGGATGTGAAAAGAGGTGACAATTTGCCTAGAGGGGGGTGAATAGGCTAATTAAAATTTTTGACAAATTAAAGCAGCGGAAAAAGGAACGGATATTCCGATCTAGTATCGGAATTTCCGATATCTTCGGAACTTCCGAGATCAATTCGGAATATCCGATACACTCTGATCAAGTAGACTCAAGATTAGGACAAGCAATTTGAACTACTTGATCTCAGCAAATGAAATAAGCAACAAAGTAAATTCACGTGACTAAAAAGACGAAAAGAGACAAGATGGGACACAATAATTTGTTTTCCGGAGTTCGGATCCTTGAGGGGATCGTACGTCTCCATTGAGGAGGCTCCAAGGAGCCGGGTCTCTTCCAACCCTTTCCTCCCAAACCTCGGTCGCACTTGAGGCTTGGTTCCACTATTTGGTTCCTTCCCTTTCGGAGGCGGAGCCGGCCTTCACAAACTTCTCACGGCGTCCCACAATCGTTGGGGGCTCGTGAGCGACGCCTAGCCGTCTAGGAGTCCTTTAACCTCCAAGAGAAATAAATGCACTTGAATCTTGATCTTGGAGAGGTTCTCTACTTTCTCAAGATGAATAACAACTTAGCCCTAGACTTTCAATCACACTTGACAAACTCTCACTCACTAAATGATCCCTAAGATCAAGGAGGAGAGAAAGCTCAAAGAATGCTCTAGAGAATACTCAAGAAGCTCAAGTAAATAGCCCAAGCAAGTGTGTGTACAGCAAAAGGAGTGGGAGAGGAGTATTTATAGTTTTTGTTCAAAACTAGCCGTTACCCTCGCACTCAGCCACTCTTCGGAATGTCCGAAGCATACTTCGGAACATCCGAAGAGTGCAAATTACCAGAACTTGGAAAGCTCCCAACGGTCGAAAAACTACAGACATCGGAATGTCCGATAGCAACTTCGAAACATCCGATGTCACCCAGAGAGGGAACCAAGCTAGACAACACTAAGTCCTCATCGGAATGTCCGAAAATAGACATCGGAACATCCGAGCAAAATAGAGAGTTCCCAAACAGGAAAACGACCACTTCAGAACTTCCGAAGAAGAAACTTCGGACAGTCCGAACCAAACAGAGAGTTCCCAAACAAAGGAACAACAGGCATCGGAACATCCGATGTACCACATCGGAATGTCCGACCCTAGAAGAGCACAACGGACTAAAGCACAACAACACTTCGGAACTTCTGAAACATCGGAATGTCCGATACGACATCGGAACATCCGACTTGAACTTTAACACAAACTTCATTTCGAAGCGAGAGAGGACACTACTAACTCTGAGAGACTCGACTAAATTCATCTTGAGTGAGGAGACCATCTCTAAGTCAATTTCAATGCATCCCTCTTAATAGTACGGCAATCCTATGACTTTAAAAAATCGAAAATTACAAGCTCAAATACCGTTTTTCTTACTCAACGTCACTAGGGGATACTTCACGTACATAGACGATCTCTTCTTGAAGCATTTACCTATTCATAAACTAGTTGAACACAATAGTTTCTTTAATCGTTTGTCATTAATCACCCAAAACACATTTAGGGGGCCTAGATGCACTTTCAGGATAACAGTTAATACTGCTACAAGAGCCTCTTACCTTCATGTACATGTTTTCCATAAGTCTTTATTCTTTGGTTAAACATCTCGTTCTTTGGTTAACTGTCGTAAGTTCTTAGATGCACCAATAACCGCTCTCACGTTAATCACGTGAGAACTACCAAATACTCTTGTTAACTAATCCTAAAATAAATTATGAAATAATACTCATGAATTTTAGCGGGTAACAAAATTTTCTTTTCTCCTTCCCTTTCCCCCTTTTCTCACTAATTTTCTCCTTTTCCCTCTATTTTTCCCTTTCCCTCCCTTCCCCCACCCCTTTTTCCCCAGTCGGCCTCGGTTACTCCCTCCCCAAATGTCAAGGCCCTGAATTTCAAAATTCCTGGGAAGTCCGGAGTATCCGGATTTAATGTCCGGAATGTCCGGATACAACCCGGAGTATCCGGATAAAACCTCTGGAGTATCCGGCCTGGGTCCAACCGAACGCCTTAACCCGGAGTGTCCGGGTTAAATATCCGGAGTATCCGGGTTAGTCAACCGAACACCCCAACCCGGAGTGTCCAGACTAATTGTCCGGAGTGTCCGGATTTGTCGGGTTGAGAATATAAGTGTCCGTTTTCTTGGCTCCCTACCACATTTCTCTTCCCACCCATTTGCTCTCCTCTACTCCGGCGACTCCTCCACCCCGAGCTCCACTCCGGTGGCTCCCCACCGGCCGGTGAATCTCCGTGGTTCCTCCCCGGCGTCCTCAAGCTCCTCCCCAAGCCGGTGTTCTCCTTCTTCTACCTGGCTACTCCTTCCTCTTCCTCCTCCTCGAAGGTAAGGTCCCTTCCGGGAGTTGATTCGTGGGTTTCTTGGGTTCTAGGACCGTCCGTGGTGGGGTTAGGGTTTGGATTTAGATTTGGGAGTTGGGGGTGAACCTTGGAGTTCTAGGGTTTTGAGGTGTGGTGATTCTTTGGTTGGATTTGAGACTTGGGTTGGTGAATGTGGGTGCTAGGGTGGTAGATCGGGTAGCAATGATGCCATCCCGAGAGCTAAAATAGGTTTGGTTGGGGTTTACTCTAGCTAGCGCCGTTTTTCTCGAGGTTTGGGCTAGCTCGAAGCTTCTCCGACCGTGCAAGGTGTAGAAAAGTCGTAGATCAGGTCTTTGTGAAGCCGTAGAGAGTGATCGGACTTCCATCCCTAGGTCTTGATGGACCAAGTGCTCCTGGTCCGGAGTATCCGGACAAAAGGCCCGGAGTGTCCGGATTATCCGGACTGTCCGGATAAATTATCCGGACTGGCTGGTCTGTCTCTCGCGCAGGATTTCTGTCAGTTGAACTATTACTTGGGGATTTTACAATTGTACTTCATTCATATGCATTGCATGCATCTTATTTATGCATTGTACCCGTGTAGAGAGCGATCCCGCGGGACTTGACTCGCAGGATCGAGGGTGCTACCGGAGAGCCAGCTACCACCGACCCGCAAGCAGAAGAACAAGGCAAGCACCTATGTATCTTGAACCCTGTGTAACTATATTTTTGCGAATCAATGGCTTAAATTGTGAGTTACGTATTGCATTAGGAATTGAATCATGGGATAGGATAAGATCCTAATTGTTGCACATACCCTCCTTCATACTTGTCGAACGCCTCTGTTGAAGCTAGATTATGGGTAGTGATTGTGTCATGCTTAGTATGCTTAGAAGTCGGGTTAGGCCAAGTGGTGGAGGGTTCCACCGCTTGAGATTATTTACTTCACAAGTATTGGGTTGCAATGGGTTACTTATGAGAATTGAATGGTTGAAATTGGAGACCGGGCGGGAGAGTTGGACGTTTGGGTAAGGAGACCCAAATGTGGTAGTCCCGCCTGAGTCAGCTAAGGACCGATCCGATGTTTAACTGTGGCTGAGCACCATTAGGTTGATCGCATGCCCGATTATGGTACGGTAAGCCGCTCTTTCATTGCATGCCGTTCGATGAGCCATGCCCTCATACGGTTGGACGTGGTTGAGGGCGAGGCCTAGGCTGGCTCTCGAGCGCCAAGCCGGGCTTGGGCCGTTCGAGGGGGTGCTAGGTTTTCGGGCCGCATGAAGATGCCTCAACGAATGAGTATGGATGGGAGGGGGTTGACATGAGGTTCCTTGTGGCACATGTCGTGTGATCAATGCTTCCCTGCAGGGTTAATTAAGCGATTCGAATTGCCGCGCTCTCGGATATGAGCACGCTTGGTCAGCTGTTACTACACGTAGTAATAACTTGAACTGAAGTTCGCCGTTGGGCTTGAGCTCGAAACGAATGTGGAATAATTGTTGTGAATTGTTAGACGTTAACTTCATTTAGCGGTAGACGCTGTTACAACCGCATTAAAATTGTGAATTGAGTAGTTCGAGTAACTAAACAACAAATGATAAGCAATTCAGCAACAGTTTACCTTGAGCCTATTCCTTGCTACATCCAAATGCATATCCTTTTGGAGTCGGTCATATATGGCCCACGGGTAAGACTTGCAGTACCTTCCACTCAGCTTCGCTTTTGTGGTTTTGCAGTGAGGATCCGGCTGGGTGTGAGTTTTGCCCCTACTGTCTGCATGGCCGGGCGGGGCACCGAGTAGAGGCTGTCGACGCGTGTGCGCCCGGAAGTGTTCAGGGCATGACACTTCCGGAGGAGTTTTACTTTTGTTATATAGGATAGGGTTGGATCTTTTGGTTGTACAGCTACGCTTGTGTTTTGTAATGCCATTTCGTTCTCTTTCGTTGTGTCTTGTGGGTGCGTTTGTTTGGTCGTTCTTTGGGCTTCCATGTGCCGTGTTGTGTGTTTTGTTGCTTCCGCGATTCTTGCGCCTCTGGTAGTGAAGTTTGGGGCTCAATGCCCCTTTGTGCGAATTGAATTATGATATGGCTTTGGGAACCGGTATGTGGAGATCCTGGGCAAGTTTCGGATTGCATACCGGGGGAATACCGGGATGGTTGTCGAATTGCTTGGATGTCCTTAGATTTGTCTCGATTGGGCTTGGGTGTTAGCACCGAGGTCACCTCCGGTGATTTGTTGCTAGGATCCAAATCCGATGGGAGCAACTGTTCATCCAACAACTCGAGGACGATCTGGGCGGCTGCTCTCACCAAACTCTTCCTCTCTGCGCCTCGTCCCTCCCTGCCACCCCCACCGCTGTGCCTCAGCCTCCCTCGCCTCCACACGGCTAGAGGTGAGGCAGCGGGAGGCACGGCGACGCAGCGAAAGGCAAGGAGGCGGCCACAGTGCGGAGGGAAGGCCACGGTGCCGCCACGACGATGACGACAGCGATGGCAACGAGGCACAGCGATGGGCACGGCGCAGGTACCCCCTCCAGGCCTCCACCTCGTGCTCTCCCTCACCCCCCTGCCACGGGCCCGCGATAGTGCCGCTATGTCACCGAGTGCCGGCGTGTTGCCATGCCCTTGACAGTACCGCTATGTTGCCATGCCCCTGACGCTATTACCTGGGTCAAATTGTGCAACCACATGTGCTATTATGGGATGACCTTAGCTTAGTAAATTAATTAGGGTTTAGCTTGCATTTTGGTAGGCCAAAGTAGTAAGGGCAAACCAGGGGTACAGTTTCGCTCGTAGGTGCTCCCTTCATCGAGGCGTTGGGACTAAATCATTCCAATACAATGGTGCATGCATTGTTATGGGAGAAGTGATGCGATGGGGTGTAAACCATAGTTAGTACGGAGTTTATGGGTCTGGATTTTTGGTGCCATAGCAAGGGTTTGACATCCACCGGGGCTGGTGCAACGTTAGACTCTAGCTAGTTGAACTGTTTTGTCACAATCTAGCAAAACAGGTATTGTGTATCGTGTGGCATGGTCGACATGATTGCTATAATGTGTTATGTGTGTAAAGTTTACACTCTTTGTAGATATTTAAATATAATTAATTAGCCGTGCTCACAGTCAAGAGCAACTTGGGAAAATAATGTCAAGTATAGCTTTATTTTTGCCAAGATTTTAGAAAATGTGCTGTAACGGGTTGGTTTGTTCTCAAAGCATGGTTGGATGTGATATACTCACTGTTCGTAGCCATGGAGGGTCATGAAATGATGAGATTAAACTTTATTTACTATTATTAGTTTCATATCAAATGCTCTTTACAATTTCGTTACCGCTTAATAAACTATTCACTTTCAAATAAAATTTACCTTATGCTGAAAATAAACTTATTATAGAAGCTTAATTCCTTTGAACTAACTATGCAAGCATATTTATTTTCATACACTAAAGTCTTGCGAGTACTTATGTGTACTCACTGTTTGCTCAATTTAAAATGTTTAGATGAAGGTAATGAAAAGGTCCCCAATGATACATACTTCACACCGGGGTCAAATGGCTACTTAGATAGATGAACTAGGGATTTTCCCTAGTCAGTTGCCTCTGGGTTATTGATGGGCATACTATTGTCCCACTTCTTGGTTTATGTTTAATTTCCGTTGCACTTAACTTCTATGTGTTATATTTGGCTGGTCGGCCATGGACTTATAATATTAAGTAGATGTAATAGCTTCTAGTTTACTTTTACGTTATGTCAATTGCTTGTGTGTATGTGTAATGGTTTATCTTGAATGCGGGATATGTAGACGTTAGGCTTTAATCTTGAGAACTAGCGTTGGCCACATATTCGGGTACCCAAAATTGTTCTCAATCGTCTGACGCATGAACACGAGCGGCCGTTGTTCCTTGCCTATTGCGACGCACACCCCTCGGTGGGTATTGGAAATACCAAGGTTCTGAGGTGGCCAGTGTGTGCTACGCCCAAAATGGTTGGTTTCAATCCCGGTATGGTTCTTCGAAAAAGATTCGGAATTCTCTTGGACGCGTAAGTGTGTACGGTGCAATCGGGTGGCTCATATTTGTTTAAGTGAGGGCCATCTTGTTGATATTCTATGCACGAGACTATTAGTGATAGTGAGCATACACTTAAGTGGAGTATGGGTGTGACTTCTAGTGCAATACACGAGTGAGGTTCGATTCATATTTTTGGGTGCCCACACAAATTGAAACCGGCGTTCGAGTGTGCTGGGTGCCGATAAATCCGTTGTCATATTTTTCGGTGCCAACAAGACCGTAAATTGCTAAATGTAAGAGCATTTAATATTTGATAAATAATAATAATAATAATAATAATAATAATAATAATAATAATAATAATAATAATAATAATAATAATAAAAGGAATAAATATCCATAAGTAAGCAAGTGACTTGCTGCCCTAATATTGAAATGGTTACAAAATCCTTTTGCCAACAATCCATGCATGGACACTCTATCTTTGTGTTACCCGAACTATTTTTTGTGAAAACTTAAAACTACTAAGGTGGAGTATTCACCAAGTCGTTCATAACCGAGGACACAACTATTCAAATATATTTACACTATGTGAAAGTTACACAATTTTATCCACACGACATAAACACCCCATAATATCAACCATGTCATGCAATACCACCGGTACCATTTTGAGTCTATGACAAAGAATTTACATGATCGATCCTAACAACAAACCACACCATGATACCTTCTTAATATATGGAAAGCTATCCAAAAAGCTAAGAACTCATATGTTGTGTTGGCAAGCTTTGCGAATCTTGCAAAGCCCCTACGATCATGAAGGTACACTACCATAGCAGTACTAGCTTAATTCATCTATCAACTACCACTTGTAGTTTGATTCTATAACACAACAACTTATTATGATATGGCCTCCCCTTACAAGGCACGTGTGGTTTGAATTGATATTTTTGATCTAATTACATCGTAGATTCTGTCCTTGGTGACCCAGATGAGACAAGCACAAACCAAGGTCTTGTGCGATTACACCAGTCTCTACAACCACTCTCTACAACCACTCGCCCAAGTCCAAAACTTGTTTTCAATTTTATTTGTTAACTAAACTAATGGAGGTTCTCCTTTGCACCAATATACATGTATATCCCATTTTGCATGATCTTTAACAAGTTTCTCCAATCTAGATGAAAATAATACCATAAGCACGTCTAAGCACGGTTAGTTCGATTTACCTAGAATTCCACAATTATCTATATCAATGGTGGGTAACAATACTAAGGTGACAATGACGAGAGTAACAATTTATTAAGATGGGATCAATGCAACAAATGGATATAGCTATCAACCTTAACAATATAGTAACTTTACCAAAATTACATGCATGCATAATAGTTTTGCAGCTTAACATACGTAAAAGTGGAAATATGGGATCAACATAGTAAATGGGGGTGCTTGCCTTGCTCATTGAACTTTTGGTCTTACTTTGGATCATCCTCAGAAATTTCTGAAATGTTGGTATCCAGTCGATAAAAATAAAACAATACAAATAAGATCCAAATAGATTTGAACAAATGTAAAATCCAAATATTTTTATATATTATAGAATTTTATGATTTTATAAAAATTTGGAAACAAGTTTCACTCAATTTAGACTTCATAAGCAAAAGTTATGAGCATTTGAATTTGGTTCGGTTCGAAAATATAAAAAAAGAAAAACACTACCAACTAATTTCGAATTAAACTCTGTTTTTATTTATAAAGGAAATTGCACATTTATTGCATCATCAACTGACAGGTGGGTCTTACATGTCAGCAACTCACATTTCAAAACTGGTTTAAATTAGAAATCTTGATTAATTTATCTATTAGTCCCACCCATCAATGATTCATTAGCCTTAATCAGGTGTACTTAACACTAATATAATCTTATCTAGCTAAGTCCACACGTCAACAAGACCACTAGAGGGGAGTGAGGAGGCATCCATGGCCGAGATCCTTGCCGAGCTCTCTGTACTGGAGCAGCGTCGGCATGAAATCCGAAAATGCTCTTTCTCATCTTTGGGGTAGATGAGGATATCATCAATGAACATTACTACAAATTTATCCAAAAATTTAATGAATACTTTATTCATCATATTCATGAAATAAGTTGGTGCATTAGTTAACCCAAATGGCATGATGGTGAACTCATAAAGTCCTTATTGAGTGGTGACAGCTATCTTGGGTATATCCTCAGGTCGAATTCTCAGACGATGCTAAGCAGACCAAAGATCTATCTTAGAGAAGATACATGCTCTCTTCAACTGATCAAACAGATCATCAATCCTGGACAAAGGATATTTATTCTTGATTGTGACTTCATTGAGGGATCTATAATCTACACACATCCTCAAGATGTTGTCCTTCTTTTTAACAAAAAGGATAGGTGCACCCCAAGGTGATAAGCTTGGTCTCACATATCCCTTGTCTTGTGTCTTGCAGCACTTGAATTTGCTTCTTTGGCTCATCTAACTCATTAGCGGGCATCCGATACGGTCTCTTTGATATTAAGACTGTCCCAAGGGCGAGGTTAATCTTGAACTCAATGTTTCTGTCATGGGGCATACCGGGCAATTCTGTCAAAAATACATCTAGATATTTCCGCACCACTGGTACTTGATCTATGCTTGTGCCCTTAAGATTGTGAAGGTTGGCTTGTTTCTCAACAGAAATTCTAGGTCCGTACTCAACATTAATTCCATCCCCATTGGTGAGTTCAATTGTCTGATTGGATCTATTTATTTGGCCCTTATTCTTAGTTAATTAGTCCATACTATGGATTACATCCAAGTCTTGCGATTGTAAGACTATCAAATTGGCTAGAAAGGCTACCCCCTTTATATCCAAAGGGATTTTTGGGAAGATAGCACTAGCTCTCATTTCTACGCCAGGAAAGCAAACTATCATGGGGTTATCAAGAGGAAAGGTGGCTATCCCATGTTTGCCCACAAATCGACTAGCAATAAATGAATGCGATGCTTCAGAATAAAACAACATTGATGCTGTTAGAGAATTTACAAGAAACATACCAATGACCATATCTGGAGCATCCTGGGCCTCGTCGCCTTACCGCTCATGCTTACGATCATTGCCTCTGGATGTTTGGGTCAACAAACTCAAGCTTGCTTCCCTCCGGAAGGTCCTTGAAGTGCAGCACTAGCTCATCGGCCAAAGGCTCATAGGCCATAGCTGATGAGGCCCTAGGAGAGGTCAACCCACCAAAGTTTGCCGGCATGGGGGATCTTGCCATGGTGACCCCATGGCTAGTGCGAGTGGCACAGGGTAAGGCATCTCCTTCTCGACCCACTCGTTGGTGCCCGTGCAGACTTAGACGAGCCTAGCATGGTCATAGCCCTCGATTAATTGAAGCTCAGCAACCATGTAGTCGTTGTAGTTACCTCCGGGACGGGGAGGGCGATGAGGCCGATGTTGCCGAGGTGCTTGATGGAATGGATGGGAAGGGAGAAGCGGTTGGGGGCATTTGCAATGGCAAAGATGTAGCTGTCGAAGTTGTGGTCGCTGTCGGGATAGGGGCTAGACGCTGTAATACACTGGTCCAAAATTTTCTCAATCTATTTATGGGATGGATCCACCCACACATAGCACCCCGCTTACACTTTTGTCCTCGTTTTGCATAAAAGAGTTCACCTGAATGTGCTATATTTGGATCTGATAGGCATTATATACTACTACAACTCACTTTTAGATGAGCAATGCGGAACTAATCTCACCATGACTCCACATGGGCCACATAGACCTTCACACTAACGGACCAGGTTATTACATTCATCCCCTTAAGGTGCGTTTGGTATGCATAATTTCACATTCTATTATAATCTAATGTTCCTCTCAATGTAATTACTAATATAATATTCCTCTCAATCAGAATACTAGCAAGCACATTACTAGCAATATAAGATTCCATCGTTTGGTTGCTTTGTAGAAAACTACAAAATGGTCATTATAATAGTGCAAACACTTCATAACTCGAACCAATAAGTCCACAAATTTAAACTATATGATTTGAAATTTCAAACTTTGAAGGTTAACATTTATAAATTTAAAATTGAAAACTAAATTTTTTTTATATTTAAGTTCTCATAATTTAAATTGCAATATTCAAAATTTCAAACCTATGATTCAAAAGTTCAATTTTTGGATTTCTAAAAGTCTGAAATTCAAAATCAAAACTTTCATAATTCAAATTTATAAAATTTAGATTCTTGGAATTTGAAATTTTGAAATCCATAATTCAAAATTTCAAATTTAAAGATTTAATATTTCAAAAAAGGAATTTTGAAATACAAACTTGAATATTTAATTTTGAATTTAAATTGTCTGAATTTAAGCTCATGCAATTAAGTATTCAAATTTTGATACTTGGTTTCAAAATTAGTATTTTGAGAAAGTATTTTTTTATTTGAGTTTTGAATTCTAAAAGTTCAAATTTTGACTATGACAAATTAATGCAAATGATAAAAGCGCAGTAGTAAAGATTCCTCTCCCCGATAATCTAAGATAGACACCCTTTTCTATTGAAAAGGTAATCTTGAAATTGATGGTAATCTGGTTTTTAAGGTAATCTTATATTTCTAGGCATATGCCGTGTGTCCATGTTGGGCCTACAAGCACCTTGTGCCATATGTCCTTGCCCTATCCAATACGTGCCTTGCAACAAAGGTTGATGTTATGACACTATCTGTAACACCCTAGGTTAAACTTCATTTAATACCCAGCACACTCATGGGTAGACCCACACACATATAGCACCCCGTTTACACTTTCGTGCTCGCTTTGTGTAAAAAGGTTAACTTGAAGGTTTTATATTTGGATTAAATAGATATTATATACTACTACAATTCACTTCAAATAAGCAATGTAAGACTAATCTCACCACTACTTCACATAGGTCACATAGATATTCACATTAACAAGCCGAGATATTACAGACGCGCACGGGGATTGGAGGGCGAGTAAACGTCCTTGGCGCCGACGAAGCTGGGCCGTCCGCGTAGGGGCCGAGCCGCAGCGTTCGCGACTGCCGTTTGATTGCAGCCGTGCTGCTCTATTTTGCATTTGCATTGCACATTGGCTTCTGCGACATTGCCTCGTCGAGCATGGCGGTATCTAAACGTCTATCTACGCGTTTGGCCAGACACGTCACCTTCGTTTACTCGTGAGTGGCACAATTGAAGTACTTGGTCTTAGCATAATCCAGTTCGAGGATGCGCGTACTGGGTATTAACTAACTAACATGACACCAACCACCAGGAAAGCTAGTTCTCGGGGTAGATGTTCCTTTTACTGAGAAAGATTGATGTGCATGCACCCAATTCAGTTACTGAACCATATAGTTTGGCATTTCTCTAAGTTCTGCTCGGGAGATCGACACGAATTCTCAACACGACTATATAATATACGGAGTATCTCTC
This sequence comes from Rhipidocladum racemiflorum, assembly GCA_036346355.1. Classification (NCBI taxonomy): domain Eukaryota; kingdom Viridiplantae; phylum Streptophyta; class Magnoliopsida; order Poales; family Poaceae; genus Rhipidocladum; species Rhipidocladum racemiflorum. The sequence continues at coordinate 38,764,967 of CM070569.1, read as the reverse complement.
CCAAACTGGACGAATTCAGTTGCTGAGAAAGTTTTGCTTGCCTGCGGTGCCATACCTAAACGGCGCTTTGCCCAAAAAGATGAGAAAAGGGCCCAGGTCGTGTAATGCCCGCGGGCCGCGGCACCATCCGCGCGCACCGTCGCACGAGCATGCCGGGCAACATACATGCACAGCGATCCACAACGACAACAAAAGTTAACAGCCGCAATGCATGGGAATGCAATCAGCAAAAACCCCTGCCATTCTTCATCGATGCATTTCTTAGTTCACAGATGGATCGGCGTAGGTTACATCAGGAAGAGGGTAAACCGTATCGGCTGCTACTCGCTAGAGTCTAGAGTTACACATGGTACAACAGGAAGCAAAACCATTCAAGCTAGGTTGCTCCTCCACTGTTCTGGCATCGAAGCTCCAAAAACCTGGGCCAGCACCTGCTTCTGCCTCTTGTTCAGTCTGCAGAACTCCTGCCCCCTGCGCGTGTCACTGCTCAATAGCTTGCGCCCGTCGTCTACGGCTTTTCTTCTCAGGGAGCACAGCTGCGCTGACGGCTCGGTTGTAACCATGCTATCGGCTTCGGCGTCGTCTGCTCCCCAGTCCAACTCATCATCGGTCATACCTTTTGATGCATCAGGTATTGATTCAGGGGCTTCTCGGTTCTCGTCTTTCGCAGGCGTAGAGTCCGTGTGGCTGCTAGTACCCCACCATTTCAGATTTGCACAAGACAAGCCAGACGATGGAAATCCGTACTTGAAATCATCCATGTAGGTGGGGATGCCTTTGGTTTGGCTAGACTGGACCAAGATTGGTGAACCACTTGGTACATTTTGTTTACCTGGGGGTAAGACTTGCCCTGCCTTTGAACTGCCCTGTTGAGATTTTGCTACTCCATGGAAAGCGCCTGATGGCCTATCAACGTGTCAAATTCAGTGTCAGACAAATGCTGCAAATTGTATCTTCAGTATAATAGTGTGACAAAAATTCATCAGATGCTCCATGCATGGTGCAGAGTAACTATAAGACACCACACTAACATTATAGTACTGGGGAAAAGGGAGAGATGGTTAATAGCATTCAAGAACTTGCGAAAATGTAGAACAATATGTGAGGCATGCTTTGGAGGTCAGAATCCCACAGAGGGATGGTCTAAACTGAGTGGCCATGGTCAGGTTTACCTGGTGACTACCCCAGTCTACTGCTCCCAACGTCCAAGCCCTCAGAGAACAGATGGGCAGTTGAACCCTGAACAATGAACCACTACAAAAATACACTGTATGCAGCATTGCACAAATATTTTCACATTGACATTCATAAGAACGATTATCCATGTTTCAAGTGCTCACAACATGAACTTGACAAAAAGAGTAAAAGTTGCATTAAGCTTGGGCAGTTAAATCGGGCCATACAATACCAATGGAATATTTACTTCGATCCGAATTTATTACATAGAAGCTAGAAGTGAAACTGAAAGGTGTTGTGCTTTTAGACTACATAGCAACAAGAAGGCAAACATGAGCATTATCAACACTTCCTTTTGCAATATAAATATTAAAATAGTTCTAATGTTTTCTTACTGGATAGTGAAAATCACATGGCATTCTATAAGTTAAGCAGGATCCAGAGAAAGATATACATTTGTTAGGAGCATATAAGTTTAGCACTGTTATCAACAAAGTAGTGCATAGCACATTCAGATTACACTATACCTTAACGATGTTGGCAGGACATGTTATGAATTATCTGCAATATGAGTTAATGGGGTACACTGGTGCCATAAAGCACCATGTGCCACAACAGATCGCGTTGATAATGCAAGATCCAGATGTACCATAGCACTATAGCAGATAATCATCGTCGGCAGACACGTAATAATAGAGCAAGATATGCCCATGTAAAAAATTAGAACCTCAAGTACTATTACCTTTCCAATAATCTAGAAATTGAAGTTCTTATGCGTCCTATGTGTCAAAGATGATATGACACCAAAATAATTATGTGAATATGAAACAACTTAGCACCTTAGGTGAACTGTTTCAACATCTTATGTGTTCTATGTGTCAAAGATGATATGACACCAAAATAATTATGTTAATATGAAACAACTTACTAACTTAGCACATTAGATGATCAGTTTCAACAGCACTTCGATTTATTGCATCAGTTCTTTAAAGAAAATAGCACTAGCAACTAGCAAGTGGTTATAAGACTGTATCATTGTATGTTCCTAGTTAACATTTAGTGAGAGTCAAATACATGAGCCTAGTTAACCTTTGCAGAATTTTACTGTTACAGACGAGATAAGAAATACTTATACTCGCATAGAGAACTAAAATGAATATAAGCATCACAACAATATGAAAGGAAAAGCACTACTCACATTGATGATGAACCAGATGAGGTTAGAGCCTTTTGTTTTGCAATTTTTGACAGCTCAAGAAGTTCCTTGGCTTTCTCTCTTTCAGCATTTTTTACATCATCACCAGCCTTCCCAGAAACAAGCTGCAATTATGAAGATTAAAGTAAAAAATATAAATGACTGGATTGCAAAGAAGAAACTACAAGCAAAACTACGAATTGGAGACATACTTTAAGTGATAGTATTAGTTGCAAAGGTTGCATGGAGCAATATTGTGGCATTTTTAAAAGTTAAAGAGTACTGCTTAAGTATTGTTGCAGTAATGCATCTTAACGCATATGGGGTTTGGGTTACTCCCAGATGAGATCAACATATTTTGGCAGCTGTTCTACCTGTGTTGTCTCAATTTTCAACAATATACGGTTCAGTAGTCTAAAGGTATGAAATGAAATTAATAAAGCAGAAGACAACATCAATTTTTTTTCAATACGTATTAGCATATTACTATATAAAGTATAAATGAGTATTTTTTCTAAATTCTAAAATAAAATAAAATTGAACTGTTTGCAGTGTGATCATGACCTCTTGCCTTTCTAGTTGAAACAAAATAAAATGAAATTGGGTTTGAGTTGAATTTTTCTTCTTTCCTTTTCTTCATGAAAAATACAAATGGGAGTAGGATCATGGGGAATGATGGTAGGAATCATCTACAATATATAAAGATGGAGTAGCCAACCCTTGATACTTAGCGATGCAATCGATGGGAAAGATGAAGGGGATCAATCTTATCTCTTACGCATGTACAGTAACCAATCTAATTAATAGGGAATGGGGATGGGGATCAGCCTACACGAATGCATGCACATATGTTTCAGCAAGAGAAATCAAATTGATCAGCAATGAAATGAAACACCATGCGTCGTGACATCGATGAATAGGAAGATGAATTTTAGTGGAAGAGATGTCCTGATCTGGCTTGATTCAGCGGATGAGATTCAGGGTCTCACTCTCAAGTCTCAAGTCTCCTTAGATTCTTAGTTCTCTCTCAAGCCATTGTTTTCCTCTGGACTTGTATGGGAACTAGTTGAGGGGGATGATTCCATTTATATAGAGTAGAGGGGATCACTTGACTGGTCCTAAAATCCAGATGACAGCTAAACACCCCATGGTGGGACCACGTGTTTGAAGGTGTATCAGTTTTGAAGAGCCGGTATCTATCTTTACCCAAATCGTGACCTGCATGGGATTACTGCTCTCATGCTATTAATCAATGCCATTTAATAGTGTTTAGCAATAAATATATCTACAATGATAATTGCTAAATAGGAATGTTCAAATAGAGATCATCAACAGAAATGGTTTAGTGTTGCATCATGGGGTCAAAATATTTCTGGAGATGTCTTGCTGTTAGATAAATGCCTGAGAATTATATGATTTTGTTGTTGCCATATTTTTGGTTTTTTGTTCTCACCCTGCTGTGTTTGAAACAATAAAATCAAGTTTCTTTCTAAAGAATAAGAAAATTGTAAGTTGAAAAGTATAACAAAATCAATTTTGCACCAGAGCACAGAATTGAGTGCTTCTGCTGGTTTTCTTCTTGTTATTGTTGTTGTTGTTGAAACGGTACTTCTGCTAGTATTATTATGAAATATTTATTTCTACATCACATTTATAGAACCTTGTTTTACAATATTGAACAGCAATATGTGACCCATAAAATAAGAACGTGGGAAGCATAACAGCTTTCACTCTTTCAGATTTTAGAGGCGAAATTTTAAAGAAACATGGTGTTTCTTTTTTAAGAAAAAGGTGCATAAAATTTTTATCTGTTATACATATTATGTATTGTGTGGTTTGTCCACCAGCAGGGTCGGAGCTAGCCCAGGCCCAAGCCCCGGGTTGGGCTAGCTGATTTTAGATTAAATATCTGTTTTCAATGATTTTTCAATAATTTTTCGTAGAATTTTAGTGGGCTTTCGGTACCAGGCCCCGGGCTACAGCCTACTCTGCCCGGGGCCTGGATCCGCCCCTGTCCACCAGAGTATCCCTGTTTGGTTCAAGATGTTGAAGCTTCCAGAATATGATAAGAACTAGATTTTGGTAACAATATGAGCCAGCTCAATATTACAAGCATGCAGCCGTAGACCAACAAGCCGGGCTTAAATGTTCAGTTTTTCAACTGATTTCAGCTATCAAATTCTATCTAGGTGTTTCGTTACGATTTTTTTACCATTGTAGAAAATAACACTAAGCAAAGAGAATTACAATTCTTATAGTTCCTGAGTTTTCTCTTGACTCAGGCAATCCATGTATTACAGTAAACAGTCATGTTCTCACAAACAAATAGCTTTCTTCCCACTTCTTACCGCAGGGTTTCACGCAACTTAGACATGCAATCACTCAAAAACACAAGTAGGCAGCTTACAAAATTAGTCTGGCCTGCCACTGAACAAAGCAAATTTTACCTTTCGATAAGGCCATCTGACGATACCGTGGGTGCGGCATATCCTCTTCAAGACGCTGGTGCAAACGCCTGCAAATCGGCACCCAAAAGGCCAAAACCAAGGTCACTCGGCCGTCACCAACTTGGTACCAGCTACTAAGAAATTGCTGCTTCCAAGAGCTCCAGAGATTGCTTCCACCAACACTAGAAGCAGTATAGAGAGGAAAGGGAGAGGCAGGCGGGGTTACCGAGGATGGAGGCTGCCTCCGCGATGGGGAGGGAGAAGAGCTTGGAGATCTCCTCGTACGACAGCGACACCCTCGTCGGCTTCGGTTGCGCCTGCGGCGCCGGCACCGCCGCCGGTTGCTGCTGCACCGGGGCCTGCGCCTGGGCGTTGGAAGCCATCGGGGGCGTGTATGCTACAGATTATAGAAGCGCACCGTGCGGCGCGCGCGGGGGGAGAGAGAGACAGAGAGATTTGAAGCGGGAGCGGAGAGCGCGAATCAAATCGAAGCGGTAAGGAGAGGAGGGGGTGGCGGGAGCGGCGGGGCAGGCCGCAGCGGTGGCGGCCGATGGATGGGACGGATCGGATCGGCAGGTTGTTCCGTGCGGTGCTGGCCGATTGGGTCGATCGGGGCGTGTGGATTGGGGGCGGCGGCTGGTGCTGCCGGTGTGAGGCGGTCGCGTTGCCGTTCTTTCGAGCTCGAGCGGAGCGGGTGTTACGGAAGCCGACAGGTGGGCCTGCTTACGGTGTACCGCAGCCGTGGAAATTATTGGACACATTTAGGGTGGTACCTAGGGATGGCAACGGGTGCATACCCGCCGGGTATTGGCCCCCATACCCGTCCCCGTCAGATGAAAAATCACCCGTTAATTTACCCGTACCCGACCACGGGTAGAACTTCTTCCCCATACTCATCCCCGTTCGGGTCCCTTCCACCCACCGGGTCACCCGTACCCGCTACCTAGACCCGAACGGGGTAAATGCCACCCGATGGGTCACCCGCACCCGCCAAATTAAATATGGTCCAGTTCTATTTTTCTTGCTTTGACAATTGACAAGCCACGCTAAATAAGAATGGATTAACATGAACAAATGCAAAGCTTCTGATTCTGAAAACACGACATACTGGTAGTCTGACATTTAGCATACTAGCATAGTACATAGTCCAAACTCCATGAGTAGCCAAGAACACAAATAACACAATACAAGTTCATCAGTCTGTCATCACAATTCACACATTACTACTTTACTACATTAGCCAATAACCATTTCATGACCAAAAGAAGCTGCCAACTACCAAATACATATCACTTGCATTCATCCACTATCCAAGCCATACACCGCTTGAATTCTCAAAAGTTCCATCCTCCCAAAGTCAATCCCCATTCCATGCTCCCATCTCATAGGTCAAATCTCAAGTTCCTGTAGCAGCACATATACGAAAGTAGCAAACTATTTAAAAAGGTAGAGAGCACAAAAGAAAGAATGCATATTGCTAAATAATAAAGTGATAAACAATCACCTGAAGACCCTCTTGAGTGTCTTGGAGACAAGACCAAAAGGTAGCAGCTTGATTTTCTTTCTCATCAACTACAAAACACAAATGGATTATTAATTTGCATATGCAGTAAAGAAAGTAAGAGAATGAATTACACATCACATACTTTTGTATTTGTTTCGAAGCCAATCTTGTGAGCACATCAGAGCCTCTATCATTTTAGTAGTGAGCCTGCTACGATGCTCACTAAGCACTCTTCCACTAGTGCTGAAAGCAGACTCAGAAGCAACTGTGGTCACAGGAATTGCAAAAATATCTCTTGCTACCCTCCTTAGAGTAGGATAGTGTGTTCCAGCCACCTTCCACCAATCTAAAACATCAAGTTCTTTGTTGATAATGGAACCAATTCATCCTCCAAGTAGTGATCTAGCTCAGATTTAAACCTCATGGTCATGGCCTCATACTTGCAACTCGTGCATTAAAGGATGATAAGACTTCCATGTTGTCAATGTCAATAGAAGATACCGATGAGTCAGTGTTATCTTCATCCTCTTGGACATGGTACTCAATCATCAAATCACTTAGCAACTCTTTCACTTTTGAGACCTCAACATCACAAACTTCACCAATTTCACCAAGCAACCACTCAAAGCACATAAGCAACATGTGAGCTTTGAATCGAGGATCAAGAACGGTTGCAATCCCCATCAATCCTTGAATATCAGACCAATACTTATCAAACTTGGCTACCATATTAACTGACATGGATTCTACTATAGGATTGCCACAAGTTGCCCATTGACTAATTTTTCTTTTAATCTCACAAATCTTGGTAAAGAAAATATTGGCAGTGACATACTCAGTTCCAGAAAATTGTTCAGATATATCATTAAACATTCTAAGCCTTTCCACAACATCAGATGCAAAAGCCCATTCTTCCTCAGTTGGGGCACAAGTATATTGTTTATCCACACGACTTGCTCTCATGAAAATAGCCTTGCAAGGTAATGCTGTACTAAGCATTTTAAAAGTTGAATTCCATCTAGTTTTGCAATCAAGGGCTAGCTTATTTTGAATCTTAACTTTTACATACTTAGCAATCTCCTCAAACTTCTCTACCCGTTTTGGTGTGGCAGTCCAATAAGCTACACTATCACGGATGTTCTTGTCGGGGATTGGACTATTTTCTATAAGGACCATTCTGCCCCGACGGCCGAGCAACTCCCAACCATGAGCTCGGATGCGATACCCGAGCGCGAGCCCCAAGCATTCTCAAGCTGTCGGGGATTGACTATCTGATAAAAGACCGTTGTACCCCCAGAAGATCCTGAAGCTACCGACCATACAAAGACTGCAGAAGATGCTCGGAAAACCATCCGAGCAACATAACTCCCGAGCATGTGTGTCTACCCATTCGCCTATGACCATACCGGACGATCACGAGCAACCATGCTCGTGAAGGCCACGCCGTTACCCGGGTGGATAGTCGGGGACCCGGTCATGCCACTAGAAAGGAAGATGGCAATCAATCCACCACAAATTCAAATTAATTGCGCAGATCAAGGGCCCCGGATCGTGAGCACTACGGTTATGGAAACGTGGCGTAAATCTAGGGGGTGGTTACCTTGTGTACAGCGTGAGGCTCTGTATTTAATCCCCCCGAAAACACACGTGAAAGGGGGATCACGGGGTGAGATCCAGGTACTTGTATCCATCATTTCAATAGAGAAAAACGCCACCAGGCGACTGGATGTAGGGCTATTATCTCGATCATGAGAGGCCTGAATCAGGATAAAATCCTTGTGTTTCTGTTTGTTCTAACGGACCATCTTCCGCATCTTCGATGCTACAACCTTTGGCAGAAAGGGGCTTTGGTTGATCCCTCGTTCAACAAGTAAGCTCGGCGGGAGCCCGTTCTCCAATCGTCGACAGTTCTCAATTGCACCTACCATCTCTTCTAATCCATCCTTAACAATTAAATTCAGAATATGAGCACAACATCGCATATGCAACAATTTCCCACCATTTATGAGCTTACTTATGCCAATCTTCCTTACAAGTAAAGGAATTACTGCATCATTAGTAGTACAGTTGTCGAGAGTAATGGTGGATATCTTCTCGTCGAGATTCCATTCAACCAATGATTCATATAGTGCATCACTAATGACTTCAGCAGTGTGAGGAGCAGGGACATATATGAACCTACATGTTGTTTTACCATTCTGAGTTGATGAATATCAAACAGTAAATAGTGTGTCACATTTTATCCACTAGAATATCAAATATGAGCTATAACCAAATTATTCACTACACTACCTAAAAGCAAAACATGCTATGGACGTTGTTCAACCAAACAAGCACCATCATATGGACATCGTGAGCACTATAAAAAGTATACATACAATAAAAACATGTAATTGAAAGGAAGAAACATGAAATGGCATATATAAGGTGATTATCACAATGATTACATCAAGTTTCCTTTCGGATCTGCAGAGCCAACAATTAAAACCAGAAAATAAGTTTGTGCGACAATTAAAACCAGAAAATTACCTCATTATAATATTTCTTAGTGCCCAGGATTCATCGATAAAGTCTTATTTGTGATGGCCATGTAACCTCTCTTTTGGTTGTCAGCCGTCCACATATCAGTGGTGATAGCAACCCTTGATTTAATTCCGGCCATGTACTCAATGGCTTTCTTCTTCTCCTTCTCATATTGAGACAGGATGTCCTTCCTAAAACAATCATATATTCAGATCAGCAAGTTCATTTCTAGCCTTCTAGCTAGCAATTAACAATCACATATTCAGCTCATATGTAGTCATAATGTCATATACCTTATTGTGTTCCTAGTCCCCATCTTGAAAAGTGGTTGAAGTGCAGCTGCAAACCGCCGAAAGCCAGCATGGTCCACCATGCTTAATGGATACTCGTGCAGCACAATCATAGAAACAAGTTCCTTTCTAGCTATGTCTTGATCAAATGTGTAGTTCTCCACTGAAACTTTCCCAGCATCCGTGGAACCAAACCGCAAAGTGGATTGTCCCAATGTCTTGTTTCCCATCATCTTGATCTTTTTAAATGTGCAGGACTTCAGATGGTCATGAAGGTGTTTAGTACCATTGCTTGATTGACCAGAAAGCTTCTTGAAACAATGCATGCATTTGGCCTTCACTTGGCCATTGTATTTTACCCGCGTAAACTCCTTCCAAACAGCCGATGTTAACTTTCTCTTTGAACCACCCTCTACAACATCTTCATCTCCGTCATCATTTAATTCTATCTCCTCGTCAGATACCTCAATAGCTTGTGAGTCATTGGTTGAATCAGGGTGTGATCCGGACAATGGAAGTGACTCTGAATTTGCTTCTGATGCTTGAGAAGATGGATTTTGGGCTGCTTGGCTACTACTTCCACTTGCTGTTGACATTTTTTTAAAACTGTACAAGCAAATAAAATAATCAAATAAGTTTATAATTTTTTAGAGTAAGCACTTGCGGTTATTCCAGAATAAATTTAAATCTATACAAGCAAATAAATATAATGTTTTTCTTACACCAAAGAGTGCACGATGTTGTAAACGCTATGTTATTCCGAGAAGTAGAAGAGGCGGCCATTGCTCCTGTTGTTACCGGCTCCAGTGGTGACCTTCCTCCTGGCCACAGCCACAGAGACACGCTTCTGCTTCTTTGTTGCATCCACGACCTCTTTGACAGGAGGGGCCGGAGGCGTTGGACGATTTGAATTGATATTTGTCCCACCGTCACCGATATTTTTCGGATCCGGTGGCTGCTGGTCACCTTCTTCCACGACCACGCCACTTCGGGATGGGAAGGGACGGCCGGCGTTAATGTATTGTGGTTAGTAGATGAATGGAGGATGAAGGAGGAATGGAGGATTGATGAATGGAGGATGGCTGTTGCATCTAGGCCCTAGTTGCATCTAAGGATCTGCAAGACAAAGGAAGTTAAAGAGAGAAGAAGAACAGGGGATCACCGTGCGCCGTCGTTGGAGGAGGATGGGGGCGCCGCCATATTCTCTAATCTCTATTCTCTGATCTCTTTCTCAGTTTCTCTTTACTCTCTTAAAAGTTAGAAAATCACCGAGAGTCCGAGACACTGATCTCAGTATCTCATATTCTCACACTCACACTCACTGAGACACGACTCACACTCACTGAGACAAGACTCATCACTTCTTCAAATTTCCTGAATTTGCGAAAAAAAAACAAGCAAAAAATAATAAAATCTATGAGCACCACATGGCAAGAAGAGTCTGAGGTGCGTTCTTGACTTCCCACTGATGAAAACTCACCGCAGCGCGCCGCCGCAGCGCGACTCCGCTTCGCCACCGCAGCTCCGCTCGCTTGCGCCGCTTGCCGCCAGGCGCCTCCGCTTGCGCCGCTGCCGCGCCTCAGCTTGCGCCACCCGCTCACCGGCGTTTCGGCGCCGCGCCGCCGCCGGTTTGCTAGGGTTAGGGACGATTAGGGTTAGGGACAGCCGAAAAATGAATGGCCTTGAGGGATTCGGTTTCGGTGTAGGGAACTACTAGGGATGGCTCATGGCTGGGCTTGGCCGCTTCGCTTGGGACCTTGGGCCGCTTGGCTAGGTGGGGAACTGGGGACGTGGCCCGTGGGGTACATCGTACACGGGTAAATGGGTAGCGAATGCTGGTGCAAGTATCCCGTGCACTGCATCTGGCCATAATTCGATGGGTGAAGGTTTTCTTCCATTAAGGTACCCATGTGTATGATTATTGGACCAGATTTACACCCTAAAAGAGTAAATACCCATCGGGTATCGGGTTTCGGGTATCCATTGCCATCCCTAGTGGTACCATGTATTTTTGAAAGCATGCTCAAGCTTCTGCATTTTTATAAAAATCTAACAGTTTTTTTATTATTATTATTTTTATGAAAATGTAGATGTTTGATCATACTCGAAAAAATTTATGGTACCATCTCTAGTAGTCTAGGACTGTACATGAATTTTTTTTAACAAAATTGAACATCATTTGTTTTTTTAAATAAAAAATAGAAGGATTATTTCTTCTATTTTTGATTTTTTAAAGATAACAAATAAAATTCAATTCTTTTAAATTTTTTAGTATGATCCTAGACTATTAAAGATAGTAACATAAATTTTTTAGAGTATGATCAAGCTTCTATATTTTTATAAAAAATCTAAAAGTGTTCTATTATTTTATTTTTACAAAAAAATATACAAGCTTGATCATACTCTGAAAATTTATGGTACCATGTTTAGTAGTATAGGATCATATAAAAAAAATTTAAAAGAAGTAAACTTCATTTGTTATCTTTAAAAAACAAAAAACAGTTAACTCATAGTTAATTGACAGAAATAGTAAAAATAGGAAAAAGAGCAAAGACTAGTGGTAAAAATGAAACGAGAAAAATAGTAGTGAAAGAAATCAAATTTGGCACTTTTTCAGTGACACCAGGAAAATTTTCCCTATTTTCAAATGTAAACCTTGTGTGCCACACCATCATTGGTAGGATTACAAACCTACATGTATACAGATATGTGTGTTGAGAATTGTTTAAGATTTCGCAAAGAATATGCCATGATATCTTTACTTTTTTACATGCATCCATCTAATTTAATTTTACGGCACATTTTTTATTTTCTAGCAACCAGAATCCAGAAATTTGATTAAGGGTTTGTTTGAGACTTAGGTATTTCACATAAATTTTCATGAGAAACAACATATTTCTCACAAAATCTATATAAAAACTGTTGCATGTCAAGGGTTGCCTAAAGTTGTTTTGAATCTTTTGATATAAGTATATCCCATTGTAATTTTTTTTCCAAAGACCGATACCAAAAGATGGCACAATACCCTTATCATGTCATGTGAAGGATACGAATACATTCCTAGCACATATATTTTTCGTCTTTTTTCTTCTTCCCCCGAATTCATGTGTTCCATAAAGATGATCATAACCTAAAACCCATCCAAATCCCCCAACGGTTTACATATTTCAAGTAGAATTCACTTCGCCTCAATAAATTTTGAAATTATTGTCTCACGGTCAAACAAACATTGTGAAATCATGTCTGCGAAGAGAGATGCATAATTTTTTTTTTCAAATTTAAACTGAACTCCATCTGGGCATGCTTATTATAAACTTAAACTTAACTCGGCCCAAACGGCCTTAAAACCCGGCCTGTTCGCTGGCCGGGGTAGCATTTCAATCGGCCCATATCGTTGGACCCCGCTCAGCTCTTCGCGCCTAAATTCCGGCACACCGGCGCCCGCCCGCACCGCTGTTGCGGCAGCGGCTGGCCACCGCACCGCCGTCGTCCGGCCACGCCATGCACGTCGAACCCGTCTGCACTCGCGGTGTCGTCCTCCTTCACCAGCGGCAACCGGTCGAACGCCGCCGCGATAAACGTGGCCAGCATCACCACCACCGGGCCGACGGCCACCAGCCCTCCAGCCGCGACGCCGCCGCCGCCCAGCACGGTGCCCCGCGGCCTGGCCAGGAACACCGCAGTCCCCGCGGCCGCCGCCGGGGTGACGGGAAGAAGCACCCGACCAGGCTCGCGGAGCACCACGTCCGCAACATGCCCGAAGGCCCCGAACGTAGGGGTGAAAACGGGTCGGATAGTAGGTGATCCCGTATCCTACCCTAATTATTTTTACTCGGATACGGATCGGATACGGATAGTTAAAAATCGGATACGGATACGGATACAGGCAACGGGTATCTATAAACGGGTAGCAAACGGGTACCGGATAGTATTCGAGCGGGCATGATACGGATATCGGGTAATTAGTCGGATAGTATGTGAATTGTGTAGCATTAAAATTTGTGATAAAAATAATCCAACAAAAGCGTATACCGACACAAATAATACAAAACATACGGTCGAACTAACGCGTCAAAGAGCATAAACCATATAACATAGCACTAGCACATAAAGACATAACAATTGAGTAATTAACAAGTTCCATACAACATAGGACATCTTCATATAGCAATCCATACAATGTATATATATAGCACCTTATATATTAGTTCTAAATCTCACATGACTCACATTAATAATCCACAAACTTGATCAACATAGCAGTATACAAAATAGTCCATGCAAACACATCATCTAAGAAAAAATAGTCCACAAACTTGATCAACGTAGCACTAGCACAAGACAATTAACAAGTTCCATACAACATAGGACATGGACATCTTCATATGGCAGTCCATACAATATATATAGCACCAAACTAATATATATATTAGTTCCAAATCTTACATGACTCACATTAATAGTCCATAAACTTGATCAACATAGCACATTGTCCATGCACACACATCATCTAAAAAATAGTACATGCAACAAAGTAGTCAAATGCAAAAGATAGTGATAACGTTTAAATCACACAAAATAGTACGTGCTCCATCCCCGCTACATTCAAGCTTGCTCTCTTCATCTAAAATAGATAAACACTATATTAGTACTTGCCAACAAAAACATATAACACATAGACAAGATAAAACAAACCATTTTTCAAAGCACTCAAGTGACAACATCGTCCTCCATCCCCATTGCATTGACATCATCAATAATGGTTCCAAGCTTGCTCTCTTCATCTAACATAGACGAATATATTAGTACTTATCAACAAAGATATATAATTAATGCATGAATGAAAACACATAGACACATAAACACATAGACAAACCTTTTTCCGAAGCAACCATCCAATCCTTTGTACAAACCAAGGCCTCAACCATTTCAGGATTAAGTCGACTACGGTATTGATCAATAACACGCCCACCGGCGCTAAATGCTGACTCCGAAGCAACCGTAGACACTTGCATGGATAACACATCACGGGCAAGGCGAGAAAGTATAGGAAAATTTGTCGTTTGACCTTTCCACCATGATAGGACATCAAATGCAAAGACGCCTTCATTCAACTTCAATAGTCCCTCATTCATGTACAACTCCAACTCTGATATCTTTTGTTCATTGCTTGTGGGTTGATACAATACCTCAAGATCAACCTCATCCTCTTCCTCAACCTCATCAAACAACAAGCGTTCACTTGAATTAACAACTACACCACTCTCTTTCGAGCTAGAAGCCTTATTGGTTGATGTTAAATTGTAGCTTGATGAATAAAATGCAAATAATTCATTCACAACATTCATGAACTCCATCTTCTCAAACTCGGCAAGCTCATGCAAGAACATTTTGCTTAGATACAACTCAACCATCTTGTGTTTATACCTTGGATCAAGAAAAGCTGCCACTGCCAAAGCCATATTGTTCATTTCCCAATACTTCTTAAACTTATCTTTCATACTTTGGGCCATACTAGAAATAATGATATCACTACTCTCACACCATTTGGTAATACCAATCTTGATCTCACAAAATCTCCGATAGAATAGATTTGCATTAGGATATGATGTGCCAGAAAAAAGTAATGTGACATCATAGAATTTTTTCAAACACTTGGTGATATTTGCAGCATTCAACCAATCTTCAATTGAAGGGGTGACATGTCCATATCTACCCCTATCTTTAAGAGCAAGACGTTCAAAAGCATCCTTATAGTAAATAGCATCTCTTATCATTATGTATGTAGAGTTTCATCTTGTGGCAACATCCAAGGAAAGAGCCCTTTTAGTGTCTAGATCACATTCTTTACCACACTTTTCAAATGCCTCCAATTGTTGAGGTGATCTTTTAACCAATGTTATGAATTCTCTAATATTTCCAATGGCATCTCCAATTATTTCTAATCCATCTCTAGCAACAAGATTTTATATGTGGTTTGCACATCTAACATGAAAGAATTTTCCACCACATACAAGTAAGCCTCTAGCATTTTCAATGACCACATCAATAGCAACCTTGTTTGAAGATGCATTATCCAAAGAAAGAGCAAATAATTTCTTGTCAAGGTTCCAATTCAACACATTTGAAAAAAAGGTTTCACCCAATTTTAGCCCTGAATGATTGCCTTCTACATGGATGAAATTGATAATCCTTTTTTGCATATTCCAATTATCATCAATCCAATGCGTTGTGACACACATATATGCTTTGGCTTGAATGGATGTCCACATATCCATAGTGAAGCTAAAACGACAAGAGAGTGTTTTGAAGTGTTCATACAACTTGCTCTTTTCCGCTTTATAAAGATCCATGAGCTCTTACTGACAAATACACGAGATTTTAAAGGAAAGCTTGGTCGCATAGACTTGACCCATCGAACAAAGTACTTATGTTGAGAGATAGAAAATGGGTACTCATGCATAATGATGGCATCATAAAAATATCTCAAGCTAACATCTTCATCATACCGATATGTTACCATGTTTTCACCCTTCTGACCTATGAGTTGTTGACCTTGTACCAATCTATGTTTCAATTTCAAGTGATTAATGAAAGCCTTTGTACCATTTGCACTTTCAGCCCTAGCCATATGTTGACACTTACTGCATTTGGCCCAACGCTCCATGATGATTGAACCATCCTCCCTTTTCACCTCTTTATCAAACTTTGCGAAATGTTGCCACACCCATGAAGTGAGCTTCTTCCCGGGTTTGGGATTTTCTTCTTCTTCTACACTTGCCGTGACATTTGCACTTGCGCTTGCACTTTTAGCTTGCGAAGCTACAAAGACATAAAAACAATAAGTGAGTGCTCATATAACATCAACTAATAAATTATGCACATTGAAAAAACTTATACCTATAACTGCCTTTATGGTTTTCTCCAAAACCATATGTGTGCTCGAGTCTGAAGCCTTTATAGCGGATGCCATGAACTTGCTAGTAGGGGTAGCGGCACTCTTGTTGCTATTGGAAGATGCCATCGGTGCCTTGCCCTTCTCTACATTGGTCTTGCTAGCTGCCATCGTTGCCTTGCCCTTCTCTACATTGGTCTTGCTAGCTGCCATCGGCGGATTGCCCTCATCCATCGGCGGATTGCCCTCATCCATCGGCGGATTGCCCTTGTCTTTGCCTTTGACCTTGCATTTCCTAGAGGTCATGGTCGACTTGCCCTTCCTAGAGATCACTGATAGCAGTGTTGAGAGTTCCACTATTCGTTTCCTCTTTCTTCCATGACCAGCTGCACCAGCACTTTCTTCGCTTTGAACCCCATTCTCATCGGAAGAAACATCATTGATGTGTTGCTCTTGCTCAGCTTGTCCACCATCTACATCCATATGTTCGCTAATGCTGTCTTCCATACTGTTCCACAAGAAATTTTACTAAAATCAACACCTCATCAAGCTTGCAATTGGATAAATGTTAAAAACAAAAATATTTTCATTCAAACATAAAGCTGTGTTCAATGACCTAAATGGCAACGGGGGCTGACAAGCTATTTCAGATCTGAATTATATAGAAGATAGTGCTGGAGGATAGTGTGAATTATCATTGAAGACAGTGCTGGAGGATAGTCTGTTCAATGACCTAAATGGCAACGGGGGCTGTCAAGCTTCTATATCTGAATTATATAGAAGCCTGGGCTGTCAAGCTATTTCGGTTCCTTTGGAACTCCCCTAACCCTCTCTCATCTAATGCACAAACAGCACAGGCACAATTGTGCAGACAATATTTGTTTCCTGTGAAACATTTCTTATGCACAGGCACAATTGTGCAGACAATAACATTGCTTCTTACAAATAGCACAGGCACAATTATCAGATGGATACAACATTATCAGATGGACACAAAACATTCAGATGGATACAACATTATCAGTCGAAGGTTGCAAAGCTATTGCAAAGTGTTTAGTGCTCGATCTACGCATTGTTGAAGTGCTAGTCTGCTAGACAAGCAACAAGCTATCTTATTATATGAATCCATACAGCCCGAGTCAAATTCGACCAGATTTTGTGCAGATACAAGCGGCAATGCAAACTACATCCGAGAGGCAAACCCATTGTTGGGTCAGATCATCAGATGACGTATAGAAGTGCAGAGAAGAACGTCTGCTGGTGTCGGCATGCGGAGTCGCCGGCTGGTCCGGCGGCGCGGCGGCAGTGGAAGCGCGGGCCTTAGCCTTGCTGGGACTTAGGGGTCTCGGCGACGGCACGGGGCCGGGCCTTGGAGCCCTTCTTCTTCTTCTTGGAGGACGTGGAGGCCTTCTTCTTCTTCTTGGCCACGGCGCGCGGCGCCTCGATTGGCTTGGTGGGGGCGGCGGGTGTCTCCGGAGCAAGGGGCCCGGCCACGGTGCCTCGGCCGGGGAGGGAGGCGAGGCGGGGTGGCCTTGGCCTTGGGCGGGAGGCAGAGCGCGAGGCGGCCGGGCCAGGAGGCAGCAGCGAGGACCCGCAGTGCTGGCGGTGGGGCCAGGAGCACAGGAATGTGGAGGGCAAAGTTCTCTAGCCATCTAGGTTCTATTCCAATGGGCCGGCTGGCCGGGCGTCACTCTTTTGGGCTTGGCCCATATTTGGAACCGGGTACCCGATTTTAAAATTATCCGGGTACCCGTATCCGACCCGAAAAACCGAGTATTTACCGGGTATCTGATGTCCCGTATCTGACCCGTATCCGAAACAACAGTACCCGGGTAATTACCCGTATCCGACTCGAAAAAAAAATACCCGTATCCGTACCCGGATTTTCGGGTATAATTTTCGCCGGATCCGAATACGGGTCGGGTATTACCCGACCCGTTTTCACCCCTGCCCGAACGCGGCCACGCACGCAGGACATCACGCCCCTCGGGCACCTCCAGGACGTGGGCGCGCACCGCGCTGGGGCACTCGTGCGAGATCACCACCGGCGGCTTTGGCTGGCTCTTAGAGGAGCATAGCGCCTGCCTGCGCGGCTGCCGGAGCTTGCCCAGCACGGCCGTCGTCGCGGCGGCTGTGGCGGGCATGCCTGTGCGTTAAAGATTTCGCTTTAGCACACACTTCGTGGAGGTAAATTACCGGGTTTGTTGGGCTTTAAAGGGCCAGTTCAATGTTCTTCGAAGAGGTAGGCTGTTGAGCAGGGAAATAAGCGTGATGAGTTTTCTAATGGTAAGTGTTCGAACATCCTAATAAGCTCCCAACTGTCACGGTGTTTATGTTTTGTAAAACATTTTCTACAGCATAGTGGTAGGTATACGGTGCATTTTTACGACACATTTGGTGTTGGTTTGTGGCATGAATCATGATCAAGATCAACCTGCTTCTATCCGGCGCAAAAAAATGTACCGGTTGGCCTCCGTACAAAACCTAATAAGGAGAAAAAATAATTGTGTCGTCAACGATGGTACTTAAATCTCAACTACAATTATATGTGAAACTATAAAGATGATTGTAAATGTAACAGGGCATAAAGATGAATGTAGGAGCTGTTGAAATAAAGAAGATGTGGTGTGACCAACTATGCAATACCGGCGAGCAAGTAGAGCTCGAAGAGAGTACAAACCGATAACATGAAGGGTTGTAGGAACATTAGGTGTGGTTAACAAAATTACATAAAGAAAGAGCCTCAGATGGAGGTTCGAACGGGCAAGCCTGAAGGGCAGCACACACATTACGGTGATGTGCATAAGCCCTTGTGAGGACACTCCCAAAGTTGGAAGGAAAAACAAAAAAAATGAAAAAGATAAAATGCAGAGTCAATTTAGAGCAAGTTTTTAGGTGAGTGCGATGACTTCAATTGATAATAGTCAAGGTGGAGATTATTGAGTATGATGACTCATATCTAGTCTTTTAGAATTTAAAATGTGTACTATACAGAGTCCTAAATGAAACCTAATAAATTAGGATTCATGCATTTGTTTTTAGTAGGATTCTTACTTTTCTTTGGAGGACTAAGGGAAATATATAAAATCCATAGGGTGGTCATAAAGAGTCTAGGCAACCAATAAGCCAAGCAAAAGGAGTTCATCCAAAGTAAAGGTGTACGAGAGGATTAGAGACTAAGTTATTCTTTAATATTAAATTCTTGTAAAGGGAAATGATCTAAGGGTCCTAAAAATTCGAGAGGGTTGTGAGAAAGCGACAATCCATTGTACTCTTTTGAGGTTGTGTTTAAAGAATTTGCGATCGACTTTGTCAAATCTTTTCTATCTCATTTGGTTGTTTCAATGTTATTATTTTGGTTCTCTTTACGAGATTCAATTTCTTTGTTCTTGGGACCCTGCATGCTCGTGTTGTACAAAACTCTGATCATATCCGAGAGCTACTGCAAATAAAAAAGGGTATCACAGCATAACAAGTGGTATCACAACCAATGCCAGGTTAATTTGATCTGTATAAAGGTTGTAAAGTGTTAGGCGGCACAAAATGAAGATTGATGTCAATGATATGGAATTAAGTGAAGAAATTTGATGGTGAAGAAAATGTTAGCGTGTGGCAATGTGTGGTGAAAAATGTTCTTATCCAGCAAGAGCTAATCACTGCTCTTGAAGGGGACAAACTGGAAAAGACATCCGAAGAACACTGAAAGATGATAAAGTGAAAGGCTATTAGTACAATCCGTCTGTCTCTCCAATAAGGTAAAGTATTTTGTGATAAAGGAGAATTCTCCTAAGAAATTGTAGAAGAACTTAGAAAAATTGTATATAATAAAGTCACTAACAAACCAGTGAGGTACCAAAGTGACAACTATATAGCTTGAGCATGGAGGAAGAAGGTACACGGTTCGTTGACTATTTCAATGTTTTCAACAAGCTTAGCACACAGCTGACTAGTGTGGATGAGAAAACTGAGGATAATGACAAGGTCGTCATATTGGAATCATCTCTATCACCATCTTAGGAACAATTGGTGGTGAATATTCTCTACGGAAAAAGGCACGCTTAACTTCAACGGGGTAGTTCCATATATGTTGGAGGCGGAGTCTCATTGAATCTTCATTCTTAGGTGATCAAGTATTGGCTGCAGTAGATGCTGTAAGCAGAAGTAAAAGTCATAGAAAGAAAAGGAGCAAGAGCAAGGGCACACACGTATGCTATTTATGTGATGAGGAAGGTCATATGATAAATGATTGTTTAAGTTTGAAGCAAATGAAAGGTGTGTGCTCAATGGTGAATGGTGGTAGCCAAAGATGATTCAGACGTACTAGTCTTCGATTAGTCAAGTGCTTCGTAGGGATAGATATTAAATTCAAGTTATTGCTACCATATATGTTCGACGAGGGAGATGTTTGATGAAGAATCTCTATGCCCAACAAATAGAACTATTTACTTGGTGGATTGGAAAGAATATGCAATTATTAAAGTGAAAACATTTACATTGGAGATGCATGATGGAGCACATAGCATATTGAAAGGAGTTTGGTATGTTCTCAGCTTAAAGAAGAATATAATATATATAAGTTCGCTTGAACTCGAAAGCTGTGAGGTATCGCTTCGAGTTGGAGTCATGTGAGTTACTTGCAAATGACAGGTTAATTGTGAAAATTATCTGGAGCAATGGAGGATATGGATCGATGGTTAAATATGAAGGAATGACAACCAATGGAATGTCTGATAAAAAATTACACTCAAGAGAAGGAAACCGTGTCAGCAATGATAGGTACTCAAATCTCAACTACAGTTATGTGCAAAACTACAAAAACAATTGCATACTTTAGTATACGCAAAGGCGAAGACTCGAGATATTGTAAGAAGAAAGACATGGTGGGACCAACCATGTGGTACTAGCAAGCAGGTGGAGCTTGAAGGTGATACAAATCTATGTCATAGAAAGTTGTAGGAACATGAGGTGCGTTTAACTAAACTACACAAAGAAATTGCTCTTAGGTGGAGGGTTCAAACGGCCAAACCCGAACACCAACACACACATTATGGTAATGTGCATGAACCCTTGTGGTGAGAACACTCCCAATTGTGGGAAGGAAAAAAAAAGAGGAAAACAATAAATGTTGTGTCAATTTAGAGCGAGTTCTTAGAGAAGCATGATGACTTCAATGGATAAGACTCAGGCCCTGTTTGGAAGCAAAGTTTTTCAATACCATGGTATTATAAAGCCATGGCTTAGAAATTATTTTGGCATAAATACCATGGTTTCACCTACCACCATTGAATCCATGGTTTTTCTTGGAATTACAAACTGTTTGGCTACAAAGTTTTTTCATGGTATTTTCAAAGTATTGATACCTATCACTCTCTACACTAGCACCAAAAGCTCAAAACTCCACTTTGAGTGGAGTTTTCAATACTCCAAAAATACTATGGTATTGGCAATACCATGGTTTTCAAAACAGAGTTTTTTGGGTTGCTTCCAAACACCATGTTGCCAAAAATACTATAGTATTCTTCAAAACCATGGTTTTACCTAGAAACTATGAAAATACTTTGTTGCCAAACAGGCCCTGAGTGGAGTTTTCAATACTCCAAAAATACTATGGTATTGGCAATACCATGGTTTTCAAAACAGAGTTTTTTGGGTTGCTTCCAAACACCATGTTGCCAAAAATACTATAGTATTCTTCAAAACCATGGTTTTGCCTAGAAACTATGAAAATACTTTGTTGCCAAACAGGCCCTCAATGTAAAGATTGATAGGTATGGTGACTTATATATAGTTTTTTAGGATATGAAAAGTTGCGCTGAGGAGTCCTAGATTTATCCTAATAGGATTAGAATTAGTTCTTCCTTTTTGAGGAGGACTAACGGGGCTATATAAATGCATAGGGTGGGCATAAAAGAACCTAAATAACCAAAAAGCCAAGCAACACGAGCTCGTCTAAAGTAGAGATACACAAGAGGATTAGATACTAGGTTATTCTTTAGCACTAGATTCAAGCTTGGACCCCAACTCAAGCTCGTCTCGAGTTTTTACCGAGCTTAAGCCTGAGAGACTAAACTTGTTTACATGCCGCTACAGCTAACACTATAACTGCTAACAGTGTGAGAGAGGCATGGTACAAGCAGAGATACTCCAAAGCTGTTCAACTTGTCTAAGAAACAAATTCTAGTGCACCAATCAAGTTTGAATTAGTCGCAAAAAAAGATCAGCCTCAATTAACACAATATTACTCACTTCGGTCATAAATAGTTATCATTTTTGATATCAATATATAAGATCTTAAAACACAGCTTTGACTACTAATTTCTATTATAATATATTTATAAAACATAATAAAATTATAATATTATGAAAATAATTTTCGAGACAGATCTATACATACAATTTTTATGATTCAATTTAAATATTTAAAAGGATAGTGATAGTCAATGTTTTAACAAAATGTTTTAACAATTTGATTACATCTATATCTAAAATAATAAATATTTATGATGAAGAGAGTATTATTTTTCTCAAAGTTTCCCCGTCCTCGGACAATCATCGACATCTCAGTCACGCCTACAAACATAAAACAAATCGAGGACATACTTCTGCCAGTGGCCGGCGCCGATACGTACAGAGCTGGCCATCGACCCCACAAAGGATGAAAACGGGTTGAATAATTCCCGCCCGATCCGTGACCGGATCTTGTCGGGACCGAATACGGGACCGGATTTGACTATCCGGCAGGATCCGGGAAGGGATCTGGATACGGCCGGGATTGGATACGGAACATCCAATATCCGGTAAATACGGGACGGGATTCGGATATTCGGATATCCGGATTTTTCCTATTCGGGTATTTGGATCGGATATCCGGATTTCCTATTCAGATATCAGCAAGGTCCAACCCATTTCATCTCATTTTTTTTTCATAAAGAGCCCATTTATATTAACAATTAGTTGGTTCTATTAATCCTATAGTAGCACATTCTTTCTATGACTTAATTGTGTTTGATTGATATATAACTTGCTACTATGGTCATGTACCCGTACGGTTTAATTCA
The DNA here is from genome assembly GCA_036346355.1 of Rhipidocladum racemiflorum. Lineage (NCBI taxonomy): Eukaryota > Viridiplantae > Streptophyta > Magnoliopsida > Poales > Poaceae > Rhipidocladum > Rhipidocladum racemiflorum. The sequence goes on along the minus strand of CM070569.1, from coordinate 38,741,879 downwards.
AAATATACTAGTTACATGCCCGTGCGTTGCTACGAAAAACAAAATTGATAACGAAAAATAAAGATTAAAAAATAAAAAAAATTATTTCACAAAATCAAACATCTATCTTTAACGCTTCGTTTCTTGCGAAAGCTGGCTAATTAAAGCAACGCTTCGTTTCTTGCGTAGGGCAATTAAGCAGGGCAATTAAGCGGCAATTAATGACGTGGAAAGAACGGACCACTGCCACCAAGTGCTGCTTTATAATAGTAGAGATTACTCTATATATGCATGCATTATCCATATATCTTTATCCGTTTTCGATCCGAATCCGTGATATATCCGTCCCTTATCCGTATCCCGATTAACCCGGATTCGTATCCGTATCCGGTTAGCCCGTATCCAGTTTTGAATCTAAGAAAAAAAATATGAATTAAGATAAGAAAAAACAATATCCATCCGTATCTGATCCGTTTTGGTCCCTAGACCCCACCCACTGATTCCATCTCTTCTTTCCACCAGTATTCCTCGCTCCTTGTCGCTTGGCGACGACTACGGATGGGTTAGTTGGCAACTCTACTGCCCACGTCGTTGTAACGACCGAAAGAGCCCGCGCACATCACACGCACAGACAATTGCATCTCAGTCAGTGCCGTCTCCGCTCTTCAACTTCTTGCGTCTTCCATCACCCAATCAAATCTTCTTCTATTCCAAGTAGATCTTCTAATCTGATCCCCATGACTTGATGGTTTGATGCCTTCTTCCTCCTCCATGTGAGGGGTATGTATACAGAAAGACGGCTCTGTGCAAACTGACACGCACAGTCAGGTTCTATTCGGTTTACATGGAACCATGATATATATTTGGCTACAGCTTAAGCTGTTTGTTGTTTGTATGCATGCATTTTTCAAATAATATAATTAAAGTTTGGTATGTCTCCGTTTCATAATACCTGGTGTTCTTGATTTTTTTTTTCGCGATCTCTAAAGTTAAACTTTGTCTGATATTTTTACTAATACATTTGTAAACTGTTACATATATATGGAAGCATAACGCTATAAAAATATTTATTTATTACACAAATCTAACAATACCATTTTAATATAACCGAACCAAATATTTGCAAAAATATTAGCGATCAAAGATTATAAATTTTGATTGGTCGAAGTCGAAGTTGCCAAGTGCTCTAAAACGAACGACGACGTAATTAAAAGAACGATATTTTCACCACCTCGTTCGAATTTACAATGGTCAGACAAAATATGCTTCTTTTCTTCTCCTTTTGGGGAGGTTAGCCCACAGCAGAAGACACTTCGAAGTGTCCGCTACGGATTCCTTCCTAGAAAGAACAGCTTTTCTGTTGGAAGTTCTTTCGGAGCTGTTTCAACTCTCCGTAGCCTTTCCTTTGCGAAAGAACAGAAAGGAAAAAAAAAGGAATAGAGAGTAGGAGAGAGTTCCTGGTACCCTAAAGACTTGACTTTCTTTTCGGGTGGTTACCCTAATGACTTAACTAATCATGTGGATCAAGTAGTACGTACTGCAAACAATTGAAGTTCTAGAACACCCGGTTAAAATTCTTCTCCGATTCGGTGCACCCAATAGTTAATTAATTAATTAATTAATTTCCATAGGCAGGGAGGAGTGTCGACGGGCCGGCGTGCATGCATGGGCGAGGTCGCCAAGAGAGAAAGAGATGGTTGCGTAGACACGGTGCTTCCCTAGCTAGTCTACGCGGGTTCAATCGTCCCCGTCAAAAAGCGCCGGTCCAACATATCCGCTAGCGCTGTGTTAGACGTGCTGGAGGCGTCGTGACCGCGCGCGCGAGCATCCAGCGCTGCGTGCCCGGGAGTCCACACGCAGCATCGCGCGGGCCGGACGCTCAGCGATTAAGACTCGGAGTAAAATTCTAACCGGCTTACGTGCGCTAGCATACGGTGCGTTCTTGATATGGATCCACATCTTCAACTGCTTGAGCTCGAGCGGTGTTTCTAGGCTTTTCCTCCTAATACAAATTGTACAAATCTTAAAGCAAATGAAGGGGTAAGTAATCATCATCTACCCTTCATTCATGCTTTAATAGTTGTGCAACTTTTAAAACGAAGAGCATAGAAACACCTCTCCTCGAGCTCCGACCTGATAAGAGCAAGACGACCTCCCTTTTTGGCTGGTATAGCTGGTCAAAGAAGACCAAAAAAAAAAAAAAAAGATCTGGGATTATCACGTACGGGTTTAACTTTCAGGCTGGTCGGTTACGTTCGTGCCTTGAATTCTCTAGCTGGCTGGCTAGATCGATGTTTAACCCGTTTCTTATCTTAACGACAGAAAGGGACGGGTATGTGTTGTCCATGTTATCTGCTAGGTGCTAACCTAGATGATTAGCTTAGTCTAATTATGTCCATTACTTAATCAATGGGGACACGTACGTACCTGCTGGGAGGCGAGGCTAGCTAGCTAGTTGCAGGAAGTCTCGTTCAGGTGACTACATGAAGACCAGATCCACCAATCAGGGGTTGGCGTTTCGAGGGGCGATGCTTCCAGTTTTCTAATCGTACAAGGCGGGGAGCTACACTCGCTCTGACCTTCCTCCCTTCCTTTACACGATTCCTTTGGGCGTTTGGAAGGGTCTGGAATTCATCACGTATCTAGCCTACATATCTAGCCTTATGTATATCGTTTTATGCAAATATAGTTCTCCCATGTATGTTTTTACAGAAATAATTCTCTCCCCCAACTCGGAAGGTGGCAGCAACACTCCGCGGCGAGCGCGAGAGCACAAAGGCTTCGCGCGGGCGCACGTGTGAGCAAGGGAGGATGACTTCGTGAGCTTGAGCGCTGCGCTCTCCTACGCTGCCGCGGAGCTGAGCAGTTTTCGCGCTCTTTGAGTGTGGTAGGCGACACGTATAAATTTCATAAAACTATAAGTTTGATGTACATATTATTAGAAAACTACAATAGAACTCTAGATTTAAGCTCTAGATATACTGCAAAGCTACAGGTTACAGAAATCCTGTCGCGCGTGACCCGATATGACACATTGAACCCACCTGATAGCCGCTATACCGCCCTCACGTTCTTGGGGCTTCGTCCAAAGGGTCACGGCAACCACGTGAGAGTTGGTAGTTTTCTATTAGTTTTTATAACAAATATGTAGTTTTGCAAAATTTACTCTTTATAGTTTGGAAGTATTTTAAGAATAAAGCTCACAAGCTGAGCCAAGTTGAGTGAGAGTTAAATCTAATTTTATTCGAAATCCAGACATTTTCATATTTAACTAATTAGTAAGTACTATTAAAGTAATTTTTAACCGAGCCAAGGAAACCCCTAATTAATAAGCTTTTTTTCCACCCTAGCTTGTATATTACTAACCAATAGTCTTGTACGTATTTATCAAATCTGGGTCGTTGCTACGTACGTGGTTGCGGTGACATATCGGTGAACGGTGGAAATATTTGTCAACGGTCGACCGGCTGTGCACGCTGACTTTTGCGTCCTCCATGGCACCATCATGCAAGCTAGTAAGTGCTAAATAGCATATGCATGAGTATATTTATTGAATCCGCATTGACCGGCTCCTCCACAGGCGTCATTCGCTCGTTCCAGACGCCATTGATCATTTTGATCTGTCCTGGTTTAAGTCAAAAGAAGCACCAATTCCCCGGTGATTAGGGTGTGTTTGGTTCATATGGTGAGGTTAAATGGGACGGGATGGTTTTGTACCATTAATTTGGTTCAATTATTTTGGGTGAATGAGATGGTTCAGCATCTAGAGGAAATATTTCTCAAATTTGTATCACTTGATCCAGTATGGGATGGTTCCATTCAAGCAACCAAACGCATGGATAACCTTTTTCTTGAACCATCTTATATATGTATCACTTGGTACAGACAACCAAACGCACCCTAAATCGCGCGAGACGATCGATCAGAGATCAGACCGTGCAGTCCGGTCCAAAGCGAACAACTACTTAATTCGCTACAGTTACGTGGTTTGAATGTGATCGCTTGTTTTGCTTGATTGTATAAGCTGGGTTTCACGTTGCACTGTCGTCAGCGGGTTGGAATTCTCACCAGGAGCAGCACCCTTTGCGGAAGCCGGGAGGTACGCACTGCTCTGGCTATAAAAATCATACAACCAATTAAGACCCGATTCACACAGGATAGTTGAAAATTTTCTTTAGACCATCAACTATAAAATAAACTCCATCAAATATGTGCATATAAATAATTAAACTTGAAATCAATATGCATATAATCAATTTTACATTGCATTTGAGCTATCCTATATTGGCATGAGTACACTACTGTCGATATTGGAGGCTCGGGTGTCCCTAGATCGAACTTATAATGTAATTCTAGTTATCTTTGTCTATAAAAACAAGGTTGAAAGGAGTAGAAAAAATAGAATTGTATTAATCCATACTTATTTTTACAAAGTACAGACTTTGTAAGTAAATAAGAAAACTAATGCTAATTTCTATTCTTAATCTTCTCATCTCTTTGAATCTTTGCAGAATCCTCCTATTTATAGCGTCGAGGGGATGACAGTTTGTCATCATCCAAGATATGTCTTCCCGCAAAAAGGTATCTTCTCATCAAAGGACGTCTTCTTATCAAAAGGTGTCTTTTAATAAAGAAGCATCTCTTTGTAGAAAGTAACTTCCAAATGTTCATCTCTACATGTCAGAGAGAGCGTCTCCCATGTGCAAGCATTATGTGGAGGTAACCTCTTCCACAACCTCGACTTGGTCAGGGTATAAACTTATCCACATCCGACCTGTACGCTTGTCGGGGTTATCCGACCAGCGTGTAGCGTGTGTCTATAAGGTCGAGATTTTTAGGGCATATCATGCTATCCGACCAATTATAATTTTTTATATATATACATATATATATACATATATATATACATATATATATATATATATACATATATACATATATATATATTGGTTGGGGATATTTCAACGTGATCTAATTTAACTTTGGTTGAAGTCGTAACAAGGTAATGGGCCTTGGGCCTTGTCTTTATTCGTGGGTTCTTTTTCTTTATGAGACTGTAGGCCCAAAAATGGAATAGGATATGTCAATCGTCGTCAGCTAGTCCACAAGACTTGAGTGAATAAATGTATTTACTTGGGACTTTTCAACTTTCGAGATGTTTTATTGGGTCTTACGCTAATGATGTTATTGTTCTAGTTCTCGATAAAAAGGTTTCTTGCGATTTCCTCGGTAACCGAAGCAGTAGGACAACTGCCCTAACCCTTAAAGAATTGTATAAATAGAGGGGGTGAGACTTCCCTCGAACGATTCACGCCTTCAGACTTCCTTTAGCACAAGAACTCTTGTCTTTTCTGCTTTCTTCCTTCTTGGCTCTTAAGGCTTTTCATCTTTCATGTTTTTCTTTTTTGCATTTGAAAAGTTTGATCAAGAATGGAGGTGAAAAGTCTTAAAAACTAGAAGAAAGTTTTCATCTTTTGTGTTCTTTTACTCTTGCTCATTTTCTCTATTCATAATGAAGAGGTCTGTTTTTACTAAGAGCATGATTCAATAACTCGAGAATCAGGGTCTGCGCGAGATGGTGAGCTGGGATCCTAGCAAAGAAGATGTGAAACCCATCCCTTAGGAGGGGTAGATTGTACTTCTCTGCATTCTCTAAGTTAGGTTTTTGTCTCCTTAAGAACGAATTCCTAGCCGATATTCTTGATCATTATGAGATCGAATTGCATCATCTTCCTCCCAACTCAATTTTGATTTTGAATTTTTTTTTGCACATCTTTGTGAAGCTTTTCTTGGTATTCCTCCTCTTGTCATCTTTTTCGTTTCTTCTATCAGTATACCAGAAATAATAAAATCCCAAATGTTCTTTGGAGTTTTTATTTTAAACTCCAAGCCGGTGTCCTGTATCCATTGATTTCGACTAAGGATACTTGGAAGGATTATCGGCGGGAGTGGTTTTACTCAGAGCTACCAGGAGGTAGTCGTCTCCGGTTCACCAGGAAGGTTGCTCCGACTTGGACGAGGTCGGAGTGAAGAATGAGAGGGACTCCCTGGAACTAACCATCGAGGAGAAGAAGATTATGAAGGTCATCTCCAAGTTGGTGGAAGAGGGTCTTTCAGAATAGAAAATTGTCTATAATTTTCTATTCCATAAGTTAAGTTCCCTGAAAAGGCTATATAGACTTGCCTGGAGGATCGAGGGCGACCAAGATCTTTCAAAGGACGAGCCTAGAGGTAAGGTTCTGAATCCCAACTGCCACTTTCCTCCATATAGAAAGAGATTTTTCACAAACTCTTTATGTTTTAGTCTTGATTGCCAAGGAGACTTGTATCAAAGTTGCGCAGATTTTGTGTGTTTCATTGGATGGATCCAATCAGGCTGCTTTGGATAATCAGCCGGCCAGTCTGATCGGGCAAAGTGATGGGTTCATTAATAAATGCATCGAGGTAAGTAACAAGTAATTTGTTTGGTAAAATCGACAAGCAATTATCCTGTCTAACAATTAAGTTTGTACTATTTTTAAGATGTATGGTCAGAAATGAGGTGTTGACAATCTGAGGTTTCTGCCCAGGCTCCTCTGATGAAGAAGAACAGGATTGCGGGCAGAGTTGCCTCGAAAGTGGTGGATCCAACCTCCACTACAGGGACTAGTGTTGAACCAACTAGCACTGGTCCAAAAACACACTCTAAGCGTACTGCCGACCAGTCCCAAATCCAAGAGAAGAGGGCTAGAAGTTCTGCAAGAACGCAGAGGAGCACCTCTTTGCAGGTACGTTATAAGAGAAGATATGGTGCATGGGATATTCCTTATAAGAATTATTGTGGGACCCCGAATCAGCTATCCGAAATCTCTTGTGTATTTTTGTACTAGTCCCAGATCAGTAGCTAGTACACACAGTCAACAGTGATACGTCATTGCCGAACATAAGGAAATTGTAACATACATAATAAAGTATGGGCCACATGGCCACTTATTACAATACTCGGTCACGAGACCGGAGACACGACAGCGGAAGCAAAAGCGACAACAAGCGAACACCAAAAACACCACAGGCGACAACAAGGCATGCGACTAGCTATCTTGGCAATCTTCCTCGAAGTCTTCGGTGTAGAACTCACCGTCTTCGGCTGCGTCCTGGTAGTTCTCTGATGATGACAAGATGTGTAGCACGTGAGTACAAAAGTACTCAGCAAGTCGGGGAAAGTGTGCATATGTGGGGCTTTCCAAAGGAAGCTTAATAAGGTTCTTTTGCACAAAGCCAAATTTCATTAAACCATACTTAAGTATAATTGTCATAAAGCACATTTTAACAATTATTTTAGCAATTGAATTATTTAATATTCCAGTGAAGGTTCTATCCACCATCACCAATATAAAGGCTCTAACCGCCAACTTTTAAAAGATTAAGTTTAATCACATATGACTCTTTTCGTCAAGGCATAAAACAAGTTCTTTCCACCTTGTTGGCTCAATCCGTCAATTAAACATCCGAGAGTTCTAACCACTCTTGAACCCTAAAACCAACACCGTTTAGTTTTAAAATCAAAACCAAAGTCTACCAATATGAAAGCATTCTTTGCTTTGCCCTTGATCATAGGCACGTCTATTCGAATAGTTTTAACTCTGCAGAGGTGTACAACTTTACCCACAAGACATGATCATCTCTTGATGCCATGCAATTAACATACTTCCTTTGGTGTGTCGGCAGAGAGATCATGACAAGGCCTTTACAATGTATACTCCTAACCCGACCCACCCGCTGAGGTTTCACCGCTGTTAGGGTTCTAGCCACCCAGTACAGAAGCCCCCTCTTGCGCCGTGTGAGAAAAACAGTATTGCCTCTATCCGACACTCACATTCCACCATGTGGTGAGTCTAAGTTAGGTTTCTATAAAATTAGTTAGCCAGGTCATACCATTATAGACATGTGGTAGTACGGTTATGCTTAGAATGGACAATCATAAGCGTCGATCTTTAATTGACTTGGGGCGGCACTTGCACAATGCAACTAGTGCTCAATCCGCACCCACCCGACATTCCATTCCGCCCAAGTCCAAACCATTTTTCATTTTATTTTTATTTTATAAAAACAGTACCAAAAACTTTATAATCAGGTCCAAATCACACTTTAAATCATCATTTTTTGTATAATCCCACCCATGGGTTGTTTTCATCAATATTGGTCCTAAGCAATTTTACCGTACTATTCAACAAAGGTCACCATATAAGGTAAACATGGTATAGCAAATGTCCTAGGGTTACAAGTAAACATAGATGTCAATAACAAAGGAGGTATTCACAAATCAGAGTAACTATTCACTTATATTTGACATACAATGATAAACATAGCATGCAAGTTTATAAAACACTTTAAAACACATTTGTAAACATAGGGTCAACATGCGTCAAGGAGACTTGCCTTCGGTCGCGGCGAGGTCGTCGAACGCTTGAAGTCCGGCGGCGGGGTCGGCGGACTCGGTCGGCTTCTCGGCTACGCGCAAAACGAGACAACAAATAAATATAAGAAAATAAATAAAATCCAAAAATTATAAAAGTAGTACTGGCAGGTAGGTATTGATTTTATATGAATTTAGGAATTTGAATGGAGTCAATCGGAGTTCGGATGGAAAAGTTATGAGCTTCCGAAGTTCGAAAACCCTGAAAAATCGAAAACGAGGGAATATTCCTTTTCCTATTTTTTCTGATTTTTTGCTTGGATAGAGTCTATGCCATGTGGGACCCTATGTCATAGAGTGGAGGGGCTTCTTCAAGCTTGGGCTCTAGCCATGGGAGCCAAAGGGGAGCTTGGAGGGGAGGAGCTGGGCAGCGGCGGGCGGCGGGCGGCACGGCCAGGTGGGGCCTGTGCGGCCTTGAGTGGCGGCCATGCAAGCGCCAGCGGCGCGGCGCGGGGCGGCGGCCGGCCGGACCGCACGAAGAACCTCTCCAAAAAAAAACAGAGAACGCTTTTCTTCTCCAAAATCCAAATTTTTGCATAATTTCTCATGAAACTTTGCAAAACAAAAGGATGGATCATGGAGGGAACATCCTAAAGAACTTCTAGGAGCAAGGAATTGAACCAATTCTCACCGGAGACGACGAATTTGGCGAAAAACGGAGTTCCGGCCGAAGTGACCAAAACTTGAAATTCGTCTCCAATTCTCGATGGAACCTAAAATTGATTGTTGGGTTAGAATCTAGACACCCACACGGTTACAAAGAAACAACCGGAGTGAGGATTGACCCACCGGAGAGGGAGGAACAAGGATGAACTCGAAGAACACAAAAATGGTGGTTTCCCGTCGGTTTTCTCGATCTACCGGATGAACGAGTTGGAGAGGCAAGGAGCGGATGCGTGCTCTGGAAAGAGGACACCGCCACGGGGATTTAGGAACCGGGGTGTGCGATTTGGGGAAGAAACGGCAAAGTTATTGCCATAAACGTGCATTTTGGTTTTTGGCCGACCGTTCAAATTCCGGCGAGATTGGCGACTAATGATGGTAGGGGACGGAAGGCATTCGTCACTACAGATTCAACGGACTCGACCGTTCATGATTTGGAGGTGTGTGGAAGAAGTTATGAAGGAATTAAAGAGGAGACCTCCATGGATGACCTTGAGTTCTTTGCTCTGTACAATGCCATCCCAAGGTAGAAGAAGACCACTGTAGCAAGGCCACGTGGCAAGCTCCCATTGGCCGATGATTACGCGAAAGTGACGCCCTAGAGAAAAATTAGCAAAAATGGTCTAAAAATTCTGGAAAAATTCCTAGAACCATTTTGGAATATTTGGAACCCAATAAAATTTGTGGATTTGGATGAAATTTGTGGATTTGAATATTCAGGCGCGAATTGCGGGCATTAAACAAAAGCCACGCGAGATAAAATAGGGGCGGAGTTCCAAAAATCTTGGGAATCATTCCAAAAATCATTTTGGAATATTTAGGACCTAATTGAAGTGATTTTGGGATTTTTGGAGCATTTTTGGACTCGGGTGAAATTTCGGGTACCGGCGGGAATCTGGAAATTCGATTTTTCGAACGGAAGGGAATTAAATCCCGATTTTGGATGATAAAGGATGCCAGGTTAATATAAACACCAAGGAAACTCCAATTTTTGAATTTAATTAATTTAAATTAGATTTTTCCCAGAAAGCGAAACTAAGGATGTTACAATTATCCCTTGTTTCTATATATTCATGGTGAGGAGGAAGAGAGTGATGATGACAGTGTTGCTCTCATTATGAAAAGGAGAAAGACTCATATGTTAGATGTAGGGACATCTGATACTCCTTTCTTCTCGTGGAGTACAGACTTAGGAGTATCCTTTAAGTAAGTCTTTATTTATTTTTTTAGTTCTAAGCATTTTCAATCTTTTAGAACTAATACTATTTTTTCTCTTATTTATCCCCTGGCTTGAAAAAAATCTTGAGGCAGACCCTCTTGTCATGCTGTGCTAACCAGTGCAGAGCCTTCATTGGCACCTACTATTGAGGTCACCGAAGAGATCCCGGCGGGCGCATAGGGTACATGGGAGAAGTTGACCAATGTTGAAGGTTAAGATCCCCTAGCTATTGAAGATGAACCATAAATCGGTGGGGCATCTATTACTGTAGAAAAGGTACATACTTCACTTGTCGCCGAAGAGGCTAAAACATCAACTACAGCTGAGGAGGTACATCCATCTCCTGCAGCGGTAGAGGAAAACATCGGGGCTACTGAGAAGATGGCAACTGCTTCGACCTGTGAAAAGAGACTAATGGATGTGGTCACAACAGTGGTCATGACCATAGAGGTCAATCCTTTTCTATCCTTTTCTGGTGTTGTTAACCAGGAGGAGGATTTCAAACAAGTTTTTGAAAACTTGCTTGAAATGGTATTCTTCTTACTTTCCCTTTTACAAAATCTCAAGAGGGTATATTTGGTTTATTTTCTCTTCTTGCTTTATAGTTCTCGCAAGAGGCATCCAACCTGCTAGGTCAGTAGGTTAAGACGTCGGCTAAATCCAAAGTAGAAAAAATAACAAAAAGGTAAGTTGATTGGAACTCCTTTTTGTACTTTATTGATTTTATTATAACTTTATCTGTTCGAAAACAAATCAAAAGAAAGAATAATCGAGCTAGAGAAGTAGTTCTTGGTAGCTCAAAACACTGCCAAGGGCTACGAGTTTAACCTCATTGAATTGAAAGACAAACTTCAATTTAGTGAGGAAAAGAACTCCAAGCTGGAACAGGCTTTCAAGGAGAATGATAATCGAGTGAAACAGCTCAGTAAGGAGCTCTAAGTCATCATTCTTGAGAAGGAGACCGAAGTGGAAAGTAAGTAACTTTTCCTGTTCTGATAATATTTTTTATTCTTTTTATTATTAAATTAATAATTTAATCTTTGTTTTATCAGAACTAAAAAATGTAATAAGGGTCTAGGAGCACCAACTCTCCCTAGGGGGAGAAGAAAGGAAAAAAAAAATGGTAGAGCTGAGTTCTAAGGCACAAGAAGAAATCAATAAATTAAAGGAACAGATGAAGATCTTCAATAAAGAAATAATAAGAGTCCGGGGATAAATAAATCTACCATGAGCTTTGTTTTTATTCAGTTGAAGAAAATATTAGCAGATTTGAAAGGGGAACAAGCTGAACTTACAAATCCAAATCTGTCGATTAATGAGCTAGTTCAGGGGACAAAGGACCAATTGAAGATTATCAATGATCACATCCTCGTTGTGCTGAGTACCATCAAATCAGCACTTCAGACATCAATTGCTTTCTAGATCAATGCCCTTTTATGAAATTGAGGCATTTTTATAAGAATGCCATTGATCTGGAGAAACTAGGGCTCAACCTGCAATTCTCAACTGAAGAAGAGGTGAACAGAACACGCGCAGAAGTGAAATTTGCCGTGGACTTGTATATGAGCAATATAAGAATTCTTTATAAATAAATGAAAATTTCTTCTGTGTTGAGCGTGGACCTGTAATTCTTTTGTGTTGGATTTATTCTATTGCTTGTCTACCTGTAAGTTTTTTCTTAAGTATATCACTACTAGCCATTAATAGGGAATAAAATAGTTTTTGAACCTGAGTGTATCGCTCCTTAGGTTCGTGTAAAACTTCACTTACATAGTATACAGGTTTTTGAACCTTATCTCATTCAACGATCAAAACAGTGCTAACTACATTATTTGTAACTGCTAGATAAAGCAACAATGGTTCATCTGGATTATGTGATACCAATGTTGGTGGACATGATAAATTATTTTTAATATCATGAAAGCCCTTTTCTGCTTCATCCGACTAGTGGATTTTATCGTGTTTTCTTATTACCTTAAAGAAAAGTCAATCACATTCTCCCAATCTGGATATAAAGCTACTGAGAGCAGCTATCCGACTAGTTAATTCTTGTACTTCCTTCATTGAAGAAGGAGATTTTAAAGATTCAATGGCATGGATCTTTTCATGATTGGTTTCAATTCCACGTGAAAAATCAAGGAATCCTGTCAACTTGCTAGAAGAAACTCTAAAAGTACACTTTAGGGGATTTAACTTTATTCTATGTTTTTTCAAATTACAAAATGTCTTGGCCAAATCTGACAAATGATTAGAGCTTTTCTACCTCTTTACAACGAGATCATCTACATAAGCTTCTAGGTTTCTTCCTATTTGACTAATTAAAGCTTTCTGCATGAGGCATTGGTATGTGGCTCCAGCATTTTCAGCCCAAGTGTCATCTTCTGGTAGTAGTAGATTCCAGAAGGGGTTATGAAGGAAGTCTTCTCATCTTCTCTTGACATACTTATTTGATGATAACCTGAGTATGCATCCAGGAAATTCATCATTTCACAACCCGCTATTGAGTCGACCAGTTGATCTATTCGGGGTAAAGGAAAATCATCTTTTGGACAAGAGGTATTTAAGCTGGTGAAATCGAGCACATTCGCCACTTATCATTTTCCTTCTTGACCATAATCGGATTCGCAAGCCAATCTAGATGATTAACTTCGCGAATGAAGCTAGCTTCCAAGAGTTTGTCCAATTCTTGTCGGATAGCCTCTTGCTGATCAGGAGAGAATCGCCGAAGCTTCTGCTTCACTGGTCATATTTTAGGTTGAACAGCTAAACTGTGCCCGATTACCTCACTTGGAACTCCAAGCATGATGGATGGTTTTCCCGCAAACACATCTGCGTTAGCCCAAATGAAGGCAATGAGCACGCTTTCCTATTTAACATCCATCCCTAACCCTATCCGAACAGTTTTAGACTAGTCGGTAGGATCGATACGAATAAGCTTTACTGCCTTGCCAAGTTTGTCAACCTTGCAAGGCTTATCTGCATCATTAGCATCTCTTAATGGTAATTGATTGATAATTTTAAGTAATTTTCGATCACAATTCAATGAAGTAGTTGGATTACCTTGCACGTTAATCACAACATTTGGACTAGGTATCTTGAGGCTCTGGTAGGCATGTTGAGTAACTACCATAAATTTAGTAAGTGAAGGTCTACCCAATATGGCGTTGTATGCACACTCAAAGTCTAGAACTCCAAATGAAATCAACTCGGTTCTGAAATTACAGGCATGTCCAAAAGTGATAGGTAACACAATCTGTTCTATTGGAGTTACCGACAGACCAAGGATAATTCAGAGAAAGGGATTTGTCACAGTTCATATCTTAGACCGAGGAATTTGCATTTCATCAAGAGTATAAATAAAAAGTAAGTTTAATGAACTTCCACCATCAACTAGAACTTTTTCTACTTTTACAGTTGCTAATAGTAGGAGATACGACCACTGGAATTTACGAGTGGTAGACATACCTTTTAGGCAACCACTCTTGCTAAAGGTGATTGCGACATCTAACCATTTTGAAAATTCTTGTTTTCCAGGTAGGGTGTCGATGTTATTGACCTCCCTTCATGCAGATTTAAATTGCCTCTTTGAAGAATATGCAGATGATCCACTGAAGATCACATTGACATGGTTGCCCGATTTTTGATAACCAATGTCTTCGTCACCATCTGCATCTTTAATACTTCATCCTTCTGGTAAAGTCAGCATAGGACCCTTACCAGAGTAAAATTAATTTATGCGCCTTTTCCATGTTCAGCAATTACGCAGATCATGCCTTGGTGTATTATGCAGAGGACACCATCGTCCGATCACATTGCTTAGAGTAGATCCTTTGGGAATGAACCAATTAGGTGATGTGAGCATAGTCGGTGAGATTGAATGAATTCTTTTCATCCATTGATTTTGCTGACAACACATTACCTTTTTCAATCTTGAATTATAACAGAGACACTCTTTCTAGTGCCAACTATCAATGTTCAAGACCCGGGGGTCCCTAGACTGAGCTTACAAATGTAATTCTGGTTGCCTTTGTTTATAAAACAAGATTGAAAGGAGTAGGAAAAATGGGATTGTATTAATGCACACGTGTTTTTTTATGAAGTACATACTTTGTAAGTAAACAAGGAAACTAATGCTAATTTCTATTATTAATCTTCTCATCTCTTTGAATCCTTCCGGAAGCCTCCTATTTATAGCATCGAAGGGATGGCAGTTTGAAAAGGTGTCTTCTTGTAAAAGGATCTCTTCTTGTCAAAATGTGTTTTTTAAAATAAAGAGGCGTCTCTTTGCAGAGAGTAACTTCAAAATGTCTGTCTGTACCTATCAGAGAGAGCGTCTTCCACACATAAGCCTTATGCAAAGGTAACATCTTCCCCGACCTCGACTAGGTCGGGGTGTAAACTTATCATGTCTGACATGTACGCTGGTCGGGGTTATCCGACCAGCGTGTGTCTATTAGGTTAGGATTTTTAGGGCATATCATATTATCCAACCAATATTATATATACTAGTCGGGGATATTTCCACGTGATCTAATTTAACTCTGGTTGAAGTTGTAACCAAGAAATGGGCTTGAGCCTTGTCTTTATTCATGGGTTCTTTTTCTTAGACTGTAGGCCCAAAAATGGAATAGGGTATATCAGTCGTCGTCAACTACAACTACAAAAGTTATATATACTCAAGGGGTTGTTTCAACAGTAATAATCCATAATATATTTGGTAAGACAAATTATATCAACATTATTGAAACCTCAAGGTAAAGGATGAACTCCCTCTAGATGTGTGCATACATGTATATGTGAAATTGGAAACATAATGCACCTCTTTAATGTATAAGCAATGGAAAAGTTCATCCTTTAACTTGAATCCTAAGTATGCATTAAGATAATAGAGTGAATACAAGTGCATACCTTAGTTTTTCTATTTTCTATTCAAATTTGAGACTAATAGGAATAAAACTTAATATTAGTATCATAATGATTAGATTGTCATCAAATAATGATTAAGCATTAATCTAAAACCAATGGAGCTTGAACTTACACCAGAGGTTAGGACCCTCTGTTGGTTGAAGGATTTTTTTTATTTCGGACCGTATTATTCGCTTGAGTGAAGAACTGCCTTTATTTTGGACATAATAATAACTTGAACTCGTAAAGACTTATTCTCATCCTCGAATTCAAAAACTTGAACAAATACAACATAATTATATTTGACTTAAAATTTGTGAGGCGAGCTTCTGAACCTTGGTGAGTGGACGTTGATTTTCTTGTTGTTATTTCATTTGCTTTTTATTGTTGCTTTACGTTTCATGTAGGTAACGACGTGGTAGAGACCACAGTTGTAGACCTCGACTCCTCTCTTGAATACTCTGAGCAAGGCAAGTACCTCTTTGATCATATTAATCCCAATATCTTGAAATTGTTTTGTAAAAAAATTTTATGCATGCATATATTTTCAGTAAATTCGCAATATTGTGGTATTGGTAGCTATAACCTTCATTGATGGAACTTCCTTAATAAATATTGGCATGACATCCTTTATAGCCATAAGTCAGGACCAGACATTTAATAATGTCAAATGGGTATACTCGATTATACATGCATCTGCTTAGTATGCTTAGAAATGGGAAAGCGAACGGTTGGTTATGTTGTTCATGATGAATATAAATGTCTGACATGATAGGAAAATATGGTTAATGGTATTTTGGAATAAAAATAAAAAATAAAACTAAGGTTTTGACACGGGCGAGTATTGGCAATAGCCGGATGTGCGAGGGATTGAATTTTATGTGGTGTAGGGGGAGTTTCTCGCCTAGGCCGGATTAAGGACCGAGCGTAGTGTTGTATGATCTAAGAGATATCCATACAACCACAAGTGCTGGTGTAGGATAGCCTTAACATATTAAGTTACTTAGGACTAGTTATGGGAAGAAGTGGGGGGGCTCCACAGGAGTGAATTGTGTGAGAAGTACAGAATGTATGAATATCTTCTTCTACCATAGCAAGGATTTTTGTCACCCGGCTAGTGCAAAGTTAGGTCTAGGTAATTTAGGCTCTGTTTGGCAGAGCTCCAGATCTTAGCTCCACCTCAGAGCTGAAACTTGTAGACTGAAATAAAGTGACTTAAGTTTATAATTTTGTTCTAAAATATAAACAAGATGACCCACCTAAACACACTTAATATACCCACAACTCCAGCTCCACGAATCTGGTGAAACTAGGAATACCCAGCTCCACCAACTCCACGGATTTAGTGGAGCTGGAGCTCTGCCAAACACCCCCTTAATAGTTATGTTATAATCGCTCTACTGCACACCAAAAGAAGTGTGAAATTGTATAGCAATAATATATTATTATATCTTGTCGGTAAAGTTGTATAACTCTGCATAGTTTAAATCTTTTCGAAAATTTGTGCCCACGGTTATAGGAGACTTGGTGAACTGGCACTAGTTAGAAGTTTTTGTATTTTCATATGAATGGATTGGAATTGGAAATGGAAATATTTGTTTGTTGGGGACTGAAAAGTCCCTGCCCAGTAAACGGCTCGGTCAATGAACCCCTAGCTCGAGGTCGAGTAGGAACCGTGCAACCAATGTCGTGGCCGGGGGCCTCTAGCTCGAGCTCGAGCTAGAGGGCAAGGAGCTAGCTCCCGGTCAAGGGGTCAAGCTCGGGGATTTTGATCAGACGTTCACACCGTCAGTTACCAAGATCCTTAAATGACGGAGTCAAGCCAGATGTGGACGAAAATTATAGAACAGTTATGATCCGGCATTAGTGCACACGAAGCCACTCCCTCGAAAATTCTTCCCGGCTGTTTCCGGTAGCGGTAGGAAGAGGTTTAAAGCCTCCCTAAGATGAACATAGGAGGGACAGGCAGACAAAACTAGACACATATACTCATGAGACCAAAAACAAGAGCTGAAGGAGGAGAGCACCCCTTGTATTGTAACATAGTGAATTCCTTCGCCTCTAGGCAAGACTGGAGTAGAGCTATTACCCCAAACAAGGGGCTCCAACAAGAATAATTCTCGGTATCCCTCTCTTTCTCCTTCCTGCAACCATCCTCTGTGAGCGAAGTCAATTCCGAGTTCCACATTCACATCACCCCCTTTACATTTCTGCGGTCAGGCGATCCCGATCGTCGATAGCTGGCGCCCACCGTGGGGCCCGAAAGCTTCACTCATTCGGTGGAACGTCATTACTTCAATGACACCGACATCTCCGACTCCAACAAAGATATGGTGCACATCACTAGGGATGTTCGACAAATTCAGGCTCGGATGCTGACGAGTACACGTACCATGGGTACCCCCAGCAGCCCGGAACGGCGAGTGGGCTGCCTCTTAAGAGCCCAGAGCACGTGGGCCACGAAGGGGACCTGGCCTCGACTTGGGCCGAGCCTGGGGTGCTCCAGCTCCTCGAGCCGGAGCACTCGGACGTTTCCGACCCCTCAGGGTCGGAACGCCTGGCGTGACCCGACCTCGCTTGGCCGGGACGCCCCCGACTCCGACCCAACCAAGGGCGCCACAATGGCCGCACGCCGATCGCTTGGCGCCGCCAGCTACCAGCCGAGTTCGTGAAGGAGGCGATCTCTATCGTCTGCGCCGAAGTAGGCGGTTCCTTTTCTCGAGGATGTCAGAAGACCAACCGAAAAGTCAAGCGCCGTCCCGTCACCCTGACAGTTTGCAGGGAGGAACGCCCTCTCTCTCGAGGCGGCCCCAAGGGTCAAACGAGATGACGCAGACGCCGGCCAGGAGAACGAAGCAATACGTCACCTCCCCGACTGAGCCGGCTACCAACCCACCCAGCCGAGCCTACTAACCCGCCTCGCAAGGAAGCGGGGGCCTGGCAGGCGATGAGACAGGAGGCCAGACTCCAAGACAACAAGACAGGAGGCCAGACTCCAAGGCATACGGCACTCCTTTCTTTTTTCCACTCCAAACTCCCATGTAACCGGCCGCTCCCATCTTTATAAGGGAAGGCAGGGCCCCGAGGGAGGGGGACGGTACAACACACCGCAACAGAACAGAATAGAAAGGGAAAGTTCCCGACCGACCGGACGAGAGATCGGTCGGACGAACTCCAAGAACACGCCCTAGCCTGTAACACCACGTTCCTACTCGCTCCCAGAAGCAATACACATCCTCTGCACGAACTGGAGTAGGGACATTCAGCCCGAACCAGTATACATCCTTGGCTCCTTGAGTCGACCATTCGGGGAAATGGAGCGCGCGACCCCCACTAACCAAAAATTCGTATTGCCGGTGCACGAAACACCGACAGATGCGTTACCCGAGCACGATGGCTCCAAGTCCCTATTTTCGCCCTCACCACCGCTGCGCAAACAGTACGTCTTCATGGCTGGCAGCCATGATGAAAGTGTGAGGGCAGAGGACCGCGACCCGAAAACCCTCGAGGATGCTCGCTGGATAGCTTGGGTTGCCATCAACCAGACCATAACCACTCTTCGGCGAGAAGTTCGCGGGGAGATTGGCACATCATCCGGGCGGTCCAAGCTTCCCCGCTCGGATGAACGCCTACATGCTATCGCTCGAGTTATGACCGATCCCACTCAGGTGAAGTTAGATCTTTTTGGTCGGGCTCTTGCTGATGGGCTCGACAAAGCTGCTGATGAAGTCGTGCCTTCACAACAGGGCCAAAGTCGGCACTCTGGATCCCGCTCTCTGATGAGTAACAACAAGTCCTCATGCAAGCTTCGGTGCTCTCTCCGATCGCCTTCACGCCAACGAGCCCGGGATTCAACTCGGACTCCTCCACATCGTTAGCCCCAGAGCACGACCCAGGGCGATGTCCGACATCAGCGAAGCTATATGTTTTTTGCTAGTAAATTAGTGAAATTAGCTAAAGGCTTGAAAAAGCACCCCTTCTTTACTGGCCTGCCACTTCTTCTTCCCGTTATCGTAGGCTTCTCGAAAACCCAGAACAATTATTTCACTTATTTCTAGTTTAAGAAGCGTGGATATCTACGGTATAAATGAAAGAAACTGGAATCTGCTTGGATCTTATCCATGGATTCTTTCATAGCTCTAACTTGCTCAATGGAATAAGAACTCCTCACTCGGAAGGTACTAAACTCGGCACTACAGCAGCACCTATTCGAATGACAGCATGTCTGGGAGCCTTTCTCCAAACATCCCACCCTAGTGTCGTAGGTTTCACGATTGACTACGCTTTTACCCAAGCGATGCCCGCGCCCATCGCCACGACCAGCGTGGTCGTGGGTCCAGTCACCGCAACGACCGTGACTCCGGATCCAGCAGCAGTGGCCACTCTCCCCAACGTGGTACTACATCGGCTTATGGCTGCTCAGTGTACTCTGATGACCTTCGTCGGGTACGTTGGTCGGGCCGGTTTAAGCCCGCCTCGATTGAGCGGTTCGACGGGACCAAGAACCTCGATGAGTTCCTTTCGATCTACTCGACTGCGATCTTGGCGGCCGAAGGGGACGAGGCAGTAATGGACAATTACCTCCCAGCCGTGTTGGTTGGCGCAGCGCGTACTTGACTCTTCAACCAAAAGCCCGCCTCCTTCTGGTCATGGCGCTAGATACAAAATGCTTTTGATTAATTTTTCCCTTTTTCTCCGTTCTTGGCTGCCGCTTCAGCCCGCTTGGCTTCCTCAGCGAGTTGTTGTAAGCGTGCCATCAAGGCTGGTTTCCTCTTTTTGAAGTCAGCAAACCACCACTTTAACTCCCTTACCTTCTTTCTCTCGGCGTACTCCAAATGCCGTTTGGTAGGAGCCCTGCCCAACATCGCCAACCTCTTGGAGCATTTGGCGGAAGGCGATGGAGCAAGCAGTAGGCCCCACTTGCTCGCCACCTTCTTCCTGGTGCCCGCGGTAGGAGCTCTGCCGCGCGGCAATGGCTCGATCGTGGCCACTGCGGCTTCAAGGGCAATTTTCTCCTTATAAAAGAAAGCAGGAATGTCAGAAGAACTCGGGATGAGTTCCCTCGAGCATGTCTTGAAAATATACTCACCATCTCGCTCCTCTCGAGCACGTTCTTCGGGATCTAGCGCATGGGCTCCAGCTCCTTTCCCTTCGGGGTGCCGAACATCTCTGCAACCCACTTCTCGACCCAGTCTATGCTCGGGGCTGCAATCTGATCAAGTTATGAGTTCGAGTAAGCAGATAAAGAAAACAGGGGACATATGCACCAATCATCAGAAAAACTTACTCGAGTCCGCCTCGCGGGTTAGGTCCTGCCACTCGATGACCTCGAAGAAGGGGTGCTCTCTCCTCCGTAACGGGAAAACCTGATTCCCAAGGAAGTCCCGGGCTATGTCCCGACCAGTGAGCCCCATGTTGGTGAGCTCACTGATCATCATCAGCGTCCGCTGCTCCTCCGGTTGGACGGTTGGACGGTTGGGCGCGGAGTCTCGACCACTAGGGCCACCTCCTCAGTGTAGCAGAGGCTGCTTCCCTCGGCGGCCCTCAAGTAAAACCATTGCTTGGCCCAACCCGCCACTGAGTCCTTCAGCGAAAGGCTCGGGTACTCGTAAGGGCGGTTGGACCAGAGCCAAAAATAAATGCATCCCGCGGGGGTGTTCCCACCGGTGTGGAACAAAGAATAGAAGTGGAAGAAAAGGCTTGCCGTGGGCATGACTCCCACGAATCCCTCGCAAAGATGCAAGAAGACCGTTAGAACAAGGATGGAGTTAGGGTTCAGATTGGAAATCTCGCACTCGCAGAAGGCGAGCACGGATGCAAGAAACTCACTCTCGGGCGACCGCAGCCTGTTGACGGCGTAGAGCTCGCAAGAGACCACCTCCCCGTCTTGCGGGGCAGGAGCCTCTTCACCGTTGGGCACGCGCGCCGAGTCCACGTTGACATAGCCAAGCTCGATGAGCGTCCTGATCCTCCTTTTGCTCATGTGGCTAACTCCGAACCTCGCCATTGATGGGAGAAAGGAGAAAAGGCGGAACATGAGAGGATCTTAGGTTCAAAGATTTTTCGGAAAAACTCGAGCACGAGTGCGGGTAAGAGGCAACATCCGCCTTGCTGTCCCGAGCAGCTCCTCTCCCTCCTACGGATACATGCGAAGATCAGAATAAGCCCGTGCGCTCCCGAGATGGGTCCTGACTCAAGATGCGTTATCTCGGCGTTTCGGTTTAGCACGTTCTTAAACCGGGTCGTCTATGGTGTAGTCGAACACCGCTTTCCCAAACATCTCGACCATCCTGGCTACTAGCCAGGACTCCTTCGGTGCTGCTGGGAAAGACACCATAGTTAGATGAAGCTAAGCTCGAGCTCGGGTGTTCTTCAGTTCAAAAAGTCTTACCGGTTGGGCCCTCGAGGGTGAGGCTATCTCGTCCTGCAATCTCGAAAAACAGGTGCAACCTCTTTCGGAGAGGGTACACGTGGTTCCGCAAGAAGTCGTTGGCGATGGCCTAGCCGGTGAGACCCCGTGTAGCACAGATGTGGATGGCGGCGATGGCTTTCTGGTCGGCCGCTAGGTTGTCTGCTTCGGGGGTCTGGCGCTTTCCGTCGATGGGAGCTCCATTGTATGCGAGCACGCCGTCCTCGCCCCTTTTCAGATAAAACCACCTCTCAACCCAAGGGCCGAGAGAGTCTCGAGCATGGAGTAGAGGTAAGGACCAAGGGAGTCCCGCCCGCAAATGGAAGTAAAGGCACTCGACCACGGGGTCCTTCCATGTGCGGAACAGGGAGAAGAAGCGAAAAAAGAGAGAGGGGGTAGGGATGATTCCCAAGAACCCCTCGCACAGATGGGAAAAGATAGAAAGGAGAAGGATGGAGTTGGGTACCAGATTGATGAGCTTGATCTTGCATTGCGCAAGAACCGATGCCATGAAGTCGCTCTCCAGCGTTCGCAGGCCGAAGATCATGTACTGCTCTGTGCTGACGAGCTCGTCTTCCCGAGGCTGCGGCTCGGTCTCCCCACCCGGCAACCGCCATATTGCCGAGTCTAGCAGCCCTAGTCCCTCGAGATCCTTCATCCTTGTCAGGGACAGCATGCTCTTCCCGAACTTGGCCATGGGCTTCGGTTGGTGTTAGGTCGGGGAGAAAAGGATGATTGGACAGAGGGGACTTTAGGAAAAATGGGTCACCAAGGATTTGAAAACGAAGAAGATTGGGGATTTCTTTTCAAAGGATTCGATGGTTTGGGCTTTATAAAGCCCCGATTGTTGACAGCTGGAGCTTGTCGCACCTCAAAAGACACGCCGGGTGCGCTTTAAAAGACGCGCCCGAGGAATTGACGATGAAACCGAAGGGACATGGACCATTCCACTGCTCTTCTGCATCCGACTTTGAAGCCCCAAGGTTCTCGGGCGTAACTGCGCCAAGTCCCTTGGAAGGCCTGAACTCGTCCTTGAGCACAAGCGTTCCCAAACTCGGTCGAGGCACCAAAGCCCGAGTGTTCAAGGCACGACTACGAGAGAATCGTCTTGCAGTTTTGGGACTCAACCTCGAGCATGCGCAATTTCGAGCTCAGCTAGAAGTCTCTCCCCTACTCAAGATCATGAGACTCAAGGTCGTCCCGTGCACCAAGATCACGACTTAAGGCTCAGGGGCTAGCTGTCAGGGACTGGAAAGTCCCTGCCCAGTCAATGGCACGGTCAACGAACCCCTAGCTCGAGGTCGAGCAGGAACCGTGCGACCAACGTCGCGGCCGAGGGCCTCTAGCTCGAGCTCGAGCTAGAGGGCAAGGAGCTAGCCCCTGGTCAAGGGGTCAAGCTCGGGGATTTCGATCAGACGTTCACGCCGTTAGTTACCAAGATCCTTAAATGACGGAATCAAGCTAGACGTGGACGAAAATTATGGAACAGTTCTGATCCGACTTTAGTGCACACGAGACCACTCCCCCGAAAATTCCTCCCGGCCGTTTCCGGTAGCGATAGGAAGAGGTTTAAAGCCTCCCTAAGATGAACATAGAAGGGATAGGCAGACAGAATTAGACACATACACTCGTGAGACTGAAAACAAGGGCTGAAGGAAGAGAGCACCCCTTGTACTGAAACATAGTGAATTCCTTCGCCTCTAGGCAAGACTGAAGTAGAGCTATTACCCAAACAAGGGGCTCGAACCAGTATAATTCTCGGTGTACCTCTCTTTCTCCTTCCTGCAACCATCCTCTGTGAGCGAAGTCAATTCCGGGTTCCACATTCACATCACCCCCCTTTACATTTCTGCGGTCAGACGATCCCGATCATCGATAGTGTTGAAAAGTTTACCCTTCAGATGATTCAATACTTGCCAGGCGTTGTTAAGGATTGGTTTTAACTGTTGTGCCATGTGTTGGCAAGAATTGATTCGATTCTCACATTCATAGTTGAACTATGAGTTATTATGATTATGTTATTCGTACTTGTTATTTTACATATCTCTCAAATTGCTCTTACAAAATTTCACTTTCAATCTACTATTCAATATTTACAATTCAAATTGAATTTATGCAAAATAACTATAGGAGCCTCACACTTAATATAGCCTGCATATATTATAGATTTGCAAACACTTCAAGTATTGCGAGTACGCAATGTACTCAACTTTGTTGTTGTTGTTGTTGTTTTTAGGTGAAGATTCCGATTACCCCTACGAAACACTTTACTCCACAGAATATGGGGACTTTGCTGACGATCTTTTCTAAGATCTATCATTGTCAGTTGTCTGAGGGTTGGATGTAGACATACTATTAGATAGCTATATTTTTCGCCGCATTTTGATTGGCTTTCTTTAAACCTGATGTCTAATTTTCTTTAGTTATCATACATATAAAATGTTATATAGATGGGATGAAAATGCTGCAAATGTGTATACTAGTTATAGATCATGAGACTACTATTGTATACACATAAAACCTTTTCGATATTTCAAACAAAAGAAGGGTTTAGACACAAACAAAACTTTAAGATAAACAAAACAAGGGTTGAGTTGTCCATCTAGTTAGTGTGGAGGTGACAAGACCCGTGAGGTTCCGTTCGATTTCTCACGAACTATACACATCGGATGATTTATTTCTGGATTTTCTTTTCTGGATTTGACCCACCCAAATCGATCGAAGTACTGAAGCTCCGTTCCGATGCAAGTGGTATGCTTGAAATGTGGCCGTACACATGACTTCTGTGTCTAGTGAGATCGGTGATTGGGCTCAGCTGCCCAGGTTGGTGGTTGTTGACTTCATAGGTCCTCTAACTACTCCCTCTGTTTTTAGATACATATCATTCTAGCTTTTAAATTTTGTTTATTAATACATATTATTTTACAATTTCGAGACAACTTTCAACCTTTTTTTTCTTTGTATACACCTAAATTCATTATTCCTAGTATTATTTATTGCTATAGAATAGAATAACACACTATCCAAAAGCAATAACGAGCTAATGAAGGAGAACGATTTAGTTATTTCTACATACACTTGATTGAAGTACAAAATATTAAAACATTATTTATTTAAAAACCATAAATACTATTCTACAGTATAACGTTCCAACGGTATACCCCTGAAACTTATAAAATTCGTGAAATTTTACACTGAAACTCATAAAACTTAGCATTAAAAACTGTTGAAACCTGAAACTCATGAAACTAAACACCGAAAACTCATGAAACCAATCACTGAAACTAATGAAACTCAGGTATACTATTACCCCTCTTAAGACTGAACCCAATGATGGCCTGGAAAATCAGGCCTGTACGAGCTCTGAACAGTGCGGCCTGCATTCGATTTGGGCATTTATATTGAGTCGATTCCCAACCATGGCCTGAATTCCCTGCCTGTATATCAACCATCAGACAAGCCTCTCCTTCGCATATAGCACGCGCGAGAACAGCCTCTCTATATAGGGATGAACCCCTCCGGCCTCTTCAATAGAGGCCCACATAGCACGTCTCCTTGGGATGGCTACATGCCTGAATAAGCCTCCAAATATCCAAATAGATCGTTTTTTATGCCATCGTTGGAGAGAGCCTAAAAACAGAGGTTGAATTAACTGCACCAGCGGACAAGTCCATCCCACCCGCTGCCGCTGGACTCCTAGAGGGCTACGTTGCCCTACGTACAGAATTCATAGGATCTGCACCCCAGCCCGTCCTCGTACTGGCTTCGCTTCCCGCGCGGTGTCGGCGACGATACCGACGCCCACACTGCGCCGCGGCGAAATCCAAGCCCCACGCGGTCAACTCCGCACTGGCTCGCTGGTTTGGGACATAGTAGGAGATGAGCGATGGGTCGGCACGAGTCGGGCGTGGCCCACGCCCGCGCCACAATCCACGCACGGCGCGGGTCCGGGCTCCCCGTCCTCACGGTTCACTTCTCTCGCTGGTCGCTGGTGGGTGGGGACGCGGTCACGCGGGGGTGAGCTAGCCTGCCCACGGCCGGTCGACCGACGCACGATCGGAGACGCGGAGCGGCTGCGACCGGCTGGGCCCGGGCGCCCGGCCCTCGTCGCCGTTCGGTCGCCAACGTCGCGGGTTGTGTACGCTTCTCTTTGACTCTTCCCCGGCTCGAGTACGGAACCGACAAGTCGTTGGTGATGTTAGGCCTAGGCTCACGGGGAAAACGCCTTCTTTTTTGTATTTTTTTTTTCTTGCGAACGATTTTTTTTAAATGTAGTCTTCTTTTGAAATTATGGATAGATTTAGCATCCACCCCCACAAATCACCTCCCACGTTCATGGAGCTCAACGGGTCATCAGTCACGCTAAGATTCCTGCCGATCCCCGCTTCCTCGGTAGGAATCAACTCCACTAATTAATCATTAATTTAAACATATTTTCTCAAATAATCACTTAATTAATTCTCTAATTAATCAAATTCACTAATTAATCTCCGTCCTTTCACATCAGCCAAGCACGAAACACTGCCTGCCGATTTATTCCGCGCCAGCCGAGCACGGAACCTGCCAGCCGGGGAAGTTGTTGAGCCCCCGAGCTCACAAGGGGGTTTGTTTTGCAAATTCAAATGAAAGAGACTAAATTTATCAAAAATGAATTTTAGTGGCTTGAAAGGAACGGCCTTTTCTTTTTCTGTTTTTCTCTCTCACTCTCATGGATAGATACTTCCGATTTTCTGTGCTTTCATTGAATATCCTGAGGCCATGTTTGGATCTCTGGACTAATTGTTAGCTGGCTAACAATTAGTTCTAGTCTATCCAAACAGGAAGACTAATAGGTGGGCTAATTTTTAGCCAACCCTTCAACTAACAATTAGTCCATTAGCTGATGGAAGGGAGCTAATTTGGGCTAATAGTAGGTAACACGCTGGAAAAAGTCTGAAATGCCCTCGCGCTGGCCTTATCCTCACTTCCTCACCCGTGCGTCCACTCCCCAATCCGTTATGAGGGGCAAACATGACTTTTCTAAGAAATTAGCCTAACCATTAGCCATGTATCCAAACAGCCCTATGCTAATTTTAGATGGACTAATTATTAGCTGGCTAATAATTAGCTCTAGCCATTAGTCAGCTAATAATTAGTTTTAGCCCATCCAAACATGGCCTGAATCTTCACAACTAATTGCTACTTACAGTTCAAGATACTCTATCCGTTCTTTTTAGTGCTTATTTGGAGCATAATAATAACTACATAGGAATCACGTGAACAAAAAAAACTTGGGTTCCAGAGAGGCCCTTACTTGACACCCGAGTCCGTCGCATACGAGTCACAAGTGAAGTTACATATTTCTCCCCCAACCTCCTTTACTTTGAACAATATAGAATCCTAAATCGGTTCTATGAAAATTATACTACTATATTTGTCGTTAAAAATACTTTTTATAATTTTTTAATTTAATTAGTACATATTAACGTAAAGTATAAAAAAATAATGATCAAATTTGCATCTGGAAGAACAGAGGGATTATACTGCATTGTTCCTGGAAGTTGATTTTGGTCTAAGTACCTATGGTTTTGGTTTTACGATGAAGCATGTTAACAAAACGAAAGTGCACCTTGATAATGCTTACTGGAAGTGGTGCTATAGAGAATCAGAGATTGCTATACAACTAATAGGAACATACCATATTAAAATTTGAAGCATTAATTCTTTCATTGTTAGATGTGCATAGAGCTGAACAGCAAATAATTTGGACCAGAGGCAGCATTTTCAAGTAGTAAACAACCTATCCCTCAGGGAAACAAAGATAATAGCTTTTCTGAAACCAAATCACACAGGCCATAACAACCAACTCTTTTTGTTAGATTAGCTAGAGTGCGAAGGCAAAACATAAATGAATTATCAGAGTTTAAGAAGAAGTTTTTTGTGTGCCTGTTCCTATTTTAAATAATGTTCCAAAAAAAACTCACGTCCCAACTTTTTTCCCCACAAAATGAACTAAAGTGACTGACAAGTAGGGTTGTTTTTCTCGTAGTATATTGATTATTGGCTTTGAGCGACACACTACTTCCCAATCGATCGAGTTATACACTTGCGCTGGCTTCCGCGTGCATATACACCCTAACTAAAAAAACACCCACACACGCACACCCAATTTAAAAACTGTTTAAACTTTTTAGATCATGATCCCTAAAACACAAAAGTTCACATGCCAATACTGTAGAAGTACATGGCATGCACGCAACGACTATACCCGCTATATAAAGTTCCAAAAGTATCAAAAGGGATGAGCCGACTTTTAGCCATGAAGATGCACGTACCGATCGCATCTTGGACCGTTCCGACGCACAATTCTTCCAAAGGCAAAAGGTGCCTAAACCCTAATAAGGCCTACCCTATCCCCGGCTTTGCTTCGGTTTAGCCATCCTGCACTGTAGCTCTTGTCCGAAAAAGACGCCAAAAAGTGGGGGAAGGGGGGTTGTCTGCTCGTTGGGTCCCGGCGGTGGGGCCTTCCGGGTCAAGGGCTTTGACGGGCCGGCCCAATCGTGAACGGAGGTTTCGTGGAAGGGTGGAACAGGTCGCGTTGAGGCGTTGACCCACCCCCAAACGCTTCTCGAACCGGGAGCAAAACAATATTAAAAACCACCAAACAAAAAAAAAAAACAATTAACTAGTGGCCCGGCCCGGCCGTGGAAGATGTCGGAACGTATAATCTCTACTATATAAAGTGAGAGTTTCTTCCCACGTCACATTAATTGTCCTGCTTAATTGTCCTACTTAATTGCCCTGTTTAATTGTCCTACGCAAGAAACGAAGCGTTGCTTTAATTAGCCAGCTTTTGCAAGAAATGAAACGTTAAAGATAGATGTTTGATCTTATGAAATAGTATTTTTTTTTTAATCTTTATTTTTTGTTATTAATTTTGTTTTTCGTAGCAACGCACGGGCATATAACTAGTTATTAAGAAACGTGAGAGATCCGAGTCTGCTGTGTGGAATCGCGACCCTGTTGCCGCTCAGTCAGGCAGCAGCAGCGGGAGGCACTCCAAAAGATTTGATAATAAATCTTGATATGTTAGAGGTGAGGAAGTTCAGTTGGAGTTTGATAAACAACCATCACAATAGTTTGATATAAAGCTTGAAAAAAGTTGTCTAAGTATGTGATTGTTTGAATGGAATCATCCTAAACTATTAGAAAACTAGGTTTTAGTACCGGCACATCACTACCGGTTGAATTTAAACCCGTACTGATAGTGCTATTAGTACCGGTCATTGGATACAGTGCCGTAGTGGGCTTTTAGTACCGGTTGGTCTCTCAAACCGGTACTAATGAGTTGCATCAGTACCGGTTTGAGAGACCAACCAAGATCTTGATGCTCTACCCCGATCCAGAAAGTCAGTATGGTTGGTGTAACCAACCGCATCGATGTTTTTCCATCGATCTTAGGTTTGTTACACCAACCGGTACTAAGTAGTCTTATTTGAATATCTAAATTTACCATGATTTGGATGCATGAAAATTAACTAAGTCATCAAATTTACCATGACTTGGATGTATCAAACAAATTTGATACATCTAAATCATGGTAAATTTGTTTGATACATCCAAATCATAGTAAATTTGAAGACTTAGTTCGGGTGCTCTGTGAAGTTAAGGGAAGGGGGACGCATTATAAATCAAATACGTTCATACCAACACTACAGTCGTAGATCATATAAAAACTCTGAAGTTAAGCATGCCTAGGCGAGAATAGTACTATGACGGGTGACCACTTGGGAAGTGTAAAGTTCTCATCAGTACCGGTTGGTACGTGCTTGGGCGGGAGTGGTAGGATGAGTGACCTCCTGGGAAATAGAAATTTTCATGTAGCTTATCAGTACCGGTTGGAGCCTCCAACCGGTACTGCTAGGACTGGGAAATAGAAATCTTCGTGTAGCTTATCAGTACCGGTTGGAGGCTCCAACCGGTACTGATAGTCCTATTAGTACTTGTTAGTGGAACCGGTACTGATGCCCAATGGGCATCAGTCCCGGATGGCCTGTACCGGTTCAAAAACCGGTACTGAAGGCCATATCTGTAGTAGTGCTATCTTGACTGATGAGGTCCAAATTTAAAGAATATTCCCTAAAGATATTGAATCATTCTATCCAACCAAAATAGTGGAACCAAATGGTACATGATTATCTCATCCTATTCAAATTCATCCCACTAACTAAACACACCCCTAGAGAGTACCACGATGAATTACTCCTCCTATTTTCGCTATACTTGTTCACACATTACCGTGTGTGTAGTTAATGAGAAATGTTAATACATATCCCAGTTAAATGATAGGAAGTGAAAAGCATTTAAGTAGGTACAGGAAGTGAAACAATTACAATAACTACACTCTAGATTCTAAATATGTTGAAATGAATACTCTTGAGGCTATAGATAAATATAGCGAAACAGTTAAGGTAATTAGTTATTAGTTCCCAATGTGTTATGTGGGGAGAGAGATAGACCCATAAATTTAGTAAGAAGCACCCCGGTACACATAGTTTGATAGTAAATCTTGGTTTTCTAAAAAAAACCTTATATTTGCATGAGTATCAGGCACATTCTTGCTTTGCTCTCTCCTTTTTGTTATGATAAGGATAGAATCCATGTTTCTATATGGAAGGACTCTATCTATTGGTGGGCAAATCCGAATTAATCTACAGAGGTTTTTCCTATACATTGGGCATTGCTTTGTACAGAAAAAATCAATCTAATAAAGAGAGAGTTTTCCCCTTTACATTGTGTGCTCCTATTTCTGTTCTTGTGATTGTATTGGCGTGCTGTCAATTGACGTGGGCGAATGACTACTTTACAACACGTTATCAGCACGATCATTCTGCGCGTGGCTGACCGGGATAATCTACGCTGCTTCGATCTACACCACATCGACACTCTGATCGTGGCCAGTTGCTGATCGTCTGCCTGCGTGAAGTATACACAGCATCAAGCTCTTCCTACATCACTCGATCTATGCTACCCCAAGCCCTACGTAAGTGATCGTGTATGAACTCGGACAGATTACTTTCGCTACTTTACAGATTAACAATTGATCTAATCTACAGTTGTGAAAAAAGAGAGTTACTATTCATCACACAAAGAAAAAAAAGAAGGGAGACAATGCTTTGGCCTGGGGATTGAAGCCTATGGTTGCCACTACCTATAGCCCTTCTTGGCTGCCCCGCCCGAGCCGCCACCAGCCACTCCCATGTCGTGACAGCCGCCGTCACGCACACTGTCCACGCCCGCAGCGTGAGCCATCATCGCTCACGCCATCCGCGCCCACAGCACAAACCGCCGCTGACCACTCGCGTGGACCGTGGCCCTGCCGGCCTGCGCCTCCCGGGCGTCGCGTGACCACACCACAGCCCCGCCAGACCGCACCTCCCCGGCGTCGTGCGACCGCGCCGCGGCCCCGCCGGCCCGTGCCTCCCAGACATTGCCCGGCTATGCCCCGGCCCCACTGGCCCACGTCGCTCTAGCTTTGTACGGCTGCGCCCCAGCCCCGCCAGCCAACGTTGCCACCGGTCTCACCGGTTGCTTGCTCCTTTGTCGCTGAGACAAATCCCGATCGGACCTGAAAGTAAATAACTCGATTCATATTCCAGGTTGAAGTCTGGGTAAGAAAAGGGAGGAGGGATAAAATTACCTGATTGCCCCTGAGTTTTCAGAAATTTTTGAAAAATAATAATAATTAAGAAAATTACTGATAAATACTACAAATTAAATTTCTAGATATGTGAACTTCCAAAAAAAAAATTATTTAGCACATATTGGAAGTTACATACCCTAATTTTATTTTTTTTATAGATTTTTCCATGTTTAATATGAGCTAAATTAATTTTCTATTATTCAAGTAATCCTAAAAATTACTTAAATAATTAACAAAAAAATGTGAAAATTGCTAGAAAATTCTAGAAAAATATGTTGACATGTTGTTCATGCCATGGCTCTGGTTTTATTTTTCTTAGCATTATCTCATGCTAATATGCGCTGAAATTTAATTTTCTGTTATTAAATATTTTTAAAAATTACTTGGTAATTAGCAGAAATTATGAAAAAAAAGCTAGGAAAATTCTAGAATATTTCAGATAGCATCTCATCAGCACTATGCCTTTGGATTCTTTTTCTTAAGTATTATTTCGCGTATAATTTATGTTGGAATTTATTTTCTATTATTAAGTAATGTTGAAAAAATGCTAAATTAATTAACAGAAAATTTTTAAAATGCTAAGAAAATTCTGAAAAAATTGTGATAATTATCTACTGAATAGATATATACCAAAACTTTACTTATTTAATGAAAATGCATGCAATATAATATTTTACCAGTAGTAAAATTCCGTATTGCTTGCATGCAGGCTATGTTTGACATCGCAAAAGAGAGTTTACTGTGTTTGCCTTGGATGGTAGCAATTGTCTCACTTGAGCAATGGATGCCAAAATCATCCTGATAGCTAGAACACTTAGTGCTGTTATTATCCAGCATGAAGCTGGTGCCCCTGATGTTCCCGAACCTGCAAAATGCGCTACTTTCTATTTGTTGAGGCACCATCTTTATCCTAACCTGAAGGCAGAATACTTGATGGAGGACCCGCTGGTATTGTGAAATTCCCTGAAGGAACGTTACAATTAGCAAAGATCCGTGCTATTGCCAGAAGCACAACGCGAATGGACCCTTCTATGCTTTCAGGACTTCAAATATGTGACAGCATATAATTCTGCTATGCACAAACTTGACGCGAAATTAACATTTTATAACCAGAAAGTTACTGATGCTGAGATGATCGATAAAACCTTGTGCACCTTTTACCCTAACATGGTGATACTGCAGCAACAGTACCGTCATGCAAAGTACCATAAGTACTCTGAGCTTATTTGTGTTCTGCTAGAAGCAGAAAAATATGATGAACTCCTGATGAGGAATCATCATGCAATTACTAATGGAAGTCAAGCATTGCCTGAAGCACATGTTAACGCTCATCAAGCTAGTAATAGCTATGGCCGTAGAAAGGGCCAAATGCATAAGGGGAATAAATGGAAGAATGACAGAAACCAAAAGGGAAAGGGCACATCCCAGTGGAAAGGTGAAGGAACCTTCCAGAAGCAAGGTCCAGCCAATAAGGCTATTAACCCTCCTTAGCTATGTTTTAGGTGTGGATGCGTCGGCCATTGGTCACATACTTGTCGCACCCCAAAGCATTTGGTGGAACTTTATATGAAATCCACGGGAAGATTCCATAAGAATCTAGAAAAGAAGGTTAAGGCACACTTTACCGCTCTGCCAGATGTTAAGCAAGAAAGTGAGAAGAAAGGTGTCAACGTCCCCAATCCAACAACTAAATTTAAAGAAAGCCTTCTTGGATATGGGGACTCACCCATGGACGAGGATGACACTCTTGGTGTTGAACTCGAGGAATTCCAGAAGAATACCACTGCCTCCCAAGAGGAGGCACATGATTTATATGGAGACCTGTAGTAGTCTCCATTACTCCTTAGATTATTAAATTGATGTCGCATTTCCTTAGTTGAGTCTCCTCAAGAGCTTCATTTTATTAGTTTTAGTATTTATGTTCCTGCATAAACATATGGTCTACGCTACGGTTGAGTGATTATCAATTATAATTCAATAAAGTGTCATTTCCCAGGATATTTGCTCATTTATGCTATGTTTTTTATATATTTTCAATATGTTCCAGTTGCAACAATTGAATTAATTAAGATTTATCCGTTTAATATAGAACAATCGTATAATCCAATTGCGAAAGAGGAAATCTGTCTTGTAGACAGTTGCACCACAAATACTAGTCTAAGGGAGACTAAATATTTTTAGACTTTGATCAAGAAAACTAGAAATATTATGACTATCGCAGGAAGCGATGCACTCATTGTTGGCACTGGAAGAGCCATTATAGTTATCCCTATGGCCACTCGTATAATAATAAAAAATGCCATGTTACACCCTGAGTCCAGTCGTACTGTGTTAAGTTTTAAAGATATTCGTCTTAATGGTTTTCACATGGAAACTGACAATGAGGATGGTACTGAATACCTTCTCATGACTAAGTCAAATGGGTGCAATAAACATGTGGTTGAAAAACTTCCTTCCTTCTCTGGGTTGTATTATACATATATAAAACCTGAAGTTCATGTTGCGATGAAAACCATCCTTAAAGACCCAATTTTTTAAAAAAATTTAGCATGATAGACTGGGTCTTCTTGGGTTGAATATGCTGAGAAGAATAATTAATAATTCTGCAGGCCATAGCATAAAAACTACACACTTTCCTAAACCAGAAGATTCGTGTGCCTTGCTTGTGCCAAAGGAAAGCTTATAGTTAGACACTCTTACCGAAAGATTAGGGAGGAACCCTTGAATTTCCTGGAGAGAATTCAGGGTGATATCTATGGTCCCATTCAGCCCCTGTCGCCCTTTAGATATTTCATGGTACTAATAAATGCTTCTACTAGATGGTCCCATGTATGTCTCTTATCTACTAGGAACCATGCTTTTGCAAAATTAATTGCCCAAATAATTAAGTTGAGAGCCTCCTTTACAGAAAAAAGGATCAAGTCTATTCGAATGGACAATACTGGTGAGTTTACCTTAAAAGCATTTAATGATTATTGTATGGCTCTGGTATTATTGTAGAACAGTCTGTACCTCATGTTCACACTCAAAATAGCCTTGCAGGGTCATTAATTAAAAGAATAAAACTTATTGATGTGCTACTTTTGTAGAATTGTAGGCTACCCACAGTTGTTGGAGCCACGCAGTGTTGCTCGATGCTGCATTAATTCAACTTAAACCAGCTGCATATCATGAAATTTTCTCTTGGCAAATAGTGCATAGAAAAGAACCAAGTATTTTTCATCTGCGAAAATTTGATTGTGTTGTATACATGTCAATCTCTCCACCACAGCGTACCACCATGGGCCCTCACCGGAAGTTGGGGATTTATGTAGGTTATGGATCTCCGTCAATAATTAAATGCCTTGAGCCTATGACAGGGAATATGTACACGCTTAGGTACGCTGATTGTATTTTTGATGAGGACAATTTTCCAGCATTAGGGGAGATAATTACCACATTAAAGAATGCCAAAAAAATTGACTGAAATGTCACTCGCATTCAGTCCTCAGATCCACGCACTAAAGAAATCGAACTTGAAGTTCGGAGGATAATAAATCTGGAACAAATAGCTAACAATCTGCCAGATGCCTTTACTAATCATAAGGGAGTGACAAAATCTCATATATCTGAAGTAAATGCACCTAAAAGAGTGGAAATACTCTCGGAAGGATATTCAACCAACTCTTGCCCCTCATGACAAAAAGAGGGGAACCTCCAGGTGCATGGGACTCAATTCCGCGGAGATGTACATAGAAACAGAGAACCGACCAAATGAGATCACTACCAGTGACAGTGGAAGAATCTCATCCTGATGTTAAAAAAATCCCTGAAGTGAGCCATCCTGAAGATGGTAATGTCCCTGAAGTGACTCTCTGAAGATGATTGTCCCAACGTACCTTTACTGCACAATCTAATGCTGGGAAGCCAGAACACCCAAACTCCATCGATCGTTATGAGAAATCACGAGGAGCTGAAAAAAAATGAATGAAAAAATATCCACCAATTATGTGGATTCAGGAGAATTATATAAGAGAAAGACTACAATTGTCGACATTTATTTTGCCTCTAAAATTGCTAAAACTCTTGAACTGGATCCAGAACCAAAGTCCATAGCAGAGTGCCAAAAGCGCTCAGATTGGGTCAAATGGAAAGAAGCAATTGAGGTAGAATTGCGCTCACTTAATAAGTGGAAAGTTTTTTATCCTATTGATCGAACACCTCCTAAAGTGTTTCCTGTAGGATCAAAATGGGTTTTTGTCCAGAAGATAAATGAAAACAACCAGATGGTGAGATATAAAGCGAGACTAGTAGCACAAGGGTTCATGCAACGACTCAGCATCGATTATGATGAAACATATTCTCCTATAATGAGTGGAATAACGTTTCGATATTTAATATCAATAGCAGCTAGCTTAAATTTAATAATGCATTTGATGGATGTAGAGACCGCATATTTATTTGGGTCACTCACTACATCAGGATGGGCCTATAGTAACATGCATATGTGCTACTATAGCTCAACAAAAGTGTTACTGAGTCCTATTGCAACATATTTGTTTAGTGTTACTATAGCCTATGTTGCTATAGAAGGGTCTATTGTAACATGTAACAAGTGTTCTTGTATATAAAAAAAGATGTTGCAACCATGCTACGGCAACATATATCAAATGTGTTGCTATAGACTGCACTAACACCTTTTTTAGCAAGAGCAACATAGTAGCACGTGTTGCTATAGACCCTAGTAACACCTTATTTTTGTTAAAGCAAATATAGTAGCATGTGTTTCCATAGACCCTAGTAACACATTTTAGATACAATAATTGAACTCAAGAACACCCTTTTGAACTACAACAACACAATGTTGAGCTCCTAAAATAAATTTAAATATATTTATTATTTTCTTATTTTTTTCTGAATGTACAAATTAAAATTGTTTCATAGAATATCTTTTGATAAGCATAACACATTGTACAATATAAAACACAACTGACCATAAGTGCAACAACCATAACATATTGCATTACATCAAACAAATAAATATTTCACACCATTTGATAGAATACATAACGATTTGATTTATAGAGAAGGCAAATCTTTAGTCTAAGAGTTCAAATACATTGTTCCAAATAAAAGAATATAAAATATATCTAATATTGCCTAATCTTCATGAAATTCTTTTGTTTCTAGATCCCTTCATGGTAAGCAACCAAATGTATAAATTTCAACCATTGATTTTTTTCAACCTCGCACAAAAGAAAGTATTATCTTTTATCATTGCAATTATAGAATATGGTATATACACTTCATCACAATTTAAACAAGAAACAATTAACATACACAAAAGGAAGGCCAAGCAATCGGTATTGCTTCCACATGGGCATCACCAATTGTCTTGCAACGCTGATCGTGGCCTTACTAACTCCTCTTTTCCACAACAAGATAATTGATAACCACTTTCAAAAATTGGTTACCTATCTCAACATCATCAACTATTGCTTGTGGATCACTACTAAAAACGAGCACAAAATCATTAATACATTCGCTATGCAAAGACAAAAACAAATTGAGAAATGTTTAACAAATTCAAATTCTAAACCTTTCAACTCTTGGATTCAGCTAACACGAGCTTTGTACAGCATGTGTTATGTGCAAGCCATGTGCCGCTCGTTAAGACAAACAATAGCCTACTTCAAAACAATTCATGGCAGATTTGAGTTGATATTTAATTAAATAGTTGCTCACCGCCACTAGATAGTTTTAAAATATCTTCCTCTCATGTATGCTTGGGTTGTCATCGAACTCAATCCATTTTCCCGAATGGCAACATAGAATTATCAGATCTTTGAAGTGACAAGGAAATAGTTTATTCAAATAATTGAGCTATAAGGCTTTTGGCCTTACCATCATCGTGCTTAACCCAACCAACATAGTGGCCGAGTCTCAGACTTCTTCCCTTTGTGCGCCAAGACAAAGAATTAAATCATAGATGCCGCTAATTGTTTCTTTGGTGCAGAGGAATCGGCCGCACAACACACCTAAAATGACATGAAAGGAAAATGAAAATCACAAAACTGGATAGCGTAGTTCCAACTTGTCAAGAAGTAAATATATTTATATGGCGAGCAATATGACCAAACCATTTCATTTTAAAAGGCAACTCAAGACCGATAATCAAAAACATAGGCTCGCAATTCAAAACTAATGCTAACAATTTTGTGATGAAGCCCACCTGAAGTGAAGAGGTAATCCAAAGATGGCTTTAAAAGGACGCAAGCTACAATAAAACCATCAAGTGCTTGTTCAAGGCAAACCCCATCTAATTTCTATTAGATTAACACAATTTAGTCAGAGCATTCACAAAAGGGGGTCTTGTTAGCGTAGCATATCTAGAAAGTCCCTATAAAGCATGATAGCTAATTCAAAGACATATCTCAGAAACCTAATTCAAAAACAGATATTGCATCACTCATACTATCCCCTCGTAAAAACTCCACTTATGCTCGCGACAAGCAATGAAATATAAATATATTTTTGAAACAAAAACAACCAAATGGTTTGTTCATTCACTTAGATTCTGATAAAAGAATTGGAGTTAATAACGCGGAATCCTTTGATTTGAAGTCACATGCTATGAACATGCCAAAACCAACAAGGGATGTAAGACTATTTCTTATACATAACACAACACAACACATATCCACTGCTAATCTATAACAACAAATCACACTTTCAGGCTTATGAATTGTATATCACTTTAAAAGGTTTTACAATGTGATTTTATCATAAACATGCCTCAAAATCAAGTTTAACCTCTTTTAACACCAAATATCAACTTGTTCAAAATTTTGTATAGCAAATGCAGAGGATGATGTAACATGTCAAACTATTCACGATCTGCAAGTAGCATTTCCTTCATGGGCTTCCCAAAGGAGGTTGTCGTCAAAATTCGAAGAAAATGTTAGAAACGGACATGATCCTTTCAGATGGTTACCAAAGGAGCTTCACTTCCTCCATAGCGTGAATCAGATGTAATAGCTATGGGATGGTTAAGCACTAAAAGATGAACCTCAACATAAAGATATACTTAATTGTAGATTACTTAATGCATAGTACGTAAATTGTACAACTACTATTGGTGCGAGAGCATACCAAAGATTGACTAAAAATTTTATCGATGACCCTTCGTGAGACTTGACCATCCAAAGATAAAGATCTTTCTCGCTTTTTGCAATCAGAATATACATGTAGAACAACCTTCATTTTCTAATTGGCAACTCAAGGGCATGTTTAAATTGGCTAATTTTGGAGAAGTGTCGCACTATATCAAATAAAATGTGAAATTGACACTGCTTTTAAACATAGTGCAATAGATAGCACAACAAAGACATGTATCAAAGCTAAAACTTGAAATTGATTTAGCTACTAAAAGCACTAACTTATTCCATGTCGAATGCAGTACGGTTTAACAACCCTAGTGTTCCTAATATATCCTATCAAAAATGCAACCTTCAGCTGGTAAATCATTTCCACCAAGCAAGCAAAGAACATGTAGTAGATGTGTTCTTGCTTGTAGCACACCCAATAATGCAAATCAAAAAGAGATGTTATCATGAGAAAACAAACACCACTTATGTTGTATGCTTACTGAGAAAAAGTATTTACTTATCTTCTATGATGTAACCATTTCAAAACAATGTGAATATGTGATACAAATGAAGCGGTTAGATTCAGCTTAGTATTTGAAAAGAAGATTACGTAGTCTTGGTTTTCTCATTACTAATCATCTACAACAAAAAGTGTAATCACTGCTCAAATAATCATAATATCATCTCAAGGAAGTAATAAACCAAGCACTAGCCTCTAAGTATCCTTTCAAGATCAAGATCACCGAATATACCATTAGTAAACGGCCAAAGAGTCAATCCAATTTAGAACTCCTAAAAGCCCATTAATGCGCATCATGTATGGAACGGCAATCCAATTGATAATATCAACACAAAATAATATTTTTCAAAAACAAAATAGATATTAACAAAAGATGATAGAAAACCCCAATAAAAACATTTTCTCAAGTGTGTCATTATCTCATGTTTTACCTTAGTCGTGGGCCGAGGCTGCGCTCCCCTGCCTGGGTCCTCACGGCTCTCCACATAAGCCTGCATAAAGAATCACAATCATCCAAACTAATATTGTTTTCCCCAATCAATATTGCTCCAAACTAGACTAAACTACCTATGCATGCCGAGAACAAAACAAGGACATAACTTATACACATACCAACATTCACATCAACCCCTCATGCCTCGATTCATCCAAGGAGACGGAGGTGGCTGCAAAAATAGCTTCCATACATCACCCAACTAACATAAACAAAATTCCTCCACACAAAAATCCACTCTACCATGTAGGGGCTTAGCGCCACTTTCTGATCAGCCCCATTTATCGCCATCCGCTCTCACGCCATTGATCTGATCGGCATAGTCCGAAGTCCCGCTGTATGTTGTACATCCTCGCATCCGCTCTCGAAGTGGTGTCTGATAGGGGTCTGCCTCGTGCACCCAAATACAAACAACTACATCAATGAAATTTCAATTAATCATAGAGATCGCGATCAATTTGGAGGGTTGGTCGAAGGATTTCACCTCACCGTGGGAACAAAGATGCCTCGGAGGTGGGGTGTGTACTTCTGAGGTGGCCTCAGAGGGGCACATTGAGGTCGTGCACGGTGGGGGTTGCTGGAGCCCAAGCAGTGCCTCCTGGCGCCTTGAGCTGGCCGACATGTTCCTCGATATAGCGCCAAGAAGGCAAAGATCTTCTTCTCCTAGAGCTAGGATTTCGATCGGATCAAGAAGCAATCACAAATCGTGGAAATCAACCGGAAGAATTCGAGAGACAGTAGTAATAGCGACCGAGAAATCGGAGGTACTTATAGCCTGGAGATCGCTCAGATGGCGTTGTCGACGCCGAGGGTGATGAAGTCCTCATGGACCTTACGACGACATCGCCGATGACGGATATGTAGATGGTGTAGAAGATAAGCAAATCCACCGTGCAGCCGCTCGCCGGCCGCCTCCTCGAGCACCGTGGAGGCGGAGGAAGTGAGGGAACGTTGAGGGGCTGAGGGGCGCTTCGCGATGGTGAGGCGAGGGGCGGCGACGGAGCGGCCAGGCGCGCAGGCGGCGTGACGGCAAAGGGCCGACTCGGGAGTAGCGAAGGCGCCGATGTCGGGCAGTGGTCGGACGGAGCCACCGCCAGGGAGAGGGAGGCGCTACCACGCCGCCGCTAGGGTTGGCTGCCTCACTGGTGGCCGGGCCAAGTGATGGGGAAGTTGGCGTGAAAAATTTCGCGAGCATAGGAAGTATTTTGGAGGGTGATTTGTGGCGAGTGAATTTATGTTTGCGGAGCCGCTAAGTTGCACGATTGGCCACGTAGTTTATTCATGCTTGTTTTTCTTTTTCTATATTATTTTTTTCTATTTATAATTTAACTATGGCGAATCTACACTAGATTTAAAGTCTTTATTTTTAGTGTAATTTAACGTGTACATCGAGATATAATCACATTGTTGTGATGTATTGACGTAATTTCACCGATCTTCCTTTCTTGTGAATCTTGGTATCGGATTGAAATAACCAAACATTTAGCGCCTTCAGATTTTTATCGAGAAATAAAAGGGGATTAATAGTGAGTGAACCAGAGCACGCCGATTTCTAGAATATATGCTACATATTGCAATTAAGTCATGTGTTATAGTGTGCCTCTATATGTGTTATCAGTAAGATATTCTATAACACATATTCACACCTTACAACCATGTGTTACGATGTTCCTCTCAGAATATATATTATGTGTGTATCAAGTGTAGTTCTTTCAGAACACTTTTCACATCTCATTAAGTATGTGTTACAACATGCTTTTGTAACACAAATTGAATGTTACTGCAATATCTGTTTGTAACACATTGTTCAATGTGTTACGCGAATGTGTTACAAAAGATATGTTTTGTAGTAGTGACTGGATACGGACATTTACATGAGAGTCCTTGAAGGAGTTAAAATTACAGACCCTAATAATCGCAATATGTATAGCGTCAAACGGCAAGGATCGCTATACGGATTTAAACATTTGGGAAGGATGTGGTACAACCAACTTAGTGAATTCCTCCTAAAAAAGGGATATTCAAATAGTGATGATTGTTCATGTGTATTCATAAAGAAATCCCAGAATGGATTCTGTATCATCTCGGTATATGTTGATGATCTGAATATCATCAGAACCACAGAGGAGATAAAGGAAACAAGTACTTACCTCACGACGGAGTTTGAGATGAAAGATTTGGGTAAAACCAAATTTTGCTTTAGTCCTGCAGCTTGAGCATTTCTTAGAAGGAATTTTAGCACATTAGTCTACCTATACCAAGAAGGTATTGGAAAGATTTAACATGGATAAATCTCATCCTTTGAAAACCCCCATGGTTATAAGATCTCTTAAGGCAGATAAAGACCCATTTAGACCAAGGATGGAAAATGAGGAAGTCTTAGGATCTAAAGTCACATATTTAAGTACTATTGGTGCACTCATGTATCTTGCGAATTGCACAAGGCCCGATATTTTATTCACAGTAAATTTGCTAGCAAGACACAGTGCAGCTTCAACCAGAAGACATTGGGCTTGTGTCAAGACTTTACTTAGATACCTCCAAGGTTCTCAAGATCTTTGTTTATTTTACCGAAAGAACCAAGACTTAACCATAGTAGGATATACGAATGCTGATTATTTATCTGATCCCCACAGTGCCAAATCCAAGGCTGGCTTTGTGTTTCTCTGTGGCGGTACAACCATTTCTTGGCGATCTTTTAAGCAGACCTTGGTAGCTACTTCCACCAACCACTCAGAGATTATATCTTTATATGAAGCCTCACATGAGTGTGTTTAGCTACGATGTGTAATTATCCATATCTAGAAGTCATGTGGTCTTAATACCGTCGATGCCCTACCATTATCTATGAAGATAATGCTGCTTGTGTTGCACAAATACACATGGGTTATATAAATAGCAATATCACGAAGCATATTGCCCCTAAATTTTTCTATCCTCATGAACTCCAGAAGAATAGTGAGATATAAATAATATAAACTATGTCATGTGAAAATCTAGGAGATTTATTCAAAAATCCTTACCAAGGTCTACTTTCCAAAGGTGCATTAATGGTATTGGGATGATGCGACTTAGAGATTTGCAGAGTTCAGGGGGAGTAAATCCCTGAACCATAACCCCTTTTGCATGATCCTGAAAAACATACTTTATATTCTGAAGATTATAAGTTGTATTCTTTTCTCCTTAGTGAGTTTTCCTGAAGTTTCTCTCATAAAGGTTTTTAATGAGACAAATAGTGCAACACGAAGTGCGAGTACAATGTACTCTTTTCTCCATCCTTTTTTTCCACTAGGTTTTGGGAGAAGTTTTTAATGAGACATGTGCATTACGCGGTATTCGCCCAAGGGGAGTGCCATGATAAGGATAGGATCCCTAACCTTGTATGAAAGGACTCTATCCATTGGTGAGCGAATCCAAATTAATCTCCAGGGTTTTTTTTATATATTGGGCATTGCCTTGTACAGAAAAATCAATCTAATAAATAGAGAGAGTTTTCCCCCTTTACATTGTATGCTCCTATTTTTGTTCTTGTGATTACATTGGCGTGCTGTCAATTGATGTGGGCGAACGACTACTTTACAACACTTTTCATCTCACGAAAATAATGATGTGGCATAGGTGTAAAATGATGATGTGGCAAAGGCACAGTATCGAGCAAAATTGACTATTGTGAGTAAGGTTGTAAAAAAAGCTCGAGGCTCATGACCTGCTCGAGCTCGGTTCGTTTTAGACTCGATTTGAGTTCCAAACGAGTCGAACTCGACCTTAAGCTTCACCCACTACTACAGATCTGACCATCAGTCCCGGTTGACAATGGCCATCATTACCGATTTTTGAACCGGTACCAGCCATCCAGGACCGATGCCCATTGGGCATCAGTACCGGTTCCACTAACCGGCACTAATAGTACTAGAAATGTTTCAAAATATATCGAGAATGTATGGGAGAAGCGGGACTGGAACCCACAATCTCGTGACTCCAGCCTCACCCTTCTAACCAATCTACCCACCATCGCGTACTGATATACATAAAATATACATTCCTTGTGAACTTTCCTGAAACGAGGCATTAGTACCGGTTCGTAACACGAATCGGTACTGATGCACTCTCATTAGTACTGGTTCGTGTTACCAACCGGTACTGATGCCCCGTGCCTTCAGTACTGATTCGTGTCACGAACCGGTACTAATGTGAGGGCATCAGTACCGGTTCGTGTTACCAACCGGTACTGAAAGCCCACCACAACCCTGTAGACAATGAATCGGTACTGATGTCACTATCAGTACCGGTTCAAATCTAATCGGTAGTGATGTATCAGTAGTAAAGCCTAGTTTTCTAGTAGTGACCGAGCCGAACTCGAATAGCTTGTGAGCCTGGTAATTTACAAATCAATTATTAAATATAACTATATGTTAATTCTTACTAAGCTTATTCGAGCTGAGCTTGAGCTTAAGTATTTTTTACTGTTGAAAAATAGTGCATATTGTATTATTTATGTTAGCAAGCTTACTCGAGTCTACTCGAGTTTGGATCGAACCTAGCTCGAGCATGAGTCTATACTCGAATCCCAACTCAAATTTATTCAAACTCGGCTCAAAATTTTATCGAAAGGTAAGAGGTTTGCTTAAGTTTAGCTCGTTTACGAGGCTAATTGGGAGCTGCCTGAGTCCCTGATTAGTCCGTAGGCACCGACCTCGTTTCTCACCGATCCAGATCTGAACTACTTACTCTCGTTTTCTTTAGCTGTGTCTCTTCTTCTCTCTCTATATAAGTAATCGATGGAAGGAACCTTCTGGCCGTGGAAAACCCCATGCCTCGTGCAGTACACGCTGACCTCAATGTCCCTTCTCTATTGCAATTCAAAGAGCACGACGAACTGTACGGGTTCGTCTAACAAAGAGAGTTCATACTATGATAGCGATTGACCGGTGCGATCAAGCGACACGTGGAGTTGGAAAGCACCGTACCTGCTGCTAGTAAGGCAATAATAATAATAATAATAATAATAATAATAATAATAATAATAATAATAATAATAGCATTTGCCCCCCTTCAATTGCAATTGTTACGTGTTGCAAAGATTTGTACGTTATTAGCGCTAGCCTAGCCACGGGCCAGCGGCCTAGCGTGGTATCTAGACGGCCAATCTAACAACGCGATGTTGAAAATTGTTGGACCGACGGGTGCGGTCGCCGTTGCAGACGGGAG
Source organism: Rhipidocladum racemiflorum (assembly GCA_036346355.1). Taxonomy (NCBI): domain Eukaryota; kingdom Viridiplantae; phylum Streptophyta; class Magnoliopsida; order Poales; family Poaceae; genus Rhipidocladum; species Rhipidocladum racemiflorum. The sequence continues at coordinate 38,697,219 of CM070569.1, read as the reverse complement.
AAAAAAAAACGCAGCGCTCGCGTCGCCTTGGTTGCGTCGCACGGAGCACGTCCCTTTCGTCCCCATACACTTCCCGCTTTCTTAACGAGTTGGGATTTCTGATCCGGGGGTGGAAAGTTGCAGGCCAAAGAGGAAAAGTGGAGACGCGCACGAGCCGTCTCCGCCTCGCCGGAAAGGGCGATCGATCCGGTCGCCCAAGCTAGAACCGTCTCTCCCTCTAGCCAGTGGGGGCTCGCCACGTGCGCCCCCGCACTGACGCAGCTCCTGATGTCAGGCTCGAGGCCCCGAGCTAGCTCGTCCCTTTTTATACGCGCCCCGTCCCACCGGTGACAGACTTCAGACTCCGCCACTCTTCTCCTGCTCTAGGCTCCCTGTCTCCCTGCCACGTTTCTTCCTCGCTTCTGATCTCTGAGAAGGCCCTCCATTTGCATGGACAAGGGCCACCTGGGAGGTGGCGGAGGAGGAGGGCTGCTAGCTCTGGACGCGTCGCCGCGGCCGCTCGGGTTCTTGAACTTGCTCTCACCGGCGCCGTTCCGCAGGAGCATGGAGGCGGACGACGGTGCCGGCAGGGGGCGGAGGTCCGTCGAGGTGGACTTTTTCTCGGACGAGAAGAAGAACATGAAGAAGACCCGGGTCTCGGCCGGCGCCGATGAACCGGCCGCCGCCGGCCTCGCCATCAAGGAGGAGGACCTCACCATTAACGTTAGCCACTGATCCCTTCGCTGATTCTTAACATGCATGCCTTGCCAGGCAATTGTTCCTCTCGCGGTGATCTTACACATGCATGGCGTGCGTGCGTGCGTGCAGCTCCTTCCCGGGAACACGAGGAGCGACCGGTCGGTGGTGGTCGACGACGACGCGGCCTCCAGGCCCGACGGGGACGATAACAGCAGGACAACCAACGAGGTAGATAATTAATGATATAGCTAATCGCGATCTCGTTGATTGGTGCTGTCGCAACCGTCCAAGACGAACATGGTGGATCTGAGTATCTGACCCGTGGATCAATCAACCGATATTTACGCGTGTCGTACGTGCGTTGCAGTTCGCGGCGATGCAGGCGGAGCTGGGCCGCATGAACGAGGAGAACCAGCGGCTGCGGGGGATGGTAACCCAGGTCACCAGCAGCTACCAGGCGCTCCAGATGCATCTCGTCGCGCTCATGCAGCAAAGGACCCAGATGCAACCACCTACGACTCACGGGGTAAAAATACCTATCTAGTATCTACGAGCACAACCACACCGAATAGACTCGTGCCATGAATCAATTTAACTCAGCCAAGAAATTTAGTGGATCGGTTTCCCCCCTCTTTTTTACGTTTTTAGGATGGCAAGACGGAGGGCACCATCGTGCCGAGGCAATTCCTCGATCTGGGCCCCTCCGGCGCCGGCGCCGGCGCGGCCGAGGAGCCGTCGAACTCATCCACAGAGGTCGGCAGCCCGCGCCGCTCGTCGTCCACCGGCAACAACAAGGATCAGGAGCGCGGCGACTGCCCGGACGGGCCATCCACGGCGGGGTGGTTGCCCGGAAGCGCGATGAGCCAGCAGCTGGCCGGCGCGGCGGCCAAGGGCCACGACCAGCAAGCGCAGGAGGCAACCATGAGGAAGGCCCGCGTCTCCGTTCGCGCGCGATCCGAAGCTCCAATTGTGAGACCACTACTTCTTCCGTTTAAGTTTTTTTAACTTGTATGAATCTACATGTCTTAACTTTGTTGCGTCAAACGTGCTGACTTCACAGTCCATGAATTGCTTTTCTTGCAGATCGCTGATGGATGCCAGTGGAGGAAATACGGTCAGAAGATGGCGAAGGGAAACCCTTGTCCACGCGCGTACTACCGCTGCACCATGGCCACCGGCTGCCCGGTGCGCAAGCAGGTAACTAACCATGCACGACCGATTAAGCTCTTGGTCAAAGCTGTACACCTACACTAGCGTATCAAGGAGGGTGATCGATCGACTAGTCTAACTTTTTTATACGTGACGGAATTTGACCAACAGGTGCAACGGTGTGCCGAGGACCGGTCCATCCTGATCACCACGTACGAGGGCACGCACAACCACCCGCTCCCGCCGGCCGCGATGGCGATGGCGTCGACCACGTCGGCTGCGGCGTCCATGCTGCTGTCCGGTTCCATGCCGAGCGCGGACGGCGCGGGGCTGAGCTCCAATTTCCTGACCCGCACCGTGCTGCCGTGCTCGTCCAGCATGGCCACCATCTCCGCCTCCGCGCCCTTCCCGACCGTCACGCTCGACCTCACCCACGGCCCGCCCGGAGCGCCCAACGCCGTGCCGCTCAGCGCCGCACGACCTCCCGCACCGGCGCAGTTCCAGGTGCCGCTGCCAGGCGGCGGGGCGGCCCCGGCCTTCGCCGTGCCGCCGCAGGTGCTGTACAACCAGTCCAAGTTCTCCGGGCTGCAGATGTCCGACTCGGCGGACTCCCCGCAGTTCGCGCAGCCGAGGCCGCCGATCGGCCTGCAGGGCCCTCTGGCTGATACCGTCAGCGCAGCGGCGGCGGCGATCACCGCGGACCCTAACTTCACGGTGGCGCTCGCCGCGGCCATCACGTCCATCATGGGCGGCCAGAACGCGCCCGGCAATAGCAACGCAAATAATAACAGCAACAACAACATCACGAACAGCAACAACACCAACAGCGAGACCCAGTGAATGGCTTCGTCAGCTCAAATGAGTTCAGAATTCAGTCTTCTCTGTTCAGGATAGGTTTTGGTTTCTTTTGTTTTGATAGCTCGGGCCTCATGCTTGGTATACACTCTCTCTTTTCCTTCGTGATTTTGCAGCAACAAAAGTTGTATTAATTCTTTGCTTTTTCTTAGTTCTTTTCTATCGCGAAACAGCTGTTGATACTCCACAGAAATAATAATAAGTATAATAATAGCGCCTCCGGGGAATTTTGGATACTTGTGTAAGCGTAAGAACAATGACAGCTTACTGGAGGCTCATCTACGTGTTTGTTCACATCTGATAGCTTGCCGGAGGCTTATCTACGTGTTTGTTCACATCTTCAGATTTTTTTCCCACCCCCCCTCTCCTTTCTTGGCTTGTTTTGTTTCGCTTTCTTCTCATTGGCCTTTTCAAACAAGTCACGCTCGGATGTGAATGTGATATTGTGATGCGTAGTTGCTTACTGACTCCGGCGAAGACTTGGCACCCAAGAGGCCAAGAGCTCTCGTCACGCAGTAATACTTTTACTATTACCTGTCTTACCTTGGACTGTACATTACATACTCAGTACGTTACACGTACGCTTACACTACCTGGGTGTTCTGGGTTTCGCTACTTTGCCTTGCCTGCTGCCTGGCGCGCGTAGCCGGGCAATGGCATGGGCTCATGCAAGCGGCGAAACACGGAGTGAGCCATCCACGGGAAAAATGTGGGCGCGGACTGCGGACGGGAGAAGGCTCGGCGACCCCGAACTTGACACGGAATTAGAAAAGGGGGAGAAATTTTTTTTTTTTTTGAGGTGGGGGGCCCTAAGTTTGACCAGGAATTAGAGAAATTTTTTTTTACGGCAACAGATATCTTTAGCATCTGCACCATTCCTCGTGAAACAAAGACATACAGTATATAAAGAGAAAATTATTTAATTGTTTTGCGATCTGTATTTACTGTGTCTAATTTTTACAAAAAAATGTTATAAGGATACATGGAACTCCCTTCGGTCTAAAAAAAGTTGATATTTTGGATATAGTGATGGTCAAACTTTCAAACTCTAACTATTGATATATTTTTAAATATTTAAATTGGATATATAAAATTTATATGTGTAGACTTGTCTCGAGAAGTACTTTCATAATATTATAATTTTATTAAGTTTTATAAATAGATTATAATAAAAATTAGTGGTTAAAGTTATATTTTAAAGACCATGTTGATGTCTAATATATCGGTTTTGCTTTTTCAAATGATACTGAAATACACATGGTGAAGTAGAATTTTTTTTTCCCGAAGTAGGGTGGCGTCGTTTTTGGACTCGGCGAGGTGAGGAGGAGAGCTTTTCACGTGGGCCCCGGGAGGGATCGAGCTCGAGGAAGGCGATTACGTGACAGTTCGTTGTTTGACCCGGTCGCAATACGGTTGGGGTCTTCGGCGCGCTGGGGCCGTACCCGTGGCCTCGTCTGCTGCTGACGGCCGTCCGGGACGGCCACCGGCTTGGTTTGCTCGCTCGCTCACGGTCGGACTTTACGGCGGCGTCTACGAGATTTTCCGCCAATGTCCACGAGGTGTTTTCCTATGGAATCGAAACTATAGAAGAGCAGTACAATAATACAATAACTATCTCTTATCTATATCACCTAGAATAAGCATATTTGCTTTAACACCAGCTTCTGGCTGCACTACTACAAAATCGGGCATCACAACCGGCCTATTAGAAACGGTTTGGTGCGAACCGGTTGTAATGCTCGCACTAGAAGCGGTTCGTGGTACGAACCCCTTCTAAAGCCCCACCTTTAGAAGGGGTTCGTGTCACGAACCCCTTCTAAAGCCCCACCTTTAGAAGGGGTTCGTGTCACGAACCCTTTCTAAAGATCTTTACAAGCGGTTCGTGTCCCTAACTGCTTCTAAAGCTTTAGAAGGGGTTCGTGTCACGAACCCCTTCTAAAGACCCTCTTCAGAAGGGGTTCGTGTCACGAACCGCTTGTAGAAGCCTAGTTTTAGAAATAATAAAAGGAATGCGTGCCCTACTCTATCAGAGAGCACGCGTGGGTGGGTTGGCTAGATGGATGAGGCAAGTCACGAGGATGGAGTGCTGGTCGTGGGTTCGAATCCCGTTCCCACGATATTATTACTGCCTTTTACCGCTTAGTGTCGCCCCACCACAAGCGGTTCCTAGAACCGCTTATGATACCCTTCGAGGTATCACAACCGGTTGCCTAAAACCGCTTCTAGAAGTGGTTCTGAACCGTTTCTAGAAGCTGGTTCTGTAGTAGTGCTGGCGATAGCATATTATTTCCCGTGCAATGTTGGTTGCTAAATAAAAGTTGGTTATCTTCTATTTTCTTTTTTTCCATATAAGATAAATCTGATGTATACATGCTAATAGTAAATTCAGGTGGTCTTATTGTACTTGGCCTAAGAGGTGTCTTTTTAGATAAAACTTATGGGAATTGCTGGATATCACTCAAATGTTTTTGGTTTGTAAGCTCTTAATTTTTTTTATCACGAAGAAAAGAACAATATCCTTTTTTTATAAATTTTCACATAATTTAATATGTTTAACACTAGATAAAATAGTACTCAAATACGAAGAGAGGAGGCAAATTGATTTTATCCATTAGATTTACATCCGAAGGCTCAACATTTAAGTGCTATTTAGCAAGAAAACATTGACATTCTCCATAGACACCCTCAAAATTTATATACTGGTAATATACGATGGGTAGTAGAAATTAAATCTAGTCATTAATTTGTTAAGGATATTATTATACTATCAGAGTATAAATAAATATTAGTTAATAAGTGTACATAGAAGAGCTCCTTTCTTGATGTAGTGAAAAGAAATTCTCCAGCTAGCTTTCCTTCTCGCCCCTCCGCTGAAATACAGGAGAATGTTGACCTATTCTACGCTACTATCTATTCTCTTTAGCGTGAAAGGCATATTCTAAAAAAAAAAATAACTAGATTAATGTGTATTTACATTACTATATACTCTTCCACTGCTACAAAAATTTACATCATAATCGGTTCTTTTCCATCATCACAGTCGATTTTGATGATGACAGAAAGTCTAACAATAGTGATGAGAAAGCTTATCACAATCGGGCCCCGTGCGATAGTAATAATCAGTTCCTACAAGAATCGATTGTGATAACGACCTCATCACAATCGGTTCCCATATAGAACCGATTATGATGAGGTCGTTATCACAATCGGTTCCAACATAGAACCGATTGTGATAAGCCACATAAAATCGATTGTGATGAGCCACACATCACAATCGGTTCTTTATGGGAACTATTGTGATCATAATCGGCTCCTACAAAGAACCGATTATGATGAGATCGTTATCACAATCGATTCCCACATAAAATCGATTGTGATGATGTTACTGTCCATCTACAATTAAATCACAAACAATAAATTAAGAAAAAACCTGAGCGACAGCTAGCTATTTCAAATACCGAGATATTATTTAATTACCTTCGTAAAATAGAGGAGCGGTTCTGATATATATAATTTTAGCCCTGATATCTTAAAGAAACGTCTATATATTTAACAACTAAGTATGTACCAATGATGACTCCTAATATCTAATTAGGTCAGGTCATAATCCCATTCGAGGATATGTGGTTCGGGCAAGTTTCTAAGCTGTTATACAACTCCAGAGAAAATTTTGACAGCATCTTCCCGCTGTTCTCCAAATACACGTCTCAACAACATGTCAAGAGGGTGTGTATCCAGAGAACACCAAGAAGATGCTGCTGAAATTTTCTCTAGAGTTGTACAACAGTTCTGGAACTTGCCCGAGCCACATATCCTCGATCTGTCTAAAAAACGTGGATAATTCGATACTACTTATTTATAAATATGATATTTTAGCATATTTATAAATAAGAACCCTCGAACGGGAGGCGCATAGGTTACGCAACCTAAACTTTAGTATTGATCATATTAATTATAGTAACAATAATGACATGTAACTCATTCACATGCTCACCTTTTGAAGAAAACCACAAATGAGGGGAAATATGCTCAAACTAGGGTTTCAACTTTACTCTCAAACCACCATCTCCTGAAGGATTTCATAATTTCTCATCAATATTGGTTTCGACCATAATAGCACTAATGACATATAGCACATTCGTTAAATCAAAATCGAATTTCTTAATGCAAAATTGAATGGATTTGAGAAATGCTCGCCTTTTCAAAAAAACCTCAAATGAGAGAAAATAGAGGAGAAATCTCTTCAAGCAAAGGGCTTCAATTTGCCCTCTTAACACATATCCTCAAGGACTTCAGATTTTCTCATTCAAGTCTAAGTTTCAATAAAAGCATGTTCTGTTTTTTCGCATGACGGCAATTTTTTTGGCTCTAGAACACCAACAGAGGAGAGTTCATCCCGATGGTATATATAAAACCTAGCGAGATATATCACAATCGGTTCTAACAAAGAACAGATTGTGATGAGAGCGCCCGCTCTTAAGAACCGATTGTGATGACTCGGTTCTGAGATAGAACCGATTATGATGAAGGGTATCATAACAATCGGTTCTTGTGATGAGGGGTATCATCACAATCGGTTCTATCTCGGAACCGATTGTGATAACCAATTACCAAAATTTTCAGATTAGATATACATATCACAATCAATTTTTTAATCAAAAGTTTAGAACCAACACAAATGAAGCGATAATGATGTACCATTCTGTAATAGTGTTCCTATTCTAAATATATCCGTTTTAGAACATTTGTATTTAAAAGCCTATTTGGTTTGATGCCTAAGATTGCCACACCTAACTTTAGTAATGTCACAATTTCTTAGTAGTTGTTTGGTTTATTACCATAATTGTGGCTTGCCATGATTTGTTGCCACATAGACCACAAGTCATAGACTAAAATTCTTGCTTAATTTTGCTAAACTTGTGGCTAACAATTTATTGGCCACACTTTTATGGCATATCATACATTGCCTAAGTTTAGTTATAATAAAATTGACCATAAACCAAACATGCCCTAAATCTTTCAAAATTTGAGCATCTACAAAAGTATGTTAAATCCTTAAAATGAAATTGACATCATTAGAGTTGTCATCGAATACCTCAATTACCATACTTTTTTTCCAAAAATACTTTTTAACAATATATGCATAGCAACAAAAGTTAATGGCAACACCCAAATGAAATATTTAACAGAGGGAGTATTAACGTATAAACCACGATGTTATAAAAGTAATTTTGGCAACGGATATGCGTACACCATCATTTCCTCTCGACAGTTCAGAGGTTCGGCTGATTTAAGCTAAAAAAAAGTTTGATCAGCCCACATATTCTCAACATTATTAGGATATTGCCTTTTATTTTAGGTGGCATTTATGCAAACTCACAAGTATATCTTTTCAAAACGCAAACGCTTCTCTCGTACATGGGAAACGACAAACGATGACAAGTAGACGGATGACCATGTTGTCGAGTGTCAGTACTGAGATCACAGCACTAAACAAGGCAACAACTGTGAACGTGAGATGCGTGCCCTTCGGTTCCTTTTCCTTTGAAGAAAGGACCATGTACTTGGTACGCGCAGACCAAACTTGCCGACAAGGAATCACATTTTTAGTTTTCTTGTCTGGCACAGTGTTGCCAGTTGGCCTCATCCGTTCACAGAGTTAGATGCTGTTTGGTATAGTTTTAGATTCTAATAGAAACGGAAATGATTTTATATTCTTAGTAGAAACGTTTCAGGTAGGATTCTATGAATCGGATGGAACAGGGTTGAGATCGATTCAGCCACAGAGTGGAAAAAGAAGAAATGATTTGAGGAGAATCGTTCCGAACTTTAGCCCGTTTGATTGAATTTCTTCCAGAATCTAGTAAAAACGCTCCGATTCCAAATTAACAAACGCCTTAGTAAACCAACCAAACCAACGTGTTACACTGCAAGTGCTAGGGAAATCGAAGAATAGGACAGGTGCAGGGACACTGTTTTGGTGCTCATGTGTACCGTGCCTACCTTGAACGGTGAACCAATATCTGAATTGGGATTCACAAGTTCTCCTGAATCCATTTCTCGCAACTCAAGCCCTTGAGACTTGAGAGTCTTTTTCTTTTTGGGACAGAAGGGAAACAGTCCCGTTTCTTTTAGTAGACTGTGGAATACTTAACTGCAGCGTATCTTTTATGAACAGTGAAATGAAAAGAATAGAAAAGAGAAAAATACTCTACATGAGTGATCTACATCGAATAAAAGAATACCTCTAAATATTTTTTTTATTTATTACAATGTTTCAACAGAAAAACTCTTAAAAGCGATCCCTATCATAAAATTTTCAACAAGCCATCACAAACAGAAACATAAAGTTTTAACCCACACACAGTCTGTTACTGAATCATTATTCATGGCCGATGAAGAGATCTTGAAGCACAATCTCCAGCGAATTGCATGCCGATAACACCACTTCTCGTGCATCCTGATGTTGCAACACAGACCACGATCACAACCAGTTGGTGCAAATGTAGATAACCTGCAATGGAATAGAATTTTTTTTGTGTTCTTAATAATCACATCATTGCGATATAGCCCAATTAACCAACACAAAACAGCAGCTTCGACCAAAATGTGATCCCTCAATTCTTTTCCCAACCCAAATAGCCAATTCCCAAACGTATTGATTATGCTACTAGGAAGTGATAGATTAAAAGCCGTTTGTATAACGCATCATGCAAAATGTACGAAATAGCAGTAATAAAAAAAGAGAGGTTGTATAGCTTCCTCATTGTACAAAAGCAATATCTTTTGTTACCATTCCAATTTATTTTAGAGAGGTTATCTTTTGTCAATATCACACCACGATGTAAATACTATAGAATTTTTTTATTATTTTTAATGTCATCTTAATCTTCCATGATTGTTTGTTTGTAATTGAGATATTTTTATGCATTAAGAGTGTATACATGGACTGAATACAAAACTGTCCATTCTGATGAAGATGCCATCGAAAAGTATCCCATTCTGGTGAGAAGTGTAAAGCAGCAACTTTTGCAACAAGCTCTTGCCAGGCCAATAAATTATGTCACATAATGGCCCTACGAAATGACACATTGAGTGGGACAGTGGGCATTACTTCAGCTACCGTGGCATATTTTTTCCGAACAATGTTATAAAGTTGAGGATATTGTGCACTGAGAGGGTTGTTTCTAAGCCATATATCTTACCAAAATCGTATGTGGGTTCCATCACAAAATTGAAAAGACCTAGATCTAAAGAAGTGATGTTTGACTTTCATTAGGCCAGCCCAAAAATGAGTCCCCTAGCTTTTTTTTGCATGAGAAAGAGTCTTATTCTTTAGATACTTTATCTTGAGGAGAGTTTGCCAGACACTATCATCATTTAGTAATTTGAGAAGCCATTTGCTAAGTAAGCAGATATTTTTGATACTAAGATCTTGAATGCTCATACCACCTTGATCCTTGGGTCGACATAATATATCCCACTTAGCTAGCCTGTACTTTTTCATGGTTTTCACTTTTCCAGAAAAATCTGGATCTGTAATAGTCCAATCATTTAAGTACTCCACATGGTATCTCAAAAAAGGATAACATAAACATGTGCAAGCTGATAAGCATGGAATTTAGGAGGACTAAACGACCTCCAACTGATAAATGCATGCCTTTCCAATAGCTCAATAGCTTTTTAAATCTTTCTTCTACCCCCTTCCACCACTGATCTTCAGCTTTCTATAATGAATTGGTATAATAAGATACCTAAACGAAAAATTGCTCAATCCACAACCAAATAGCTGTGTATATTGAGTCTCAAAATCCTTAGCAGCTCCAAAACAAAATAGTTCACTTTTGTGTAAATTGATTTTAAGACCAGAAAGTTGTTCGAAATGCACAAAGCAATAGCTTCATATTTTTGGCTTGTTCGAAATCATACTCCATAAATAAAATGATGCCATCTGCATACTGTAAGATGGATAACCCATCATCCACCAGACGAGGTACCACTCCACTTATCATCCCATCCTTCTTGGCGCGTTCTAAGATAGCAGCCAACATATCCATAATAATGTTAAATAATATGGGGGTTCCTAATAAAGATCGGCTGCTATCTTCTACTACTCCTTGTTGGATACGGCGAAGGTAGCCTGGATAGCATCCAGCCTTGGGCCACTGGTTCGACCCATCCCCTTTTGGCTGGTCTTTGTGGCCCGCCATGTAGATACCCAGGGTCCACGTATTCCACAGTAGCCCCAAAGTGCTTTGCAATTGAGTTGCCATCTTTTCTGATTGCAGCCAGCTGAGTCCTGCTTCATGCCAAGTGCTCCCAGTTCTTGGCGCAACTTCTCGACTGGGTCCTCCTTTTATGCCGAGTGTTTTGTTGTGGGTAGGGAGATTGCGAAGAACTTACTAGAGCTCCGCCGGTCGGGAATCCTGAGTGATATTCAATGTGGCCATTAATATGCTGGTGATCGGTCCATCTTGAGACGCACCATAACTATATCCACTAGGATATTGGTGATCAGCCCGACTTGGGGTGCACCGTAGCTACATCCACTTGGACGCTGGAGATCAGCCCGACTTGGGGCGCACCGTAGCTACATCCACTTGGACGCTGGAGATCAGCCCGACTTGGGGCGCACCATAGCTATATCCATTAGGATTATGGAGATCAGCCCAACTTGGGGCGCACCATAGCTACATCTATTAGGATACTGGAGATCAGCCCAACTTAGGGCGCACCATAGCTACATCCATTAGGATTCTGGAGATCAGCCCGACTTGGGGCGCACTATAGCCACATTCATTAGGATTCTGGAGCTCAGCCCGACTTGGGGCGCACCATAGCTACATCCATTAGGGTACTGGAGATCAGCCCGACTTGTTCGGGTAAGTTTTTGGTCCCTTCCTTCTTTTATCCACCCCTGGTAGTGCATTTTCTTCATCTTTTCTCGTTGTCTTTAGAGTCTGGAAAACTGCTCCGAGAGGAAGTCAGAATTCCCCCGGCGAGTCCTCCCAGAGATCAAAATGTGCAAGTGAAGCATCTAGGCCCCTGGTTTATGATTTGTTTTGGTAATTAATGACAATCGGTTATTTGTGGACTAACGATTTTTTTCTTGAGATTGCAAGAGGAAGTTAGTCTTCATCAACCTGAGCACAAGAGGAATCCACGCAAAAATGGTTATGCATAATAGCTCCAGGCCAAGCTGGGAAAAAGAAAGGTTATTGTGTCTATTTTCCTTTTAACCGATCTTGGAGTCTAGAGAAAAGATCGGTTTTTCTAGTCTTAGATGCCGTACTATAAAGAGGGACTTGGTATAGTAGCTTGTAGTCTAAATGCATTCATATATGGCTCAATTAGTGGTTAAATCATTCGCATCAACTTGTTTTAAAAAGTTTCTTTTGAAATCAGCATTTCAGCCCTTAAGTGGCACTACCGATGGTATATGTCTGACACCCCAAAATGTGACATTATAGAATTCGGTATTTAGGTACGACTTTATAGTGTGTTTTTGGGCCGTTTCCGGGTGTTTGGGCCTTTCCAGGGGACTTTGGGCCTTGGGGGTTGAGTTGGGCCTCTGGTGGAAGGGTTTGTGCCAAAGGGGGGGACTTTTGGGCAGCCAAACCTAGCCCCCACCCCTTGGTGCGCCCACCCACTCCCCTCTCCCTCAACCCTAGCCGCCACCCACCCCTCTCCCCTCATGCGCCTCCCCCATTGCCTCCCCTAGCCGCCACCTTGCACCTCCACCTCCCCACCTCCCCTAGATGGCCCTAGAGCCTCTCCCTCCATGCGATCTCATTGTCTGGGAACTCTCCGTCCAAGAGGATCCGGCGTTCCGGGCGATTCCGACGTTCCCGGCGATTGGAGGAGAGATCGGGTCGCGAGGAAGAGGCGTTCGTCGACCGGGTGATCCGTCAAGAAGAGGTACGGATTTGGGGTCTTGTTCGGGGTGGTCTAGGTGCTGTTAGATGGGTAATTTCATGGTTAAATTTGGTGTTTAGGTGCTGTTCCTAGATGAGATTAGGGAGATTGCATTTGCTGTCCCACGTTCTGCTTCGGGCAGATTGGACACACGACCTAGGGTTTGAGTTTTTGCAATTTTAGATTCTGATTTTGGTCGGTCGCCTGTTGATAAAGTTGTAGATAACTTCAATACCTTTAATTGGACACCAAGAACGTCCAATTTCGCCTAGCCGTTTGAAATTTATGCTCGTTTTACCGAGCGTGTTCAAATCTGTGACGTAATTGAGACAGAAGGTAATGTTTTGTAGATTAGACAATTTTATAGGCCGAATCAGCTTTTCCCAATACTTAGAAAAAGCTAGGAAATTTCCTAAGCTTCGCGGTGATGTACTCGTTTACTTGATTTGGAGTCCTAGAACTCAAGTTATGCTAGTTTGAAGCCTACTGTCCTAGGGTACAGATTCTCTGTTTTTCGGCTTTGGGAGTAGTTTGCGAAGTCGGGGTAGATGGGCGATGGTGTACTATTTTGTGGGCACGTTTTGAGTGTGTGGTATCTATGTGTAGGTGGTGTGACCCCGGGAGTGCCCTCATCCTCTCGCCAATCCGTCACCCGCGGTTAAGGCAAGTGTATTGGAATTGGTAGTGTGTTGTATGTTGCTTGTCTTGATTAGATGCAAATTGTTTTCATGATATGCTATCTTGCCATGACTAGTGTTTGCCCATAATATGATGAAAATGGTATGTTATGATGCTATACAATGATTAATTGTTTATGTTTATGGCATATGTTGCATACAAGGCATGAAAAGTGGCCCAGTCGGTGAGAACGTCATAACTAGTCTGGTAAGGTCGGTGAGAAAGTTATGACTAATCCAGAGCACCATTGAGTAAGACCTACCTCGTGATTCCATCCACGTGGTGAGTGGAAGCGAGGAGTAGGCACCCTCCATCTACGGGATGGAAGGGGAAAGAGGGTGCACGCCGACGGGTGTGCACTCGGCAATACCGGTATGTGCTTCGAGGAGACATGTGCATTGCATTGCATTGAATACATGATGATGATAATGAAATGTGTACAATGAGATTGGGACATGGTTATGATGTTGTATATGAAATTATGACTTGGTCATGATGTTAAGTATGGTATGTATCGATGTTGGCATTGATTTGTTCTTATGATCCATTGCAATATACTTGCTGAGTGATGAACTCACGCTTGTGTTTATGTTGTTTTTCTTAGGTACTTTGACACCGACATACGGGAAAGGGGTTTAGCGGCACTTCATCACATAATTACCACACAATTAGACAATATTTACCTTTCGGAGTTGTAATCATGAGTCTAGTGTGACGAAACTAGGATTATGAGTTGTTCATGTGCTTGATTACATCCTTTACTTCGTAATGGGTTCATGGAGTGGTTAAATTCATTATGCTAGACTTAAATTGCCGCACTATTACCTGTTATTGCTGCTTTGGATGATTTCTATTATGATATATCATGTGGTATTTTTTGTTGTTGCTCCGAATCATGGAAAAACAAAGGAGATGCTGCTGAAATTTTTGGTTTTAGCATTTGCTCCTTTGCTGTAATTTATCTTTATTTGTGGTTTTTAGATGTTGACTAGTCTATGTTTGGTAACATTCAAGCATACTATATGCTGGGGTGTTACAATATGCGCGGTAATGCCGGCCCCTGCGGCAGTAACGTCCGTGTAACCTCGGCAGTTATTTGACAGAACATATGCAAATCGTGCCCATCTGATCGGCACTACCGGAGAGGTAGGGCGGTACTGTCAGCCCTGAGCGGCAGTACCGCGCACTACACTACGGTAGTCATTTAACAGAAGCAGTGTTTTAGGTTGAGATCGGAGCGGCACTACCGCAGGTATTCCAGTGGTGGTACTGCCGGCCTCAAGCGGCAGTACCACCGTAATGCCTGCAGTACTCTTTTAATAGAAGGGGGATTTTCTAAAAATTGAATGTCGGCACTACCGGACTTTTATACAGCGGTAGTGCCAGAATTATTTTATTTGTCTCAACAGATACTGACATCGCATTTATTACAAAAGAAAAATGCCGTTGAACTGTGGGCGGCACTACCGGCCCTATGAGGGCGGTAGTGCCGACCTTAGCTAATTTTTCAGAAAAAAATCCCCAACGACTCTATTTCTTGAGGGGGGTTATAAATACCCCCCACCTGCATCCTTTGGTTGGTTGGTGACCACATTAACTTCATTCTAAGCCTTAGCAATCCTCTCCACTCTCTAGTGCATTCAATTCACAAGTTTGAGAGAAAAGAAGAGAAAAGTTGAGTGATTTGATTTCAAGCATTCATTGAGCCATTAAAAGCATTTAAGAACATCAAGTGAACTCCAAGTTCGTTACTCTTGGAGGTTGCTGCCTCCTAGACGGCTTGGCAGCAATTGGATCGTGATCTTCTTAAAGGCGATGGTGAGAAGACTCGATCGATTGTGAAGGCACGGAGCTCGCCTACCCGAAGTGGGGAAGAGCTACCCCAAGAATACAGGAAAGGCTCAGTTGTGCAAAGGAGCTGGCTTGAAGTGAGTCAAGCTACCTCAACGTGGACTAGGGGAGACCAACAAGTCTCCGATCACCACGGGATAAATCGTGTGTCTCCAATTTGTGGTTTGATCATTCTTGTGTCATTTGTTTAAATTGAATTGCTAGCTCTCTTAGATTAATCTCAAGTTTGAATCAAATTAAAGTTTGTAGATTTAATCTTATTGGTGCACTTTAGTGAGACAGAGAAATTTTAGGCCTTGATTGCGAACTTCATATTTCCTAGTTTCAATTGCCTATTTATTGCAATTAGAGACCGAAAATTTTTATAACCTCCTATTCACCCCCCCTCTAGTCGGTTATGCTTGATCCTACAGCAAGGAGTACGATGCCGACCTGGAGCTAGCCAGGGCTGAGCACCAAACCAAGCTTCGAGGGCTTCAGGCCGAGGTCCAATCCTTGCGCTTGGAGAAACTGGATGTATTTGGCTCCCTCCAAGGTAGGTATTTCCTTGATCATTTTGCTGCCGTAGTCGGGTGTCCGTCCTCTGACTTCTTCCTCTCCTTCAGCTCAGGATGCCACCATTATGAAGCTCCAGGATTAGCTCAAGGCGCTGGAGATCTCGGAGCTCAAGGCCCAAAACAACTTATAGAAGTTGGCGCAGAAGCTAGCAGGTACGTTCCTCAGCTTGGTTCCCCCTTATCTCTATCACTCTTGCAGTATTCTTAACAGAGATCCACCTTGCCTGCAAAGTACAAAGACAGGACGCAGGCACAGCTCGGCGACCTCGACCGGTGGGTTAAGGCCGCAGAATCTACGTACGATGTGTTCCGCCAAGCCTTTGAGCCGATGCTAGCACTCCTACACCCTGGCGGGTCAGGCGACAAAGAACAAGTCCTCAAACGCCTGTGGGAAGCGCCCGAGAGGCTTAGGACCTACTTGAGGGAGACGACGACCACAAGCGCTAGCCAAGCTCTAGCGATTGTGAAGTCCCTTTATCACCGAGTGGATCTTGAGGCCGTCAAGGAAGGCTTCACCAGCACGGTGGACGATGGCCAAGTTGCCACCCTTCTCGAAGCCGTCAAGGACACGTCTGCCGAGTTGGTGGAGAACTTAGATTTAGGCCTATAATTATGTACTTATAGGCCCTGTAGGACTTTGTACAACTTAATCTCGATGTTTTAGTCTTGGTGCCTTCTACCTTGTCTTCTTCCATTGTTGATTCTGATTTCATCGAATGGTTTAACCCCTTTTTATTGTATGGTTTGCCCGACTTGGGGCGCACCATAGCTATAACTATTAGGATGCCAGAGATCAGCCTGACTTGGGGCGCACCATAGCTATATCCATTAGGATACGAGAGATCAGCCTGACTTGGGGTGCACCATAGCTATGTCTATTAGGATGCTGGAGATCAGCCCGACTTGGAGCGCACCATAGCTATATCCATTAGGATGCTAGAGATTAGCCCGACTTGGGGCGCACCATAGCTATATCCATTAGGATGTTGGAGATCAGCTCGACTTGTCCAGCCCCCGAGCGCTAGAACTCGGCTTATGGCTTATTGTCCCTAACATGCCTTCCGAGTGACTAAAGTTCGCCGCTCATGGGATCAAAGTTTCATTCGTGACGCGCTCGGAAAGTCAACATGATGAAAAAAGAAGTAAGGATGTTTCAAAGGAACGTGTACATGCAAGTGTACACTTATTAAGTGTAGCCCTTGGCTTACTGCTTAGTTGGGTGACCAATCAATTGGGCGACAACTGAATAGTAAGTCAAAAGCTTTATTCATAATAACATAATTGTACAGAAGGTTTTAAGTGTAAAAGTGATGTAGCTGTTCTATTTTCCATGTGTTGTTAATTGTCACGCCGTCTTTACTTTTAAGTCAGTAAGCCCCCAGGAATGTCACTTCATCACCAATGTAGGGGCCTTCTCAGCTTGGGGAGATCTTGTGCTCACTTTTCTGATTCTTTCTTAGAACCAAATCTCCTTTGGAGAAGGCGCAGCCCCGAACATTGCGATCATGATAGCAACGTAAGCCCTGAAGGTACTTGGCCGACTAGATTATCATGATATCCCTGGCCTCCTCCAGTCGGTCGAGGACTTCTAGTTGGCTTTCTTCTGACTTAGCTTCCTTGTAATTCCGAAGCCTCGAGGTGATCTTTCTTGCCCTTCTGCCGGGGACGGTCGTCTTGGCGCTCGGCCAAGGCATCGGAAGCCATGGCGTAGCGGTCTGCTAGGGCGAACATCTCCCTTACCGTGGTCGGCGGCTTCTGGGACATCTTCTACATCAGATCGGCGTTGCTGACTCCCTTTTGGAAGGCTGCTATGACTGTCGCGTCCGAGATATCCCGAATCATATTCTTATTCTGTGTGAAGCATCGAATGAACTCCCGAAGAGATTCATTCTTTTTCTGATGAAGTTGATACAAATCCTACAGGGTCCCAGGCTTCTCGTAAGTGCCCTAGAAGTTCGTAATGAACTGCTCGCAAAGATCTCCCCAAGAATCAATTGAGTTCCTTGGAAGTCCTGTGAGCCAGGTCTGAGCTGATGGGGCAAGCATGACCAGCAAATAATTTGCCATTACGCTGTGGTCAACCCGAGATGCTTTGACTACGAGGGCGTAAACATGCAGCTAGGCCTTTGGATCTCTTTCCCCATCGAACTTGACAATGCCCTTGGGGTAGAAACCGTCGGGCCACACCACTAGACGAAGCTGGTCGATAAACGCCCGGATCCCATCGATGGGTATGTCATGGCGACGTGGCGGAGATCTACTGGGAGGAGATCGGAGAGGGGGGATCTTATCATGCAGTCGGCATCGTTGAGACGGCCAAAGTGGCGTTGGTCCCTCTGTCCGCCATGGCCCGGACTCCTATTGACCCGACTGTCATGTCGGGACCCGAATCTGCAAATCCGAACCCTCTGTGTATTCAGCACTAGTCCAGGAACGCGCTAGTGCACACAGTCTTAACATCAGTAAATATCACAAACATACCACTCGATACTAATAAAGTACTTTAATTAAATAGTTAAACTGGTTGCTCGACCTTATGGTCAAGTCACAAATATACGCCACGCAGGGCGAAACTTATTAAGAGAGAAATAATAGCAGCGGAAAATAAGATAACATCGTGGCGCCATCCAGTATACCACAGGCAACTGACTGGGCTCGCTCCCTAAGTAGACGGTTCCTCTTGGAGCTCCTCCTCCAAAGCTGGTGTAGATTCTTCTTCAACTGGTGTTGTGTTGTGGCAAGGGTGAGTACTTTGGTACTCAGCAAGTCATGCACAGAATGCAACTAATATACTACATGCATGGCTTGGTACAAAGGAGTAGCTCAAGGTGTATTTGCAGTAAAACAGCATTTGACAATTAGCATAAGTAGATTCGAAAGCAGTAGAAACAAGTATAACATCAATAACTTTTCAAAGAGTTTAGTAAACATTTTTCCCATCCTAATCCACATTTCCATCAACATCCTTATTAATCCAACCCAACCTTTCAAGTCCAAGTTATTTTTGAGAAAGTCTAACCCTTGACTGTAATTCCCGAGCGATGTCCAATACCGCGGACACGGCTATTCGAATAGATTTTACACTCTGCAGAGGTTATGCACTTTACCCACAAGATACAGTCAAACACCACAAAGGCGAGTTCCCGTAACAAAGTCTTTCGGAAACTTCTAATAGTACAAGTGGTCCTCCCCAGTTGTTGCACACTAACCCTTCCCTTAGGTAAGGCGAAGTTTAGGCCAATCAACCGTTAGATGGGTACCTGGCCGCAGCCCCGGTACGCTCCCCCGTACAACTTACACAAAGGGTGTAGTTGACCTCCTGAGGTCCCACAGGTACGTTATTAGCAACTTAATCAACTAGGTCCGTCCCATTACAGACATGTGGTTGCAAGATTGACTCAGTTCAAAGGCTTGCAAGGTGAAGTCCTTAGGGTGACCAGGGCAAGACTACCCAAAGAACCAAAACAACATCCCCAAAGGCTACAACCGCCCACGATCATTCTTGCCACATGCCCCGGTCAAAAGCTATTTATCAAACCCCAGTTGGTTACCATGCACCACGTGCCATCAACATCACATGATACCTTTCCAAAACAGGTTCAATATGTCATTAAGTCAATATTAACGTTTGGTTGTCCAAAATCATGTCATGAGCACGTAGCAGGTCTAAGCCATATACTACAACGATCTACAAACCCATGTTGGCAATTTTAGTAATGTCCAACTAATAATCCACAACTAGGGTGACAAGGGGTCATGGCACATATTTAAGTAATCAAGGTGTCATACATCAATTAGGCATTTATCTAATTACCCATAATTAAGTAAAGCATTTTCTAATTTAAACTAGCATGCAATAATTTGAACCAAAATAGGTTTCAAAATGGGATCAACATGGTCAAAGCATAACTTGCCTTCAAAAAGTACTTGTTCTTGGTCCTGAGCTGGCTCCTGGGTCAACACTTCTCCTTCGAATCCTTCCGGCACTTCAACGTCTACTCGTAAAGCGTGCAAAGAGCAATACACGAATAAACAATAGACAAAAAGTGTCCAAACATCCAAATAAAATCCATAAACAGAGAGAACATAACTTTATGAATTTTTAGGAACTGGAATCGCTCAAATCGGAGTTAAAACACAAAAGTTATGATTATTTAAAGTTTAAATAATCAATTAAATAATTTTACAGAGAAAAACTTTAGTCCAAAAATTAAATAAAATTCATATTTGAGTAGATCTGAATTTTATGAATTTTTAGAAATTTGAATCGTTCAAATCGGAGTTGAAACGCAAAAGTTATAACCGTTTGAAGTTTGAATCAAAATCTGAAATCATTAATTCGAATTAATAAATCATTTTCTTTTTCGGAAATTAATTATTGCGTCAGTGAGGACACGTGGCAGCCTCTGATTGGGCGGCTGACGTCAGTCGGCTCATGGGCTCAGCCCACGGCTTGGCTTGGTCCACCGTGGACTCGGTCCACGGCTCCATGTGTCGCCGACAGGTGGCCCCCTCGGGTGACGTCGTTGCTGACGTCAGCGGGGCTCAGCCCACGGTGCTGACGGGTGGGACCCACTGTGACGTCATGGGTGACATCACTGCACGGTTGGGGTGGCCGGCGGCGTCGCGGGCCCGTCTTGGCGACGCGGTGCGGTTGCGGCTTAGCCGCTGACACGCGGGCCCGGCGTGTCAGCGTCCGCCGCTGCGGTCGTCTTTGCCGCGGCCGTGGCGGTCGGCCTTCCTGGGCCAGCGTGCACGATCTCGGCCGTTGATTCGAAAATCAACGGCCCAGATTAGATCGGCTTTCACGCCGTTTGGGTTAACGCGTTTGATCTGGACCGTTGGATCTAGATCCAACGGTCGAGATTGGATCTGGGATTTTGGAACGGGATCTCACCGACGGTGACGTGGCGCAATCTGGACCGCTTGATGAAGATCCGACGGCTAGCGTAGCTCAAGTCCGGCGATGGCGAAGCGGCGCGCTGGTCACCGGCGCAGGGACGCATTTACCTAGCCGACAAGAGCCGCGGCGCTCGGCGAAGTGAGAGGTCCTCCGACGCGGCTTGACCTCCGGTTCGGATCGACCTCAACGGCGCGGAGGGCGGCGACGGCGGCGAATAAAGATTTAATCATGCGGCGGAGCGCTACGGCAACTACGGCGAGCGATTGCGGCTAAACGACGGCGGCTCAGGCGACGTTGTCTAGGGCTACGGGTGCGCACGGAAGTCGGCGTCACGGCACGGGTGGCGGCGCAATAAATAGGGCCCTCAGCGTCCGTGAAACGCACGGAAACCGAGGCCCACTCCGTTGCGGCGGCAGAGTCCGGCGGCGACTCGGAGAGGGTGACGTGGCACGCGCACAGCCGTTGGATCAAGATCCAACGGTGCATGGGTTTGGGTTCGGGTCTGGCTCGGGCGAGCTGGCTGGCTCGGTCGGGCTCGGGCTCGGGTGACGTGGCTCAATCGTGGCCGTTGGATCTGAATCCAACGGTCACGCGGTTAGGGCTCGGCCGAGTGGGTTCGGTCGAGTCACGTGGCTCGGGTCGGACTCGAGTCTGACTCGGGTTCGACTCGGTCGGATGAACAGTACTTGACCCGACTCGATTTTCCAGCGATTTAATATTTAAAATAATTTCCAGTAATTTATTTAATTCAAGAAAAATAGCAAAATACTCAGAAAAATTCCAGAAAAATTCTGGAAAATATTTTAGTGCATTTGGGACTCAAATAAAATATTTCCAACAAAACTTTATTTGAAAATTTAATTTCTTTAATTATTTCAATATGGAATAAATTCAAATTAAATCCAAATAAATTCCAGAAAATTCCAAAAATTCACAAATGTGCAAAATAATATTTAATTTCATGAAAAGCAAAAATTGGGGTGTTACATGTCATGGCCGTCGTCATGGCGGCTATTGCTCCGGTTGTGATTGACGTCGAAGCTCTCGTAGTCATCGTCGCAGTGGTGCTGTTCCTCATCTTCTCACTCTCGCATCCTAGTGGTAAGGTCTTGGCGGAGGTCGCGGTAGATGGTTAGGCGCGCGTCCGCATCACGGTGGGACTTCTGCCGACTACTTTCGTCCCGACTGCGGGCAGTCCAACTGCTGGCAGTCTGAGTGGTTGTGCTTGTACGGGGGTTAGTCGTCACCACCTGATCTCGTTGGTTGTGTTGAATTGCTGCCGCCGTTACCATGGCCTTGACTTGGGCCATGATTGAGGCGGCGGGCTGTCGACTTCAATCATTGGGTCGAAGGTGTTGAGAAGTGTCTTAGAGGTGACAATATTCGACTACGGTGTATGGAAAATGGATTGGCTCCCCATTCTGGCATGCAGGATATCTTCATTGACATTGCGGCCTCGGGTTTAGAGAGACCGAGTGCGCGCCCCTTGGGCTTCACGACGAAGACAATCTGCCTCCACTACTCCTTCGGCATCCCGCTGGCAATCCGAGTCGGAGCATTCGTCCTCGATCACGCAGATCCCCTAGAAATCGTGGGGGCTCCCATGTTGCTTTCCAGTTCACCACATCCGAGTCGGGGAGTGGACCTCTAGCGCACTACTTGTGAGTAGATGGCCGTGGCCTTCCCCGATCTGACCGGGAAACCAAGAGAAACGCCATTGGAGTCCTCTCCAGATCGGATCTGATCGGAGTCCGAAGGGCAGTCAAAGGCCCTTCCAGATTGGTTCTGGTCTGGGTCCGAGAGAGCCAGTCTGTACAGAAAATGGATTGGCTCCCCATTCTAGCATGTAGAATATCTTCATTGATGTTGTGGCCTTGGGTTTGGAGAGACCGAGTGCGCGCTTCTTGGGCTTCACGACGAAGATGGTTTGCCTCCGTTGCTCCTTCGGCATCTCGCCGGCAATCCGAGTCGGAGAACTCGTCCTCAATCATGTAAATTCCCCGGAAAATATGGGGGCTCCTTGTGTTGCTTTCCAGTTCACCGTATCTGAGTTGGGAAGTGGGCCTCTGGCGTACAACTCGTGAGTAGATGGTCGTGGCATTCCTCGATCTGAACGAGAAGCCGAAAGAAACGCAATTGGAGTCCTCCCTAGATCTGATCTTATCTGAGTCCGAAGAGCAGTCGGAGACCCTCCTAGATTGGATCTGGTCTGGGTCCGGGAGAGCCAATTTGCCGAGTTCGTCGGCAAAGAACCTTAGGCTCTCGAAGCAAAAAATCTGGCCAGGAGCGAAGGTGGTGTTGATGTCGTTGAAGGAGGCCATCAAGCTTGACGAGATTGGTCCTAGCGCTCTATGCGCGGATCCAAACTTGATGGTAACACAAGACAAGGGTTTATACATGTCCAGGCCCTCGACAGTGGAGGTAATACCCTAATCCTGTGTTATAGGATTATGAGCAGTATGCTTCTTACGTATTGTGTGTCTAGTATCTGTTGTGTTTCTAGGGACCCCCACCCCCCTTATAAAGGGAAGGAGCGGAGAGTCCGAGTTGGAAACAAGGGGGGAATCCCCAATAATTACGAGATAGGTTCTATGTCTAACTCTTCCCACAAGCAATGCTAGTTTCTGGGATTACAATCATATCTTTCCTAATGAAGATCGGTTGCTATCTTCTACTACTCCTTGTTGGATACGGCGAAGGTAGCCCGGATAGCATTCGACCTTGGGCCACTGGTTCGGCCCATCCCCTTTTGGCTGGTTTTTGCAGCCCGCCATGTAGATACCCAGGGTCCACGTATTCCACACTTATCATAGGTCTTTTCAAATCCAACTTAAAAATCACCCCATCCATTTTTTTCGTATGCAACTCATGAATTGTTTCATTAAGAATAATCACGCCATCCATTACATTCCTGCCTAGCATGAAAGCCATCTGCGTAGGATGAACAACATTTTTAGCCACATCTATGATCCCGTTAGTGCCAACCTTAGTAAAAAATATGAAAACTGACATTCAAAAGGTAAATTGGTCGATAATGTTGTACTTTCTTCGTATCTATATGTTTTGGCAAAAGTGTGATTATTCCAAAGTTCAGCCTGAAAAGTGGCAAGACTTCATTGTGTACATGATAGAATATGGCCAGTAAATCATTCTTAATGACTTCCCAAAATACTTGCTAAATTCGGCCAGGAATCCATCCAGACCAGGTGCTTCGTTTTGTTCCATTTGACAAATTGCCACCCTCACCTCTTTCTCAGTGAACGCCTACGTGAGGAGATCATTCTCTAGAGATGAAACTTGTGGGATATCATCCCGGCGAGATTCAATCATTGAATAATGATTGTTATCTGGGGTCAAAAATACCTTTATAATATTTGGTTATATATTTCTGAAGATGTACTTTCCCAACTATTATTCCCTCATCTTGCTCGAGTTGGAAAATTCGCTATTTCCTATGCTTACCATTTGCTACTAAATGGAAGTACTTAGTATTATTATCCCCCTCAAGAATATGTTTCACTTTTGCTCTTTGGTACCATTTAATTTCCTCCTCACGTAACAACTAAGCGAGCCTATGAGCAGAGTGTTGTTTTAGGTTAATGTCCTCATTGGAAAGCCCAGTAAGCTTTGATTTCTTATCAATGTCATCAACAATATGAATTAGTTCTTTCTTTTCTTTCTTGTTAGTTCCACTAGTGGTTTTAGCTCAGCCCCTTAATTTTTGTCATAGACTTCTGATCTTAAATTGCCATCTATCAATAGATGTGCACCCTCGTTGCTCATTGTGCCAACATTCTGACACCATTTCAAAGAAGTTGTCCCTAGAGAGCCATCCAAGTTTAAATTTAGACGTTGGTTGGTTCTCTGTGTGGAAAGCTACTCCAGTATTGAGCAAAAGCAGAGTATGATTAGAAAAGGATCTTCTAAGGGCATGAACAGTGACCAAAGGGAACTTCTGTTCCCATTATGTACTCATTAGTACCGGATCAAACTTTTCAAAAGTTGGATTTTTCCATGGTATTTGCCCATGTAAACCGGCGACCAGACAATTCAATCTCTCTTAGATCCAAACTGTTAATAACAACATTGAATAAGAAAGGCCATCCGGGATCGAAGTTGGCCTTATTCTTCTCATCTTGTCTATTGATCATGTTAAAATCACCCGTATAAATATAGGTAATGATTCCTTGTTACAAACATGGACAAATTCAATAAATTTTTTTCCTTTTAACTGGGGTTGTGCTGCACCATAAATAGCCACTAGAATCCATTGGAAACCATAACTCTTATTTCTCAAGTAAAACTTTACATAAAAGTCTTCTTCGCCAATGGAGCTATATCGAAAGAAGTCAATTTAACTCCCACTAAGATTCCCCCTGATTGCCCACGGGGCGGCATACAGTGCCACAGAAATACTTGTACACCACATAGGTGATTTAGAGTAGAGGTAGAAAACTCACTCTTGCCCGTTTCAAGGAGTGCAACAAAATCAATATGTTGCTCCTTAACTAATTCTGAAATGTATCTGTATTTAGCCAAGTCACCAAGACATCTGCTATTCCAGAAGACACCTTTCATTTCTTTACTGTCCTTGGTGGGTGACCCATCTGAGCTTTTGTCTTTACAACGTTGGATTTATTTTTGTGACATATTACATATTGATCACTACATAAGTGATCCTTTCGCTTGTCCAAGACTTCATCAGTTAAATCACTACATAAGTCATTGAGGGTAGCAATATCAAGAGATTCTTGATCCACATCCTCCGTAATATGATGAGTAAGTCGATGGTTATGAGATTTTTTTCATTGATACATTGAAACGGTCCACTTCTATAGTCTTAATAACTTTAATCGACCTTGCAACATCATCCTTAATTTTTCCTAAATAAATACCAACTTTATGTAATTGTGAAGATACACGAGTATCGAAAAAAGGAAGAAAAAAGTGGTAAGATTGCCTTCGGGAGCTACCAAATTGCGAATAGAAACCGTGTAATTGGACTTCTCCAAAATATCCAAATCAGCCAACGCCACCCCACTTGGCATGACAGGGGTGTTCAACCTCACACACTTGCGTGGTCCGATGGGTAGGGAATGGGTAGAAGTAAGAACAGCGAGAGGTCCCATCACCTCACACGCCAAGGGATACTTGGCATTCTCCACAGTTATATTTGTGACCTCACTGACACTTCTATCTGTAACCTTCAACACATTTTCACTGACAACATTGTTGGCAAGAATAGCAGATACTTTTTGTTTGGCAACAATAGCACCGAATGCATTTTCTGCAATCTCAACAAAACTAGGTTGACTGGCAACAGTACCACCGAGAGGATTTTTGGCAATATTAGCATGTAAATTCTGTTCGGCAACAAAAACCACCGAGATCAGGAAGGAGCTGATCAGCAGAAGCATTAATTAGCTGATCTATTGCCTCAGTATGGACCACATTAAGGTCAGCCGAATGGGTATATGTAGAACCAGATTGCCCAACATAATTAGCATCAGGAACTTGTTCGGCTGAGACATAAAGCAGATCACTACTAAGAGCATCAATGATATCAAGGGAGAACTGATCTGAAAAATCCTGTTGGGCAACAATACCACAGAGAGTAATTTCTGCAATATCAGCAAACATAGTCTGATCAGCAACAGTACCATTGAGAGGATGATAGGCAATAGTAGCATATATATGCTATTCAGTAGCAGAACCATCTGTAGGGATTCGATTGGCTACAACATCACCGGCAGCTGCAACCTGACCATCCTGATCGACGAAGCAGTAGATTCAACCAGTTTGATATTTGTAGCAACCACAGTACCACCGAACGGATAAAGGAGTTGATTAGATGCATTAGTATGAACAACATTAGTGTTAGCCAAGTAAGAAAATGCAGAAACAGTGTGTACATCACCATTAGCATCAAAATCTTGTTCGTATGACTCCTCATGCACATCACAACTATGAAATTCAGTGACATGAGGGGGGGGGGGGGGGGGTTGATCTGCAGCATCTTGTTTTGGCTATTGCATCATGGACATGACCACCGAGAACACCAGAAACACCAAGAAGATGTTCAGCTGCAGGTAAGACTAGGGATGGAACTGGTACGGATATTTTCCGACCGACCGACCGACCGAATTGATTTGGATGATGATTTGGATAGTTTCACAGATATCCAGTTGATTTCTCGGATAAGGATATGGATACAGATAATTTACATGGATACGGATACGGATATGGAACACTGATTATCCGATGGATACGGAATATCCGAGTTTTTGTTCGGATAATATCCGAATATGACATACGGATATTATCCGAATAACACGTTTCAGAATAACACATTAACAATTTAACATGTTTAACTGTTTCAGAGACTGGAGTCTGCATTGGATGACAAGATATAATGTGTTCATGTGTGCTAGATGCTAATTTGGAGATATTTGGGTAAAGGTGGTACAGAAATTGGCAAGTGGCGTTTCAGGAGGGCTACTTAGGATTCAGCAGCATATGCTAGCTGCAAATCATTTGGTTCAATTATTGCAATGGGGTACATTGTTACCCATAGAGTCACATGTATGACAAGCTAGGGATAAAAAGGCCAAAAAAAAAAAGACAAACAAATATATTTCTTTTGGAATTTTGAATTTAAATTTGGACCGATTTTTGAAGAAAAAATTGAAATTGGATTTTAAAATATCCGACTAATATTATTCGTATCCATGTTGATTCCGATCCGTATTCGATCTGTATTCGTAACCGATATTATCATATATAATTCGTATTCGATTCTGTATTCGACACTATTCGCATTCGATTCTGTATTCGATAAAAAATACGGATACGAATATGAATAAGACGATATTCGACCGTATCCGATCCGATCACATCCCTAGGTAAGACCTGTTGTGGTGACACACACAATTAGCCCAGGGTAACGACAATAACCACTGCCATTACACTAAAATAATCACATGAATTTTGGCATACTAACTAATCAAAACATCGAGCGCATCCGATATTTTATCAATTAGTACATCGTGATTAGAGTGTTGCAACAAAACAATAATTAGGGACTGAATGTAAATATATTACAAACCAAGCCACACAGAGCTATATGTTCAATACCATAATTATACATTGGATCCAAATACAACAAAAATATAATACAGAGATACTAATTATACCAAAAGACTGACAAAGCCGATGCACAGCTACTCATCCCTTCTATCCCTTCTGGTAGAACTCGGCTACCTCGTCAAACCAACAAGACGCTTGAACATTAGAGCCATAGTTTAGCAAAGGGGGATTTAGTAAGAGTAAGTACTAATGTACTCAGAAAGCACTATTAACAAAATGCAATAGATGAATTTTTCCTCAAATTGTTCCTCTCATGTTCATCCAAGTCCACTTTCTCTTAAAATCCATTTCTCATAAAATAGAGTTTTATTAGGAAAGTTGTGTGATGATTTTAATTATCATAAAAAATGCTACTAGCACTCATATAAGAGACAGACTTAGCTTCCGTAGCCTCTAATCCAGGAGACAGGCATGAATTCATGATTTTAACCTTGTGCAGGTTCGTTCCACTTTACCCAAAGTGACTAGTCCAGTATACCAGTTGCAGTGGTATACCAATGTGACTAGTCCATTATACCCATCCTGTGAGGCCCCAGAATGTTTATCACTAGTCTAGTATTAGATCTCAAACCCTGGTAGCCAACGAGTAGTGGTATCCTTGACCGCTCCCCACTACCCTCAGCATACCAGTTGTACCATGCTACTGCAGCTACACTAATACTCCCCTCGGATTTAAATATAACGCCTAATCAACTACAACTGATTTCTGTGTCCTTCACTAGGACTCCCGGTATACCCAGCTTCACACTCCTAGTTAACTACCTAACCACCAATGTGGAGATCATAATACATTTCCAGGGCAACATTTTCTGATCGATTTTACACACTATGGTTCATACTGTAATACGGCTCATTACTTGAGTGTTAGTTATTCATCCTTATATCATAACATATATAGAGGACCCCGCCGGCTATTCCTATCTCATCGGCGCCCTCTACCCACCATATTAAACATACACTAACTAATCCATTCACTAGATGACTAGTCCAATACCACATCCAATTATCAATCCATCCATTCTATTCTCAATCCATACTATCCATCTGAATTCGATTTAAAGTTTTATTTGCAATATAAATTTTTCCATGCAGTGATGTAATTTAATGAAAGCATTGGAAAACCTTTAATAAAACATGATGAAAGAAGCTTGCCTGAATTCTGGTAAATATAATCGTCCTCGCTCCTCTATTGCTATTGTACTCTACTACCTTACTTGTGCTTTTGAGTGCTTGGCTCAGTTCTGATCTGGAGAAGATGATGATGTTGGTGAGGTACTGGTGAAGGAGTGGTTGAGGTTAGGTCTCGATCTGGTACCTCATACAGCTGCTCCTTGCTTGGCCTTCTCCTCCTTTCTCCTTGCTGTCTTAGCTTCGGTTGGTTCCTTCTAGTTCAGCTCCTCCTCTTGGTTCTAGCTTCGGCTGGGGCTTCTTAGGCTGGCTCTTGCTCGGTTGGAAATGGGGAAGAGAAGAATGGCAGGCTGTTGCTGGTTCTCGGGTGGAAGTGGGAAAGAGTGTGAATGAGTTGTGCTGGTGCTCGGCTGTGTGAAAAGAGAAGAGGGAAGTGAACCACTATAGCATTTGATCTTATCCTTTCTACTATGCCATTTTCACCATTCTACCCTTACCATTTTACCAAGCTACCAAGGAAAGCTTGGCCCTCATGCACATCATTGTTTGCTTGGAGAATAAATGCCAATTGTGCTCTCAATTAGATGCTAATGCCTTTGTTTGCTTAATTGGAAATTTTAGGGTCCTTACACCTGTTCCATCTGTTGAACCCCCACCTTCTTTGCCGAGAGCAATGGAACATCCTGTGATGTTTGTATATTGGATGATCCCTCTTTTGAAGTTTTAGAGCTTTTACTTTCCCTATTCCGCATATCCACATCTTCATCCATTTGTTGCTTATATTTTCCTTCATCCTCTCCATCGGGCTGATAAGTGGATGGATGTATATTTTGGTTAGATGAAACTATGCTAAAAGATTCTGAGATAATACTTTCCGCTTTCAAACATTCCTGCTTTGTTTTATTAGAATGTGGAATTTTTTTTTGAAACTAAGGGCAAGAGCTCTACCATTCATTTCAGAAAAAAAAGAGAGTAAAACAATAGCTTAGAGGAAAATACAATGCTAGAGGAAAATACAACATTCCGACATGGAAACCCCCAAACACAGCAATTACACCATCAGAACCAACACCTCCTGGAGGCCCTCACCCACCACCATCATGACCCACGAACACATACACAATCAAGCTGAACAACATCAATGCCGCGAACCAAAGACACTGAAATGCCTAGAAAATTTCAAACAAGAAATCAAAACCCTAATTTGAACCTAATCGAGTTTATTGGAGTTCAATCGCTATTAATTCGTTCTTAATCCCGTTCTTGGAGTTGGGGTTGGATGGGAGTGGGTGAAGTTGGACTTACCTTGGAACCTCCGCTCTGACCGGTCCAACCGGCGCACTCGCTGGTCGTCGTCTCCACCGGCTCCCATCGCGTCATCCTCCCCGCGACCGGTCTGCGCACGCGCGTCACACCCGTCCCATCTTCTCCGCTTGCGTCGGCCTCGTGTCGGCCGTGCCGCCTCGTCACCTCGCCATCCCCTCCACTGCGTCGCCTCCTTTCGCCTGCCCCTGAGCCATCGCCTCACCGGGTCGTCACCCGCCTCGGGACCTCGCACTACCCGCCCCGGTCGCCTCTACCGCGTCACGGCCCCGCCAGCCTCCTCGCCGCCCGCGGCGCCCCCATGCTGCGCGCGGCTATAAAGCTCGCGCCGCGCCCGCCTTCGCCTCCCCATCTTCCTCGATGAGAACCCTCCCTTTTTGTCTCCCTCCCTGGCCAAACCCCACCGCCACCCTCATCTCCCTTGACTCCGGTCCCCCTCGCTCGCCTCACCGCCACCACCTAGCCCGCTCGAATCCCTAACCCTAGCCCTAACCCTAACACCAACCCTTCCTCTCCCCGCCGCCCTCTCATCACCCCCAGCCCCGACCGCCCTCGCCTTCATCGCCCTCGGCTTCACCCGCACCGTCGCCTCGCTCACTCGCCACTGCCGCCGCCCCCAAATCGCCAAACCCTAACCCTCCCTTTCCTCTGCTCGATCGATCTCTGTGTCCCTCTGCGCCCAGGGCCCACTGGGCCACTTTGCCGTAAGCCGCGCTCACTACTGGCCCACCTGTCGGCCTCGCCCCTCTCACCGCTGCCCGGGCCCCACCTGTCAGGTGGCCAGTCGCGCGAATTGGGCTGGCCTAGTTCTCGCCCACACACGCGCATGGCCCGCAGGCCGCTCGGTCAGTTGGGTCGTGCCCCGAACGTGGCCCAGCACTGTTTTTCTTTTTCCCCTTTTCTTTTCGGGATTAACTAATCCAAAAAAAATCCTTTTTAATATTCCAAAAATTCGAAAAAATCCCCGAAAAGTCCAAAAATAGCCGAAATACACTATCCTAACCGTTTCGATCCACTGAGTCCAAATACGGCATCCGTTTTGCCATTTGAAGTCTACAAAATTCCAATATGCCCAAAAAACCCTCAAACCCTCCTCCGGCCCTTTTCTCTCTCGAACCCTTTTTCGTTTTTCGTTTTTCTTGTTTTTCTCTTTTCTTTTCTTTTCTCTTTGTTTTATTCGTTTATTTATTGCTCGCTTGTTGTGTGCTAGATCCGAGCAATTGTTGGAACCCGTCCCGGAGCGGTGCGAGGAGCCGGAGCAGGAGCAAGACGCGATCGGCACCGAATTCGACTACGTCGACAATGACCTAGGACTTCCCCTCGCCTCGCAAGGCAAGCCGCACTCCTTGAACATGTTGAACCCATAATAATATTATAGTTTTAATTATTTTTATATTGCATTATGTTAGTATGTTAAAATGCTAGAAATGTTTATTTTAGAATGCCATGATGACCTAGTTAGTACCTAGCTTGATTAAAGACCCACTTTGTATTGTTGTGACATATTTCCCTTGCAAACCCTAGACTTAGCTACTGAACCTCGTATGCTAGTAGTTAATTAATTAGTTGAACGTTAAAGGTTTTGCATATTAAAATAAAACCATCAAGCGGCAGGCTTGATGTAGAATATGTTCAAAATGTGCCACGGTGAGAGGACTTTGGCGGGCAAACCACTAGATGGCTACGTACCCGAACCTCAACCGATGACGAGGCCAATGTGTGTGGGGAGGATTGTTGGTTTGAAATTGGCTAAGTCTTAGGTATAATTTAAGTAATCACAACCTTGGGTAAAGTAAATAACTTAGATCCCGCTCAACCACAAGTTGGATCGATCAGCCTCGTTGACTCGATCCAACCTGGCTCGGTACTTGAACTCCCCCTTGGAATACTTATAGGATGGAGGTTCCATACTGTGTGCATTGGACAGTATGCCCGCGGGCCGAATGGGGTGGAATGGAGGTTGACCGGTGGAGTCACCTGCCGATTCTCACAATGGTAGATACCCTCAGTATCGGATCGTGCATCCCACTATGGCCCATAGGACCTGAGTACTGTGTGGTTTTAAGAACTACCAGGTAAGTGCTAAAGAGGGGTAGTTTAATAAAAAGCTTTGATAATCTCGGCCCGGCCGCATGCATTTAAGTTGCATGTTTGTAGCGCTTGGCATTAACGGCTGTAGAGATCTTATGGGTAAAGCTGAGCAACTTTGTAAAGTCATATTTAAATGGTATTCGAATACGCCGTGCTTCTGGTAAACGAAGTTAAGTTTGAATTGGGGTGAATCCCGTAACCTAACCCAAGTAGACTTGTTATTTCCAACTTGATGTAACGATGAACTTGTGAAAACTCAAAATTTGCTTATTTCTACTACGTATGGTTTGTGTTTCAAATGTAAAAGGATATTGCAAATAAAACTGCATCCACAATTATAATAACCCTATTGACATTCCCTTGTGAATATCCCTGCATGTAATATTCAGAATTCATGTGTGGTTTGTTGAGTACTGTTGTGTACCCAGTCTTATTTTTCAACCTATTTTAGAGTTTGAAGACGCAGGAGAATTCCAGAAGATCGTAGATGGCGAAGCAGTCTGGTTTTTAGGGTTCTTTTTCTGTGCTCGGGCCTTGCCTGTGTGGTCTTTTGGTAATGTAATAATTTGAAGCTCACCGCTTCCTTTTGTAAACTCTGGCCGTTAGGCCTTATTTGTATTAAAACAGCTGTTTCATCCTTATACTGGCAATGTACGACTCGATTCCCGACAGCTAATCTTTCTGGGTAGTTGTTACGGATTTAAACGCACCCCTGAAAAGAACGGTCCGTCACACACACCCTGATGTTCACAACACAATGTACCAACCAACGTTTTAAAATTTGAAATAAGGGCAAGAGCTCTACCATTTATTTCAGAAAAAAGAGAGTAAAACAATAGCTTAGAGGAAAATACAACGCTAGTAGAAAATACAACATTCCGACATAAAAACCCCTAAAGACAGCAATTACACCATCAGAACCAACACCTCCTGGAGGCCTTCACGCGTCACCATCATGACCCACGAACAGATACGCAATCAAGCTAAACAACATCAATGCCGCGAACCGAAGACACCCTGATGTTCACAACACAATGTACCAACCCTGTACCTCCTAAAGCATATATCTCCTACAACACTGTACCTCCGTCTCTGAACATCACCTCCTTATGACGTGCACCCACGCCGCCGCGGAGCAGCATATTTGCTCCTACGAAGCTTAATTCTGGATCACTCGTCTCTGTCATGAGACACGACGCTTAACCACGCAAGAAGCAGTGTGGAAATATCTGGTAGGACGGTCTTCGTGGGTGCACTGACCAGTAAAACCTTCCCAAATGGCAAGCTGGAGAGCCCGTCGACCGGGATGGATAGAGAGAGGGGGAGACCCGGTTTTTGGACCTAGAGAGAGAGAGAGAGAGGCGCCCCGATTAAATGACTAAATGAGTCGAAGAGAGAGTGGTAAAGGCAAGCAACGACACGACACGACACGACATTGACTAGGAAGGCGGTGTTGGACGCTGGCACCCGCTGCTTGAATGTCAGTCATTTCACGCCGCTCTGTAAGAAACTCGTCCACACGTCGGCCGCTAATGGGGCGCTTGCAGATGGCAGCGACTAACGACCGCGGAGGTCTCGCAAGTCTGCGGGAGCTGGAACCAATGTCTTCGATTCCACGCGGTCAACACGAGGATGATGCCCTCTTGTGTATGCAGTGTGTGGCATGGGACAACAGACCGGTCGCGCGCATGGTACATGGACGAGCCCGTTACATCATGGACTTCGTCTTCTTTTTGGTTCTTCCCCCAGCAGAGGCTGCAGCTTATGCGAGAACGGAAGATTGGATGCAGATATATGTATCGGTTGCCGACAGGTCGGGACGGTCTGTCTGATTAAACTTATAAGATATATGCTTTAATAATTCTAATGCAACATTAGTGTGATGTTCCCTCTTTACCTTTATAAATATTCATCTTTGTTTTATATTTTTTTACCTATACTCCCTCTGTCCCACAAAGAATGCATTTCTAGTATTCAAAATTTGTCCCATAAAGAGTGCATCTTTAGTCTATAGGGCCCAGCTGTAAGAGCAAGGTTAATAATAGAGCCCATGGTGGGCTTTATAGTGTTGCCATGTCACACATAGCCAACAAAAAGTCTACTCATATAATAGCTCACTCTTGATACCAGCTATACATTTAATACTTCCTCTCACAAAGTGTCTTGGAGTCCGTGAGCAGCTCACTTTAAGCTGGCTACAAGTAAGCAGCCCGCTTTCTTTCTCTCTCCATTTCTCTCTCTTCCACCTCATCACAAATCTGATGTGTCACTTCTTGCAGCCCGTCTACATCACCTTATAATACTTGCTCTAAGTGTATGCATGCTCATTTAAGTGCCTGTGGAAATCGAAGCATCAGCATGCTTGTGTATGGAGTAATGAGGGTCATATTGGTCATTTACCTTGCACACTAATCTGTCTTAAAAAACATAGAAATGCACTCTTTGTGGGACAGAGGGGGTATGCTTTAAATATAGTGTTTAGTGAAAATAATTAAAAATATATAATTATTTCAACACAATTTTTTTATATGCTAAAAAAATGTCTTATGGATTTGAACGGATAAGTCATTAATTAGTCTTGGATTTCACACTGCTTCCACCCAGCCCACTGCAAGTAGACGAAAACTTTGCCGTGTTATTCGAACGCAGTGTACTGTCAAAACTCGTCAGCATGGCGCAGTTAGCTTACAAACAGTTCGCAGCCACAACTGTGGGTGCCATGGGGCGCTTGCTTGTTTAGGTATCTCGTCCGCGAGAAAATTGGTACCCGACCAGATGGGTCCGGGTCTGAGTCCGAATTTGAAATTATGGGTATTTTTGGTCGGGTCCGGGTCTCGATCCGGATTTGGGTACAAATATAGACCTGTGGGTATAGTAGACCCGGATCAGCAGCGATGGAGGTGCTCAGCTCCAGCCGCTTCTATTTGGTTTTCCCCCAACCTCCTGAAATCGCCACGGCCACGCTGCCACACCACTCCCTCCCCCCGCGGCGTCCTCCAGTGGCGACGCGGAGCAGCAGCGATAGAGGTGCTCAGCTCCAGCCGTTTCTCTAGGGTTTTCCCCCAACCTCCTGAACCCCGTATCCAAGCCGCTGAAGCCCCCGCGCTGACATCGCCTGCAAGACCTAGGCTCCATCCCTACTGATGCTGCAGCGCTCTCGTCCTCACCGCCACCAGAGTGGCCGCCCTCATCTCTCCCTCGACTCCTTGCCGCCGCGTTGCACGGCGGACGCACGGGGGGAGAGCTCTCCAACCTCGCAGCGGTTGCAGGCGGGGGAGCCGAGATAGGGACGCTGCTGATGAGCACGACGACGACGGCGGTGACCAAGGCGCGGGGAGCCCGTACCTCCTTCGTGGAGCTGCGGTGGGACCTATGAATGTTGTTCAGCTCCGGGGAATGCCGTCCTCGCACTCCGCGCTATGCACAGCGCTCATCGCCTTCGTCGCGCTCTGCCATGGCGTCAACGAGGCGCCACCAGGAGGGAGGGGAGGAGCCGTCGGGTCCAGGTCTAGGTCCATACAGGGTTACAAATCTCGTTTTGAATAAAATTTCGGAGGTGCCCGAAATCTGAAATCTCGCCGAGATTTCGGAAATTTAAATCAAATCCGGGGGGAATCTAAAATTCAAATTTTAAATCCGGTTTTTTTCTACCGAGAAATCCGAGATTTCGGTTCAAAAACCGAAATTTCGCCGAGATTATCCGAGATTTCGGTAAAATTCAACTAAACAGAAAATGGTTCAAACGACGTCAAATTTTTTTGAAATTTTGGTCAGACATGGAAATGATTTGAAGAATCCAATCCGGTCAAACTCCGGTCAAATTCGGTCAAATTTTGATCAAATTTTGGTCAAAAAAACCGAGATTTCGGTCCATTTCACCGAAATTTCGCCGAAATTATAGGGTACTGTAGCACATTAAAATTTTTTTTAGGGTTTTTAATTTCGGCGGGATTATGGAACTCGGGGGGGGTCCGAAAACCGAAATTTCGCTGAGATTTCGCGGGATTTCGGCGAGAATTTGAACCCTGGGTCCATATATGGACCCGTAGGTGCTTTCGGGTCCAGGTTCGGGTCTAAAATTCAGGTCTCGGGTTCGGATCCAGGAAGACAGGACCCGGAGCTACCCGATCCGATTGCCATCCCTATTCAAATCCGATTATTTTTTAACCAAGATTTTCTAGATATTGCCGAGATTTGCCGAAATCTCAGTGAGTTTTAACCGAATAAAAATTAGTTCAAAAATCGTCAAAAAAGTTTGAAATTTTTTGTAGATGGTTCCGACACATCACTAATATCCTCATAAAAATTTCATATGATGATTAATCCTGAGAAATTTTTAAAAATTTAAACAGTGCTACTCTTCTAATAAAAATGCTAACGACAAATTTCAACCGAATGAAAAATGGTGAAAACCACGTTACAAACTTTTGAAATAAAATTTGGATGGTTCTGACACATCCATAATATTCTCACAAAAATTTTATATGATGATCAAGCTTGAGGAATTTTCAAAAATTCGGACAGTGCTACTGAAGACTAAGTGGCAAATTTCATTCGAATGAAAAATAATTCAAACCATATTAGAAAATTTTAATAATTTTTGTAGATGGTCATGATGCATCACTAATGCTCCCATAAAATTTTCATATAATGACCATGCTTGAGAAATTTTTAAAATTTTTGACAACCGAGGTACTTAATTTATGACCGCGAGAATTAATGTGCATAGGCTAACTGGATGATCTACTGATTATGCCACATAAAAAATGACATGAAGAATCCAATCCAATAAAAATCCGATCAAATCCGATCAGATTTTGGTTAAATTTACCGCTATCTCACCGAGATTTTAGGTATTGTAGCACTTTGAATTTTTAATGATTTTTTTGGGATTATGAAACTTGAGGAGGTCCAAAATCCGAGATTTAACTAAGGTTTCACGAAATTTCACCGGATTTTGATCCTTGGTACTGCTGGCTTGCCAGGCCTGGCCACACATTCTCGAAGTTTCAAAAGTGAGATTTTACTGAGATTTCGCGAAATTTCACGGGTAAGTAACCACTCACATCCCACTTTTGAAACCTTGCCTGGCCTGGTCACACATTCATGAAACTGCGTTGCAACGGTGATCAGTGACAAAATCTGAGAGCTTAAGTGAAGAGAGTATTTGTATATATCATCCTCTTAATATGAAGCACAATTTTTAAAGCAAGTAAAAGGTAATTAATTACAATCTATCATTTATCTATCCGTTAATATTTGTAAAAAAAATTAAATAGTAATGTATAAAAGCAAAAGTGAACATTGCAACTTTAGTTGCTCTAAATTCATAATTACATAATATGATCAAACGGTAAAGGTACAATCTCAAAGTAAACATTGTAAGAAGTTCCATTAAATCAATATTTAAACCGTAGAATGACATGGAATGGTTAGCTCACTGTGGTCAAATTGGATACCAAAGAGGTCACTATCACTACTACAAATAATAACATCACGGACGGTTCAGAACCGTCATCACAGACGGTTTTCTGAACCGTCTGTGACCATGTGTCAGTGATATAACAGCATATCACAGACGGTTTGGCCACCGTTTGTGATATAAAGATCACAGACGGTTCTAGTTAGAAACCATCTGTAATATTATAGTTCTGTGATATTACAACATTATACTATAACATCACAGACAGTTTCTAACTAGAACTGTGTATGATTCTCTTTTTTCCTACACCCCTAGCAGAACTTCCATTATTAGTATATGTTGTTCGAAATTTTCTTCTACTTAAATATTTCTGCAACGGCATTTATAAGATACAACCGGTTATATATATTTTGATTGAATATCTAAACATCATAGATGCATCAAGGTAATACCTTGTCTAATCAAGATCATCTTAAAATATGAACAATTGTAGCGCTTTCATTTCTTTTCTTATTATAATGTTGATGGATTCTAAGGAAAAATCCATTTCGTTTCATAGCTCATTATGAACGCTGTCATGCTCTGATTTATCGCTTCCACTTCATCCTTTTCCTCGAATGAGAATAGCATTATCCCCAAACGAGAATAGCATAGGCAGCCTAGCTTTTTCAATTATAGAGTTCATTAATTCATTGTATAGAGTTGATTAAGTCATCATATAAATTAATCAACTCTATACGATGAGTTAATCAACTCTATACGATGAGTTAATGAACTCTATAATTCAAGAAGCAAGACTGCCTATGCTATTCTCATTCGAGGATGAGGATAAAGTGATAGCGATAAATCAGCGCATAACACTTTTCAGGACGAACTGTGGAATGAAATGGATTTCATCTTAGAATCCATTAATATTGTAATAAGAAAGGAGATGAAAGTACTACAAAACTTCCTATTTTTAAGATAATCCTGATCAGACAAGTTGTTGCCTCGATGCATCTAGGATGTTTAGATATTCAATTACAAAATCTATAACTAGTTGTGCCTTATAAATATTGTTGCAGAAATATCTAAGCAGATCAAAAGTTTGAACAATAAATACTAATGATGGAAGTTCTGCTGAGGGGTGTAGGAA
Source organism: Rhipidocladum racemiflorum (assembly GCA_036346355.1). Classification (NCBI taxonomy): domain Eukaryota; kingdom Viridiplantae; phylum Streptophyta; class Magnoliopsida; order Poales; family Poaceae; genus Rhipidocladum; species Rhipidocladum racemiflorum. Next base: position 38,658,388 of record CM070569.1, on the reverse strand, counting down.
AAACATTTGGTTTCATAGTTGAAGGCAAGAATGGGAAAGGTCGAAGTTGCATACCTTAGAAATCTAGACCCATCAGTTGTTTCCAACAGGATTGAAAACCTATTGAAAGGAGCACCTAAAATCTCATCTAATAGCTCACGTAAGAGTTTAGCAAGTTAACATTTAAAATGGGTTTGCATTAGATACATAAGCGTGTTAGACGTGTGTGCGTGTTAGACGTGTGTGCGTGTTAACATTTAATCGGATGATCTCGTCGTATATATTTACGCGTTTATATGTATATATGTTAGTTTAGATAAACGCCGGAATATACGTAAGCGTGTTAGACGTGTGTGCGTGTTTTTATATATATGCTAGCGTGTATATACATATATATTAGACAGCGACTTGCATGTATACAAAAATATACTAGGCTGTACGCGTGAATACATGTATACGTATTTGTAGCTATATATATGTATAGTACTGTATGTATGTGTATAAATTTGCTCATGTGTATCAAGCCGTACGACATGCATGAAATCGCTCCAACCAAACCGCAGTGCGCTGCGTGAATTGGGTATACACTGTGAACAGTGCCATGCATAGGAAAAGTGAGAAACTAGTTTGCATGTGTTAGTTTCCAGATTTTGCGAATTTTGTCTTTTTCGCTACAAATTCGTTCTAAGTCCGAATGGTATGCGACAAATTTTGTTAATTAGTAAAAATTAGTACCTTTCTACAGTAATTTTTATGAAATTTTATAATTAAATTTACACTGTTAAATTATTCGTGGGAAGTCAAAACTTGCGAATTTTGTATCTCTTAAGCTATACGTCCAAAAATTCCAAAATAAATTTTATAAATCTTAGAAAATGTTAAAATAATTATTTAGAAATTTGCATGGGGATTTTAAGCTAGTTTGATTTGTAGCATTGTTTTTGAATGTGTGTTTATACGTTGTTCCGAGTGTTTATTTGGTTCTTTATTTGCTACGCGTAGACGTCGAGTTGTGTGACACTGTCGGAAGCGAAGCTCAGGACCAAGATCAAGATCCACACCAAGACTCGCTGTTTTACGAAGGCAAATTGTGCTTTGACCATATTGTTCCTAGCTTTTGAAAATATATTTTGTTTTAAATTATGCATGTTATGTTGATTAAAATGAATAGTTCAATTTGGGATAACTAGTTAATCAACCTAATTGTTAATTTTTCACCTTTGTTAATATTATTTGTATGCCATATGTTCCATTGTCGCCTTAAGTTGGGATTAAATTGTTGGATGATATGATTGTGCCAACACGGGAGGCTAGACCGTGACTAGTTGCTTAGCTATGCTTGCGCTGATGATATTTCCAAAACAGCAAAATAATCTTGACTAATGATGAATGAACTGATTTTGGAATGCTAAGTGTGGGCTTGTCACGGATTGACGTGAAGTGTAGGAACCTTCGTGGTTCTACACGGTAACTGAAAATACTGTTGGCATGCGTTGCACAGTAGATGAACAAGGGTGGGATTGATTTAGCCCGGGGCAAGTGGTAAGAGGCTTTATGCCAGGTGGGCCTTCGTGGCACTGATAATTAATAAACGGCCTTCGTGTCCGTGGGATGAGTGTTGTGAGTTGTTTGGGTCAGGGATGAGTGATGAATGTCTTGCCCTGGATAGTTAAGGACTTAACCTTGCAAGCCTTTGAACTGAGTATTCCGTACAACCACATGGCTGAGGTGGGACAGTCTTAGTCTAGTAAGTTTCCGAAGTCTTACCTTTGATACCTCAGGGTGGCGATTACGTCGGGAGTAATCAGTATGGGGGAGCGTACTGGGGCTTCGTGCCAGGTACCCTGTCCAACGGTGTTTGTCGGTCCTACACTTTGTCCTTCGTGGGGAAAGTAGTAGTGAAGGCAAAACCGGCGAGGGTCATCGATGTAGATGGAAGTTTCCGAAAAGCTTCGTTATGATTGATCGCCTTTGTGGTGTGAGACTGTATCATGTGGGGAAAGTGTACAACCTCTGCAGAGTGTGTCAAAACTATTCGAATAGCCGAGTCCACGGTATTGGACAAAGCTCGGGGATTACAGTCAAGGGTTAGATTTTCTAAAATGAAATGTGGGAAAGGGTGGCTGTATGCCAGATATAAATGCTAAAGTGATCTAGGGCTTCGTGCTAAACTGTTTGAAAAGAGATTGATAACTTATTAGATAATATGGTTTTACTGCTTTTGAATCTATTAAGATTATTTGGTAAAAGCAAAATGCGGCTTGATGCAAAATAACCCCTTAAGCCATTCCTTTGGAATAAGCCATGCATATAGTATTAGAACTGCATTTTTGTGCATGACTTGCTGAGTATGTTGTATACTCACCCTTACTTTCAACACAATCATCAGTCAAGGAGAAGACTACAACTTCAAAGAAGGTGAAGTTCCACGAGGAGGCGATTATCTAGGAGTTGAACCTTGTCAGTTGCCTGTGGCATATTGATGGGGGTCACCGACGTTCTTCATTCCGCTGCTGATTATTCACTTTTGTTATTGTAAGCCCTGCGTGGCAGACTATTTGTAAGTTGACCTTAAGGTCTTGTAACCAGTTTATTTAATGTTTGAAGTACTTTATTATTAATTCCGCTGTGTATGATTGTGGTACTTCATCCCTGTTTAACTGTGTGTACTAGCGTGATCCTGGACTAGTACAGAATACACAGAGGGTCCGGATTTGCAGATTCGGGTCCCGACACACCAACATCAAAGCTTTCACAGTATCGAATCCACACAAGTGATGGATTAAGATAGCAGCAGCACTAAGGGTAGCAGAGATAGGGGATGCACCTTGCTGCTCATGAAGTGGGGGAGCTATGTAAGGAAGCACGGAGCACGGGCTCACGGGAGGAGGAGGTCGCTGGGGAGGAGGTCACCGAGGGGGAGGACTATAGGGGGCTAGGGTTTGGGGGGAGGCAAAACACACTAAGTGCTAAGGTCTGCGTGAGGAACATCGGTATCATTATATAGGTCTCATTTGTATCACAGACGGTTTGTAGGAGTCATCACTGACAGTTTTATACTAAAATCTATGTGATGTTGCTGTATATAATTGACGGTTTAAGAAGAGTACCATCTGTGATATTCTCACTGACGGTTTCACTATAGACCATCAGTGATATTCCTCATCACATACAGGTTTTCAAAACCGTCTGTGATGAGGCGTCCAATATAAGCCTTTCTGTAGTAGTGTATCATCATATACATTTCTAAACACTGAAATGCTTGGGCTGCTCAGGGCACCCGGTCAGTCAAGCCTTGGTAGCTCGGCTGTCTATGTTGGCTGGCTCCTTGCCTCCTCAGCTCCTCTCCCCCTCCTAGCGTCCTCTCATCATCCTCATGATCGTCACTAGCGTCCAGATCCAAATGGACCAGCGTTAGTGACTGGTCGGCCCCTGGCTCGTCGTCGTCGCACCTCCTCCCAGCTTCGCCCGATCGGCCCAGTCCCCAGCCCCACGCCTCTCGTTCTTCACTAGCCCGCTCGTTGGTCATTGCTGCCTTGTCAGCCGTCCTCCGCCATGGCTGCTACCTCCAGTCCTCCTTCAACTTCTGGTCCTTCCCTCCAAAATGCAGAAGCCATACATCTAAACTCTCTAGATCCAGACCTTCGATGCTCCGCTCGGCCGCCCTGGCCTCCTTGCACCTAGCGGCTCCTCGGGCTGCCGCCTAGTAGCCCAGGCCCCATGCCTCTCATTCTCCTCTTCGTGCTGTGCTGCCGCCTGCCAGGTGCACTCTCGTGCTCTCGTTTCTCTCCTCTTGTTTGATTGATTTGGGGATTTCGGGAACATGGGGTGGATTGGATTTGTGAAATGCGTATGTTACTTGTTAGACCGCGGTTGGGCCTTGTGGGCTTCGGCAAATGCCCACTTTTCTTCCTCTATGTTTCTTCTTCCCATGTTTTTCCTCCCCTATTTCGGCCGAGCTGCAGGGGTCATGGCCATCGGGTGAGGATGGTACCAGGGGAGAATTAATGATTTGTCCTGTTTTAGTTGGTGTAATGGATGATTTGCTCCATGTGTCTCACTGACATGTAGTCCCAGATCCAGTATGTCAGTGAGACATCACGGGGCAAATAATCAATGGCATAACTAAGTAAGGACAAATTATTGGAGCTATATGTCAGTAAGACATCACGGAGCAAATGATCAATAGCACAACTAAGTAAGGGCAGATCACTAATTACTCCTGGTATCGGTGGTGTACTGGTGTGTGTGTGTGTGGACTGGGGGAGTACCGACGCTGATGTGAGAGTAGGCTCAGCCTGACGGATCCCTGTTGGATTCGCCCCTCAAGTGGACCAAATGGATTATCTGGTGCCGTGCTAAGGCATGCATGAACCACTGAAAACGAGAGTGAAATATCTCGTCAGAATCTGTAGTCGATCTGTGTGCGCTGATATCGCTCGAATGTACAATCGGACCAGATTTTACAACGTTCTGAAATCTTAACTGTGTGTTAGATTACACGATCGATAGAGCACTTACTCCTAGTAAAATGGAGTGGAGAAATCGGAGATCTAATGGGAGAGCGCAGAGAGCCTCAATACTGTAACGAAAAGCTCAGCTCATCTCTGTCATAAAACCTGAGAAAAAAGATCCAAGAAGGCGACTCTTCTGTCGGAGCGGTTTTCCAGTTCAGTATGCAGCTTAGGAAGTCAGTGCCTGTCAGTTTCTGCCTTGAAAATCGATCTCGTTATCACTCTCGTTTCTCATCTTTTTATCCGACTCTTTGAAAGAGTGAACGACCTTGCATGCTTTCGACAGGTAAAGCTGAACAAAATCATCGAACTGCAATGAGCATTCATTGACGAATTATGGACCTGTTCTCGTTCTAGGTGTACGGAGCTTTCAGGTAAACCTCGCTGTTTCATTCTCCCTAGAGTACTTACGATCGAGATCGATATCTCATGACTTTGGCTTCAGGATTATGCATCACCCGTCAAACCTGCAGCCTCTAATCTTGAACTTGATCATATATATGTGGAGACAACTTGAACTTTGAAGAGATGTGCTTACATGGTCACGTGGGGAATTCAATAATGCTAGCTCATTCATATAAACCTTCACGACTCATGCTGGCCGAGTCAACATATTCAACTGAGAGGTTCGCTGGTATGCGATAGTTGTGGTCATCCAAAGAATAAATCACGCCCTCATTTCAAAGCATTTTATTTAAGATTGTCGTCAGTCACGAACATTATGAAGCGTTTCTTCCCCCCCAAACAATGTAATTTTGACTCCTTTGTCCTCTTGTTGCCGTGCTCTTTAAAGTTCACATTATTTGACATAAAAATTTAAAATTTTATAAGAGTTATCGTTTTCTATTGCAATATTGCTGTACCATCGTCCCAATATTTTTTTTTCTGACTCTCTAAAATGAAAAAGGAAAAGAAACGTGCATGGTAATCCTCTAGCCCGTGTTAACGGGCCGAAACATGCCACGGCCCGTTATTGCCCCAACACAATTCTATGTCCTTTTGGACGTATGCAAACGGCCCAAACAGTAGATGCAGTAGCGTGTCGTTAAATCCTGGGCCCAAGTACCCAACCACAGCCTCCAGGCGCTTGTTACGACCAGTTCATCTATCTGGCAGCGACCATCCGGTTGTCTTCATTCTTCAGGTAAAGCTTTGAGCTGAAACCAGCTTCTTTCATCTACCGTTAGAAACAGGTATTGGTAGAAGCACTGGAGGCAAGTCCTGCAATGCAAATCACCAATCATGCTACTGCAGATGCAACATCTGTTCGTGATTATAGTCATCATAAGCACATTCTAGTACGTCTGCTCACTGACATGATAATTATTACTCCCTCCTTCCTGTCATAAATAGTTATTGTTTTAGATATAGGTATAGTCAAATTTTTAAAACTTTAATAGTAAAAATATATTTGGCAGAGCACAGTAGATTGTACATCGAGAGTCCTGAGCTGGATGGAGGCTTACCCAGGTCACCAGCCTCGTGCCATTCTCGAGGAACGATTCGTCTGTCGGCCTTTTCCCGGTGAGAAGCTCAAGCAAGACCACGCCGTAGCTGTAGACGTCGCCCTTCGTCGTCGCCCTCCCGGTCTCCAAATACTCTGTCAGAGCCAGGCACGTCAACAACATGACAACTCGCCAACTCCCTGGGATCAACATGCTGCTAATATAAAAAAAACCTGACATATTCTAGTAGTACATGAAATGGTTACTGGAACATGATCACAGAAGTTACCATGGAGGATCGTGTCCAAGCTTCCATTGGGCATCAGCTCGTAGATCAAAAGGTTGAAGTGAGGCGCCGGATAGTAGCCGCAGAGAGGGACGATGTTTCTGTGCTTTATGTCGCCCATGGTGTCCAGCTCGCTCTCAAACCCTCGGTCCATCTCTGCACTCCCTCTGTTCAGTTTCTTGACTGCAAACGCCGTCTTCCCGTCTATTCGTAGCCTGTACACGGTGCCATATCCTCCGGAGCCGATGATGTCCTTGTTGGACAGCCCCATGATCATGCTCAAGAACGAGTTCGGGCTCAGCGACTGCATCGCGGCGGGCCGGAAGATCACCATCTTGCCACCTGGGGTGAAGATACATGCGTAAAGAACTAGCCTAAATATGCATGAACTCCATTGAAGAACTTTTATGTCTGAACTATGGATTAATGAAGAGAGAGATGTTACCTGTCAGGCTGTTCTCGATGATCCTTTTCTTGCGAGCCCACTTCTTGTAGACGAGGAATGAGATGAGCATCTTGGATATGATGGACAGGGAAGAGCATATTGTAAATTTGTAATGTAGAGTGCAACCAAGCTGGTATTCATCTTCCAATCCTGAATAAGAAACTGCCGTGCTGATGCCGGTAAGCCCGTGTAAGATCCTCAGCATCAGAGCACGGAAGAATTCTACGGAGCATGAGCCTAGGAAAGGGGGAAGCTTACCCGGAAGAAGGCAACAAAACAACCAAAGCACTGCAACTGTGAGAGGAGTTCAGCTCAGGAGCAACAAAGAGGAGGCTTTCTTCTGCATGGGCTCAGATGTTTTGGAATCAGCAAATGAGAGGATGGAGATGTGGACATCTAGGTGATTGTACTCATTGAGCACTGTAGGAAGGAGCACAGGTGTCTCGATGAGTAAGCAGTTGGGCAGGGGGAGCTGGGAAAAAAGAGAGAAATTTTACGTGAATTATACCTGTAGTATAAAATATGTAGTAGAAATTATATCTAACCGTTGATTTGTTAAGGATGTTTCTACTACTCTATAAAAAAGATAAACGGTTCATATTTAATTTAGTGTACCGTAAAAGAGCTAAAAAAAAGTACGTTACCCAATCAATGGAGCTGGTTGGATCATGTGAATAGCAGACCCACGAACATGGGAGTGGAACACCCCCTTTTGATTAATAATGGTGTGCCAATCCCCACTTAATTCTGCCATTGTTTACCCCATACTTTGGTACTGTTCTATTTTCATGACCCTGGAAGTTCAAGAAAAGTGATGTATTAATCACATATGGTGCAAATTTTATTGCCAAACTGGAGGGGCCTGAGGGGCTTGTCCAAGATACGAATAGCATGCTTAAAATTGCCTGCAATTACTATAAGTCTTTATTCGGTTTTTAGGCTAAACCTAATGTCAATCTAGATGATAATTTTTTCAATTTAGATGACATGATCTCTGAGGATGAGAACGAGAAATTAGAAGCTCCTTTTTCCGAAGAGGAAGTTAAAAAAGCGGTTTTTGATTCCTATTCTGATGGGGCTCCTGGTCCAGATGGGCTACCTTTTATGTTTTATCAAAAATTTTGGGATATTATTAAAGATGATCTTATGGATTTGTTTAAAGATTTCGAGAATGGTAATTTGGATTTGTTTAGACTGAACTTTGCTATGATTTCGTTGATCCCAAAAGAAAACAACGCCAGTAATATAAAACAATTCAGACCTATTAGTTTGTTAAACTGTAGTTACAAGATCATCACAAAAGTCCTAACCAATAGAATTAGTGCTGTATGTAATAGAATCATTTTGCATAACCAGACTGCATTTATTAAAAATCGCTTTATCTTGGAGAGTGTGGTTACTGCTCATGAAGTTATTCATAAAGTGCATCGAGAAAACGATAAAGGTTTAGTGCTTAAACTTGATTACGAGAAAGCTTACGATAAGGTGAATTGGAGTTTCTTGTTGGACATTATGAAAAAAAGAGGCTTTGGGAATAAATGGCAAAATTGGATTTTGTCGGTTTTGGTCAATGGGTCGGTTGGGATTAGAATCAATAATGTTGAAAGTGATTTCTTTCATACTGGTAAAGGTTTGAGACAAGGTGATCCACTTTCTCCACTTCTTTTTAATCTAGTAGCAGATGTTTTTGCCAGGATCTTACTTAAAGCCACTAATATGGGTCTGATCAGTGGTTTGTGTGAGGACTTCTGCCCAAGAGGGATTATAAGTTTACAGTATGCAGATGACACCCTTCTCTTCATTAAAAACAACGAGAGTTTTGTTTTACATCTTAAATGGTACCTTACTTGTTTTGAACAAATGTCGGGTATGAGGATTAATTTTCACAAAAGTGAATTGATTCCGATTGGGTGTGACAAGGAGGAGGTTGTTCGCTATGCGAATATTCTTTGCTGTAAGATTGGTTCTTTTCCAATTAGATATCTAGGTATTCCTCTTCATTGGGATAAGATTAAAAGAGAAGATTTCCAACCGCTTGTTGACAAGATTTTGAAAAGAATTGCAGGGTGGAGGGGTAAACTCCTTTCTTATAGTGGCCGGTTAATTTTGATCAAATCTTGCTTAGCTAGTATTCCTCTTTACCTTTTGTCCTTCTTTAAGTTTCCTAAATGGGCGTTAGATCTTATTAATTCTCATATGGCTAATTGTCTGTGGAATGATTTTGAAGGGCATAGTAAGCTTCATCTTGCCAATTGGAATTTAGTGTGTATGGAGAAGAGGTATGGTGGTCTTGGTTTACCAAATTTGAGAGATTTGAATTTATGCTTATTGGCTTCTTGGTTAAAAAGATTCTGCAGTATTGATAACAATCAGTGGAAAAGCTTAATTAGATTTAAATATAATACTGATAATCCGAATATCTTCCTTTGTGATCATTCTCATGCTTCGGTGTTTTGGAAAGGTGTCTTATGGGCTATTAAGGCAACCAAATTTGGGTTTAAGTGGAGTGTGGGCAATGGTAGGAAAATTAGATTCTGGGAAGATATTTGGTTTGGTAATTCGTGTTTAGCTACTCAATTTTGGGACCTTTATGTGTTAGTCAATGAAAAAGGGGTTTCTATTGCTGAAATTTGGGATGGTGACAATTTTAAATGTACCTTTAGGAGGACTTTTTCAGAGAGGTTGATGATCAGATGGTTTGAACTGTTGGAGGTGGTTAATAGCATTAATTTGGTTGATGAGGATGATGCGCTAATTTGGCAATATAATAGTAATGGTGTTTACTCTGTTAAGTCTTTGTATGCCATTATTAATTTTAGGGGAGTTTGTCCTGTTTTTATCCCTGCTGTTTGGAATCTTATTGTCCCTCCTAGAATACAATTTTTCCTTTGGCTTATTTCTCATAATAAGATTATGACAAAAGACAACTTGTTGAATCGTGGTATGGACAAGGGTAGGAATTGTAGTTTTTGCAATGATAATGAATCTGTTAATCATCTTTTTTTCTATTGTGTGGTGGCCAAAGTTACTTGGAAGATGATTGGTGATTTTTTTGATATTAATGTTGGTTTTGACTATGAATCGATTGCTCGCTTTTGGTTGAGCAATAAGAAAAACATGGTTTTGAATACGGTTTGTGCGGCTACCTTGTGGAGTTAATGGTTTGCCAGAAATAACATGATTTTTTATTCTCAGAATTGGACAAGCATGAAAACGATTTGGAGGAAAATTTTGTTCAATCTAAGGAGTTGGAATCCGATGTTCAAGGAGGAGATGGTGGATCGTATGACACAGTTCTGTACTTGGTTGGATGCCAAAGTTCATGCCCCACTCCCGCTGGATCCAGCGAAAATTGAACTTGGAAGAAAAGGTTGGAATTGTTGACAACAAGATGGCTTTCTCCGTGGCGTTAAGCTTCGACTGAGGGTTATTCAAATCGTTTCAAGTCTGACAACATGGATTTTCATCTCCCTTTGCATGAGGAATGCGTTTCAAGTCTGGATTCTGCATGTTTTGAGTTTGATCAAACTGACGTTGTGAGAAACTGTTAGCTTTATGCGGTCCTGTTGGGACTTGAATATGATGATGTTAATGTTTCATTTTATGTTGTTGTTTTTGCTTCAAGAACTGTCGGTTGAGAGGTGAAACTCAACCAAAATTCTGTAATAACTGTGATTAGTTCCCTTAGTTGGAACTGGGACATCATATAATAGATGTCCTATTGATCTAAAAAAAATATGGTGCAAATTACTGCTGACTCGTACTAGTAACGTGGAAACTACATGGGTTACCTTCCCGATCAATACAAAGAATGGGATGACTAGTAGGCCTGTAAACAAGTTGAGCTTGAGTGATCTTGGACTCTTAGTCTATATGTGAGACCTTCTCTTTTATGATATAGTATACCATAAAAGAAATTTTCTAATGTGTTTCCTGTGCTAGTCTCGTAATCAATAGTTAGCACCCACATAGACAAATTAAGATCACAACCATACAAAATATTATCAATATTATTGCAAAAGCTATTGGTACAAGGTAGTCTTATAATTCATAGTAATATTACAGCGGAAAGAAACAAAAGTCTTGTAGTGTGCCACATAACCCTTAGGCAACTGATAAGGTATAAACTCTAAATAAAATCATCCTCATTATCCTTATAACCTGCATCAATGTACAATTCTTTGAGGTATTTCATTTTCTTCACCTAAAACCAATAATAATAGCAAGGGTGAGTACATTGCGTACTCAGCAAGACTTGAAGTTTTTGCAAATCTATAATAAATGCAGGTTGTAACAGTAGGATGGCTATCTTGGTTATTTTGTCACGAGCCAAATTGAATTGTAAATACTGAATAATAGATTGAAAGCAAAATTGAATGAAAGCAATTTGTCAGATATATAAAATAGTAAGTATTTAAATATAAAGGTAACAACTCATGGTTCCTCCGTGAATGTGAGAATCAAATCATCCAATGCCAACACATGGTATAAACCCATTCTTTTGCCAACACATGTCATAATTTCATTCCACATGGCACAACAGTTGAAATTAATTTTGCCAACACATGGCCAAGTATTGAATCATCTGTAGGGTAAACTTTCATGTACTAATTCTCAAGTTCCATTTCATTTTAAGAAATATCAAAACATCTAACTATATGATGACTTTACCAAGTGCCCATGATCGCGAGTGCGGCTAATCGATTAGTTTTAACTCTGTAGATGTGTACATCTTTCCCCACAAGGAATGATCATCTCTTGGTGCAATCGATATTTAACACACTTCCTTTGGTGTGTCACAGAGAGATCATATATAACTGTTACATTACTTAATTCTAACTTTGCACCAGCCTAGTACCGACAAACCCTTACTATGGCGGCAGAAGATATTTGTACACTAAGTACGATAAACGTTTTCACATCTCGACGTCCCACTTCTCTTCATAGTAAGACGTATAATGTTGCATTGGTATGTATTTGACCCACACCTCTATGTGGACACCTCTACGAGTAATCCAACTGGAACAGCCCGTGCTACTATAGCCTTTCAATGTGCAAAGCAAGTTTTAAGTAACTTATTAAGTTAAGACCATCTCATACCAACTCTTGTGGTTGTACAGTTATCTTGGCATGAAAACAACATCATAGTTCGATCCTTGATCGACTTGGGCGACAAATTTGCCCCTATCTACGTGCAAGACACATACACTACTTACTATTGCCAATATTCGCCCATGTCTAAATTATAGTTTTATTTTTATTAACATACCATTGATCACATAATCCATCAATATGTCCAAGATTCTTAATTATCATGTCCAACACTTAAGCTCATTGAGAACAGTATATTCATCTGTTTATTTCCCTATTCTAAAGCATAACTAAGTATATGCAGTATTAAACGAATATACCCATTTCACATTATTGTGTCACTACTACAGAACAGTCCATCACTGCCGGGTCCAAAACGCCATCACTGCCGGTTATTTTTCCCGAGAGGTCACCCATCCAAGTACTACTCTCACCCAAGCACGCTTAACTTCAGAGTTCTTATATGATCTAGTACAGTAGTGTTGGTATGATCACATTTGAAAATATAACGCGTCCCTCTCCCTTAACCTCACAAAGCACCCGAACACTAATTTACTATGACTTGGGTGCTCTAAAATTGGAGGACCCAAGTCATGGTAAAATTGGATACTTAATTAAATTTTAGAGCACCCAAGTCATGGTAAAATTGGACATTTAGTTAAATTTTGGAGCACCCATATAAATACTTTATCACTGCCGACTCTGCGCAGAATCGGCAGTCATAAGGTCAGATTGCGCGGGAAAATTCAGATGTGCGGGAAAATACATATCACTGCCGGTTAAAGAATACACCCGGCAGTAAAAGTTGCAGTATCACTGCCGGTTCTACTTACAACCGGCAGTGATACGTCACTACTGAGTTTGGGTATCACTGCCGGTTGGTTATTCAAACCGGTAGTGATGTGTTTCCTTGGCAGCGGTTCTTATGAACCGGCAGTGATATTTTATCACTGACGGCTCTAGCCCAACCGGCAGTGATCTGACGGCAAGGATTGCCTATTGTGTAGTAGTGTGTGTCTATTCATTGTCTAGGGTTATCAATGGTTCACATGGCAAAGTTGATTAAGGAGATCCATAATGAAGGTGATATCTACCATATTACACAATATAATATTGTATGAACTTATGGGATATACATGAAAACATTTATGAAAATATTTCTGAAAACTGGGATCAATATATTCAAGGAGTTGCTTGCCTTGCTTTTGTTGTTTACTATGAAGTCGAATTGGTAGCTTGGAGTAGTCGATGACAGTGTCAGAAACGTTAGAGCCTATATGTCGTTTATCAAGAAATAAAGCAAATGACAAATAACAACTTCAATAAGGGAAAAAACAAATCAGAACCAAAAAAGAAATCCATTACATAAAGCAAGGATAGTTTAGGGTTAGGGCTTCGTCTCATGATTTTATGTTTACGCGTTATATCCTGTCTTTTTACTCATACTTCTTACTAGCGGTCTAGGCTATGCCACGATGTTGTTACTTGTTTTCTATGAATTATTTATTTTTATTTCACGAATTCAAGAAGCTAAGATTATTTGAATTAATACTAGTAAGACATAAAGTCGTGGTGTGGTGTGCTATGTGCAACTCAATATTACACCCTAAGTGTTTTTGCACAACTAGATAGATTATAATCCTAGTGACATGTAGAAACTAACTATACTTAATTCGGAGCGTATTGGATTAAGTTACGGGCATGGTCTAGACTTTCTTTAATAGGATTTAGATGCAAAGCAAATTATAATAGAATTATTTCTACATAAAAGGATAGTTTAACCTTAGGGGTATTCTTAGGCTAGTTCTACAAGTGTTAGTGTTTATCTATGATATTCTAATCACTTTTTAATCTCATGTTTGTTTAAGTTTATGTTATAAACGACTAGATTTCATTTTAGGTTTACGATTGCAATTTACATAGATAGGTAATCGTTTTTGTAGCATTAGTATATCTTAACCCTATAAGCGTCTTGAAACTAGTTTTACATAATTTCATTTTCATTTGTAAAAGTTATTAATATTTTAGTTTGTATGTAAGATAAAAACTATTATGAACTTAATTCAAATTAGAACTTTTTGCCGACTAACATGATCCGAGCTTTAGGAATGATTTGATATCAGTTTTACAAGATTTAGCATTTATTTATATCATTTTAGTTTGTTTATCTTTATGTATTCGACTCTTAAGTATATTTATTATAGGAGTGTATAACTCGATTTAGAGGACAAATGAAAATTATAACTTATTATAATAATTTTTATTATGAAAGATGGTTGGTCCTGTAGAGCCTTTAAGAACTTAGGTTTTCATATGTTAACATTTGTTTGCAGAAGTTCTTTATATTCTAACTCTTGAACATGGAGAACAACGCTATTAAGAAATTTGACTTAATCTGAGTTAAACATTAACTATTCTTGTAGGATTAAATGTTCTAAACTTATAGAGTACATACAGCATGGTCTTATATGTGTTCTTCTTTATTTGTGTGTTTTAACTATATTATATTCATATTTGTATTAGGAATAATGTTATATATAAACTTGTCTCAAATTAATTTAAACAAGAAATATTTCTACATAGCAAGGGTACCATAATATTAACAGAGTTTTAAGAATTGTCTTTCCTATTTGTTGAATTTATTTTGAAATCATTATAGTTTATTTAAGTCTAAAAGGTATTGGAACTTAATCTATTTATGATTTCAATGCAAAATGAATTCAAATCTAAATATTTTTACATAAATTAGTTTCTTATGATCTAAAGAACCTAACAAAATTTGTTTCATGTAATTTAGAGTTCATTTATTAAATTTTGTGTTCAACATATTTTTGGCCCTTTTCTTTAAATTTAAAATTCAAATTGGTACAAAGATCAAATTTAAAATATTTTGTATGTTATGAATCTACAGGATTTAACTCAAATTTAGAGATTTGTTTCTATGGTTTTGAAGTTAAACTACTCAAGATATGATCAATTGAATGTTTGTCAGTTTAGAAATTTTACCAAGAAATTGCAAATACGTTTTTCAACTGGGAAAGCGGCTTCTGGTATTTGAGCTTGGGCCTTCCAAGCTGGCTGACAGGAGGGGGCCACTGCTCGGAGACTCAAAGCAGAGGAGGGCGCTAGGGCTCTCCGGCGACGCTGCTTTGGTGAAGCTCCAGCTCGGGCGAGCACACGGGGAGAAAGAACTCGTTGGGTCGCACCGAGTAGTGGGCTTCACACTGGCCAGCGATGACCGGAATTGGGCTCTTACCGTGGTTGGGCGGCGATGAGAATAGTGGCTGGCCAGAGAGATTGAAGGAAAGGGGCTCGAGTTCGGGTGAGGCCAAGATGAGCACCAGCGGTGCAAGGTTGTCCCATTTTGCTGCATGGTTCGGTTGGAGATTGGCCAGATTAATGGGGCGTCTTGTGACCGGCCGTGGAGAAGATGAATAGTGCGGCTATGGAATTCAAGATGATGTGAGCTGCAATTACAGAGAGGAATGAGTTCAAAGGATGCTAGAGAGGATCAGATCGGTGGGAATCGAATGAACACTCACTGGAGCTCCTCAATTTTGAGTACTACCTTTTGTGCTATGCTTCGGTCATGGCGGTAGAAGGTGCACAAATTGAACTAAGCTTGGATTGAGAAGGAGATAGAAGTAATGGAGCAACTCAGGGAAGGCTCAGTACCTTTATAGACCAAGGGGTTGATGATGAGATGATGGCTATAGAGGGAAGGAACAAGGCGATCAATCAGCTATGGCGGCGCGGCTCTTGTTGTGGCAGCATGAGGGCGAGGGAAGGGCTCGTCGTGGTGGCTTCATGGCGAGCATATGAGTGCCGAGCTCATGCACGGAGCAACGTGGACTCAGCCTAACTAGAGGAAAGGCGATGCTCGATTATGGATGACTGCAAGAGATGTGGAAGAAGACAACACGGACATGGCTTGTTCGGTTAGTGAGATAAGGCGGTGTAGGGTGTCATGAAGCTAGAAGCTACAACAATAGTGTATGGTTGGATCACAGCAGGGCATGGCAAAGCTTTGGATGCATTTAGTGGTATTAAACAAGGTCGGCACTGCTCTTGGCTCAACTGTGCTAGCATGAGAAGAAAGAAGGGATGGAAGAGATGAGGCAAGTAGCTGAAGTGTGGGGTCCCATTTACTGTAGCTAGCCCAAATAGTAGTGTCACAAATTCCTAGGATTTCTGTGAAGTGGGTCCCACTTGGTAACAAGACAAGGAGACGACACTGGAAATTCTTCTCATGACAGACACTGGAAATTCTTCTCATGACAGAGATGAGTTCAAATATGTGATTTTAACATGTGTATTGTTATTAGTCATAATATGCTATTTTTAATTTTTGTTCAATAATAATTGTGTCCGCAAACTTTGAAAGTTTTTAGGAATGCCTTGTAGACCATTTGAGTTTAAATTTTTTAAATTTTATTTCTTATGGAATTTTTAGATTTTACATTTTTAAGGAGAACAGAACAATTAATTTAAAAGATCTTTCCTAAAAACCAGAATTCAAGAAAAAAAATCAGAAAATGGAAATTCAAATTATGATCATGCTCAAATTTATTTTCTTAGTTTGCTAAATTTAAAAGAAAGAACAAGATTGTTCTTTTTTTAATACTAGAATTAAAGAAAAAGAGGGGAAAAGATGATATTTTAAATTAAAATTTTGATTCCATTTAAAATTTTCATTCACTTTTATTTTTACATTTTAAATTTGTTCCCCATTTTTTTAATTAATTACTTTTTTCGAGATGTTACACTCAAGCTCGATAAAAGTTCGAGCCGAGTTTGAGTTAGGGTCCGAGTAAGCTCGGTAATAATAAATAATTTAATATGGACTATTTTTCAACAATAAAAAAATACTCAAGCTTGAGCTTGCTCGAGTAAGCTCAATAAGAGTTAATATATAGTAATATTGAACAAATAATTTGTAGATTTATCAAGCTCGCGAACTATTCAAGATCGATTCGGTGAAACTCACGAGTTCGAAATCAAACCCAAGTTCAACTCGTTTAGAGCTAAAACCGAGCCTAGACAGAACCTAGCTCAAGCAGCTCGTAAGCTGGAGCTTTTTTTTTTTACCGCAATGACTTAGCCATCTAGTGCCTACCCTCTTGAGCTAAACAGTATCTCTTATCATTATCCATTTAGAAAACATCTTATCGCTTTAAACATCCTCCCTTGCTTCTTTTTACCCTACTTCTTTCATATATTCGAGCAAATATATTGGAGGCAACGATTGAGTTTAAACTTGGAATTTGTCGGAACCCGCAATAGGACACGGGCCCACCTGTGTTTACCTGTACTAGTCCCTGGATCAATAGCTAGTACACACAGATCATAACAGTATGGATCATCACCATGCGATAAATCAAGTTTAATACAGAGTACTAGCCAACAAGGCCCATTATTACAAAAGTTGGACCCGTAGGTCATATAGCAGCGGAAATATTAAACTGTCAAGTTAACATGATAAAATGAAGTTCAGAAACACCACAGGCAAAGACTGAAGATAACGTGATCCTAGATGTCCTGATAATCTTCCTCTTCAAAGTCTTCATTGCAGATATCGAATGGTGGAACGCAGGCCCTTGGATAGCTATCTTTATCTCCCTGGTCTGCTTCATGGAATAAGCGACTCAATAATAAAGCGAGGTGAGTATGCAACATACTCAACAAGTCCGGTAAGAAATGCAATATGCAATTTGATTCAAGGGAAAGTATTGATTAATTTTGCAAAAGCCAATTTTTAAAATTTTATCCTAGAATTTTTAATAGCATTTTTCAAAAGTATTTTCTTTTGATAAATCATAGTTTAAACTTTTTGGGACACGGCTCCAACCGTGGAAATCAAACGACCATGGTTTTATTTTAAGAATACTTTTGAAATCTTTTCCTCGTGGCTACAATCACGAATTTTATCAAAGCATAACATTCACGGCTACAACCGTGCTTTTCTTTTTGTAAAATCTGATTTTGGAATCAAATAGAAAAAATCTACCTGGCGACAGCGCACTTTGTCCACCCTTGACCGTGGGTACGGCTATTCGAATAGTTTGTTTACTCTGCAGAGCTTGTACGCTTTACCCGCGAGAGATATTTCACTCTTTTTGGTTATTTGCTTCCTTTGGCATATAACCCCAAGTGAAAATCACAAGGCCATTTTCCTAGCTACATCTTAACTAAGTCACGCCCGCTGAGGTTTCACCGCCAAATGGCTACAACCAAGTTGGAAGCCCCCTCTTGCGCCTGTAGGACTACTGTGGCTACAACCACGCCCACTCCACCGTTTGGCATGCCTTAATTAAGTTTTCACTAGTTACTCAGCCAAGCCCGTCCCATACCGGAACTCGCGGTCGCACTGTTGTACATTGTTTGACTGAAGGATCATTGTTTTTTGATCCATGTGTTTTTGATGATGAGTATTTGAATATTCGAAGAGATTTGAAAAGATTTGAGTTGATTTGAATTTGGTTCAGTATTTGAAAAAGATTTGAAACCAGTTTAATATTTCGACAAGATTTATTTTTTGGTTTCGTTATATGAAAAGATTTGATTTTACGAACGAGTTTTGGTTCGTATTTTGAAACTGTTTTCTTAGGAATATTTGATGAAATTTACTCATAAGAATGGTTGCATGGATTAACTTGAGTCAAGTCGCAGACTTGGGCTCGGAAATTGTTTATGTGTTTTTGTTCACGTGCAGGTGTTGCTTGAGGTCGAACGTGGTCGGTGACAGGATCGAGACTAGGTTCAGGAGGAACTGAGGTCGTGAGGGTCGAGGGTGTCATGCGAGATGTTTCGGACTAGAGAACGGTGCACGTGAGATCAAGATCGTTGCAGCGTAGTGGCAGGAGGCCGTACGCGTGTATACGATTTTTTGAGACATGCATGTGTGTGTGTGTGCTGCATGTGTGTGTGCATACGAGTATGTGTGTGTGCATGTATGTGTGTGTGAATGCATTTAATGCATGTGTGTGTGCATGCATGGAAGTGTGAATGCATTTAATGCATGTGTGTGTGCATGCATGGAGTGTGCGTGGAGTATTGTGGTGTGCGTGCATGCTGCATGTGTGTGTGCGTGAGTCCGAGTCGTGCGTGCGTGAGTTTGCATGTGTGGCTAGCGTGTGCGAGAAGGACATCCGAGAGAAAGCCAGGAATTTTGCCGTGTCCGAGTCAGCCGGCGTGAGATGAGATCGACATGGAGACTGCTTGCCCAATCCGAATACAAAAAGAAATAGGTGGCTGTGGAGTCCTTTAAATAGAGGTTGTAAGGGCTTAGAAAATCAAGCAATCAATCAAGCAAACAATTGTTCAATCAAGCACAAGGTGCAAAGAAGAGCTTGTATGCTCTATTAGTTTGTTTAGGGTTTTTCTAATCATTGAAGATTAGAAGATTTTTGGTGTCATCTTGTTGAAGATGGCTTTGGAATAAAAAGATAAGTTTATGCAATATTCTCTTTTTTTTCGCTTTGTTTCTTGATTAGAAGGATTGTTCGATTTTTGATAGAACTAGTTTTGATTTGTGTTCGACTTGTCTCGCTAATTAATCTAGGGTTTTGATCTCAACGATATTAGATATTCTTCCGCTTTTTAGGGGTCTTTCATTTTCTAAAAGAAAACGTTAAATTTTATTCGGCATCTATTCACCCCCCCCCCCCCTCTAGTTGCCTACTCGGTCCTACATTGACAATCACAAGGAATCGGTCCTTAGGGTGACTAGGGTGGCACAACCTCAAACCCGAGTCTCGTGCATACTGCACCCGCCTTGCAACCTTCAACCCTATTCTCATTTTTGAAATTCCAAGTTTCTCTTTTCTTTTGTTTTACCAAACTGGCAGCACCAACTGCCCTTTTTAAAATAACATTTTTGCTTAATCATTTGGAATTTCAAATAACAAGCTTTCCATTAAACATACGAATAGTATTTAGCATACTAAGCACTACTATTAGACTAAACAAGGGTGTTAAGCCATACAAATTACTCATTCTAGGGCAACCAAAGGATAGATAGATTAATATGTAGCAAACATACATATTAACAACGTATATAACTATACTCTATCATAACATATCATTTATATAAACAACCATAGCATGCAAGTTAATAAATCTATAAAACATTTCAAAACATGGATCAATATGCTTCAAGGGAACTTATCGAAAACTTGCGGGGAACTTGCGGGAACTTGCGGAAACTTGCCTTGGTCGGTGAGGAGAGGGTTGTCTTCCTGCGGTTCTGCGACGGAGTCGACGTCTAGCGTTTCTATTAAACGAAAAACAGTGAATAAACAGACATTCGAAAAATACAAAGAAACCAATTAATTCGTAATCACATGAAAACTTCCAGATCTATAGTGTCGCATTTTATAAGATTTATAAAATTTATTTCAATATTTTTAGACGTATATTTTGAGAGCTACAAAATTCGCTAGTTTGGACTTTCGGCGAATAATTTAACAATATAGATTTGATTATAAAATTCCAGTAAAATTAGTGTAGCTAGGTATTAATATTTACTAATTAATAAAATTGATCGCACGCGATTTGGACTTAGAATGATTTTGTATCGAAAAAGAGAAAATTCACAATTTCGGAAAAACTCATGTACAACTACACTTCGTTTTCTTCTCTGCATGGCACTGTTCACTGTGTATATGTATATACTTCTGTTCGGCCAGAACACGTGAGGAACCGAAACCACATTATAATTTGTGTATTTAAATACGTATTCTTCTTAATATAACCGTATACTCGCATATAGAAAATTTATACTTGCGAACCGGCCGAATATATACATACAGAGCCGACGAATATATCCATACGTATACATACTACTAGCGTCTAATAACAGAGAGTACCGAATCAAAATGCTACGATATATATATTTTTACATGCATAGCAACCGAATATATCTACGCGCGACTATATCTACACGTGAATCGACCAAGTATACCTACATGTAGACATGTATATGCGCAGGCTACAGAACACATTCGCCTAACCTATACGTATATATACTAACATATATATACACAATTACGCATCGACAGGATCAATCAACCGGTAGAAATAGAACGCGCGCAAAAGAAAGGCGAGAGAGTACCGATCAACGACAGGCAGTAGCACGGATCGTCGACGCGGAAGAAGGCGAGGCCGGAGAGTGCACCGACGGCGACGGCGTAAACGGGGACAACGACGTAGACGATGGCGGCGGCGAGACGGCGGTGGCGACGAGACGGCAGCAGCAGCGAAGACGTAGACAGCGTCGACAACGGCGGCGGCGACGACCAAGTCGGGAAGACGGCAGGGTGGCGTGGATGTAACAGGTGGTGCTTAAGCTTTTCTGGTGCATGGGAATGACATGAAGAATGAAACAATGGAATGGAGTCTTGTTTGCACCAAAATTCGGCATGTATTGAAATCGGTCTGAAAATAGAAAAGAAGTATCCGTACAGAAAAGAATCGGTAAACGACTCGGAAAAGGAATCCGTTTCTATAAAAGGAAAGGAAATCGGATAAGAGGCCGATACGGGTAAACACCGTATCCATGTGCGACTCGGATCGGCCAGGCGTGTTATAAAAGGGGGTGGACGCCAAGCAAAGATCATCAATTTCCAACAACACCTACTTTTTACAGCCTTTTCTTTTACATTGCTTTAGCTTCATAGATTTCTCTGCAAGTCGGCGGAATCAACATAGCTGCGCATCGCCGATTGTTGATTTTGGCCGATTTCACCCAGGTTTGATTTGCTTCGTTTTGTTGCGCATCGCCTTCCCGAAGCCGATTTTACCTTATATCCGGATCAATCAGAATCGGTTGATCTAGTTATCTCCTAATCGGTTTTTGCCGACTAGCGAAAAGCCGATAGATCTTTGTTTATCGGCTTTGATCGAATTACAAATTCTACCTTGTCGATTTCAGGTCAAATCGACTGGCACGCTCTGCAAACCCGGTGTTTGTCTTGTGTGTTCGAGGCCTAAAACCCCCTTCACGTTTTTCGCGCGAACATATTTTGGCCTTGCGCCGGTGGGACAAACAAAAAGAATGTCGTCAACCGACAAGCCCGCGGTCACCGCCGATATCAACACTGATGCTATAATCGCGCCTCAGATGGCCGATTTAACCCCTGAGCAACGGAAAGAAATCGAAGACCGAAAGGCGGCTCTGGAGAAAATGATGCTACGGTGCTTCCAGAAAACGCGCCGTGGCGTTACTCAAAAGAGTGCACTCCCAAGCATCAATCCTATCGGAGATTCGTCATCTGAATCGGTGAGCCGATACGCACCCGCTCAAGCCGATTTATCAAGTATGATCGAGCAATCTGTCCATCACGCATTGATTAACTACGATCATCGGCTCTAGTATCCACATTAAAGCCAATGATAGAAAATAGTGTGAAAACAATTGCTCGTGAATTAGTGCGGCCTCGAAACCTGCTAGATCCACCACAAACCATCCCTACGTACTCCGGTATATTCCATAACGCCCAACACCAACACGATGAACGTGTCGGCTCATGCACCTATTATGATGCCGAGCTCAACCTCTTGTTTTGAAACCAAGCATACTGAGAGATGGATTCACACACTACCATGGGCACACGGATGGGGCCAAAATAAGCGCATCAAATCGATCAGATGGACCCTCCAATAGCATCGGGATATCGGCCTATCAGCCGATCGAAGCAGAGGCAGGTTCATCACGAGAGCCACAACCATGAAACAAGCGCCATATAGAGTAGTGCCATACGCACCCATACCCGATGCATTAGGTTTTAATCGTGATTATGACCACAGTGCCAAGACCTCCGAGGTGCGATTCGGACAAAGACCCGAGTTTGCACTCGGGGCGAGGCACGAATGAGAATTGGCAATGTCCTACCGCACCACAAGCCGACAATGTTAATTGGGCGTAACAAATCGCCAATGTTTTGAGAGAACAGTTTGGCTTACGAGAGGAAGGGTAATCGGCTATAGGAAGCCGTATCCCGATTACATAGACCGAATGCCATACCCCACAACTTTAGGATACCGACTTTGCTAAATTCTCGTGTGATGATTACATTACCACAATTGAGCATATCGGACGGTTCATGGCTCAATGTGGGAGGCGGCACGATCCGATGGGTTAAAAATTAGATTGTTTCCTTTATCATTATCCGCCTTTGCATTCACTTGGTTCACAAATCTACCACCTAATTCAGTTCATATATGGAGCGATTTAGAAAGCCGATTCCATGAGTACTTCTTTTAGGGAACTATGGAGCTTAGGATTTCTGATCTTAGTTCATCCGGCTGTATACTGGCGAATCGGTCTCTGATTATATCAAGAGATTTCGGGGCGTACGGAATAGGTGCTACAGTGTAACATTACCCGACGATCAATTGGCCGACCTAGCGTTCCAAGGGTTAATCCCTCCATTAAAAGAAAAGTTGTCGTGCCAAGAATTCCCGACCTAGGCCACCTACTCCATCGCGTGACGGCACATGAGAGCGGTATGCAGAAATCAAAGGGTTTAAAGATAGATTTAAACCAAACAAAGAACGAAAAGGCTAAAATAAACATGATAGAATACAATTCGAGCGATACCTCACGAGGACGAAGCAGAGGTGAACATGGCCGAGTGGGCCAAGGGTTCTAAAAAGCCACTCGTATGCTCTCTACTTAAGCCGACAAAGAATAAGGCGGAAGTCAAGTACTCGTATGATGTGTCAAAGTGTGACAAGATATTTGATTTATTACTACAAGAAAAACTCATAAGGTTACCAGAAGGGCACATCATACCATCGGCCGAGGAGATTAAAAAGCGAAGGTATTGCAAATGGCATCATTCATTCTCCCATAACACTAACGATTGCAATATTTTTCGACAACAGATTCAATCGGCCATCGCCGATGGTAGGCTAAAATTTGCGGAAGAATCGGCTATGCAGATAGATATGAGCCCTTTTCAAGTCAACATGGTTCAATGTTCACGAAAAGAGAGGCCTGCGGAAGAAGATAAGCCGGTTAAGGGAGTTGTATCGCGAGACGAGACAGTGCAGATCACTATCGGTTCTATACAAATAGAAGCCGATAGGAATGGACAGAACTCGAGAACGGTAAAACCAAGAGGGGACTTGGAGGTCGGTAAATGGTATCGGGCTGAGAGGGCTCCAAGAAAAACCGATTTCAAACCAAAGCCGACCTTCTCACAACTCCTGGGGAAGTATGAAAGGGTAAGTCGAAGGTGTGACCCTCAACGCCACCAGAACTTGCATCAACTAAGGCAAAAGAGGGACGAGCGTTGGCGGCCAGATATGTCATATCGGCCAGCTACTGAGGAAGAGAAACATCGACAATGTCCCTTTTGGCAGTTTTGCTGGGAGAAAGGGATGACCTTACCAATAGTAGTGTCTTGTCCTGTGCAACACTCACCGCATATCGGCCAAACCGGTCAGTAAAGATAGGTTGTCTAGACCGATATACAGTCATCCAGATATGAGCAGTAGGCCGATCCATAGAAGGTTGTCAACATCAGAGCAAGGCGAGTCCTCCCAAAATCAAGAACTATCGGCTAACACGGGTAGAATGGAATACGACAGCGAGATGATCAATTTAGCTTGAAAGGTACGAAAGCCGATAGAACCTAAACCTAGGTGGTGCCCTCCGGGTCTTAGCAAATCACAACGCATGAAGGCTTCAGCGATTGAAAACACAAGAAGAAAGGGAGGCCGAAAAGGAGAGCGAGAGGGATCGGATGTTCAACAAATTAAGACCGGTACCAATTTTGAAAAAGGAGTGGAGAAAAAAGGAACAAATCGATAGTGATTCAGACCAATCGATTGAATCCGGTTCTCCGATGATCCGGGATGATACACCACCGATGGACATAAACATGGTATTCGCTCTACTGCCGAGTTCAAAACCGAGAATCGGTGAAGAAGTGTTCGCCCGATTATGTCTCGGAGCACCAGGATTTGTGTTCGAAAAGCCACAAGACATGCATCGGCATCTGAAACCATTATATCTAAAAGGGTATATTAATGGCCGACCGATATCTCGTATGTTGGTCGATGGCGAGCGACGATCAATCTAATGCCGTTAAGTACTTTCAGAAAGTTGGGTAAAGCCGATGAAGACTTGATCAAGACCAATATAGTGCTAAATGACTTCACGGGAGATCCAACCGAAGCTAAAGGCGTGATGGTGTCAGAATCGACGATCGGTAATAAAACTTTGCCGATTGCATTTTTGTGATTGAAGCCAAAGGCAATTACCGTGCTCCTTAGCGGGGATCGATCCATGCCAATTGCTGTATACCATCAACTATGCACCAAAATTGGTGCGGAGGAACGATGATACAAGAGAAGTCGTGCCGCCGACACATCGGCTCACATCGCCATGGCTAGCCTCGATACCAATTGGCCACACGAAGAAGCCGAGTGTATATCGAGAAAAGCCTTGGACAATTGTGATTTTATCTGCGTGAGAGAAGTCGATTCAAGCCGATCGGCGTCAAACCCAACACGTTTGATCGGACAGGCAAGTAGTAAGAAGATGGAGTACAAGACACTAGCAAAGCTACGAGGAAAAGGGCAGAGCTATCGGCAAGAAGAATCTGAAGAAGAAGTCGTTGAGGATTTTGAAGAAGAAAGAAAAGGGTTAGGATTTACCTCTGCCCGATTTGCTCGAAGAAGTCAACATTGGGGAAGGTAATGAAGGTGATAATAAAGACCAACGTTTGTAAGTGCCAAGTTAGAACCCAGTTATAAAGCAAAGTTGGTGAAATACTCAAGAAATACAAGGATTGCTTTGCATGGGAGTATTACGAAATGCCAGGTTTAAGCCGGCACTAGTCGAACATCATTGCCTATAAAACCTGGGTATCGGCCATTCAAACAGTACCCTAGGCGGTTTAATCCTACGTTGTATGGCGCTATAAAGGAAGAAGTAGGGCGATTGCTGGAGGCAAAGTTTATCCGCCTTGCCGATCTGTTGAGTGGGTCTCAAACATCGTCCCTGTAAAGAAGAAAAATGGCAAACTTAGGGTATGTGTCGATTTTAGAGATTTAAACAAAGCTACACCAAAGACGAGTACCCAATGCCTATAGCCGATATGCTTATCGATGCTGCATCTGGGAATAAAATCATAAGCTTTTTGGACGGAACGCCGGATACAATCAGATATTTATGGCGGCCGATATATCCAAGGCGGCTTTGAGATGTCCAGGAGCTTTAGGGCTATATGAATGGAAAGTTATGACCTTCGGTTTAAAAATGCCGGTGCTACTTATCAACGTGCTATGAACCATATTTTCCATGATTTGATCGGCAATCTTGTGGAAATATACATTGACGATGTAGTAGTAAAGTCCAAAGAAGGCGGCAACATTTAGCCGATTTGGAAAAGATGTTCGAAAGCACAAGGTTGCATGGGTTAAAAATGAACCCTCTCAAATGTGCTTTCGGGTATCGGTGGGCAATTTCTTGGGTTTACGGTGCATGAAGGAGGAATTGAAGTAAACGAAGCCAAAGTAAAAGCCATAGCCGATACTAAACCGCCAACAAGCAAAAAGGAGTTGCGGTATTGATTGGAAAAATCAACTACTTGCGACGTTTCATCTCAAACTTGTCGTATGCGTATTCGTGCTTTCACACCGCTGCTGAAAATTAAAGACAACCTAGAGTTCAAATGGGGAGCCGACAAGAAAGAGCCTTCGGCGACATAAAAGGTTATCTCGATGAGTCCACGGTATTGACCGCGCCAAAACACGGTATACCTTTTAGACTATATATATCGGTGAAGGTGATTCGATTGGAGCAGTTTTAACACAAGAAGCCGATAGGAAGGAACGAGCAATATTTTACTTAAGCCGACGTATTATGGATGAAGAAACAAGGTATCCCCTAGTAGAAAAATTATGCTTATCATTGTATTTTGCTTGCACCAAGATAAGACATTATATGCTAGCTACCAAATGCGTCATAATATGCAAAACCGATGTAGTTAAATACATATTATCGGCGCCAATCCTGGGGTCGGCTTGGTAAGTGGGCATATGCCTTATGAGTTCGAGTTATCCTATGAGTCGGCAAATGTGAAAGGACAAGCTGTGGCCGATTTTATGACATGTAGTTAAACATTAGTGGGATCAACGAGTGTATCTCCTTGGCATCTGTATTTTGATGTATCTGTGTGGCAAGAAGGCGTATGCATCGGTGTGATTTTAGTTTCACCTAGGAAACAAGAGTATGGCTTCATGTATCGGCTAAATAGCCGATGTTCAAATAATCAAGCGAATCTGAAGCATTACTAAGGGTCTACAAGTGTTAGATAGCATCGGAGTGAGAGACGTCGAAGCTTTTGGAGATTCGATGTTAATTGTACAAAGAAGTCGAAGAGAATACCGATGCAACGATGATGCACTAACCCAAGATTTGCATCAATGCCTCCGGATCATCGAGATGTTCACTACATTTTCCATAGAACATATCCCCAGAGAAGCTAATGATAAAGCAAACCGATTGGCACAATGTGCATCGTGGTACAAGATTGAAAGCCGACGAGGACCAATCGAGCTAAGCGTTTGGCCGATTTTATGTGTTCACCTGTCATTGGAGAACAGAGATAAGGGATTATTTGTCGAGATCCAGCCAAGCCGACCGAGCAAAGGTCAGCGCAAAGCACTCAAATATGTTCTACTAGAAGATGTATTGTACTTTCGGACTATGGAAGGTCTCATTGTTAAGATGTCTGGGAACCGAAGAAGCCAAAGTGGCGATGGGTGAAGTCCATGAAGGCATTTGTGGATCACATCAATCGGCCCATAAGATGAAATGGATACTGAGGCGAACAGGGTATTTTTGGCCGACGATGTTAGAAGACTGCTTCAAATATTATAAAGGATGCCAAACGTGCCAAAAATTTGGTAACATACAGTCAGCACCAGCATCGGCTTTGCATCCGATCGTCAAACCATGGCCATTTAGAGGATGGGGTATAGACATAATCGGACAAATATTTCCGTCATCTAGCAAAGGACATAAATTCATCCTTGCAGCCACGGATTATTTCTCAAAATGGGTTGAGGCTGTACCACTCAAGAAGGTTACTAGTAAAGAGCTAATCGACTTTGTAAATGAACACATCGTCCATCGGTTTGGGATTCCACAAACAATCACTACTGATCAGTGGTATCTGTGTTCATGTCCAACGATTTCAAAGGTTTTGCGGAAAGTCTTGGGATAAAATTACTCAACTCTTCCCCTTACTACGCTCAGGCCAACGGTCAGGCCGAGTCGTCAAACAAGACATTGATAAAGCTGATAAAAAGAAAAATTGAGGAGGAACCAAGGAGATGGCATTCGACGCTATCGGAGGCTTTATGGGCTTATCGGCTATCTCATCACGGATCAACTAAATTGTCACCCTTTCAATTGGTATATGGACAAGAAGCCGTTTTGCCCGTTGAAATCAACATCGGCTCAATAAGGCTACACGAGCAAGATAAGATATCAGCCGATGAATACAAGCGGGCGATCTTTGGACAATCTAGATGATTTGGTGAACTAAGGCTGATCACGCTAGATCGGCTTAAAAGAATAAAGAGATGGTTGCCAGGTCGCATAATAAAAAAGTAATTTTAAAATCATTCAATCAAGCCGATTTAGTATGGAAAACCATATTGCCGATTGGGTCTAAAGATAATCGATTCGGCAAATGGTCTCCAATGTGGGAAGGACCTTATAAGATCAATCTAGGTTGACGGAATTCATATATATTGGAATCCTTAGAAGGGTTCGTCCTACCTAAAGCGATCAATGGAAAATATCCGAAGGCATATTACCCAAGCATATGGGTGGGTCCTAACTACGGGAGAGATCAGGATCAATGACAAAGCACATATGCATAAAATCGGTCATACAGCCGACCGAGCCAGTTTAAACCCATCCATATCAAAGTTTACAAAATCGGACGCACAGCCGATTAAGCAAGAGTTCAAAAGTCTCAGGTTTAAAGCAATATTACAAAGGTCGGCCATAAATCAAAGTCTAGTGTAGTCCCGACCCGGGCAAATGGGCTCCCAAAGCCGATAGTGCCGCTGCCGCCCTACCAATGGTAGCTTGAATCTTTGTCTATCAATTGTTGGTCGGCTTTGCATCACCCGGATCGAACTATCTTGGCCGATCGGTTCTTGACTTTGGCAAAAACCTCGCCCGATTTGCCGCCTACGGGCGGCTAGTGAAGACGTTGAGTTGGTGATGCTAAGCTGACATTCTGCTAGTTCTTTTGTAACAAGAGCCAGCTGTTCTTCAAGTTTGGCCTTGGACGACTCCAGCTCTTGAGCCTTGCTCTTGGTCATTTTAAGTGTAGCTGTGCCTTGGTCAAATGTGCTCTTTCGAGATTTGGCATCAGCTATGAGTTTGTCCAAGATCTCTTGGTCGGCTTGTTGGGCCTTCCTCTGTTCAACTCTTTGCTTGGCTGACTCCACGCCTAGCCAGAAGCCGCCCGTCAAGTGGCAGACCTCAAGCAGTGCATTCATGGCGGCAGAAGGGAGATCGGCTTGCATGGCTGCCATGGCATCCTTCAGTGGTTGCGTGTTAGCCAGTAGAGCCGCTTCTGGTTGCATCACCTCATCCAGAAGACGATTAAGTCGCTCCTGCATACCCGGCGCAGCAGTAACAGCAGCCGATGCTGGAGCAGAGGCCGCTATTATACGTTGGATGTCGGCCGGGTAGTCGTCAGTGGCCACAATCTCCGGGTCGTCGAGCTCGTCCAAGGAAAAGCCTAAAAGGTCGGCTAAGTCCATCGACGGAGTCAGGCCAGGAGCAGGTTTTGGAGGTGACGAAGCAGATGGCGGAGCAGGAGCCACAGCCGGCAAGATAAGCACGTCGGTTTGAGTCTTCTCTGCATCGGCTTCTAGCAATTGAACGGAGGGGGTTTCCTGAAAAATATTTTCACGATAAGATCAAGGAAGACAAAGATAAGTCAAGAATAAGGGTCGAAGCTAACCGCAGTAGCCGATCCGGTTGGAGATGCTGCTGCATCACGGCCTGCAGGCTTTGGGGATCGCTTGATGACAACTCTACGGCTTTTCTTCTCTGAAAAAAAAAACGAACATGGGTTTAGCCGACAGCAAGCATGAAACTTCATTTGGTGGGAAATGGAACTGGACGTACTTTTGGTGCGCTGGACGGCAAGATCAGACAGTGATGGGCTATTGACCCCCAACGTGCCAGAGGATAAACCGGCAAGAGGGGTCGATGACCTTGGCCGTTTTGAGCGATCGTCAGCCGATGCGGCTTGCGCTGGGGTGGATCTTTTGCTAGTCTGAAAAGTGTAAAAGAAATGGTTAAGCCGATGAAAATCTTATTCCAATAGAACATCAAAATGAAAATACCTCTAAGGAAGAGTTAGCATCGCTCGAACTCGAGCTAGACCCAGCAACGGTCTCCGACGGCTCTCGATAGCCAGGAAGAAAAGAGGACAGGACCTCGGGAATAGTGCGCCTCCGCAAGAGAGCCTCAGCTATAGAAGCCCACCATGTGGTAAATTGGCCCGATCGACGCGTGTTTAACACGAGGAAGGGCAAGTCTACCACATAGAGTTCATCGGCTAGCTCAATAATAAGATCCGCCGCAGTAGAGTTAGTTACTTTGTTTCGTGGTTTAATCATACTAAGCAAAGGAAAACAAGGAATGGTTTGTCCGAAACCCAGCTGGCGTGCATAAACTGAAGGATGATAGAATTCATAGGTCTGAAATGTTACTGCTTTGAGTACTTAAGCCGACGTGAAGGATGCAAGGAGAAATCAGCAAGGGAAGCGGATCAAGAGTGGATTGGGGCATTAGAGAGCTATCGAGTTTAAACGAAGAAAAGAAGGCCCACGGGAGATCGGCTAATTGGCTGTATGAAAAGAAATCTCTACGGTTGAAAGAGGCTTGGTTAAGATGCGAGGAAAAAGGACAAGTATTTGTGGAAGCCGGCGGGAGAGATTTTTGATCATCGGATGAACACATGGTGAATTTTTCGCTGAGGATCGGCTAGGTTGGAATCTGAGGGCGGCACCCTCGGGAAAGTCTTCCGTTGGGAAAGCCGATTCTTCCGAAGGGTCCGGGATAATGAGGCGGCCAAAAACGCAGTAAAGCCAAATCTGGATAAACCAAAGAGGACCGCCAACATTACCAACAACATAGGAACCATTGCCAGTGAAAAGCCGACTCGATGATATGCATCATATGGTATCTGGCGCCCGACAGGACTTCCTAAAGCTAGCCGATGACCCATAACTAGTTGCTCTAACATAAATTGATAGACACAGGTTGGTCCTAGGAAGCGCCACGAGAAGAGGAATCGGTCTAACCATAAGTTGATAAAGGCTACGTGTTCTTCATCCGATCTGAGGGCCGGTCACTTTGTTGTTATTTTGGATGTATTTAGACCAACCTTCTCCCTTTTTCTGGTCAATTTGTACCGAGGTTTCCCACTAAAAGCCGATAGTTGTTTTCCATCGTGCCTAAGACAAAGCATAGTTCAGCCATGTCTAAAAGGGTTGGGCCGATGGGACCGGTTGGGAAAAAGAAGGCGTTAAAAGAGTCCGACCAGAAATAGCAGGCAGCAGCTACTAAAGATTCGTTGGGCTCCGGAGCAGCTAAGGACATGGGGATACACTCAGCAATGCCCATACCTTCCCACTCTGCCTTCTTTTGGGCCGATACTCTAATGTACCAGGACCTCCAGCCCTTGAGAGCTGTCGGCCAAGCCCTAAAACTTTTGGACCACTCGTTGATGTTGTAACCAGGAGCCGATAAAGGAAGTCTAGGGATTTCGTCTCCAATAACAGTATCGGATTCTATGGTTCCTATAGGACCTAGGAAGTATTGATGATCGCTATCTGGGATCGGAACAAGTACCTGAGATGCGTCCATTTCAGCCGATGCTATGAGAGGAAGGGTTGAAGCGGAGGAGAGCCGATTTCAGGATTAACGAGAGCACGCCAGGGTGAAAATGACTGCAGGGGGGGCCTCATATTTATACCTCGGTGAAAAAGGTGAAAAGGCGGGAACGGTTGTTGCATTGAAAACGCACCGAGAGCATTGCGGCACCATTAATGGGGAAGTTACCGAGGTGAATCCTGAACGACAAGCCGATCACGGAAAAGACGAAGGGATTTTTGAAAGATAACAAGTTACCTTTCAAAAATGGGGGGCATATGTTTGCACCAAAATTCGGCATGTATTGAAATCGGTCTGAAAATAGAAAAGAAGTATCCGTACAGAAAAGAATCGGTAAACGACTCGGAAAAGGAATCCGTTTCTATAAAAGGAAAGGAAATCGGATAAGAGGCCGATACGGGTAAACACCGTATCCATGTGCGACTCGGATCGGCCAGGCGTGTTATAAAAGGGGGTGGACGCCAAGCAAAGATCATCAATTTCCAACAACACCTACTTTTTACAGCCTTTTCTTTTACATTGCTTTAGCTTCATAGATTTCTCTGCAAGTCGGCGGAATCAACATAGCTGCGCATCGCCGATTGTTGATTTTGGCCGATTTCACCCAGGTTTGATTTGCTTCGTTTTGTTGCGCATCGCCTTCCCGGCCGATTTTACCTTATATCCGGATCAATCAGAATCGTTGATCTAGTTATCTCCTAATCGGTTTTTGCCGACTAGCGAAAAGCCGATAGATCTTTGTTTATCGGCTTTGATCGAATTACAAATTCTACCTTGTCGATTTCAGGTCAAATCGACTGGCACGCTCTGCAAACCCGGTGTTTGTCTTGTGTGTTCGAGGCCTAAAACCCCCTTCACGTTTTTCGCGCGAACAAGTCTCTGGCCAGTTATGCTTGGAGGAAATGAAACTTCTGACTTGCGCGTGTAGGCTATTGCGGCTGGACGGGAAGGCTTCATACTTTGTTAGGAAAATAGAAGCGCCTGGAATGATGTAGCGGCTGGGAGGTAAAGGGCTAATGGAGATTGTAATGGACTAACGAAGGAAAGTAATTAGAGAAACGCCATGCGTGCAAAGTTGGAGACGTTACTTCCTCCAATTGCCATGCGTCCAAATGGACGTACAGAGGGCTGCCTGCCTGATCAGAGAAACGGCTGGAAGATCAGAGAAATCGGCTACCAAGGTCTAAATGCAGGCTAGGGACAACTGGCTAGTAAAGGAAAAGGAAACGGCTGTCACAGGGAATCGTCAACTACATGTGCATGGCTTGCGACAGTTTAGTAGAGGGCCTCTACACGCTACCTATATACACCTATACATGTCAAAAGTGAATACTCCACGTTATTTGTATATACACACGTTCCAAAATGTGTTTGAGAGAGAAAAAAAAATAGCAGAGGGGTTCTACAAATCTATAAAATTCCTCTAAAATACCAGGAACTATTTGGAGCTAAACAGAGTTGGTTTCGTGATTTTTCGATGTATAGATTTTTCGCAAAAATTCTTTTCGTGGATCAGACACCTGTACCGATTTTTGTAAAGTCAACGATTTACGTTATATAACATATATTTTTTTGAGAATATTTGAAGCAAACACTCTCGTCTACCAATTATCTTAATTATCAACAAAATTTTAGATTTTTTTTTATTCGAAAATACATGATTTTTATTTAATACGATTAGTTCAATAAACCTAAATTCGACTTACTCGTGAGGCTTCCAAGTAGACTCCGGAAAATACAAATAATCCCAGAAACACACTAAATATATTAGAGGCAAATTTTGGGATGTTACAGAATTTTAAATATTTTCCGGTTACTCTGGAAATTATACTCTCATTTCTTTTCTTTTTTTGTTCTACTACTACCATATACTATCTACCAGCAGAACGTACTCCATCTCATCGTACGAAAGATATATATTTCCTAAGTCAAACGTTAGTGAAGCCGAAGCATGGCATGTACTAATGTCAGCGGCCGCTTTTGAATCTTGTACGTTTGAGAAGTGAAACACTATTAATAATGAGGTAATGTACTGAAGGAATGGTAAAGCTGGGTGCGAGGCAATCTCGATCAGAAGTGGACCGATCTCAGCCCATACTCGATTTGAGGAGAGCCGAATGGAACATCCAAGCCCAAAGGAACATACTCGATTTTATTTGCGTACATTTCGAAGTCCATGTATGTTTTACGTGAGATTCTCATTTTTATTACACGGTGATTCACGAAAGAAAGGTTCTAAATATATTTTCTGTATTAGACTCGTGATCAGTGGCTAATACGTATATACATAAATTATAATCACAACCGTACATCATATTTTATTATATTTGACAACGAAAACAGTTCTTACATATATAATTATTACAAGTCAAAAGTTAGGATATCTTTATCTTGCCGTATGCCTAACTACCCATTTTCTACAGACAACTGATAAGTTAAAACTCTAGATAAAAATATAGTCGTTATTCCTTGCATTTTGCATCAACATAAGCATCTTTGGAATATTCTATTTCTTAATCTAAAACAACAAATATAGCAAGGTTGAGTACATTGTGTACTTAGTAAAACCTGAAGTGTTTGCAAAATCTAATTATATGTAAGCTGATACTAAGAAAGCTACTATAGTTATTTGCACAAAGCTTAATATAAATTCTGAATAGTAAATTGAAAG
Source organism: Rhipidocladum racemiflorum (assembly GCA_036346355.1). NCBI lineage: Eukaryota > Viridiplantae > Streptophyta > Magnoliopsida > Poales > Poaceae > Rhipidocladum > Rhipidocladum racemiflorum. Next base: position 38,624,009 of record CM070569.1, on the reverse strand, counting down.
CATAATTTGTAAATAAGTTTGACAAGTAAGTAAAATAATAAGCATAAATAATAGTATAACTCAAATGATCATAATCATCTATCGTATTATTTCTCTAGCCAACACATGACACCATTTCATTCTTTTGCCAACACATGACACAACAGTTGAAATCAATCTAGCCAACACATGGCCTAGTGTTGAATCATTTGTAGAGTAAGTTTCTCTAATTTTTTTCTGATTCCAGTTCATTTTATGAAAATCTCAAAATTCTAACTAAGTGATGAATTTACCAGGTACCTGTAACCGCGAGCGCGGCTAATTGATTAATTTTGACTCTGCAGAGGTATACAGATTTATCCACAGAGAATGATTATCTCTTTTGGCAATGCATATTCAACACACTTCCTTTGGTGTGTCACACAGAAATCATATATAACTTTCACATTACTTAATTATAACTTGCACCATCCCAGTACTTACAAACCTTTACTATGGCGACAGAAGATATTTATACATTAAGTACGACAAATGGTTTCACATCCCGACGTCCCACTTATCCCCATAGTAAGGCGTATACTATTGCATTGGTATGTGTTTGACTCACACATCTATGTGGACACCTCTACTAGCAATCCAACCGGAATAGCCTATGCTACTACATCCTTCCAATGTGCAAAACCAGTTTTAAATAACTTAATCAGTTGTAGCTGTCCCATACTAGCCTTTGTGGGTGCATGAAAACAACAGTATAGTTTGGTCCTTATATTGACTCGGGTGACAAATCTCCCCCTATCTACGTGTAAATCACATGCACATTCGGCTATTGCCAATATTCACCCGTGTCCAAATTATAGTTTTATTTTTATTAACATATAGTTGATCAACATGTCCATGCCCAAGATTCGTGATTACCAAGTTCACAGTTAAATTCTTTGTGAATACTATGTCCATATGTCCATTTTTCTATTCTAAAGCACAAAGTATATGCAGTTATTAAACGAATATACATGCTCCACATGTTAATGTGTCATTCCATTGTCTAGGGTTTTCAATAGTTCACATGGCAAAGTTCATTAAGGTGATCCATAATGAAGGTTTTAACTACCACGTCCCACAACATAGCATTGTATGAATATACAACATGTATGAAAATATTTATGAAAGCATTTCTGAAAACTGGGATTATTATGTTCAAGGAGGTGCTTGCCTTACAGTTCGTTGTCGTTGAGTTCAAATCTAGCTTCGTTTACTGTAGCGCCTGTTACGTCGGGTTCTACTCGTCGTACCACGATACATAACAAAGAACAAACTCCAATAAGATAAAAAAGAATACAGATAGAAAAACTAAACTAAAATTATTACACAAAATAAGTGAGGGTGTAGGGTTAGGATTTTATGATTTCGTGTACAAGCAAAGCAGTTCATCTTTTAGCTTTTGACTTGATTTTGACAGTTCTGGGTTAGGCCGAGGCATAACCACTTGTTCTATATGAGTTGTTTATTTTTATTTTATGAATTCAAGAAGCTAAGATTATGTATATTTGTATGAATTATTTCAAATTCAAGAAACTAAGATTATTAAGACTAATAAGGATAAGTTGTTATCAAGTGAAACAACATGTAAAACTAGTATGCTACCTTAAGGATCTCAGTTCAAACAGATACTCCAGTATTTTAAAGGTATTTAGGAGGTGATTACATTCAATTTAAAGCTTATATAATGAAGTTATACAAGTATGTACATTTAACATGTTGAAATGAGTTCCTAATGGTAAGATAACCAAAAATCAGTAGAAACTTAGTTATTTTTACATATTTAAGTTGATTATAACCTAAGTATTCCAACAAAATTTGTTTCATGTGATTTGGAGTTCATTTACTCAAATTTCATACATAGCATATTTCAAACCTATACTTTAAATTTAAATTTTAAACGAGGGTCTTATATTCAATATTATTTCATATTAAAAATTTTTAGGATTAGACATGAATTTATAAATTTATTTCACTAAATTTGGATTTAAATTGCAAAAGTTACAATAGTTTGAATCTAGGTTTACTGAAATATTCTAAATAAGGAAACTATGCTTTCCAGTATTGAAAGTGTCTTTCCATTTTTGGCATGCTGTTGGACCGGTCAAGCTGACAGGTGGGACCCAAGTGGTAGTGGCTTGGTGTGAGCACGTGAGGCTGCCAGCAGGGACCCGCTGGCCAACGGCAGAGAGCTCATGAGAGAGAGACTCGAGTGGCTGACAAGAGGGGCCCGTGTGTCAGTAACCCAAAGTTAGAGGAAGCAGCGGCATGACTCACCAGCGATGAAGAGGGCCAAAGCGGCTTAGGTGAGAGGCTAGGGAGCTTGAGGGGGCAGTGAGGAACTCGGGGCACCGATCAGTGGAGGTCAGGTGTGGCCAAAAGGGGGTCGGCGGTGAGCTTGGGCAGAGCGTGTCGTCTCGATTATGGCGAGGCTCATTGGTGAGACGATGGCCTACACTAAGGGGGGAAACGACATTAGCGACTAGTCTGGAGCATTTCCACCCAAGGAATTGAAGTATGAAGTTCTGGGGGAGGAGATTGCCCATGGCGGAGGCACGGCGGTAGTTCAATCGGAGAGGAAGATGAAGCTCACAATCCACGTGGTTCTGCTTTAGTGTGGTCACGAGTTCAACTAGGAAGTAGCAAAGAAGCTTGGGAAGGGTCTTGTGGGTTTTATAGCCATTCTAGGGCGATTTAGCCGTGCTCGGTCACAAGGCAAAGCGACGGCTCGGAAAGCTTTGAAGACGAGGTATGCAGGGAAACCGACAGGCAAGGTATGGCGCATGTTAAATGTGTAGAGTAGATGGCCTCATTCCCAGCGAAGGCGGTGCCGAACGAGTGGAAAAATCATGAAGAAGAGCAATGCTTCGGTCGGCCGTCCGAGAAGAAGAGGAAAAAGAAAGGGGAGAGAAGAAGAGAGAACGGCGATAGACAAGGGGGACCAGGACCCACTGGCAGTGAGGGAGAGGAGAAAAGAGCCATGCAGCACTGGCTAACTGGTGGAGCAGCCTGGCCCACAGGTAAGTGAGAAGGGAATTAAATTTCATTCACTTTTCTTTTAGACAGCGGTGAAGAATATTTAATTTGCCAGTCAAATAAATTCAAAAAAATTTGAAACTTTTTTTTCTAAGTTTTTGTAGAAGTTATATATTTACATTAAAATTTTAAAATAATAAATCTTAATAAATAATTTTATAAAAATCTGACAAGTGGGCCTGCACATATTTTTATTTTCTAAAATTGATTTATTTGAGGGACCAAATCAAAGTAATTTTTTTTTATAAATTTATTCAGTAGTTACCATGATAGGGTTATGATTTAGTAAAAATTTCAAACTTTTTTGTTGACTGTTTATTTTGTAATAAATCTTTTATGCATTTCTCATATTTTCATATTTTCAATACTTGAATTTTTACAGGAAGTAAAATAAGTATTAATTTTTGAGATTTTTCAACTTAGGTATATATTTATGTGAGAAGTGTTTTGTAAAATATTGAACTTCAGATAAGGTTCTAATTATTTTATATAAATCTTTCATGAAGCCATTTTCAATTAAAATAATTCCAGAGCTTTCAATTGTGTGTGAATTTTCTAGGCCATCAAGGATGACGCTTGGAACTGGCCCTTCGCGGGTACTCAAGGACTTAAAAAGTTACTGTTTCGGCGGGTTTAACACCTTCATAGTCTAGTCTTTTTTTTTCCTTCCTTCTTTTCTTTTCTCCTTTTCCTTCCTTTTAGCTTCTCCTCCTTGTTTCTATTCCTCTTTCCTCTTCTTATTTGTTTTCCCCTTTTTTGTACTTTGTGCAATCTCCTGCACTTGGTTCTCTTAAACTCTCCTTTTAATATAGCTACGGCTGTTCTTTAAAAAAAAAAAGAATTGTGTGTGAATTTTTTTTTACTTACCATTTTTTTTAGTCTTTTTACCATTTTGCATATTAGCTTTTCTTTTTAGAATAAACTCCAAAATAAAGAATAAAATCATAAATTCAGATTTTATTACTCTTTCATTTTCAAAATGTACATTTTATTTTAGGCCACTTTTTAGGATGTTACAATTTAGAGTTCAGACTTTTAGATCTTGTTCATTTTAGGACGTCCGGTGCAATTTCCTCGTGAAAAATATGTAGGTGAAAAATACTTTTTCGTCTACAACTGCAACACTAGTGCTCAGCGCATGCCTCCAATCGGGCAAAAACACTAACGCAGATGGTGTCACTTCAGTCTTCAGGAGCTGTGGCCTGTGGGTATGACCAACGGTAGGCTGTAATTAAAGCGTTTCTACGTCCACAGCTGCCAAAGTCATATATAGCTTTAGTATGCAGTTGTTATACTACTCCACTACCTGTACTCTACTAGTGCTCTTGCCACTTAGTTTGGAGGAGGACCCCATGGCGTTGAGCTTTCTTTGACCTAACCAACCCTCCAATCGAAGAAGAGATGAGCAACTCGATCGATGGCTACTAGAAGACATTAACCTCGTACAAGTACTGTACTAGAAGCAAGCGAGAGATCCTGCCCCTTCTTCCATTGGGAAATTAGAATTTAGCGAGAATTTGGAGAATGTTCACTGATGCACAGTCGTTTTGATTCGAATTCGAGAGTTGGGTTACATAATATTTATTTTAATAATATAGAAATATAAATATTCTTAATAAATCAATATTTAGATATAATATTTACTATTTACCATATATCACTATATAGTATATACATCGTAAACTTTCTCGTGTAAAATGTGAGGGCCAACCAAATGAACTAGGAAAATACGCTCGGCGCACGCCGCACGCGTGAAACAAAAATAAATTTGTGTTTTTTTTCCGGAGAAAAAACAGACAACGGAAACATTTTTCCCATGGTCCGGAGGAAAAACAGACCACGAAAACATTTTTTTTCGGGGAAAACGGAGAAAGGACCTAAACGTAAAGTGCAGAGACCTATTTGTTATAATTTTGGACTTGTTCACTATTATGAAAAAGTAGGAAATGGTTCGTTCGCAATTCGTATTTAATGAGAGGCTCTTTGTGTAAAACGGCGAACGGAGGACCTAAACGCGAAACGGGGGAAAGTATTTTGCACCCACAAGAAATTGCAAAGGGCTAATTCGTAAATATAAAGGACCTATCCGTAATTCCAAAGAATCGGAGGTCTTTTTTGCAAAAAAGGGGGAGAGAGAGGTGGGGGGTGGGTTGACGTGGGGGCTGAGCATCCAGAAAACCTTCAACCAATATTTAAGGTAGTATACGATGCACGCTCCATCAGACAGAGACCTGACCCAACTCGATACCACCCTGTTGGTAGTGGCAACGAGCTAGGCTCGTAGCTAGCTTCACATCTTAACAGCGGTATATACTCCATATGCAAACATTGGATGATTAACAGTAAGTGGTAGTATTTTTCACAAGGACTGTTGTACGTACTCACGCGGGGAGGACGACCGACCGATCCGTCCCGGTCAGGTGATGACTGGCCGACGCCGGCCCCATCGTCACGTGAGGACTACCGTTCTTTACGAGTGCTTTGGAGAAGCACCTGCCTGTCGCGGTGCCGAGGGCATGTATAAACCTTTTCATTCTCGCACTAGACTCTAGACGGCCACGTTTCGTACGCTCGACGCATGGGACTCGCAATCGGAATCACTCCAATCCGATCCCCAAGTGATAGCAAAAAGAATCGTTGTTACATCACACACGTCTCCGTCGTCCGAATTGACATTACGTACATGCATGTATCAGACTTTTTACTATTTTTTAAGGGGCTGGAGCTCTGCCATGCATTAAGAAAGGAAGCCAATCAATAACAATACAGCCTTATCAGTACACAGTGACTAAGAACCTTTCAAAAGTTGACAATAACAACAAAACAGAAAAGGCGAGAAAAACTACAAGGTCAATAATCCGATTAGGATTTACAATCCGCGTAAGGGCACCTGACATGCCACAAGAAACGTTCAAGCAATGGCAAAAGTATTTTTGAGGTTATGCACGTCCTGAGCAACTGTTACACACCAGTAATAGTGTCCAATAAGAACCGCTCAAGATCATGTTATTTCTTTCTTTCCAAAGATTCCAGAAGACGTACATTACAATTCCATCCACTTTCTTGCGCCGATGCCTATCGGTAGTAGCACGGACCGTCCACCACCATCCCTCAACACCGAGAAGGACTGCGGTCGTCTGAGGAACCGGATGATTGATCTGCATCAAATGAAAAACCTCCCTCCATACCTGCTTTGCAAAGGGGCAAAGAAGGAGCAAATGGCGTGCCGATTCAGGCTCCGTTCCACACAATGCATATAGAACGCATTGTGCGGCCAGCCCCTAGATGCAAGTTTGTCTGTTGTAAGTATCATGTCCTGTATAAATAGCCATGTGAAGAACTTACATCTTCCTTTCGCCCTCGCCTTCTAGATGATATTGTAATTGTTTTCTGGGACAGAGCCATGGAATTGAATCTTGTACGCCATTTTGATCGAGTAGTCCCCATTCTGCATCCATTTCCATACAATGTTGTCCTGCACATATGTTTGCAAGTGTATCTGTTGAATGGCTCAACATAAACAAATAAATTCGTCAAGCTCCACCTCCGATGTAATTTTGCGGAGTGGCCTAAGACAATTCCTACAAGATAGCTCCTCGTGGACTGTACGTCCTCTCCTTCGAGCTAGCTAGAAACAGGTCAGGGCCAAACTGCTTGGGGAGACCCCATGGAGACAATTAGATTCCAAAACTTTGCTCTTTTGCCGTCTCCAAGAGGTAGCTTGGTACTCGTGTTGAATAAAGTAATATTGATGTTATCACATGGCACTGGTGTCCCTGCCCATGGTCTTTGCTGCTCTTCCAGTTGTACCAAAGCCATGGAATGCAGAGCACCCGTCCGAACCTCTCGATGTCCATTACCCCTAATCCACCCAAAGACTTGGGCCTGCAGATTTTCTTCCAGTTCACTAGGCAGTGTCCTCCATTGCATTCCTATTCCTCACTCCCAATGAAGTTTCTTTGAAGTCGGTCTATTTTCTTTGTTACCCATTTGTTGAGAGGACAGACCGTTAAGTGGTAGACCGCTAGCAATGTGAGGATCAAGTTGGTAAGAAACAATCTAGCAGCTCTAGAGAGCATCTTCCCTTTCCAACCCACCAAGTGGGTTCGAACTTTTTCGATGAGCGGTTGTAGGTATGAATGTTTCAATTTTGTAGGTCGCAAGGGAAGCCTTAAGTACTTGCATGGGAAGGATTGAAGGCATGCTGGGAATTCCTGTAATACGGTCGCCATGTCAATAACGTCACATATTATTGGGTAAACCTCGCTCTTTTGGAGGTTGGTCTGCAAAACTGTTGCCCCACCAAAGATATGCAACACCTCCTGAATCATGTTCAACTCGTCCTTATCGGGGTTTGCAAAAATGGCAGCAGCATCAGCATACAGGGAAATCCTCATTGTAGCACACCTAGATGGAATCTGTGTTATGTAGTTTTTTCATATTGCCTTACAGAATAGTCTCTGCAGCGAGTACATGGCAATAACGAAAAGGATCGGCAATAGAGGTCTCCTTGCCGAAGTCATCTCCTATGCTGGATTGACTGCACAGGGATTCCATTGAGAAGTACTCGAGAGGAGGTGGATGCAAAGATCATTGCAATCCACTTTATCCATCGACGCCCAAATCCAATATGATTTAATAGTTCCAGAAGAAACTCCCAACTGATGGAATAAAAGCCTTGGCTATATCCAGCTTTATGAAGAGCGCGGGGATTTTTTTTTTCCTTTGTAAGTCTATGACTAGATTCTTGACATAAAGGAAGTTGGCGTGTATGGATCTCTTCTTGATGAATATGCTTTGGGCGATGGGTACCATTTTCTGTAACAACGGTGCCAACTTGTTTGTGCGTACTCTGAGCTACTCCCAGGAGGAGAATTGGTTACCTTGAGGAGATGGACAGGAGAGGCTATATTGATGTGGTCGGGGTGGAGGGTGTGATTTGCAGGGCCGGTCTTAAGTTTTTAGGGGCTTAGGGCATAATTTTAAATGGAGACCCCCCGCATAACATAAGCATCGAAATATTTTTATATCACCATGTATCAACTGAAAAGAAAATATTCAGTGTATTATACAAATTGTTACCAATAAATAAATGGAAGTACAAAAGTGAGATTATTTACCTCAAACATTTTGTAGAGATCATCTTAGGAAATATCTTCTAATATTTCTAGATGCAAAATCATCAATTATGGCCTCAACATTAATGTCATCCAATAATTTCTTCTCAATACATAAAGTTGCTAGATCATTTAACCTTTCTTGAGACATTGTAGACCTTAAATAGTTTTTTCAATAATTTCAATTTTGAAAAGCTTCTTTCAGCTGATGCCATAGTTACCGGCATAGTAAATAAAATCCGATAAGCAACAATTCCACAGTACCTGCAAAGTTTTTCAGTTTTTAGATAGACACTGCGTGTTGTGTTCGGTCTCTGTCTCGGATGTGCTACAGTACACGCGATGGAAAATAGAAGTCCAGTCTAGTTTTGTTTCAATTTCTGCTTTGATGTGAAGCAGCCCAACTCTTGTAATTGAGTCTATATATTGCAATGAAATTAGAAAAGACGTGAGCAATTTTCACGTCGCAAAAACAAGTATGTTCTGTAGTTTTAGTTTGATTATTGGTTTTTCTCTGAAAACAGCTGTCGGGGATTGACTATCTGGTAGAAAGACCGTGGTACCCCCGGAGAATGCTCGTGGCCACCGATCTTGTAGTACCAGCGGAAGATGCTCAGGAGACCATCCGAGCAGCGTATCTCCCGAGCATGCGTGTCCGCCCATTCTTTTACGACCATATCGGACGACCACGAGCAAACATGCTCGCAATACCCGGGTAGGTGGTCGAGGGACTCGGTCATGCCACTAAGAAGGAAGGTAGCGATCAATCCGCTGGAAATCAAGGGAGGAGGGCGCACCGGAAATTCAAAAAACGCGCCGATCAAGGGAACCAGATCGTGGGCACCGCGAATATGGGTGCATAGCGTAAGTCTAGAGCATCTGCGGGAAGGGGAAGAAAAATCGCATAAACACAATATACTGGAGTAGGGTTATTATCTCGGCAGTGAGAGGCCCGAACCAGGATAAACATACGTGTCTTTCTCCCGATCTCGCATTGCTCGGACGATCGCCCCGGTTCGTACAACGGGGCCCTGTTGATCCCTCGTTCAACAAGTAAGCTCGGTGGGAGCCCGTTCTCCAATCGTCGACAGCTGGCGCCGTCCGTGGGGACGACAGCGTGATTCCCGTACGAATTGGGATCCTCGAGGATGCCGAATTCGGGAGATACTAGGAGTCTCTACGCCTTCAACGACATTGATGACGATGACATGTACTACGCCGGCGACGGCGTGGTCGATGTGACCGATCCTGCCGGTCACACCGAGTCCGGGAGCTTTTCCCCGGACCCTGGAATGCGAGGACAGGTCCTCCGTTCCCCAGGCATTACCCTCGGTGACAACGAGGATGATTACGACGGACTCTACGATGGTCTGGATATACCAGACGATCTCGAGTTCAACCGAGAGACAGCATCCCAAGGGGATACGATGATGTCCCCATCACACTCTTCCCGCTCTCGCCATGTCAACATGGCTGGGGGTCGTGACGAGCCTGAGGTGCGATCCTCGGAGGCTGCTAAGCGCGACCACTATGAAGCGGCCAGACTCCACCTAGAAGCATCTTTGGGAAAGACCCTTGCGAGCATACGCCACCAAGCAAGAGAGAGGCGGGTGTCCAGGGAAAGAAACTCTCGCGAGTGTCGGACCCCCGATCGCGTCCCAGAACGCCGTTGAAGCTCGCCGCCACCTGTTCGCCAGAACCGAGAGCGTCTGCAGGCCTTGGCGGCGGTCGTGCGCGACCTTCGCAACTTCCCCGATCAAGTGGACCTAGAGGCCGTGGGGATGGTTGTGGCCGAGGATCTAGAGAGGCTTGCCGCCGAGCTAAAAGTCCCAGATCCTCCTCGCGACCAGGGTGCCCGGAGTGTTTCCCGGGACCATCGGGGACATACACCTGTCCACTCGCACAGGGATGAATCTCGGAGCCATGCTCGGAGGTCGCCCCAGGCTGCTAACCCGGTCCGCGAGAGGTCTCGGAATAGCTCCCGAGCGACTTCGGAACGACGTGTCTACAACCACCCGGATTACGAGCGTTCCGAACGCTCCACAACCGAACGGTCGTCGGCACGCCCTCCGCGCGAAGTCTTCTCTCGACTTGGCCCGCGCGCGGGGCGTTGGACGGGAGACACACATAGATACCATTACAGTCGAGGGTTTCATCGTGAAACCCCGAGCTTCGGCTGCCAGGCTTTCACGAGCTCTCTTCGGAGTGTCACATGGCTAGGGCTGGAAACGAGCCGAGCCGAGCCCGGCTCGGCTCGGCTGATGGCTCGGTCGATGCTTGCCGAGCCAGGCTCGGCTCGGCCCTGAGGCGAGCCCAAAAAACCGGCTCGGCTCGGGCTCGGCTCGCCGAGCCAGAACATTTTATCAAAAAATTAAATATTTATACAATAATTCATGTATTTGCAGTGAATAATATTAACTTACTAATTACTACTAACTAATAGTAGTTGCTTAGCTGCTCTCTATCACACTTGTAGGAAATGGAATTGTCTCAACATCATCTTCATCATCTTTTTCTTAAAAATATAAGTCATTAGTCATACTAAATTCCCTGCATGGGCTGGGCCGCCGAGCCAATTTGGCTCGCGAGCCGAGCCGAGCCGGCTCGTTGTTTTTGCGAGCCTGAAAAACAGGCTCGGCTCGAGCTTGATCCGAGCCACGAGCCTGTGCGAGCCGAGCCAGGCTCGGGCAAGCCCGAGCCGAGCCACGAGCTTTTTTTCCAGCCCTACACATGGCCGAGCAAGTTCAAGCCCGGGCACATCAAGAGGTTCAACGGGACTCAGAACCCGGACGAATTTCTCTCGATATATACCACCGCCATCCTGGCTGCCGGGGGCGATGAAGGGGTGATGGCGAACTATCTGCCAACGGTCTTGGACGGGGCTGCTCGTACATGGCTCTTCAACCAAAAGGAGGGATCCATACGATCTTGGGGGCAGCTCAGCACCGCGCTCCGAGCAAATTTCCAGAGCTGTTACATTCGCCCGGGAAAGGAGCGCGACCTTGAGCGCTTGATTCAGACGGAAGGAGAAACCCTACGACAGTTCGTCCAGAGGTTTATCCAAGTCCGAAACTTGATCCCAAACATATCGGACGAGGCCGTCGTCCGAGCTTTTAAGTTTGAGGTACGAGACGTACGTTTCACGTAGGATCTGGAGATCCATCCGGACCTGACGGCAAACGAGCTCTTCCGAATGGCCGATCGGTATGCCAACGCAGATGAGGCCGTCCAGTGGAAGAAAATGCTGGACGAAGGGAAGCTGCCACCTCAGCCCGGACTAGAAACCTCCGCCAGCAAAAAGGGCTCGAACTCTGTGGACAAGAAGATCAAGAAGAAGAAGAAAAAGCAGCCTTCGCCGGGCATGGTTGCCGCGGTGGAACAACAACAGCCCCGAGCATCCCAGCCGCAGCGTCGGGGGTTTAACGCTCGGGGAAAAGGACAGCTACACCGGCCCCGCGATCGAGGCGACCAAGCAGATCAACGGGGTGGCCTCTACTGTCCGCTTCATCAGGCGCACGGGCATGACCTACGGAATTGCCGAACGTGGACCTACCGCCTGGAGCAGTTTTACAATGGCAGGGGTCCCATGCCATCACTCCCAGAACAGGGCGAGAATGGCAAAGGCAAACAACCCATCGAAGAAAATGAGGATGACATGGAGTATCAAGAACCCCAGAAGCACATTGCGGTTATCTTCGGGGGCTCCTCCGCCTACAAATCCCGCCGGGATTTAAAGGATGCTGCGAGGGAGGTACACCATGTTGCCCAAGGTAAGCCTCCCGTGCAGCAGCTCAAGTGGTTCGAGCCATCCCTCATTTTCTCCAAGGACAACTGTCCACTTGGAATGACCAAACCACAGAAGCTTCCGATGGTTGTGAGCCCCACCATCAGCAACATTGTTGTTGGCCGGGTCCTTATAGACTCCGGAAGCTCCTTGGACCTGATCTCAGCTAAGGTCTTGGACGAGATGCAGATCCCTCGCTCCAAGATTAAAAGTATAGCGGTACCCTTCTTCGGAATAGTCCCGGGCTCCTCGATCAAGCCTCCCGGGCTCCTCGATCAAGCCTTTGGGCCAGGTCGTTCTGCCCATGACCTTCGGCAGCCCGAATAACTTCCGAACGGAGCTAATCACCTTCGAGGTGGTGGACTTCGAATCGGCCTACAATGCCATTCTCGGCAGACCGGCTTTGGCCAAGTTCATGGCCGCCTCGCATCACGCGTATCAATGCCTGAAGGTTCCCGGGCCAAACAAGGTCATAACCATAAAGGGGAACCACAAGTCCGCGTTGAATTGCGACGAAAGGGCGTTGGATACGGTCGGCCAGTTACCCACTCGCGGCCCCGACAAGAGCCGAAGCACTCCCGGCCTAAAGTTGCCCTCCAACCCGAAGGAGAGACCAAGGCCGTTCCACTCAACGAGTCGGAACCCGCCAAGGTCGTGCATTTGGGATCTTCCTTAGATCCCAAATAGGAACTCGAGCTCATCACCTTCCTCCGAGCAAACTCGGATGCGTTCGCCTGGGAACCATCCGACATGCCCGGGGTCCCTAGGGAGGTGATCGAGCACGCAGCTAGCGATTCACGACAAAAACCAGTCAAGGCAAAAACTTAGACGATTTTCCCCGAAAAAACAAGCGATCGTCCAGGAGGAGCTTGACAAGCTCCTCAAGGCTGGCTTCATTAGAGAGGTCGAGCACTCTGAATGGCTAGCTAATCCGGTCATAGTCAAGAAGAAAGGAGGCAAGTGGCGCATGTGCGTCGATCACACGGGCTTAAACGCAGCATGCCCGAAGGACAACTATCCGCTGCCTCGCATAGATCAATTGGTCGATGCAACGGCGGGATCGCAGACCATGAGCTTCCTGGATGCTTATTCAGGATATCATCAGATCAGCTTATCGCGCGGAGAAGAAGAGAAGACCTCCTTCATCACCCCATTCGGTACTTTCTGCTATACGACCATGTCTTTTCGGTCTAAGAAACGCAGGAGCAACCTTTCAGCGCCTCATGCAGAAAACCTTTACGGACCAAGTAGGTCGAAACTTGGAAGTCTATGTTGACAACATAGTGGTCAAAAGCAAGTTCGCCTCGGGTCATGTCGCTGATCTAGAGGAAACATTTTGTAATCTCAATAAGCATCGAATAAAACTAAATCCAGAGAAATGCGTGTTCGGTGTAAAAGCCGGCAAGGTGCTCGGCTACATGGTTGGTCCACAAGGCATCGGGGCAAACCCAGAGAAAATCGAAGCCATTGAGAATATGAGACCGCCCACATGCGTGAAGGAAGTACAAGCTCTGACCGGACGAATGGCTGCCTTAAGCCGCTTCATTTCCCGGCTGGGTGAGCGAGGGTTGCCTTTCTTTAAAGCCCTTCGCAAGCACGATGGCTTTACATGGACGGAAGAAGCTAATCGCTCTTTCAATGAGCTGAAATAGTACATTTCAAAACCGCCCGTCCTAGTCACGCCTCAAGCAGGGGAAGAACTGCTGCTATACCTAGCGGCAACCCCACAGGCTGTAAGTGCAGTACTAACGGTGGAGAGGGATGGTGTCCAACGTCTCATCTATTACGTTAGCGAAGTACTACACAGACCAAATGAGCGTTACCCTGAAGTCCAAAAGATCTTGTATTCATTACTAATGGCTTCCAGGAAGTTGCGCCATTACTTTCAAGCACACAAAATCGTGATACCAACCAGTTTCCCTCTCAGAGAGATCTTGAAAAACCAGGACGCCAGTGGTCGTATAGCTAAGTGGGCCATGGAGCTGGCTGAATTCGAAATAGTGTTCTCCGCCCGAACGGCGATCAAGTCCCAAATTCTGGCCGACTTCGTGGCGGAATGGTCGGCTCCAGCTCCGCCAGCCAGCAAGACCACCGGATCAAGGGAAAACCACTGGACCATGTATTTCGACGGATCCCGAGCATACGAGCGCTCGGGGGCTGGCGTCGTTTTGGTCTCCCCGGATGGAGAATAACTCCAGTACGCCATCCAACTGCATTTCACCGCGACCAACAACGCGGCAGAATATGAAGGCCTCTTGGCCGAACTACGAGCGTGCAAATCGTTAGGAGTCCAATGGCTCACTGTGATGGGCGATTCACAGTTGGTCGTGAACCAGGTCAACAAGGAGTATCAGTGTTCCGATACCTCAATGGCGCTTTACCTGGTCGAAGTAAGGAAGATGGAGAAATACTTCAGGAATTTCGAAATACTCTACATCCCCAGGAAGGACAATTCCCTGGCCGACCAATTGTCCAAGGTCGGTTCCTCTCAAATCACCGCCCCGACGGGGGTGCTTATCGAGCACCTACACAAGCCCTCCATTCCCTCTGAAGAGGAGGCATCCGAGGCCGACGGTAGGGTCTCCTTCCTCGAGCAAAGTGCAAGTTGGATAACGCCATTCATCCAATATCTTGCGCATGGGACATTGCCCGAAGAAGAAGCCGAGCGTTCCCGGCTAACAAGGCGATCTTCTCAGTACAAACTGATCGAATGCGACCTATACCGAAAAGGTGCATTAGGAATCCTCTCCAAATGCATCTCTCAGGAGGAAGGCCAGTACCTTCTTCGTGACATCCATGAAGGGATGTGCGGAGCTCACTCGTCGTTCAGAACACTCGTGAGCAAAGCCTTTCGATTGGGTTACTATTGGCCTACGGCCTTGGCGGATGCACAGTCAATCGTAACGACCTGTCGAGCATGCCAGTTTCATGCTCGCAAAGTCCGTCAACCGGCATATGCCCTACAAACCATACCACTCTCGTGGCCGTTCTCGACCTGGGAACTCGACGTCCTCGGACCTTTCCCCTGGGGTCGGAAAGGCTGCAAATACTTGCTCGTGGCCATCGATACTTTCACCAAGTGGATAGAGGCCGAACCTGTGTCAACCATCTCGGCTCAAGCGGCCAAAAGGTTCCTCCGAAGCAATGTGGTAACTCGGTTTGGGATACCCAACCGACTCATCACGGACAACGAGACCCAATTCACCAGTGAGTTGTTCCAAAGTTACTGCGAGGAGGTCGGGACCAAGGTCTGTTTCGCCTCTGTGGCACATCCATAGAGCAACGGAGCGGCCGAACGAGCAAATGGGCAGTTAGTTCAGGGCATAAAAAAGAGGGTCTTCAAGAGCCTCAACCAGCACAGGCAGCAGTGGGTGGACGAGCTACCCGCTGTTCTTTGGTCAATTCGCACCACGACAAGTCGGGCCACGGGCGAAACCCCTTTCCAACTTGTCTATGGTGCAGAAGCCATTTTGCCTGCAGAAGTTGTGTTGGGTTCCCCGAGGGTGCAACTGGTCGATTCCATCGATCAGGAGGTCGAGCGGCTCGTCGACCTAGACCTCGTGGAGGCAACACGAGAACGGGCGTTGCTCTGGTCTGCGGTTTACCTACAGGCTCTTAGTAGGCACGCGGCCAAATCAGTTCGACCAAGGGCCCTGCAAGTTGGCGACATTGTCTTACGAAGAGTTCAAGATCTGTCAAAAGCTAACAAGCTGACCCCAAGATGGGAGGGCCCCTACACGGTTGTATCCGCAACACGCCCAGGGGCTGTTCGCCTCGCGATAGAAGACGGTCGGGAGCTCACCAGCACCTGGAACATTGATCAACTGCGTAAATTCTATGTTTAGGCGTGTATCTCTATCTCGCACCCGCTGCGCTTCTTTTACCAAAACAGTTTCTTTTCCCTCTATCGTTTTCCCCGTTTTTTCCGAGAGCTTCGTGGACCGCCAGTACGGCAAGCGAGCTTAGCCGACAATACGTACACACCATCGCTCTTGGGCACCGGCTGGCCATTTGCCCGACCGATCACCTTTCGCAATAGCCCTTCATTGCATGAACGATCGGTCACGAACATCCTCTAAGCCCGGTGCAGTGCCTACTTGGGTTCGGTAACTCTACGTATTATCGGTGCGAGCCCGTCTGCCCTACGCACGTAATAATGCTCAAACGCGTCTCTCTCTCGACGAAAAGCGGCGCCTCCGACCTTTTGCGACGAGTTGTGTTCAAGGTTTTTTTACTCTCCTATGAACAAACTCGTGCCCGCAACCTTAAGGGCACGACCTTTGTCCATAGCGGGGGCTCCGTATAATAGGGGCGGTTCATCCTTTTCACGGGGTTTTCTCTTGATCAGATTCTTTTGATTCTTTGCTCGAAGTGTCTTGCCTCCGTGCAGGAACCTTGATCTCTCCTGTTGTCTCCTGTTGTCATTTTTTCTGCAGGGCGAACTTCGAGCAACCACGCATCTAGAGCAAGGTCAGGAAAAAGTAGGCAAGGTTCTAATCTTTCATGATCTTGTTCAACAACCAAAAGTTTTTTACAGGTCTACACGAGCAAAAAGAAAAGAAAGGGCATCTAAAAGCTAATTCCTACATCCGGCCTGGAGGGCAGCAAGCTCCTCCTTAAGGGAATCGACCTCAGCCTTGAGGTCCAAGACCTTCCGCCGAGCCGCGCGACCTTCGGCCGTGCTTTCCCGAAGATGCTGCGCCTCCTTGAGCTGGGCCTCCTCGCGCTCCCGAGCTCGTTGGGCGTCGCAGCGCAGGTCAGGGACCTCCTGCCGTAGCTTCACCAGCTCCTCCTCGAGTTTGGCACACCTTCACGCTGATGTGCTCTTTGCCGTTTCGCTCTGGAGGAGTTGGTCCCGAAGCTCGGCTACAAGGCTCCTCGCCGACTCCAGCTCCTTCTGGTCGGAGGCGTGCACCTCGGAGACCCGACGCTCAAGATCGGCGATCTTGGCGTCTTGATCGCGGTAGTACCTCCAGTACTCTTCTGCGGAAACCGTGGAGGCGTCGATGTCCTCCATGGCCTTGGCAGCAAACTGCGAGCAAAAAAAAGAAGATGGGTTAAAGACACCTTAAAGAGCTTTTCCTTCGTACAAAAGAAAGGGGTGCGAAGTACTCACTAGAAGAGCACGACTGACCAGCTTGTCCTAGAGCCGCTGGCGGTCGGTCGCACCGGCTCGAAAGAAAGGATTGACCCACTCTGGATCATCTTGGCCCCGAACGGCCACACCAAGGTCCTGCTTCTCCTGGGCGCCCGGTGCACCCAAGAGGCCGGCAGCGGCCTCTTCCTCGACCATCTCCTGAGGCCGATCCTCCCCGAGGGTTCGCAGCTCATGGCTACCTTCCCCTTGCTCGGCCGCTGCGTTCAGGGGCTGGACGCCAACCGCGAGCGTCTCCGCCCCTTGGTCCGTGGCCAGAGGCAGCTGGTCGGCGACGACCAGCTCCTCTCCTTGGCCCGCGGCCGGAGGCAGCTGGTCGGCGACGACCAGCTCCTCTCCTTGGTTCGCGGACGGAGGCAGCTGGTCGGCAACGACCAACTCCTCCTCTCCCTGGTTCGCGGCCGGAGGCAGCTGGTCGGTGCTGATCAACTCCTGCCCTTCGTCCCAAGCCGGGAACGGCCAACTCCTGGCCTTCGGAGCCCATCGTCTGGGCCTCGCCTGCGCTTGGCACCACACCCGTCCCTTCGCAAGGGACCAAGGCCATGGCCCCTTGGTCTTCGGCCCCTTGCGGGTCTTGCTCCTCTGCGGCCGGACGAAGCTCGGTTTCCTCCAGAAGTGCGGCCGGCGCCGGCTTCCCCTCATCCTCGGCCATCACTTGATCAAGGATGCGGTCGAGCTCGGCGTCAACTACAGAGTCGAGAATCCTCTCAGCCATTTGATGAAAGTCCAAGGACAGCATCCGAGCTATCACACCCACACCAAGCGGAGTGGGGTTAGCCCGGAAAAACCGCAGCAAAAACAAAGAAACTCAGCAAAGAAACCACGCGAGGCTTACCTTCCGCCCGGCGAGCAGCGTCCTCATCCTCGGCTTCCTCGCCTTAAGCCACGGGCGTCCTGCCCGCGGCGGTCTCGTAGGCCTCGGCGACGGCCACGACGCGCTCTGCTACAGCGTCACTAGCTCGTGCCATCGCTGGGTCGACCTCGTCCATGTCGACCCCCTCTAGCGCCGATGTTGGTCGGGGCGACGACCTTCTGCTCCTTCTAACCAGGGCAAAGGCGCCCTCATCCTCTTCTTCCTCCTCAGAATCCCCGGCCACCTGAGCGAGTCGATCTTGGAGGGCCTTGATTTGCCTCTCCAGCTGCTCCTTGCTCGTGGTGGACTCCGGGTCGCCTCGGCCTTTTGCACCTGCTCGGTCGGTATTGCGATCGCCCCATCAGCTCCGGTTTCTTTCGCTTGAAATCAGCGAACCAGATTTGAAGATCTCTTACCTCTCTCCGGTCGGCATACTCCAAATGCCGCGTGGTGGGCCCTGACCGAAGCTTGGCGCTTCGAGTGCTTAGCACGAGGAGGCGAGGCAGATGGTCGGCGGCTTCGACCTGCCATTCTCTTGCGTGCACCCCTGGCTGGGGTGTCGCCTTGCGGCAGCGACTCTGCACTCGACACGGCGAGCTCAAGGGCGACCTTCTCCTATGAACAGAAACAGGGTAACATAAGCTCGGGAAGCGCCCCTCGGGCAGAAAGCAAGCAGAAGTGCTTACCGCGTCGCTGCGGTCGAAAACGTTCTTGGGGGTCTGACGATTGGGGTTCAGCTCCTTCTCCTTCAGGGCGCCGAACATCTCGGTGACCCTTTCGTCGACCCAGTCCGTCCTCGGGGCTGCAACACGACCAAGGGTTTAAAAAGAATAGGGCCAATTCCCGGAGAGCGGCAATGCTCGAAGGGGAGATCAAAAGAGCATACCAGCGTTGTCCTCACGGGTGATGTCTTGCCACCCGGACACCTCAAAGAACGGATGCTCGTGACGCCGCAGGGGGGACACCCGGTTGAAGGTGAAATCCCGGGCGATATCCCGACCAGTGAGCCCCATTTGGGTGAGCTCGCTGATCGTCCTGAGGACCCGCTCTTCCTCAGGCTGCACAGGTGGGCGCGCCGTCTCAGCAGGCGGGGCTGCCTCCCCAGTGTAGACCAGCTGGCTCGCTTCCGCCTTCTTCTGATAAAACCAAAGATCGGCCCAGCCTAACACCGAGTCCTTCAGGGAAATGAGAGGGTACTCGTATGGTCGGTTGGGCCAGAGACGAAGGTAGACGCAGCCGGCGGGACCGTCCCGGCCGGTGCGGAAGGGGGAGTAGAAGTGGAAGAAAAGGCTGGCGGTGGGTATCACACCCACAAAAGCCTCGCAGAGGTGGGAGAAGATCGCGAGGGCAAGGATGGAGTTAGGGTGGAGATGGGAAATCTCGCACCCACAAAAAGCGAGCAAGGAAACAAGGAACTCACTTTCGGGCAAGCGAAGCCCGTTGATGGCGTATAGCTCGCAGGAGACGATCTCCCCCTCCTGCGGCGCCGGCGCCTCGTCACCCCCAGGCGCCGCTGTTTCTGGTCGACGTGACCTTCGTCCACGAGCGCCTGGAGCCTCCTCCGGTTCATCTGGCTAACTCCGAAATGCGCCATTACTGAGGGGAGGAGGAGAACGAAGAAGGTTCTAGGGTTTCTGTGGCTCTTGGAAAAATTCTGGGCAAGAAACGAGCAATGCGCAATGTAGCCCCGTTTTCTTGCGGCGGACGGGGTTAAAAAGGGGGCCGTAAAAGGGCGCATTTAATGGCGCTACGACTGTTCGCGAAACGGCGCCTGTCCGTTGCGGTAAAAAATTACCCAGAAAAAGCACGACTCCCAAGAAACTGACAGACCGTTACGACAAGGCTTCTTGGAGAAGGAACCAGGAATAACTTAACCATAGCATGGTTGTTCGGGCGGCGAGCAAGTCGGCGCTCGCCCCATAAACGGCAAGCCCGCTCCTCGGCACGAGATGGTCGTGAGTCATGGGCAAACATCGCTACAGGAATCTGATCCCTCCTTCGAGTCTTTTTAGGCTCAAGGGGAAGCCCAAGCTCAGATGGCTCCCCGCTTGAACCTCGGGGGCTAGCTGTCGGGGATTGACTATCTAGTAGAAAGTCCATGGTACCCCCGGAGAATGCTCGTGGCCACCGATCTTGTAGTACCAGCGGAAGATGCTCGGGAGACCATCCGAGCAGCGTATCTCCCGAGCATGCGTGTCCGCCCATTCTTTTACGACCATATCGGACGACCATGAGCAAACATGCTCACAATACCCGGGTAGGTGGTCGAGGGACTCGGTCATGCCACTAAGAAGGAAGGTAGCGATCAATCCGCCGGAAATCAAGGGAGGAGGGCGCACCGAAAATTCAAAAAACGCGCCGATCAAGGGAACCAGATCGTGGGCACCGCGAATATGGGTGCATAGCGTAAGTCTAGGGGGTAGTTACCTTCTATGTATCCTCAACCCCTGTATTTAAACCCCCCAAGAGCATCTGCGGGAAGGGGAAGAAAAATCGCATAAACACAATATACTGGAGTAGGGCTATTATCTCGGCAGTGAGAGGCCCGAACCAGGATAAACATACGTGTCTTTCTCCCGATCTCGCATTGCTCGGACGATCGCCCCGGTTCGTACGACGGGGCCCTGTTGATCCCTCGTTCAACAAGTAAGCTCGGCGGGAGCCCGTTCTCCAATCGTCGACAACAGCGTTCAAGTCTGAAGCTTTTGATAGTTAGTTTCAACCAAGAGTTGCACACGAATGTTTCAGCCGAAGCGTGTTCGACCAGAGCGTTTTCAAACAAGAACAAAAAACTTGTCGCTGGCATCTAGTTCTTAGACTAATTACCAACAACGATTGCTCTCGGCTCTCGTATAGGTGCGTAGTCTTCACATTAGGACGGAGTTAAGGAGAGACTCCGGTAATTTGGGGGCCTAGGACGGCCGCCCCTCTCGCCCCACCCCAGGGCCGGCCCTGGTGATTTGGTCAGGGTAGGAGAGAGGGGTGAGCGAGCTTGTTGGGAGCTATAATAACATGAGCTCTTGCAGTGAAAGAGTTTTTTTTTGTAGTTTTTATTTTTACTAATTTTGGTACCACTCGAGGATGGTAAAAAGTTACTATACAACACATCTAGCTAGCACCCTTCCCAACCGCGTACTCACCCTAAAAATGCTAGCTCTATGATCTGTAGGCTTAATTTAGTAGCTACATATAAACGTACGTACATGTACATGTTGGTATAAACGACCGATCAAATTAATGATCTGCTCACTGCGTCTCGACTCTCGATCGATCATGCAGTTTCCGGGTCAACTGATCGGCTAGCGTGCGAGCAGAGTGCAGGCATAGGGGTCGTCGTGCGGGAGCAGGTCGTTGGTGCGTACGGCGGTGAAGACCATGAGCGTGAGTGTGACGACAACGGAGAGCACGGCGAGCACGAGCATGAGCACGTTCGCCGCCGCCTCCTTCACCTCCTGCGCGTACTCCGCCGCCGCCAGCGCCAGCACCGTCAGCGGGAACGAGTACGCCCACCACGCCACGTTGAACCGCCGCATCGCCCGCTTGAACAGGGTCGGCCGGGACACCTACATGGCAAAACATGCATGCATGCACAACACAGCGTCATTAATTGCCAGTGCGGCCAAATAAAAGTTGCTTATGCGCTAACTGTTACTCCTGCCGCCACAAATAGGTCTGTTTTGAATATCTATACGATATTGGAAAAACACGTTTGATCAGTAATTTTTATTATAATATATTTATAAAACCCAATAATATTGAAATGTTATGAAAGAACTTTTTAGAGCAAATATACGTGTGTGTGTCTATATATATATATATAATTTTTATGTATCTAATTAATTTAAATATTTAAAAAGATATTGATAGTCCAAATTTTAAAAGTTTAATTATATCTGTATCCAAAATGATAACTATTTGTGACTGGAGGAACAGTTACGCATGATTAATTGGCAATGAGTCTCCAGGCACTACGTGTAATTACTTTTTGTCTAGAGATTAGAGCATCTCCAAGTGAGAGCTCTAAAAATGAGCCTTAAACCTTAATTTAGGACCCCAATTAATTAGATTTAGGGCTCCAATGAAATATTCACTCCAGTAATTAGACCTTAAAACCCAATGAAGATAGGGCTCAATCACAGAGTTGCTAAATATAGCTACTCTCCTAGGGGCTCTAAAACAATTTGCTAAATTTTAACATTAATCTTTTTTTCAAAAGCCCTATAATTCAAATTAGGATCATATCTAAGGCCCCTCTTGGAGATGCTCTTAGTCTATCGTCTGCGTAGCATTTAGTGGCATCCTACTGGATCCTAGCTAGAGTTTGCACCCATCACCCTCCAACGAGAATGAAAAAGGCAAAAGCAATGGATGCAGAAAGGCTGAGAAAAGCCTCGAGGTGGATGGAACATGGCGGAGGAACTGAGCTCTATCGATTTCAAGGAAACGTGCACTCCCAACGTCTTTCTTATATACTTTCTCTATAACTCTACCTCATTTGTATAGGCCCTTCTGCTTACAGCTTCGTTTGATTGGTGTGATACGTATTTGCTAGACTGAGGAATGCATTCTCATTGCGAGGATGATCCACAGCAAAAGTGCCTTTTTTTCAGTGTCATGCATACATAACCAAACTAAATCTAACGACTCTGGAATCACAGAACAATATTCAACGGCTTCACGGAATTAATTTCCTGGAGAAATCTGGTTGCTATATATGGGTAGACAGTAACGTAACGTTTGGTTTGAGGTAATTACCAGAGAGGAGAAGAGGAATAAGGAGAGGAAGAAGAGCATCTTGCAGCAGGTGTCGAAGGATAAGGATATGGCGTCCCAGGCGAGCGACGCCATGCTCGGCGCAGCGAAGAAGAGGAAGAACACCGGGCGGAGCATGGCCGGCAGCGAGTCTGAGCCGAGGAACCTCTGGTACAGCGTGACGAACAGCACGAGGTAGTGCGCGGCGCCGACGGCGAACATGGCCACGGCGCCCTCGTGCCACCCCATCTTGGCCGCCGCCCTGGCCGTGACCAGGTTCCCGATCACCGTGATGTGGCTGGCCGGGTTGGCTACCATGGACAGGAACTTCCTGCCGCGCGTGAACCACTGGCCATAGATCTTGACGTCGAGCACGAGGATGGGCAGCGAGAAGGCCCACCACAGCAGGTGGTACGACCGCGCGTCCGGCCGCAGGAACGGCGTGGACTGCAGCAGCAGCAGCCACGATATCCAAGGCGCGAAGAGGTAGTTCATGGCGACGTGGTGCCGGAACTCGGCGCGCACGGCCGAGAACCGGAGCAGGCACCGCGCGGCGTAGAGCGCGCACAGCGCGATCAGCGTGAGCAGCGCCAGCGCCCAGAGCAGCACGAACGCCGCCGACGGCAGCGACCGCACCAGCGGCCGCAGCGCTCGCGGGTCCGTCGACGAGTCGCTCAGTGTGCGCCACAGCAGCGCCTGCCCGCACAGCGCCAGGCTGATGCGGAAGTACCCCGCGTGGAACCGCGTTAGCATCGCGAATCGCGCCAGCAGCGGCTTCGGCGCCGCCGCAGACGTTTTCGACATCGTGCCGACACCGACACCGTCTCCGTCGCCACCCATGGGGCTTTGGGGATGGTCGGCGAAGGGTTTAAGGGAGTGGGAGGAGGTTTCCATTGTGATCGTCGATCGATGGCAGTGGTGGAATGTGGTGTGCTTTCTAGGGGAGCTCGGTATTTATAGCGGGGTTACGATTAAGCAGCTGAACCTCCAATAACGTCTTCTCAGCTAGTACTACTTACAATTCAGTGAATATATTCAAAAATCCTTCAGTGCTTCAATATGGTCGGTATGGGCACGTATTTGGCTTGCACAGCAAAACCGGCTATAGACAGCGCAGCGGTTGCAGCCTAGGGAATAGCCTAACTTATATTTTTGTCGAATTAATGTGCTATCAGAATCTAGAAACGGTCTTTCACTTATTCGTTGATTACGTTGAAGTTTAATGACTGTGGTCATCCATGTGCGATGGGGTACATCTACCATCGCTCCGACCGGACCAATGGTAGACTGCCAAACGACTCTTTGGAAAGGCATGAAAATTTTTATCATCCTAACTTGTTGGGAATGGTAAAAAGAACGCAACAACAGAATTTTCTGAAGAATCTGGGCTACCAACGAACAGATTCTTCAATCGATCAAAGACGAGACTGTACTTTAGCGCGGACATATGAGCTTAAGAAGCTTCTACATCGCTAGCTTTAAATAATTTTTTTAATCCTTTTCTCCTCTCCTCTGTCTCGGATGCAGTCTCCTACATCCTGTAACTTTGAACTTCGTTTTTCTATCCTTCTAATTTAATCACAGCTTTTGCTGTTTTTTTTTCTAAAAAAAAAAACGAGTAAGCAGGCGTGTAGTTTTCAAGTCCGGGTACATGCGGGTGAGGCGGTAACTGATAGTGGTGGGTTCTTGGTTACTTTTATTTTTGAATTTCCAGCGGTTTTCTTGTCATATGTGATACTGTCATGTGATGAAGAACGCTACTGATGTGGGCTAGCTGTTTCTGTGGTGGAGGTGAGGTTCGTATTTTGGGAAATTATTCTTAGCTAATGTTGGCTACTTGGGCTCTGATTTGGGGAGCTAGGTGTTCAGCAGTCAGCACAATGACTGTTTGGGTTGTTGGATTGGGCAGTATGCTTTATCTCAACACATAAAACTAATCCAATAATAAACAGACATTCTGATCATCTACAAGTCTTCGAACATTCTCCTCCCATAGAGGTTAGTATGACGCAATTATTGCTTTGTAAGTCCTCCACTCACATATTATGTTGATTTAGACATCGATATAATTTTCAAAACACAACTTTAACTATTAATTTATATTGTAATATATTTATAAAATCTAACAAAATTATAATATTATGAATGTACTTTTCGAGATAAATCTATACATATGATTTTTATATATCCAATCTAGTTATTTTCGGGATAAAGTCATCCAAGCTCATGTTTGGTTAGAGGGATGAGAGATGGATGGGATAAGCAAATTTTTTATTTGGTTAGAGGGATAAAGTTGGATGGAATGAGAGTTGGATGGTGGATGAGGTGAGAATTCAAATTTGGTTAGTGGGATAGAAGTTGGATGGTGCATAGGATGAAAGTTGGATGGTGAATGGGATGTATAGAAAAAGATGAATGGGACCATCCCATTCATCGAGGCAAACAATGGATGGATGAAAAAAGATGGATAAAATCATCTCATCCACCCTCCGCCCTTGAACCAAACGCACCGATACGAAATTAGTACGACTGGTGCTGGTGGACTTCGACATCAGAAATAATTACACTAGGAATTTTCCAAATTTAGGTTCAAATCTTCAATAAAAAATAAATGTAACTAAGAAGAGATGTAGCTAGGCCACAAGTCAACCAAAAGGAAGACAGTATCACATCAGACTTAATCAGTACATGCACACTTTTTTTATCTCTCAGACGATAAAGTTACGCAGACATGTTGCCCACGATGGCATTGACTTGGATCGCATCCAACCCATGCACATTATCTCTCACTCCAAAAGGGTAGTAGTGCTCAGCTAGCATCATGTGAGAGCCATGATCTTTTAATGGGCAGCCGGCCGGGTACGGGCCGGTCGCCCTAAAAGCGGCGTCTAATTAATCCACTCAAGACTGACGATTACACGGCGTGGAGGCGCGGCACAATGACCTAAGGCTATTCCTAGTGGATGGTTTCATTTCACGGTTTCCAAGATTGCCATATCATCTAAAGAGATTTGTGTAGATGAATGAAACAAGAGTCACAATGCACAGTTTCATTTCACAGTTTCATATGCTAACCATCGCATTTAATTGCAAAGCACAAGATTGGGCGAAGTTGGATGAAATGAAACTCTATAGCCCACAGTGCCAGTTTCAACAGGTTTCATGGTCTTGGAAATAGTGCGCGCCCAGTTTCATCCTGATGAAACTCATTTCATCTCTCTCTTCATAATTATCATGCCATGTCATCTAAATTGCTGATGTGTCACATTATTTAATGGGAATGAAACCCCCACTGTGAATGGCCTAATTAACACGATCAGATCATGCATCGATCCTAAACCAAGCGGCCAACGGGAAAGCAACGCAACCATGCGCGCTTATTACCCATCGTTCGGTGCAGCGACAGCACGGCCGCACCACGCCGGTGACTTTTACCGGATGGGGAAACAAACGGGTGGAAAGCAGCAGCCACGCCCACTTCGCGCCATGTCGTGGCTTGCACAAATAACTTGTAGATCCTATCTCCAAATCCAATGCCGACTCCCCGGATCGAACTGCAGTTAAGACCCGTCGGCACTCACTTCTTCTCGTCCTATGATTGCGTGCAATGAGAGTCTCTCATCAGTTGTCAAATTAATTTGGACATCCAGTAAAACATGGGCCAGCTCATTTCAGGCATTGTTTTTTCGTGATATTTCAGGCAAGTGGGTTCGGAAGGCTGTATTGCATAGTCAAATTATGTATGCTGCATTTGACTCTCCATATTAGTGGTATCCTAGCAATTAATCCTACTCACCATATATGTAGCCCGAGAAGAAAGCATTAGTTCAGTTCAGGTGCAAATACATATCCTGTGTCTGAAACAGGATATGACATGTGGATTGAATCCTGCCACGAGCTCATCTAGGACATGTTTGGTTGCCTGTATGCGCGGAGCCCGGCTCGCACGAGCGTGGCCAGCGGGAAACGGCCGCGCGCGTGCAAGCAAGTAGTGCTATTTTAGCCTTCGCTGCATGCGGCGAGTCAGGCCGTGCGCTAGCGATGCAAGCAACCAAATGCGCGCTCGCGCACGGTCGATGCATGCGGCGAGCCTGGCCACGCACATGCAGGGAACCAAATAGGCCCCTAGAGTCTGAGGGCCTACATGTCAGTGAGTGGTTGAGGTCCTACATGCCAATGCCTGTTACGAAAATTCATGCAAAGATCTAGTGAGTTGGTGCCAGCCACGTCGCACAATGGAGTGACCAAACAAGCAGCTCCTGATCGGATAATCGGATAAAACTTAACAGTGTTAAGATATAATTAACTTCTGAATTTACTCTTGAGAGGTTTTAGCTATAAATATAGCCCTATCGTACAAAGAAGATAAAGAATAAGAAAAGAGTTGAGACCATATATTCTGTGTTCATCTATTGTGATTATTCATCGGATATCATCAATTGTTCCTAGAATCGATCTATGGCGACTATCTACCATTCAATAAGTTATTAGCATGAAGCTCTTCAAAGGCCAAACGATATGTCACCATGGGATCCCCCCTTTCTTTTGTTTTAATTCTCATGCTATTAAATTGATCTTGTAGATCAATCACAATATACTAATTTAGATTGATTTAATCATAAAAAAGAGTTTCAGATATCGTCATCGGCCACGTCAGTGGCCGGCTCCGTGAGGGAACACAACGATCGCCACGCGGAGCGCTACTGTAGGATCAAGGATAACCGACTGGAGGGGGGTGAATAGGAGGTTATAAAATTTTGGCTCTAAATTCGATTATTTAAAACAAGTAATTTTATAAGAGATAATTTTCACAAATGAGACCTAGAACTTCTAGGTTCAACTAAAGTGCACCAACGAGCTAGGTCTAAGTAAGCAATCAACTAGCAATAATCAACTTGAACTACAATTGCTTGAAAGATAAACTTGCACAACTAAAAGATCAAAAAGAAGCAAACCACAATTTGAAACAAGAGTTTATCCCGTGGTGATCGGAGACTTGCCGGTCTACCCTAATCCATGTTGAGGTAGCTTGACTCACTTCAAGCCGACTCCTTTTCACAATCGAGCCTTCCTCGTATAATCGGGGTAGCTCTTCCCCACTCCAGGTAGGCGAGCTCCTTGCCTTCACACGAAATTAGGTCTTCTCACAATCTTCTTTGAGAAGATCACCAATTTTCCCGCCACCAAGCCCTCTAGGAGGCGGCAACCTCCAAGAGAATAGAAGGTGGATCCTCACTTGAGTGTGAAAAACGGTTTTGAATTTGGCTCAACCACACTCAATGCAACTTAAAACTTCCGAAATCACCCAAATGATGAATTTAATGCAAAAGAGTGGAGAAGGTTGCTAGAGCTCAAGAGTAATCAATGAAGGTCTAAGAGCCTCTAGAAATGCAGTTGGGGGGTATTTATATCCCCCACCAACTAAACTAGCCGTTACACCCTCTTTCTTGAAAAAAAAATCAGCGGGAGCGGTAGTACCGCAGGCAAAATGCCGGTACTACCGCCCTTCAGCAGTTTGATTGTAATGGTCGACTGTGCGCATTAAATGCGCGCTAAAACGATCTTCAAATTGAAGTCTGATACTACCGGCGTTGAAACTGCGGTAGTACCGCTAATTTGCTCAAGATTCAAATCAAACCAGATGCTTTCTGGAAAAAGACTACCGCTATTAAAATCTCGGCACTACCGCAAAGTCGGTAGTACCGCTTTATGCACTGCGGTAGTGCCGACGATGAAAAAGATTTAGAGAAGCACGAAATGACACCTTACTGGAAAAAAGCTACCCCTGTTCATAGTGCGGTACTACCGCAAACCCGGTAGTATCGCTCTTTACTCAGTGGTAGTGCCAGAGGAGAATTGGTGCCAAGACTTAAAAAAACAACACCCTACTGGAAAAAGACTACCGCCTATCTGATGCCGGTACTACCGTGAACCCGGTAGTACCGTTGATAACACAGCGGTAGTACCACTCATTAAAACAGTTCCAGGGTACATAGTAGTTTTTAGCTACCGCTAATTTTGTCGATACTACCGCTTTGATGGTAGTACCGCGTTTATAGTTGCGATAATACCGGCCCAAAGAGAATTGGGAATTTGACAGAAAATGACTGTCTCTGAAAAATAGCTACCGCTATATAAATGTCGGTAGTACCGCAATAGCGGTACTACCGCGAATATACCTACGATAGTGCTGGTTTTACTGAAGATGCATGATTTTCAAAACTGACTTTTTGAGACAAGTTTTAATATGCATATTGAAGAATCTTTGAGCCAAGTTTTAAACCACTTGACACTTCAAGATACTAATCCATTTTCCCTCTTTATAGTACGGCAACTATTCTAAAGCCGATCTTTTCCCTAAGACTCCGAGATCAGTAAAAGAAAAAGAAAACTATAAAAAAAACTCATCCGATACCTTGACTTGAGTCTTGAGTCTCCTTTTCTCATCTTCATTACTTCGTTCGTACAAAGCCGTGGACAAAACCAACCTGCTCTTACAAACTCAAGAGATACTGTTAGTCATTTTAAACATGTTGTCATTAATTACCAAAATCAAAACTAACATGGGGCCTATATGCTTCAGCTACTACCACACCTAGGACCATCGCTACCATGCCTGAAGCATGCGGTGACAAACTTGAGCCCGAAAGTAAAGATACTACAAAAATAAGTTATGTGAAAATCTAGCTGATTTATTCACTAAGTCTTTACAGCCATCCAGTTTTTGAAGATGTGCTCGTAGCATTGGAATTAATGAGACGACTTAGAGAAATACAGAGTTCAGTGGGAGTAAATCCATAAACTACAACCCTTAGTACGATCCTGAAGATGCTGCCCTAATCCAGAATATTACAAGTTTCACTCTTTTTTTCTTTAGTGAGTTTTTCTAAAGCTTTCTCACATAAAGGTTTTTAATAAGGCAACAAATCTGACACATTATGCGGATGCAGTGTACTCTTTTCTTCATCTCTTTTTTTTCACGGGTTTTTTAGAGAAGTTTTTGGTGATGTATATGCATTACTCATTGTTCGCCCAAAAGGAGTGTTAAAATATAACTAACTTCTAGCGTTTTGTGGGCGAATCTCGAATTTACCCATGAGGGGTTTTGACAATAAATATGACCCCATTGTACAAGAAAGATAAAGAAAAAAAATAATAATTGAGATCTCTTATACTGTGAGTTCATCTATTGTGATTGTTCACCAAGTATTACTACCTATTATTCAATAAACAATTTCATACCCATAAAAACAAATATAAGATTAATTAAGTAAACCGGCTTCTCAGAAAACGATGTTTGGCTTTAGCCAGCCTGAGAGCAACTATAATAACAAAGCCTACTACGTACTCTATCTCTTATCCATGTCATCTAGAGTAAGCAATAAAACCATCTTGTATAATAACTATCTCTAAAAGTTGTCTCTAGATGCTGCGCAATAACTATTTCTTCTCTCTTGTATATCAATAATCTATTTTGTTTTTCATGCTATGCTGGCTCTTTGCATGAGAACCGGCTCTCTTCTCTCTCCTCTTTTCTCACTCTTCCACATAGGACAAAGCCGATGTGTATAGGCTAAGAGTAAGCTGATGTGGTCTTATTGTATATGCCCTGAAGATAGTTAGGAAAACTTATCTACACTTGGCATTGGCATGCGGAAGTGTTTACCGTAGTGGCTTCGTTCATGCATTTTATTAAAAAATAGCTCCCTCGCCATTTTTTTGTTGCAAAAATAGCCTTTTATCCACCACGGAAGGCCAGGGGGTGACAAGTGTCACCTTCGGTGGTGTGGGAGCGCTGGAGGACCCTTCGATGCACGTGGAGCGCGAAAAGAATGCTTCGGTGGACAGGGAGTGTTGGAAGCTAGAGCTCATATATTTGTTACCGTAATTAAACCAATACTGAGCCGTTTATAGAATTTGTATAAATTAAATTGCACAACTTTTTATCATGATCTAGAATTTTTTTTTGGTAGGTTCGGCATGTTGTCAGGACCATTTTTAAAAAATTTCTAGCATTATTTAATAGCCCAATTTATTTTTTTGTAAAATGCTTTCACAGGGATTCAAACTCAAGAAGACCTCTTGCTTGCCTCGCAAGTCCTCTGCCAAGTGAGCTACGGCTCGGTATTGGTTTAACGTGAAGCATTCCTTCCACGCTCCACGTGCACCGAAGAGTTCTTCAGTGCTCTCACACCATCGAAGGGTCTTCCAGCGCTCCCACACCATTGGAGGTGACACTTGTCGCTAGGGCTGTAAACGGGCCGAATTCGAGCGGGCCTGGGGCTGTCAGGCTCGAGCTCGGTAAGGCTCGAGCCGAGCTCGAGTTGGGGTCCGAGCCTAGATCCAGGCTCGAGCTCGGTTCGGTCCAAGCTCGAGTAGGTTCGAGCTCGGCTCGAGTAAGCTGATAAGCTCGACTAAGCTCGGTAAGCTCGAGTAAATTCGGTTAATCTGGTAGGCTCAGTAGGCTCGGTAACAAGCTTGAGTAAGTTCGGCTCGAGTAAGCTCGATAACAAGCTCGAGAAAGTTCGTTTCACGGAAGCTCGATCCAAACTCGAGTAGGCTCGTGAGCTATTCGAGCTCGGCTCGGTGAAGCTCGCGAGCTTGAAGGCAGGCTCGAGCTCGGTTCGTTCCAGGCTCGAGCCGAGCTCGAATCGAGCCTGGAACGAATCGAGCTCAAACAGTTTGCGAGCCTCGAGCTTTTTTTACAGCCCTACTTGTCGCCTTCCTGGCCTTCCACAGTGTCCACAGTGGAGAAGGGGCTACTTTTACCCCAAAAAAAAATCATAGAAAAGCTATTTTTGTAATAAAATGCACAAAAAAACAACTACATTGAACACTCCTGGCATGCGCATATGCATACCCTAATTAATTTAGTTTTATAAACGAAGCTAGCTAACGTTGCTATAACTGGGATGCAGCTAGTGGTAAAATCTGTACGCAACAAAGATACCCGCGGCCATCAATCTTGTTCAACAAATGCATGGGGAGAGGTAGTTTCTTGCACGAGAAAATTTCCATGAAACAAGCAAAATTAAGCGAGTACGTGAATCATGGCAAGGATTTTTTTGACTTGAACGGATCGACGCGGGAGCCGGGACGCAGTTGCTTACATGCCTTGCCATGACATGCCCAATTTCCTATGCGTACAGACGACAAGTCTAAGCTGTAGTAGGAGCACCGTCGACGCAAAATAAGTTGCAGTATGCTCAGGAAATATCTGTACGTACGATACGTTCCAATCCCTAGGGGGCGTCTATAAACTTACAATACTAACTTAATTAGCTGGTTGAATTAGATACTTTAGCACGAATTTTGTGACTTCCTAGATTTATCATCAGCTTCCATGTGTCTAAACTTGTATTAAGGGGACGCACTCGTGTGTACGCACGTATGCTATACATGCACATGTGGATTATTGCGGTGCAACCGTTTGACTAATGTATGTTCAACAATCTTTTGGTTTCAAAGATCAAGCCTTGAACCGCGGTCTATTCATGGAGCATTGGCTTAAACATTTTCCCCTATTTTTGTGGTAAATTTGACTGAAGCAATGGAAATTTGGTCAGACTATAGCTAGTCTGAAGAAGAAGAAAAATGATCACTCCTTTGTGAATTCAGATGGGAAAGAGCTTTGTCCTACCCGTAAAACCTGCAAATCTTTGTTGTGATACTGAATGTTGTGCGTATTGTACGGCCTCACCATCCAAAAAATTGGTTCTTTCACTTAAAAAAAAACTGTTTCTGATCGACTCAAACAACACAAGCAAAAGAAGAAAAAAAAGAGAAAAGGACAAAAGTCCGTGCCATCCTTGGATTTTTGAGAATGCACTGCTACATTTTGCCAAATCCGGATCTCCACCCCTTTTGGGCCCCTTATGTAAGAATTTTTTTTAAAAAAATAATAATATATTTTTAAAATTATTTTAGTAAAATAATACCTCGAAAAAACTACAAAAATACACCTTTATTGTCAAATGAATTGGCGACAGAGCTTCCGTCACCTTTTCATTTGGCGACAGATATTTATTTGATCGACAGATTGTTTTGTCGCTGATTCATTTGTTCGATGGGCTGATTTGACCATAATTTTTGTCAAGGTATTATTCTTGTAAAATTATTTTTAAAATGTATTATTTTTTTAAAAAAATCCCCTTATGTAAGGTAGAGAAATGTTTTTAGCTACATAATTTTAGTATGCTCACCAATAATTAATGACGGTGACGGCAATTATGTTGATGCACCATCCCGAAAAAACACAATTGCTTAAAGATGTTAAATTTACCGTTTCTCCTAATCATAGGCAACAACCTTGCGAGCGCCACCTCCCCTTCTCCCCTGTAGCATTCTCCCACCCAACTACCTTCCCCACCACCCCCAACCGGTTCGGTC
The DNA here is from genome assembly GCA_036346355.1 of Rhipidocladum racemiflorum. Classification (NCBI taxonomy): domain Eukaryota; kingdom Viridiplantae; phylum Streptophyta; class Magnoliopsida; order Poales; family Poaceae; genus Rhipidocladum; species Rhipidocladum racemiflorum. The sequence continues at coordinate 38,590,908 of CM070569.1, read as the reverse complement.
GCCGCCCACCGCCCTTCTTCACGCCCGCAAGCGGTAGTGCCCTCACCGCCTTCCACTGCCCATCACTAAAGCCACCGGGTGTTTACATCCTAATATTGGGGGAGCTCGTGAATCCCGTTGGGGTGGCCAGTGAGTGAACTTCATCTGGCTATCATGGTGTCCAACTTGCCGTCGTCGCTGTTGCATCAGATACGGCAGAATCTCCCGCGGATATTGGTTTCGACACACACACACACACAACCGTAGATCAAACATATCGGGAAATTGCACCTCCAAATCCCCAGCCGCCTCTGAACAAAAACCACCTGATGGACCGTGCATGCATGCCCACAGCTTCAGAGGACCAACGCCCCAAGGTGATCCTACGTGGATTCCTCGTCGGAATGCATGGCCAACGCAGCCACTCCATATCCGTCCGTGTACCAAAAATATCCGGATGATGTTTATACACTTTCAAAACCAAATTAGAAAGAGTAGCATGCCGGCTCAGGTGGAGGTATCGCAAGCCACGAGCTGCGAGCCAGCGACACCTCCGTGGATTCGGAATTGATATCGTGTTGGGTAAATATCAGGTCCCGGAAACGAAACGCTCGCCTTTCCCGTGCCATCCCCGGTCGGTGCACCGTGACGAGGCCATTTGGAGATCCCGGAAAGCGATCACGGAGAGCCGGGGAGGGATGCGACGGCGGCAGCGCAGGGCGATCGAAGTGGATGGCGCTCGGCCGGTGGGACCCGCCATCTGATCGCGCTGGCTAGTAGTACGATAGAATACAAGTGTCGCGGAGACTAGAGCCGAGTGCGTGTGCTTGCCCGTTTGTAGCCGACGAGTGGCTTTCAGGAATCACTGGAATAGGGTGCTACCGCAGACGCACACGTGTGCACAAATCCGCACGGATTTGACGGTGTATATATCCGTGTATGTAAGGTTGCCTAATTAAGGTAGTATAGCTTAGGCAGGGGTGATCATCCGGTCTATCTGCCGATGACCAGAGTTCGATTTGATTTTTTGGGATTTAAGCTTGTGATGTACGTGTGTGTTGCGAGTCTTAAGTTGATTGTGCTGGTTTTTCTTGCCGTCTAGAAAAATGTTATATGTAATGTCTACTGGGCCCGTAAGCGTGGCGCCCGCCGCGCGTGAACGAAAAATGATTTTGCGTTTTTTTTTTGAGAAAAAAATAGACTTAGACGTATTTTCAAAAATTTTGGAGGCTCGAGAAACCTTAGAGACCTAGTCGAAAAAAAGTACACATCTTTCTGTTGACGAAAATATTTTTTTTCGGGAAAAACGGAGAAAGGGCTTGGATGTAAAAATTGGAGACCTGTTTGTTATAGTTTTGGACCTCATCGCTATCCCGAAAAAGTAGAAAATGGCTCGCTCGCGATTTACATTTAACGGGAGGGTATTTCTGTAAAGTAGCGAGCGAGGGACCTAAACACGATCCGGGAAAATTAATCTTTCCCTTACAAAAAATCGCAAAGGGCCTTTCTGTAAATGCGCAGGAGCCTATTCGTAATTTAAAGGAACGGAAGGTTTTATTCGCGAAACCGCCAAACGCCACGTATGCAGGCCCTCCTGCCGGCGTTTCTCCCGATCTTAATATACGAAGTATGCCATTAGACCTGTGGATCGTGAGGCTTAAGTTGATTCTGCTAGCGAGTTTGAGCCGTTAAAAAAGTAGCGTATGTAATGTCAACCTCAACAGAAAGAGCTCGTAACATGCTACTAGTTTTACAGAAAAACTAACCGAACAGTATACCTCTGAAACTCATGAAAGTTGTGAATTTTTACACTGAAACTCATGAAACTTAGTATTAAAAACTGATGAAACTAAACACTGAAATTCATGAAATCAGCACTGAAACTGATAAGTTTCATAAGTTTTATGGCTATACCGTTGGAACGGTATACCGTTCCCTAGTCTCCCTCTAGTTTTATGGTACATACGGAGCCGACGGTGGTTCAAAACATTGGATTTTTTTTTTTTGACACGGCAGCCGGAGACCGTGAAAAATTCCATTAGAGCGTATGTACAATACAGGTGCTTAACAATAAAATAATGATTTTTCTTGCCATATAGGATAGATAAGATATTTATTTTGAAGCATCGATGCTTAATTAAGCACCGGTGCTTAGCAGATACTTATGTATATAACTATATATAATCAATAACTAATATATTACTTAAGCACCTACAAAAGAGATGTTTGCATTGAAGAAAATAATTTTTATATAGATACTCGATGATGTGGCTATAATTTCTCTTTAAGCACTCTTATATAAGCATCTTGCATTGTATGTGCCCGTAGAAGTGAAGGCCATTACAAGAATGTATGTGAGAAGCTATATGTAGAGGTGCTTCTATGCTTTTTCTTCTAGTACAAGTTACATAAATCTTTAAGCAGGCGAATGGATAAATAATCACCATCTATCATTTATTCATGCTTTAATAGTTATACAACTTTTAAAAAGAAGAGCATAAAAACACCTCTCAGTAAATAATCCAAAACGCATAAAAACTCGCAGCCATTTCATCTCTGGTCCGAGGACACCCCGAGAACAAGTTCAAAATTTGATCCTGTCCGGAAATTCATCTCTGATCCAGCAGGCCACCTCCTCAAACGATTTGCTTTCGTGTTGGAAAATACGGGCGTTACTTTCTATCCATTTACGCCAACGCAGCGGCATGAGGCCAACGTATGGATTTCAATATTTCGTAGGTTCAAACAGACAATATCGGTTGCACTATGGCTGACATTTGGGATGGTGTTGACTGCAAATGCACTTTTAGAAGAACCTTCTCTGAGAGATTGATGATTAGATGGTTTGAACTATTAGAAATTGTTAAATGTATTAATCTTTCTGAAGATGATGATGCTCTCATTTGGCAATATACTAGCAAGGGTGTTTATTCAGTCAAATCTCTTTATGCGATTATCAATTTTAGAGGGGTGGTCCCTGTTTATATCCCATCTGTTTGGAGTTTGATTGTCCCCCTGAAAATTCATTTCTTTCTTTGGCTAGTGTCTAATAACAAACTTATGACGAGAGACAATCTTTTGAAGAGAGGAATGAACAGAGGATTATCTTGCTGTTTTTGCAATGAAATGGAGTCAATAAAACATCTATTCTTTGAGTGTGTTGTAGCTGAAAACGTTTGGTATGTAGTCAGTGATTTCTTTAGTGTTAAGATTGGACAAGATTTTGAATCTGTGGCTCATTTTTGGTTAAGTAATGATAAAAATGCTGCTATTAATACTGTTGGTTCTGCTGTGCTGTGGGTTTTATGGTGCATAAGAAATGACATGATTTTTCGATTCCAACAGTGGACAAGTATAAGGACTGTGTGGGGAAGACTAATTATGTTCCTGAAAAACTGGCGCCCTATCTACAAGGAAATGATGAGGATCAAGGTAGAGAGATTCTGCAATCAGGTGGAGGCCAACCTACGTGCCCCCCTGGCTTTGGGGTGTGGAACAAGGTGAAGCTTGATACTGAGTTTGGAAGCAAACTGATTAACAATGGGGCTGCTGCGAATGAATCTGATGATGCTATTCCGGAAGACTTACAGAAATGGTCCAACTACCTAAATAGTCTCCGTGACTAAGTAGAAGTTTTGAACTGATGTATTGGAAAGTCTTGTTAATCACTTTAGTTTCTGTGTTGTGAGAGTTTGTGCTCTTGTTCTGAACTCCAAGGGTTGAGGTGGTGCCAACCTCAAATGTGCTACTGTGTTTTGAGTTTTCTGTAATGGAAAACTGGGGCATCTTTGATGTCCTTTTGATCTAAAAAAACAGACAATATCCTTGTGATTCGTACGCTAGCTCCAAGTTCAAACATGAATCATTCCTTGGACCACCAGCACAAACAAAAAGCCCTCCCCTAATAGTCTTGCTCCGTAGACGCTATAATAACATTGCGTATGTAAATTACGAAACAAGCTTCTCGTACTCTAAAACGATGCTCGTGGCTTCTCGATGCACAAGCTCCGTACGAGAGATTTTATTTGGCGACGGTAATCCTGCTCAAAGGTAATAAAATACTCCCTTAGCCTTAGAAAAAAGTCGCCTAGCTTCCTCGTGGAAACGAGAGCCCACCTACGCGTGGCCGCCCGTACGGCTCGCCGGCGGCCGTGGGCGCCACCGCCTGTTCAGCAGGTCAAAGCAAAAGGATCCGGGAGCCGAAGCCGACGTGGAACGTGAGGACATGAATAGGTGTTGTGTGGAACTGTCCATGGTGGTGCTCAGGAAAAGCCAACTTTTCCGGCCATGAGATGTTTCGGTTGTTGCACTGCACTGCACTGCAGTGTGGCTGGTCGATCGTGCCAACTTGCCCAGATACGTCGAAAACGCAAAAGCGCATGGACTGTGGTTGGTCATGGGTACACCATGTTGGATCTTTTTGATGGTTGTCTCGGTATGTAATTTGTAGATCATTCCTGTGGAGAAAACTTGAAAGGAATGGGAAGAAGAAGAAGAAGAAATGTTTGTTATGCTCTGTTTTGTTCAGAAGATTTAGTGCTGCATACATTCAAGCTCCCCGGCTGGTGGAAAGGTTTATCGCAGCATTACTACTCCAACGCCGGTATCGCGCTTTTTTCATCTTTTGCCATCTGATCCTTGGTTGACGAAGGAGATCCACGAAGCGCGAGCTAATTAAGCATATCTAAATCATATCCGGTGGATGTTGGGGGGAATAGCGAAAGAGCACGCATATATATATATATATATATATATATATATATATATATATGGTAATGACTAATGCAACATATATATATATATCATGAGAGTGACTAGGGAACGGTATACCGTTGCAACGGTATACTCATGAAACTTATGAAACTTATCAGTTTTAGTGCTTGTTTCATGAGTTTCAGTGTTTAGTTTCATCAGTTTCATGTTTTATCAGTTTTTAGTGCTAAGTTTCATGAGTTTCAGTGCAAAAAATCATAAGTTTCATGAGTTTCAGAGGTATACCGTTGCAACGGTATACCGTTTTTTAGTTTTTCTGATATATCATTCATAGGCCGCAAGACTGCACAGTAGGGTTGCAAGTGGATGTGGGCTGTCCGCAAGCCCACATAATTTAGCCCGTCAAAGTTATTAACTGGGCTCCCACGGCTCAGCCCGCTAAAACATAGTGCGATTGCGGGACGCCCGCATAACCCGTGAATCATCCCGCACAGATTGAGAGTTGAGGCGAAGCAGCCGCCGTCGCTCGCTAGGTTTTCGTCAGCCCGCCGCGAAGCTTCTACTCTACATCCTCCTCAGATTCGCTGCCTCCAAGAACATCCCCCTATGGATCGACACTACTGAGAAACATGGCGGATGGGGATGGCGATTTTGCGGCAGCCAATCGAGTAGAGCCGCAGCTGGTGGGGCTCTCTACACGCAGCGGGGAAGAGACGCAGCTGGTGGTTGCCAGTGATGAGCAGCGACATCTTGGCAGCGGCGAGGTCCGCGACCGTGAGGAGCCACCGCTATCAAAGAAGTGTGCATCCCCCTTTCCCTCTTGCGGTTCTTGATTCCCCATTTACTATTTTTTACGATTAGTTATTGGTGGCGTGTTTGCTTTGGATGTAGATCTAGAAAAGAAATGAAGAGGAATAAGCTAAGGAAGAAGCTGGAGAAGAGGAAGGCGTTGGAGGAGGATAACCGACCTAGGGCTAGAGAGGTCTTGAATCCATTTTTCCATCTCTCTGGAGTCTGGTTAAGAACACATTTTAATTCCATGAGTTAGTACAAACTTGAGCAACGACTGGTCCTTCAATTTTGTGATCAAATTTTCCTTTCATGTGATTCGCAATTTTTCTCTATGTTGTTTTGTCAGAGTTAACCAATAGCTAGTAGTAACTTGCTTAAGCAGCAGAGAAGGCCATGTCCTGATGTCCCACTTTTCTTGAATTGCTTGTCTGTGACATGGTTAAACAACAGAGAAAAATTGTGATTGGGCTAGTAGTAACTGAAGCAATTGCGTTTGAGAAAAATTGTGAATTGCTAGTAACTGATGCAGTTGCGTTTGAGAAAAATCATGAATTGCTAGTAGTAACTGATGCAGTTGCGTTTGAGAAAAATTGTTATTGGGCTACTAGTAACTCATTGCTAGTAATGTGATCCAAAACACTTAATTTAATTCATTTGTTCTTTTTGTTTCCTAGGGAGAGTTTTCACCATCGGCTACTATACCGAGTTCACGAATTCGTTCTCCAGTGGTTAGGTCGCCAGGAGTAAACTTATTGATGTCAACACCTGGGGCATTGGCGAGAATGGCGGCATTGAAACGAGGGAGATCTCCATCAGCAGCTCTGCCTGCATCCTCTCAAGCAAAACGAATGAGGTCTCTATCCCCAGCGACACCATGTTATACCGTACATTTTACATCACCGATGAGGTCTCCATCCTCTACAAGGACATCCCATGGTGATATTTTACTTCCATGTTCTTTTTTGATATGTAGCAAAGCATTGTCATTATCTATAGCAAGTTGAAAGTAGTGTTTTAATGATTAGGCTCCAGACGTAAACCACGTAAGTTGAAATCCGATATATGGAAGGAGGCCGAGCCAATATATCGTGATGGGAAACTTGCAGAAGGAATGTGCATACATTGCCACCAAACCTTTCCAGCCTCACGGTGTTCAGGGACTAGTCAAATTGGTAGACATTTGAAGGTATGCGAAATGAGAACTCAAATGCATGATATGGTAGATAAAATGCATTCTTCAGCAACTTCATCTGAAGTAGTTGTCTTGAAAGATTGGAAATTTGATATTGAAGTTTCGCGTAGAGAACTTGTGCGAATGATTGTTCTCCATGAACTGCCTTTTTCCTTAGTGGAGTATGATGGCTTTAGATCTTTTGTGGCTAGCTTAAACCCAATATTCAAAATGGTTTCTAGAACAACTGCTCAAGCTGATTGTGTTGCATCTTATAAGGAGCATAGATCGGGTTTGAGAAATCTTTTGAGGGACTGTAATTCTAGAGTATCATTGACCGTGACATGTGGACATCAAACCGAGAATCTAGGGTACTTATGCATTACATGTCATTTTATCGACAATGAATGGAAGGTTCAAAAGAGAATTATAAGATTTTGTCTTATGGAGACTCCACATGACGCTTTAAACATGTATAATGTAATATTGAAGAGCATCCAAGATTGGCACATTGAGGATAAAATATTCAGTTTTACATTAGACAATGCATCGATCTAACACCGCAATGATCAACTTTACGAAAGAAAATTTACTAGAGAAACGTCTTCTACATTGCCAAGGCAAATTGTTTCACATTCGGTGTGCTTCTCATGTCTTCAATATTATCGTCCAAGATGGATTAAAGGAAATGGGTACTATGATTGATAGCATTAGAAACAGTGTTAAGTATGTCAAGAGTTCGCAATCAAGGAAAGAGAAGTTTGAAGAAATCATTACACAGGTAGGAGTATCTGAGAAGCACCCTTCACTTGATGTAGCCACAAGATGGAATTCAACTTTTCTTATGCTGAAGTCAGCGCTACCTTTCAAAGCAGCATTTTATGCCCTAGGACAGCAAGACTTGAATTACAAATATGCTCCTACATCTTTAGAATGGAGATGGGCAGAAGATGTTGTTAATTTGTTGAGGGTTTTCTACACTGCCACTAAAGTTGTTTCAGGTTCAACATATCCAACATCCAACCATTACTTCCATGAGGTGTGGTTAGTTAAAAAAACCTTAGAAAATGGAAAAAACTGAGAACTATTTGGACCTTGAAAACGTTCGCCCGCATTGTTGGAAAATTGTCCGTTGTTCTCCATTTGTCCATTGTTCTGTCTTTATTCATTGCTTGATATACGGCCTTGATATGTATCGCAATAGTCAATTGATATGTTATCTTATCAAGCAGACGAGTTTTGTGGGTTTCGTGGGTGCCGCATTGCCCACATAAAAATTTTGTGGGCTACAGTATTGACCCACATAAGAGCTTGCCGTCAAGTGGGCAAAGCGCTGGCCAGCATGCTGGACGTCCCACTTGCATCCCTACTGCACAGATCGATCGGTAGGCTTGTCTGCCAATGTCAGAAGAGTTTGCCGTTTTTCTTTCTATCGGGAAAAAAAATCCCCCAAGTTAATGATGGGAACGGTACTACGAGTAGTGAGTGGTGAGTACTGACCATCTTTGACAATCCCATCTACGAGCAGCATGGGACCAAGGGCTGAATGCATGCACCTGACAAACAGTTCTGAACCAAGATTAATTGCCGGCAGCCACTCGTATATCTGATGTGTTGTGATCTAGAAATTCCAATCACTAACAGATTGTATGGTCTCATAGCCAACAATTGCACACGTATAAGTTGCCAGCCACAGCCTAGTGACGATCGAGAATGTTGCCGTAATTCTGAATGATATTTCGATGCAAAGCAATGTCGAACAAATACAACTCTCATGCAGATTTAAACCAATGTAGAATCCGTCAATCCCCGTTAGGTTGGGTCTAGTGGTGAATCCGGAGGTTTCAGTAAGCTTGAGCCTACTCTCTACACCGACGTCGCTGGTAAACTCCTCGCCCTGCGGTGGTCATGGCTAAGGCTGAGGCTCTATGGACGCGAAGAAGAAGAAGTTCAGAGGGATGTTGCGGTCATGTTTGGCCGGTTTACGGGGAATCAGAGATGACTGGTTTTTTTGTAAATTCGCGAAACTGTTGCATCACCTATTAAATACGAGTTAAAACTTGTATTAAATACGATTTTTTCCCAACGCAACGCGAAGGCACAAGCTTGGCTGTGGTACTCGGCCAGCATGGAGAAACCCGCAAGCGAAAAAAAGGAAGGAAATGAAAAGAAAATGAGAATGCTAGGGAAAATAACAGAAGAATAAAAAGAAAAAAGGAATGAAAGTGGAAGATAATACAAAAAAGAAATTAGTTGGTCTGGGTCACATCTAAACCATGAGATGTTGGGATCCGAAGGAATCTCAAGCTGCATGACACGACCCTACAGTAAGATACATAACACCTCTCCTGATTAATTAAATCATGAAACGGGTTAAGGCTAAAGCCTAAAGTCGAAATGAAGGAGTGAGCCTACAAAAGGCGAACTAAGCTCTCATATCAATCTACCATCCCCAACTACCCAATCACCACCACACAAGGCCATCGGACTAGGGATGGCAATTGGATACGGCGGGCACGGGTAGTACTCGACCATACCCATACCTATACCCAACAAATAAAATCTCCCCCACGGGTATATCCACGAAGGGTAATGGGTAAAGAATCTCGTTCATACTCATCGCCCGCGGGTACTCGTTACCCGTCACCATCAATAATCCTTCCAACCAAAGGGCACTAGGAGCTAATGAGCAATGGTATCGATACAATTCTCTTGATGAAATTGTGGGATTTTTTAGCTACATTCTGTGGATTGAAGAATGATTATCAATGATTCAAAATTTCAAATACACATAGGGATAAGAATTAAAATAACACATGCAGACAAAATGACACACAGATGCTCAAGTTTAACAATTAAAATTAAAATAGTTCATTAGTCATCACACATACTCAAATTCAATAATTAAAATAGAAATAATTCATCAATTATCACACACATTACAAATTGCCATCACATCATCGCCAATCATAAATTATTAATATGAGGTACCACAAATTGGGGATCAAGGGGTCAACTAGACGTCTATTGTGGCCCGCATGTTAGTAAAAGGTGGCGAGTAATCGGACGGAATGGGTACGGGTGGAAATCCGCCATACCCATACCTATTTACCCGTTGGGTAAAGTTTGACCCCTATAAACATATCCGCGGGTAACAAAAGTGGAACGCACCCACCTCTATTAGGATTTTTACCCATGGGTATGCGAGTAATCGGGTAAGATTGCCATCTCTACTCAGACATATAGGACTAAGAGGATAGAATTGAGATATGCACACATGAGCAAACCCTAGGTAGGCGAGTGGTGGCGTAGCGTGACAAGAAGATAAGGAGGATTATGAATGTAGGATTTGGATTAGTGGAGGAGGGCGAGGAGCCGATAGCCGAGGTATATGTTTTTCTTTTTTCTTAGCGACTCATGAGCTTTTTATATATAATAGATTTAGCTTAGTCTTTTAAGCCTATATTTTATTTTTATTCTGTCTTTGCCACTGATTGGGCCATGCAAGATGGATGCGGTTCCAACTTCCTAGCATGGCGGGAAGCTTACCGGCAACCAAGGCATGGTGCCATCAACTTGCGCCGCACCCTGCACAAGTGCACACAGCCTTTTTCCTTCCCTGACGTGGCGAAGCGACTTAGGCTCGTTTGGCAATTTGGAACCGGACTATTTCTACTAGATTCTAGAAGAAACCCAACCAAACGGACTAAAGCTCTGAACGATTCTCTTTGGATCGTTTCTTCTTTCTTCACACCGTGGCTGAATCGGTCTCAACCCAGTTTCACCCAATTCACAGAATCCAACCTGAAACGTTTCTACCAAAAATCTAGATTCGTTTCTATTTCTACTAGAATCTAAAACCGTACCAAACAGGACCTTAGTTTCGCGGGTCAGTTCGGAATTCGTATTCTTCAGTGTAGAGGCCCAAGTTGGCAAAATGGCGATCGACTGGCTGGGAACCGAACGGAGCGCACATCGGAATTGGATCTCAAGATCTCGCGGATCGCCAAGCTTTATCTGTCTACTCGTAGATCACCAGACCAACGGAAGATTTACGCACACAGAAATGAGATGTCTGCACCCACACCGTGCTAGCCTAGAACCTGTGGCTAAAATAATTGAGCAGGCGGGCAGGAGAGGAGAGAACCCGGCCGGCGGGCCGACACCGCGGATCGTGTTCTGTCCGTCTCGCAACGCTTTGCGCCGGGAATCTCCTTGTCCGTCTCCATCCCCGACTTCCCCGTGACCTGGCGACGAAATGGGAGCGGTGCAGGTTGGTTCCTGGGTTTGCCAATGCAGCAGCCACTCGAGCTGGTTCCTTGGAATCCTCGGAAAGCATCGATTCGTTCGGTTGGCCGATGATGCGACGCTGCACATGACACGGCACGGTGGGTGTCCGGGGAGATCCCCGGACGACGTCCGCTGGGGCAGATGCGCTTCCTACCTGAAAAAGAAAGAGGAAGTGAAAAGGCGTGCGCTCTGTTAGACAACCTCGCTATCGAATAGTCCGGGGTTGCCTAATAGATCTCAAGTGGAGAACAGAGAGAGAGGGCGAGAGACACAATATGAGGAAGGCAGCTGCTTTATTAAGCATGCTTGTGTCTGATGGGGTGACCACTTGCCTCCTATATAAGCGGATTAGCAGAGATAAGGAAGAGTCCATATCGGATCTGAATCCGGTTTCCTAACACTCCCCTTGGACTCTTGGCTGCGAGATGCATATGCCTCATTAAAACTCCATAAAAACCCGTGGAAAAATAATTGGAGAAGAGTAATACAGCACATGCGCTGTTGCAGTTGCCTCATCAAAAACCTTATGTAAGAAAACTTAATGAAAAACTTACTTAAGGAAAAAGTACAATCCACCCAAACTTCAATGTTAATCTTCAAGATTTCGTTGGGTACTCAAACTTCATGTTTGAGATTTATGTAGGAGTATGTGAAAAATCTCCCCCTGAAATCTGCACTTCTCTAAGCCTCATCATCCGATTCCTCTATTACATCTTTCGAGGAAGATGCAGGAGTGACTTAGTGAATAAATCTGCGAGATTTTCACACGACTTAGTATCTTGAGTATCTTTATCTCGTTCATCTTATGCATTTCATGAGCATAAAGAACTTGGGGTTGATATGCTTTGTAAGATTACTCTTCACATATCCCATTTGTACTTGTGCAACACAAAATTTGCATTATCTTCATAGATAATAGTGGGGGTTTGTTCCATGTTGGACCACATGACTTGGATGTGGTGAACCATTCTTGACCATGCACATTCACGAAGGCTTCATATAATGCAATGATTTCTGAGTGGTTAGTCGATGTCGAGACAAGAGTACCTTAGGCGACTTCCAAGAAATTGCTGTTCCGCAAAGGAAAACATACCAGGTTGTGACTTGCCGATTATCTGGTCCGATAGGTACCCGGCATCGGCGTAACCAACTAAATTCAATTCATTGTTTCTTCGTAAAACAAAGCGGGGTCTTTGCTTCCTTGAAGGTAACGGAAGATGTCCTTCACCCCTTTCCAATGCCTTTTGGTGGGTTACGCCTTTGTATGTCGCTAGCAAATTCACGCTGACGCCAATGTCCGACTAGTGCTATTCGCAAGGTACATGGCGCTCAATTGCACTCAGTATGAAATTCGCTCGGGACTTCCCTCCCCTCTTCTTTAGGCACATGCGGGTCTAGGTGCTGCTTGGAGTGACCTTCCAGGCCATTGGGGTCTTTGCGAGGTATGCCTTTTCAAAGCCAAATCTCTCCAACACTTTAGCGTGTAGGATGCTTGGTGTACCAAGATTCCGCCTTGGACATGTTCAAGTTTGCAAGCCTAAGCGAACTTGGTTTTACCCAAGTCTTTCATTTCAAACTCAGTTTCAAGTATGTGCATGCTTCTTCAATTTCTTCATCGTCCCAATGATGTTCAAGTCATCTACATGAAGCGGAGATTATATAAAATCCATTCGAGGATCGTTGTATAAACACACATGGACAATCTTGTTGTTAGAGTGTAGCCTTTCTTGCAAAGAAAGTCACTTAGCGATTGTACCACATTCTTCTGGCTACTTGCCCATACAGTGATTTCTCCAATTTCACCTTGTATAGGTTTTATTTGCTCTGTCTTGGTTGGGATAAAGGGATACCTTAGGTACTTTCATGTATATCTCCGAATCAAGTTTCCATACAAATATCTTTGTGACAACATCCATTAACTTCATTTTCAACTTCAAGTTGAGCGCCATTGAGATCAAGTATCTAAAGGTAATTCCAGCCCATGGCCGGAGAATAGGTTTCTTCATAATCAACCCCGGGGCGTTGAGTGAAACCTTGAGCGACAAGCCTTGCCTTGTACCTTACAACTTCATTGTTTCGTTTCTCTTGCGAACAAAAACCCATTTGTGACCCTCACGGGGTTTTATATGGGGGGCGTCACGGCACACAGGCCCAAACACCTCTCTTTTGTTCGGAGAGACTAACTCTGCGGTGATTGCCTTCTTCAATCTTCCCAATCGAGGCCTTTTCTTGCACTCTGCGAGATGCGGGCTCGGGATCATGATTAATGATCGTGGCAATCTTCTTTGCAAAGTATGCATCGACATTGGCTGTTGCTCTATTCATTGATTCTCCGTTATTACAAAGTTTATGGCCATTTCATCATGGGGTGCTTCGTGCACTTCTACTTGCTCTTCATTGCTATTTCCCATTCGGGGCAAGTTCCTTTAGTTTTCTCCGCCAATGTGTGCGCACACATTATTTCCGGCGGCTTCTTCCAATGGAAGGTTCAGATCTGGAATTGCCTTTTCCACAGGCTTCTTTCAGTGCGGTCTCAAGCGGCTCCCCTTCTTCTGGGGCACTTTTGTGATTAGGTGTGGTAAATCCTCTCGCCCTTGATTTTCCCAGGCGTCTCAAGGTACTTTGGGTTTGAAGCGGATCTCTGTTCTTTTCTTTGAGGCCTGCAAGCAGGATGAGGATACCTTCTGCTTTCTTTGGTATTTCCACCCTCTACGGTGCATTTCTTGCTTTGGTACATGCGACTTAACCACGCTCTTGAGATCACAAAAATGATCAGGCGGTTCATTTGCTAAATTGCCAAATCAATTATCTTAGGACTTCTTGATTTGCTTCATTAGTCACGCAGGGTCATGCGGGATCCCAATGGAATGCCATACTATTTCCATTATTTTTCATCCAATGGTTGATTCTCTCCCCCTAATGACGGAAATGGTCCTCGTCAAAAGATGCAATCGGCGAATCGTTTGTGTGTAAGTCTCAGTCATGAGTTCCAAATACGATTATGGATGCACTCTCATAACCAACGTATATCCCAGACTTGCGAGAGGGCCCATTGCGATCCATTGTGGGGATGGTATAGAGTACATATACCATACAACCAAATTTTCTAAGATGGGAAATCTTAGGATGACCCCTTGCACTAATTGCATTGGTGAATGGATGTTGTAGGCGATGGTCTATAATTGATGAGTCTTTGCTTTGCGTGCGAAGCTGCGTGTCCCCAACAAGTGTTAGGCAAGTTACAACTACTGCAAGAAGCGATCGGCAATGAACTTAATCCTCTTTATTAGTGCTTGACTAGCCCATTTCGCGTATGGGCGTGCGGTGCAGTGCTCCATGATTATTCCCGTTCTTTGTGCAATAATCATCAAATGCCTTGAAGTAAATTCGCCGGCATTGTCCATTCGAATGGACTTCTGCGCGATGATCGAGGAAAAGCATTCTTAATTCGATGATCTGCGAGATCAGTTTTCTTGAATGCATGATTCCTTGTTGACAGCAAACATGTATGTCGACCATTTGAGGAAGCATCAATGAGCACCATAAAGTATCGAAAGCGGCCACGACAAGGGCTGAATCGGGCATAATATCCCCACGAATGCGTTCGGGAAGGCGGGGATTTCATGTTGCACTTTCATAACAGGAGGGTCTAGTTATTAATTTCCGGTGGCACATGCATGGCACACAAAATCTTAAGTGATTCGGGAAATTCTTAACATTAATACCATGACCTTGTGAGTTGTTAACTATATTTCTCATCAATCTAAGACCAGGATGACCCTAATCTACAATGCCATAAAGCAAATAATTCAGAGCTTCTAAAGGCAGTCTTCAAAGAAAGTATACACTGCGTGTGCATTGATTTTAAGTGTAGTACAACCCAGATTCATATGAGGACATTTTTCTAGTACCATCTTTCCATATTCCACGTGCTTCACAATGCACAAGTGTTCTTTGCCATTTTCTTCATTGGTTTCTCGTGAAACCCATTAGCGCGTGGATATCTTTGAAACTTAAGAGAGTGCGGGTTGATTCGGTACAAGAGGGCTTCTTCAATTACCAAAGTTGTACCCATTGGCAATATAATTGTGGCTCTTCACGAGCCTATTATATCGCGCGTATCGCTTCTCTGCGATAGTCGTAATCCTTCAGCGTTCTTCGTGATCGATGCGGAAGTATTTCGACTCTCTTAAGATGGTATTTGTTGTGCCACTATCAACAATGCATATTTCCTCCATTGGCGCTACCGCGATTTCTTTCTCACTTTTCAATCACGCTTCCGGTAGACTATCGCGTAGGATAAGTCGCGTGGGACTTTATTTCGGCAATCCGGTGGATCACGGCTTGATGGCGAGTTGATTGCCGATCGGATCGGGCGATCAATCGCCCGGTAGTAAACGTTCGTAAATTAAATCGTCGATGATCCTTACGCTTCTTGTCTTTTCTCACCTTTCAATCTTTCTCGGTAGAGCTTCGTCGATATGATGTTAGACAACCTCAAGCTGCTCCCGAATAGTCCGGGGTTGCCTAATAGATCTCAAGTGGAAACAGAGAGAGGCGAGACACAATATGAGGAGGAGGCAGTGCCTTTATTAATGCAGTATGCTTGTGTACAATGGGGTGACCCCCTGCCTCCTATATATAGCGGTTCTGCTTAGAGATAAGGAAGAGTCCATATCGGATACGAATCCGGTTTCCTAACACGCTCAACTACACGCAGAATCGTCCCGTTCGGGCCGGATTGGGCTGGAGAGAGCCCTTGTTGCTCGGTCGGAGGTGTTACGGGCTGGGTTGGGCGGGCCGGAGGAAAGCAGGTGCTCTCTTTTAGTCACACGGGCCTAACTACAGCCCACGGGGGAGTCTGGCCTCTGCCAGCTCGATCCACCTGGTATGAATGAACGGCTCAGGTTTTTGATCGCCCGCGAGATGGGCTGTACACAAATTTGTTCAGATGTCAAATAGAGCTTATATATACATCTAAAAAAATAGATCTTACATAATTGATCAGATGGCCACAAAGTTGGAGTTGCTTGCTTCTAGAGATGGCAACAGGTCTATATTCGGTGGGTATCATCACCATGTACATGTACCTTTATTAGTAAAATTCACCTCTACATTACCCATATCCGCACAAGGGTAATTTAATTTACTTGTACCCGTAGCTGTGCGGGTAACGGGGACTCAGCGGGTAACCCGCACCCTCATTATGAACAAATACCCCTGTAGGCTGTAGGAGCATATCTTATAAGACAATTCAATGAAAATGTAATGGATATCCGTATTGAAAATTAAACATTATAGTAGAGTGCATAATTGGGTCTTAGGCAGCATATATTATAAGTCAATTAGGGTTTAGAAATTTTGATGGGCTGACCAGTTGGGCTTTGAGCAATTGGGCCAGATCGCTAGTGGATTAAACCTATGGGTGAACAGGTACGGGTAATAACAGAACAGACTCGTACCCGCTTTACCCGTTGGGTGATAACTTTTGCCCGTTAATAGATCTGTAGGTATGAAAAATGATATGTCTCGTAGAGTAAATACCCATCTCTACTTGCTTATGATCCTAATTCCTAATGGACTAATTCCTAATGGACGACAGAGAGGCCAGGTGTTAACAAATCCGATTTCCAGATACTTGACTTTATCAGCAAATCCAAAGGAACACAAATGAATGCAATCTTCCCCCCACCCCACCCCTCTCCCCAGTAACACTCAAAGAATCATCATTCACAAAAGAAAACCGCAATCACACCAAGTAACTTTCTTTTGCACGCGCCGTACATCTTCCGCCCATTCGCGTACGTCCTTTTCATCGTAATCCTCCGATCAGCCCAAGGTGCTGGGCCGCTCGACCGGGACGTGTCCTTCCCTTCCCCCGTGGATCGCCAGAACGTAGATGAGCTGCGTCACTGCCAGGACGATCGTGAACGACTCCATGGTTCGCTGCCAACGCGAAAGTTTCAATTCATCGGTTCACAAACTATCGAAAGAATCCGACGAAGTAGAGGAAGCAAAAACGAATTATAGATCTTAATTACCAGCTTCGCATTTCTTCGGTCGAAAGTGATTTCCTGACAGGCCAACCTGCAATAATCCCCAGGATCGAAACATTACTGTTAGACAAAAACGAACTAACCGTGCAGGTGCATGTAATGTGATGTTTGAGAGGTGCGCACCCCATGGCTAGGATGGTGAGCGCCCAAGCAACCAGACCGAACGACGCCGCCGGCTGCAGGCTGTGGTAGTTCCAGAACCGGATGTGGGTGAACCCGACGATGCCGGAGGCGATCCCGACGACGCCGGCGATCAGCGAGAACAACACGAAGAAGCCGGTGGCGAAGTTCCCGATCGGGAAGAATATCGGGTGGAAATGCGCCGGGAGCCGCAGCTCGGGGCCTGCGGAAAGCAAATCGACAGGTCGTACGCATGAGACGGCAAATGCAAAACACACCACGCATGGGCAGAACTGTCTCATCTTCTCTCCCTAACATCTTTCGAGCGAGCAGTGGTGTACCTATGATGAAGCCGTTGTTAATGGCGACGTTGGCCGCCCACCCGCCGATGATGGCGAGGATGATGTACATGCAGAAGTTGAGCAGCAGGAGCAGCAGAGCGACGGGCTTCAGTTCATCGGCCATGTTTATGTACCAACGTGTGTAAATACGACTCAGTTCTCTCGCTAATAGTCTCTTGATTAAGGGCCGTAATAGCACTGCAGTACCCTGATGTTTTCAGAAGCTGGACAGCTTTGCAATTTATTATATACATGTATGGGTCCCGGGCTGTGCAGCTCGGGTTTGTTCTTTGCTTGCCTCTCTCATTGGAGGAAGAACTCTTCCCGGCCGGTTGCTGTAAAGCGAGGGGGATCGATACAGAACGGGACTTGAAGACGAAGGAAAGGACTCGAGTTCTTGGGGAATTCGTGCTGCCGTGCCATCTCTGATATCTCCCTCTACGGTTGGGTATGTAGATGTACACAATGTCGCTACACTGGATAGTGATCCATTGATTCGTTTCCTTTTGCATGGGGTAAAAGCAACCTGCTGCAATGTATGTGTGGAGCAAGCAGTGGAGGTGGAAGTGGAATATTTGTCGGGTTTTGATAAGTTTTATCCGTATGTTTTCTTTAGTAACCATCATCCAAATTCCTGGCCATTGGATTTGCTTTCAGATCGATACACGTCCCCCTGAAT
Source organism: Rhipidocladum racemiflorum (assembly GCA_036346355.1). NCBI lineage: Eukaryota > Viridiplantae > Streptophyta > Magnoliopsida > Poales > Poaceae > Rhipidocladum > Rhipidocladum racemiflorum. The sequence goes on along the minus strand of CM070569.1, from coordinate 38,572,767 downwards.
TCGAGGTGGGTTGATCCTATGGATGTGTGTTTCGATCGTACGGTCTAAAGTTTAGATATTTTTTAGGATAAAAACATCCGGATGATACCTATACACGTTTCCGAAAGACAGCAAGGATTAAGGCGAAGGGAGAGAGCAGATGGATGCAAAGAGGTGGGCGTCGTGCCGTGCCGTGCCGGCCCGGCCCGGGCCCATCGTGCTTCGGGACGAAACCGTGCCGTGCCACGACGGCCCATCGTGCCCACTGTGCCAGGCCGTGCCGGCCCGACTCACCTTTGGCGAGCCCAAGCCCGGCCCGACTCACCTTTGGCGAGCCCAAGCCCGGCCCATTTAACCGTGCTGCCGTGCCGTCTTGCGCCCAAGCCCGACCCATTTTTACTATTGTGACGAACAAAGAAATAAAACAAATCACTACTACTAAACTACCTATTTTAATTACATAAGAGATTAATCACATCGACAAAATGTCAAACATAAATGCAATGCTTGAAGATGTCCTGAATCAACAACATCTGCCAACTTTTAGGCCTTAATCCGTGATTTCGTGCCCGTTCGTGCCGTGCCGGCACGGGCCCGGCCCAAACTGCCGTGCCGTGCCGTGCCGCCCATCGTGCCTGGTTTCGGGCGACGGCCGTGCTCTGATTGCGTGCGGCCGGCCGACCCGTAACCGTGCCGTGCCATCCCATCGTGCTTCGGGCCGGCCCGAAAGAGCCCGGCCCAAATGCCTACCTCTATGCAAGCAACTGAAAGGCCGGCAGGGTCAGGGCTTAGTTTTGCAGAAGCAGAGGTTCAGGGCTCTGTGAAAGCTCTGCACCCGATGCTGTTCTCCCACTTTCGTGCAGAGACCTCGGTGAAACAGTTCAGCCCAAGTTTATTATTTGCAACCTGCGACGGAAAGCACTGCAAACCTTGGCTGCTGTCATGCAACGAATTCGCACGTTCTAATTAACTTGGCCCAGACGAATTAAACCTTGATTAATCATGAAAGGCTACCATTGCAGTTTCACTGCATCTTGCAGGATCTTTTCACAGATCCTCTGAAACCGGGTTCGCGCACACAAGTTTTACGAGTTCCCTACTTGTTGCAAGTAGGGGAAATCAAGAAGCTACTGCTGTACTGAATCGATCATCTGTTTGCATGCACGAGAGATCAGGCTCAGAAGCAACGGATCAAAATTAAAGACAGGCCACGCAATGCAGTGCGTCAGCGCGATCCATGCGTCCACATGACCGATCGAGGGAGCCACAAATTCTGGCGCGCCGCATGTGCGAGCGTACACGCGCGGGTCGCCGATCAATCTGCCGCGCCCGCCACCAAGCTACCTTGTATCTGTCGATACCTCTATATTTTAAATTTTTCGTAGAATTGATAATTTGATAGTGTCGTCCTCTCTATCATGACACGTAGCAACATCTCTTTCCTTTACTTACTTCTATTTTAAGTTTTTGAATAAGAAGTATTTTTAATCATTTTTAGAAGTTGTTGTATCAAAACTTTTGATCCGAAATTTTGTTAATCGAAACCATTTGAACCGAAAGTTTTTTGAGTCAAAACTTTTTGAAATGATTTTTTTTTAATTGAAGGTTTCGAATCAGAAATTTTTGAATCGAAAGTTTTTAAACATTTTAGTTTAAAAGCAAAAGATGACACATAACATCCAACGGCGATATCTTTAAACATTTTAGTTTAAAAGTAAACTCAAACCAGTGGTACCTTACCTTCTGATACCTCTTAATGCTAATTGGATGGATAGGTTAGTTACCTGTTTGTGACCTACTGGAGAACCGATGATAGGCTGCCCATCACGTGGGTAGTCTCGCTGCCTTGTACATTCCACAAGCCATAGTACTACAATTAACTAATTAACAACCACGTATTCATTAGCCGGCCGGTCGTCAGTTACACGCTACGCTCGAGAAGAAGCATACGTACCGGCCGATGTACGTATGCCGTTGCTTGTGCAGGCGCCAACGCCAATGCATATACGCATGATGAAGTGTATCACACAGGTCAATTCGGGGGGTCCATCTAGGACAATTTCTTGACGTTCGCACGTAAAGATTTCTTAATTCAGTTACAAGCTAGAATATCTTTGCAAAATTAGGGTGAGTTAGCAGGGGTAATATATACGTGGACATTGCAGACGAAAATTGCCGAATTCCTGTGTGTTCCAGGCACTGGCATTTTATTCGTTTGGAATAGTAAAAAGAAGTATAATTAATACTGTGCCTTTCGATGAAAAACAGTCTTTTTTTTGTTTTCTTTTGAATCAACTTTTTGTTAGATTCAGGAGAATTAACCCCCGATCTACCTCAAGCATTACTAGCACAAAGTAGCAAGATAAACGAGTACAGGGGGAAGAGAAGGAAGCTAGCCGCCTTTAAGTGCAGATAATAAGATCAAAGGGTCAAAAATCAACGATTGCAAATAGCTCGGTGGTTTGCGCAGCAGAACAACCACTCAAAGTGAGTCCATTGCATAGGGCATGTACAATAGTACATGTCAGCTGTCTATAAGGGTACGCCACATCACATTTTGAATGATGTGGAGGAGAGAGAGGGAAGAGAGAGAAATATGTTGTCTACTATTTAACAGACGGCCTTATAGACAGTTTTATAGTGTGTATACCATTATACAGACAGTCTATTAATTATATGAAAGACATTACAGACAGCTATATAGACAGCCTATTGTATAAGTTGTCTTTAGTACTGTCTGTAGATGACATAGATGTATATTATAGACAGCTATCGTCTATACCACTGTAGATGCTCGCTTCGGAAAAGTGTCTTGCATGATTGCCTTCTGTAACGGCAAAAGTCTGCCCTTTCTTTTGTTTCAATTGGTGATGTACGAGCGATATATGTGTTTTATGGGGGAACGGCTAACATGCACAACCAAGTAACCAACTGACATTGCATAAGATAGATTATTTGTAGAAAATTATTCATCCACTCCTTGCATGCATGTCTCTAAAAAAACACCAATGCATATATAAGTTTTCACTACCCGTAATTTTCATGGTTAATAATAGTCAAAATTAATCTTCCATGTCTATTAACATTCTAATGCAGTCGCAAAGCGGATGTAATTATAGTATCTTGTAAATTTGAATTTACAATAGTTAAAATAGGTTTGGGCATATATAGAAGATTTATAGGAGGAAAACAAGAACAACAAAAGATTTTTAAAAAGAGGGAGACTAGGGAACGGTATACCGTTGCAACGGTATAGCTGTGAAACTTATGAAACTTATCAGTTTCAGTGCTGGTTTCATGAGTTTCAGTGTTTAGTTTCATCGGTTTCATATTTCATCAGTTTTTAGTTCTAAGTTTCATGAGTTTCAGTGTAAAATTTCATAAGTTTCATGAGTTTCACAGGTATACCGTAGGAACGGTATACCGTTTCTTAGTTTTTCTGTTTTAAAAAATAAGTTCGATAAAAAGTGATTTTTGTATTAAGAAAAAAATCCTAGCTGTCATCCCGTGGGTTTGTTTGCTTACCGCGCTGTATAAACTATCTAACAATGCAAGTTTTTTTAAAAGGTTCAAAACCCTATGATCATATATGTTAACAACTAGTACATTTGACTGCCGTTGCCGGAGCTGGGCACGTCATGTACCAATGCAAGAATGTATGCCATGCACATGCGAATGAATTGATTTTTGTCATCTACGTTAAGTTACTTTCCAGTGTGTGCACGCGTCCTAAGAGCTCAATGCATTTACTCAAACAGAAAATACCACAAAATCAGTTAATCAGGAGTAGCGTTTTTAATGTATCACCTACACAATACAAGTTTGCACAAATCTTTAAGCAAAAAAATGGATAAGTAATCATCATTTACTATTCATTTATACTTTAATATTTGTATAAATTTCAAATAGTGATGCATATAAGCATATCTCTTCATGCATTTTACTAATCTACAACAGTTATAATTAAAAAAGTTAGTAAATACATCCATTTCGAACGAGTAATTAAATAAATATTCATTGCAGATGTTTCATTATTTGGTATAGAAGAAAAAGAATACATGTAATGATCGATAGAGCTCCACGTACCCCCCCCCCCCCCCCCAAAAAAAAAAAAAACATATACATTGTTCGATTTATTGATACCATATGACCACTTATATATATGATGTAGTCCAGCAATTAAACACGTAAATCATGAGACGAACACACGTAGATCCTTTGTATAACTTTATCCCTTTTTTTTCTGTATATGTGTGTATCAGGAGCTCAACGATTGAAATGCTTTAAACAATTAAAATTTAAGATGTACTCACGTAGCATATACGTACGTACAGCGAAATTTATTTCTTGACGGATGTAGAAATGTATATTTGCTGCTGGCTGCTTCGCACCGCCGATCGAGCGCCGCGTCGTACGTATCACCCCGCGTAGTCGCACATGCCGAACTGGCACTCCTTGGAGCACTGGACGAAGCAGTCGCCGCAGTTCTTCTTATCGTTGAGGACGTCGACGCAGTGGCCGCCGCAGCACCTCCGCCCGTTGCACGTCTTGTTGCATTTGCCGCAGTGCGTGGAGCTGGACTCGGTGTCGACGCACATGCCCTTGCAGCACGTCGCCCCGGGGCTCCCTTGCTCCCGGCAGATCGACGGCGTCTTCTTGTTGCAGTCGTAGAAGGACGGCGGCGGCGGGAACTGGACGTTCGCCAGGAAGCGGCTTCTCCTGAGTGCAGGAGGCGTCGTGTCGTCAGCGGCGGCGGCGAGGGCGAGGGCGAGGGCGAGCGCTAGCGCCATGAGAAAGACGGTGCATGCTTTTCTCATGGCGAGCGGGCGGCGGGCGGTGGCGAGGCTGGCGCGCGGCGGTCGTGGCAATGCGTCGAGGGTTTGTGCCTCTACGGAGGGAGGAAATGGAGGTGGAGGAGGGAGGGGGAGGAGTGCTTATACTAAAATGGCAATGCGAAAGTCAGAAGTACGCATGCATGCCGACGGTTGATTTGCACGGCAAAAGCCTGGAGTGTAGGGAGGGAGTGTGCGGAGCAAGGCTGTGGGCTTTTAGCAAGCTGGCCCGGCTCCAGGTCACCCATGGCTGCTTTCTGGTGCTCATGCATGAGACTTCAGCATGCTTGTAATGGTGACCTTGTGCATTGCCTCTTTTGCAGAGATGGGAATATGCTAATGCCTCATCACACCCTGAAGACCTGATACATTTACTAGATTTGGGCATGAGTCGACGACACTCACCGTAATCACAGTAGTAATAGTAATGGTAGCACTTTAGGTAGACAGCTAACTAGGAGTGCTACTGTGACTTGCGTCCGTTGATCAAAACTCTTGCCGGCAAGCTCCTTCCAGGTTTACTCTGTCGGCGTTGTGGTTTAGGCAGCAGCTGAAGGAACTGTGAGATCACAGGCATGTTACGGCGATCTGCAATGCGCGGCGTGTGTCTGGTCCGGACCGACTCTGGAGGGCACATCAGTTTTCAAGCTTTGTTGATGTGGTTTTAAAGATAGGGCATTATGCACATCAGCTGAAAGAAGCCTGAGCTCAAATCACCAAAAGGAAAAACAGGGCATTATGTACTCTGTAACCAGGGTTCACAAAATCGAGGAAAATCGCGATTTTCGGTCATATCGGAGGGGTAAGCTATTTAAAACCGACCGATAAATCGGTTAAATTCAAAAAAAAATTCAAAAAATTCAAAAATTCAAAAAAAATTATGAGCCGTAAATATCGCGATAATCGGTGAAAATCGAGAGAAAATCGGTGCAAATCGAGAGAAAATCGCTCAAGAAATCGGCTTCGAGAAACAATCACTTGGCCGGTAAAAATCGGGAGAAAATCGGTCAAAAATGAGAGAAAATCGGAGAGAAAATCGCTAAAAAAATCGGCTTCGAGAAACTTTCAACTAAACAGTGAAAATCGGAAGAAAATCGGTCAAAATCGGGAGAAAATCTGTGAAAATCGGGAGAAAATCGGAATTTCTTCTTCAAATTTTTGGATTTTAAAACCATGCGATATCCAGCGATTTTTGAGCGATTTTTTCCGATAATCTAAAAACAAAAATCATCCGATTTTCTTAAAAAAGAAAAGGTGAACCCTGACTGTAACACATGCCCTGTCTGAATCAAATTCACCTTTTTAATTAAGGGATTTGATAAGTTTCATCAGGATGTTTTCTTTAGTAACCTTCATCCAAACTTCTGGCCTTTAGATTTGCTTTCAGATCAATGCACGCCCCCTTGAATTCGAGGTGGGTTGATCATACGGATGTGTGTTTTAATCGTACGGTCCAAAGTTTGTATATTTTTTGGGACAAAAACATCCGGATGATGCCTATACACTCCCTTTAATTAAACCCTCTTGCCTGTTGCTTAGCACAGCATGCCTAAGTGGATAAAAACAAAAGGCAATTTCCAATATGTCTTTCAATTGAACAAAACGGAGCCTAATTGACGTGAGAACACAATCATCACGCAGTCGCGCGCTGCTCAGATGCCTAATTGAGGTGATCATAGAGATGATTATACTTTTTTTATATTCATGATTTATTATATTATTCCTTAAATAATATCATTATTATTTATTGACAAGTATATGACTTATTTGTGAAACTCTATATATGATTTTGCGACTATTATTCTAAAGTGATCCTTATAGTCGATAAACATACAAGGACACATGAATAGATTAGCATATATATTGGTTGATGATCATGTGTGGCGACCCGCATAATTAACCTAGGGTAATGATAGTAACACCGCCATTATTCTGAGATAATTATATTGACCTCAGCATATTAGCTAACAAAATATCGGGCGCATCCGACACTTGTGCAGGAGCAGTGGAATCTGGAAAGATGACAAAGGATCTAGCTCTTCTCATTCATGGGCCCAAGTAGTTCTTGCTGCTCTTTTGTATCCTGTAGCAACAATATACAAGAGTTAACTAATTGGTTCCCTTGATATCGTACAGTGTTAGCCGTGATAAGTATCTGAACACCCCGGAGTCCATTGATGCGGTTGCTGAGGAGTTGAGGACAAGATTGTCAGTAAAGTCAAAGTTGTGAAGGTACTACACGTAAGCTACTCTCCCTGCCTCTCGCTTACCTGGCTTGCAATGCTTCTGAGGCTCGTGCTTGTCATTTAAGCATAATCTGCCTGTTTCCTCAACACAGGAGCCAATAGGACAAGGGCATGTTAGGATCTCATAATACACAGTTTGAGCATAGTTATTGTGACGGACCGCTTTTTTAGGGGTAGAACCGTACGCCTCGACAGCTACCCAGGATGACTAGCTGCCGAAAACCAAGAATATATTTGCCAGGCAAAAGCGAATCCAACTCTTTTTATTCAATATAGGGCCTAACGGCCAGGGTTTTTACAAAAGAGGGCGCAGCAGGACCCGAATAACTTACAAGCAAAACACCGCACAGGCAGGCCTGAGCAAAAGACTAAGACCTCAAAACCAAACAAGATCGCCATCTACGATCTCCTGGAACGCTCCAGCTTCTTCAAACTCCGCTCCAGCTTCTTCAAACTCTGAAAGGGGCGGGGGTTGCAAGGGTGAGTACGGGAGTACTCAACAAGTCGTACGGAACCACTGAATACTACATGCAGGGAATTTTCCAATGGAAGGGACTAGGGTTTAAGTATCTGGATGCAGTTTTATTTCCCAATTCATTTTACATTTGAAGCACAGACCACAAATAATAGTTAAGGGGGGGTTCACAAGTTCACACAACACTTAGCCAACTTTCTTCAAATTTTCCAAAACAGTTACTTGAGCTTGGTTACGGGTATCACCCCAGTTCCAACTTAACTTCATTAACCGGAAGTACGGCGTATTCGAATACCATCAATAACTCTGCAGAGGTGCTCAACTTTACCCACAAGATATCAACGACCGTTAATGCCAACTCGAGTTTAACACACAACTTAAATGCGTGCGGCCGGACCGAGATTATCACAGCATTTCGTTTAATCATTCATGTCCTTTAGTTGTTAACCGATAGGTATAAAGCTATCTTGGACTCACAGTTCTCACTAGCACCTACCGTTGTGAGAACCAAGAATGACCCACGGACCATTCCTGTTCCACCACTCCCCTGGTATACTTCCCTGCCAGGAAGGCCGGTCCCTATTCTCCCACGAGAATAGTTACTACCAGAAGTCAAATTATTATATCAGGAATAACTAACCTACTGAGCTATGTCGGATACGGGTCCACCGACCAGTTCGACCTGTGGTTGAACGGGAACTAAGTTATTTACTTTGCTCAAGGGGTTTATTACCTTACACTGCCAAAGATCAAGCCTTCATTCACCACTTATTCCGGCATTCTACTCTACCGGTCATCAGTCAAACCAAGGCGTCAATCATCAGCCGGGGATCGGAGTTACATCCACTCCGGGATTTATCCGATTCTGTCCCCCAAACTGTAGCACTTTCACAAACACCCGAATCAGAGATTCGACAACATTTTATTTCCATTTTGAAAAGCATGTGTCTAATCTAACAAGATTAATAATAACTAACTGAACAGGGTAATAATAATCATCTAGGGTTACAAGGGATATAATAAGGTTCAATAATTTCAAGGAGGTTTCAAGAGCAATTGGGCATTATCTAGGTATCATGTCATTCTAAAATACTGTTTTCAATAATTCAACATACAGTAAAATAATGCGATATAAAATAGTTACTACTATAGCATGGCAGGTTTGGATCAACATGATCAAGGGTGTACGGCTTGCCTTGCTTGGCGATCGGATCGGCTGAACTGTAGTCGACGTAGTCGTTCGGGGCTCCTGTCGGGTCCAACGTCTGCTCCGGGATCTGCGTCTGCTCCTGGAACTGTCCAACGTCCGGATCGAGACGGGGCTAAGGGGAGCGGTGCGAGGAAGGAGCGGGGGCGGGGCACGGCTTTTATAGGCGCGGGCGAGGAGAGAGGCAAGGCGACGGCGACACGGGCGTGGCGGCGGTCATGGCGGGCGTCTGGCGTCTGTACGCTGAGGTGGCTCTGCGAGGGCGCGAAGCAGGAGGCGGGCGGCGCGGGTCGAGGCGACCGGGGACCAAGCGGAGGCGGCGGGGACGGGTCAGGGGAGCTGGGCCAACTGGGCCTGGGCGACGCCAACGGGCCGGAGGGAAGCTGGGCCGAAGGCCCAAGAACACAAGGATTCGGCCCAAACACCAAAAACGAAAAACCAAATCAAACTCAAATTCAAAACAAATTTCAAATTCGAATTTGAACCTGAAATTTGAAAGAACTCCAAATAAATTCATTTTGAATTTTTGGATCGTTTCAGTTATGGGCAGCTTATCTTCCTCGTAGCGCTCTAATAAAGTCTCCGGGGACAATCGGATTAATGCACCTCTCAACAATGGAGGAAGACGATATTTTGCTCGAAAACAACAAGCCTGGGCTTTGTTCATTGAATTCTGATTGATGATTAAAGCCGTGTCATGTAGCACCTACCCCAAAAGTGGTGGTTGTAGTACCAGACAAACAAGCCGCTTTATTTAAATATCTTTGTTACTACATGGAATCAAAGCCGATGCGAATCTTGAGGCGACCCCATACAATACTTCATTGATATCGGTGACATGTTGTAGGAAGTCCACTCCGCTTTAGTTTCCTCTCATCACCGGACAGCCTGAACCCGACGCAGCCTCAGCAGCAGCCGGCGCGCTCAAGAAGCTCGCGAGGAAGTTGCCGCGCTCATAGAAGTACTCTGCCTTCTCCACCTTCATCTCCTCATCGACCTAACGTCGTCGCATTGTTGCGTTAAATCCTTTTAGCGTACTCTAAATCCTCAACTCTGAACAAGATGCACTAGCAAATCTGCAACTCACATGGAAGATGCAGAGATAGAAATATACTCATCCAACTCACATGGAAGATGCAGACGCCGAAGAACTCGATGCGCTGCCCGTGAGGAGGGTGCTCCTTGAACGGCCCCTCCATGTACCCCCAGTGCCGGAACTTGAAGGCGATCCTCGGCGGCCCGCTGTACACGTCAAGCACCTCGATGGCGAAGCCGCGGGGGAACGCCACCAGGAACGTCGACATGCCGGACTCGAGCGTCTCCTTGTCAGGGTCGTAGATGCGGTGCTCCGGCGGCAGGTTGGTCTTCAAGAACGCGTTGTAGCCTCCGATGGCCATCACCTCTTTCCGGGTCAGCGGCTTCAGCCCTGCCGGCGACGTGCGTCGTTGCACGGTGCTTGTCAGTGGTGATTAATTTGGTATGTCATTTGTTTCAGTGCGACCGATCGATGGTCGGAAGTATGCGGCGATCGGGTCTCACCGTTGGTGCTTGCGCAGAATTTCTGCGAGTGGACGCTCTTCTGGTCCTCAGCACGCACCTTGTGGACGAGCTCCATCTCCCAGGTTTTCAGCAGCCGCTGCACCTTCTCTTCCAGAGACCCCTCCGGCCATACCTGTCGTGTGCAAAATAGTGATGAGAACAAATTAAAGCACCTCGGTCTGTTAATAATCTGCAAAGACGAAAGCGAACCACTGCTTGATCTGCTTCCTAGCTAGGAGACGCTGATCAGTTCTGACGGATTAATGATTGGGTTACTAGCTGCTTCATCGTGAAAGCATGCATGCATGCATCCATGGAGTGAAATATGGATGGGTTTAGTACCTTGGTCCTCTCTTCCTCGAAGAGCTTGTTCACCATGTCATAGTTGGGAGGGGCTCCAAGCCTCCACACGGTGTTCCTCTCGCTCTCGCCGTACATGAATGAGCGGTACTTGTCTCCTCCTGCTTCAGCGGAAGCCATGGCTAATAGGTTTCGCCCCAAATTAAGGGATGATTTGGTATTTGGAAGCCGAGAGGCTAATGAAACTATGGAAGGCTCCCTACTTGTAGGAAAATCAGATAAAAGAAAGAGAACTACGTCATTGCAAACGTCACTGCATTGAAGAAAAGTATAAAAACCTAATACATCCCGATCACAGCGAGCTGCCTCCACTAGCTGCTGTGATCTTCTCTGTCGCGTTGCGAAATGTTCTCATCATGGCAGTAAAGTTAAAGTAACTCCGGAGTGCGAATCGAAAAGATTGTCTCGGTAATCGAATGCACAGTCAGACAAGCAGCCGCCGGAGGCATTTCTTTGAACGCATGCTTCTGCCACTAGTCCAAGTTTAACCTGGTTTTGTATTGCAGATGGTGCCGTCAGGCTTCTATGATTCGTGTAGACATGTTGCATACTACCTCGAGAATTGGGCCCTCTCATGCATCCACCTAACCCCCATGCCATTTTACAAAAAGGTCCCTCCTTTTCTCTAAATTACGAATAGGTCCCTATAAATACAAAGAGGTCCTTTTGCGATTTTTTGTGAGTATAAGAAAAACGTTTCTAAATTGTGTTTAGGTCCCTGGTTCGTTACTTTACGAAAAAGCCCCCCGCTAAATACAAATTTCGAACGAGCCATTTTCTAATTTTTCATAATAGCGATTAGGTCCAAAAATATAGCAAACAGGTCCTCGGCCCTTACGTCCAGGTCCTTTCTCCGTTTTTCCCAGAAAAAATATTTTCGTCAGCAGAAATGTGTACAGCTCTATTCTAGAAAAAAAAAATCAACTCGATCTCTAATCTCAAGATTTTTTTTCGTAGCTCGATCTCTAATATTTTTCGAAACGTGTATTATTACTCGATGAACGCATAGAGTGCTAAACTCAATAAAAGAAGGTTGACATCTCTAATATTTTTCGGAGCAAGTATTATTACCCGGTTAACACATAGAGTATTAAACTCGACAGAAGAAGGTTAGCCAGGTGATGATAAAGTGTTAAGCAAATTCGTCAAAAGACATGGCCAGATTTGATACACACGTAAATAAAAAGCATACACCAATCTGTTCTCTTAGCAATCTTCGTTTACTTTCGGAAACCACCTAACAGAACGGCGCGGCGGAGCGTGCCACATTCCCTAGTAAATATTACTTTCCCTAAAGTTGCCCAAGTATTAAAATATGAATGAAGAGTAGATGATGATTACTTATCTCTTCACTGCTTCAAGATTTATGTAACTTGTATTGAAGCTGATATATAGAAACACTACTCAACTTTTAAAAAAGGCTGTAATAAGTTATCTCCCGTTAGTCTTAAAAAAACTCATTTATCCCAAAGAAAATTTGCAGCCCTTCTTAATAGTAGAAGGCATCGCTTTCCATAGATTAGAAATAGAGCGGAAACAATGCAAACAGCCAGCCGCCATATCTTGTCGTCACTTGAAGAGTAGTGCTATTGTTTATAGGCAATGCCATCAGAAGCTAAAATAAGCATGAGTGATTAGAGAGAGCGATATACCAAAATTTCCACCTCTTCAACTGCAAACGTAATCCTATTGCTCAAGAAGCAAGAAGCAGGATATGGCCAGAGTAATAGATTACAAGCCCATAAACCTAATTCACAGTGTGGAAAAAAGCTATTTTCCAAACTTCTGGCAAATAGGCTCGCCCCTTACCCGCAGGACATGGTGTCTACAAATGAGAGCGCCATCATCAAATGGAGATCCATTCATGATAACTTCCTCTACACCCAAAACCTAACAAAGGAGTTGCATAGGAAGAAGATCCCAGCATTGTTCATCAAGCTAGACATAGCTAAAGCGTTCGATTCAGTGAGCTGGGAGAACCTACTGGAACACTTAGGCTTTGCCCGAAGATGGAGAGAGTGGATTTCGCTGATACTGGCTTCTTCGTTCTCCAGGATTCTCCTTAATAGAAATCTCAGCCAGCCAATCAGGCATAGGAGAGGGCTCTGGCAGGGAGACCCATTGTCACCTATACTATTTATCTTGGCTATCGACCCCCTCCAGAAGATTTTCGCTAAAGCAGCCATATAGAACCTAATCAAACCGGTTCTCAGCCGATCACACAGCTTACGGTTCTCCCTTTATGCTGATGACGATGCAATATTCGCTAACCGGGATATGCTTGTGTTACAAGCAATCCTATTAGCCTTGTCAATCTTTGGGGGAGCAATAGGCTTGCAGGATAACATCCAGAAGAGTGAGATCTACCTCATAAGATGCATCGACGTGTATCTCGATACCATCTTTCGGGGTTTTTTGGCGCTGAAAAAAGCCTTTCCTTGCAAATACATATGGCTACCATTAAGGCCAAATGAGCTCAGAAAATTGTATGTGCAACTAATCATTGACAAAGTGGGAGCCAGGTTGGCAGGATGGAAAGGTAAACTCCTTTCGAGGGCGGCTCACCTAATTCTAGTAAACTCGGTCCTCATGCCCATCACAATTTACTATCTCACGGTGTTCCCCTCAAACAATTGGGAAAGAAAAAAGATTGACATGTTATGGCAAAATTTCATATGGAAGGGGGAATAGGAATGTAGCGGAGGGCACTGCCTCGAGAACTGGAACAAGGTTTGCAGACCCAAGAAACTAGGCGGACTGGGAATAGAGGACCTACTCACCTTCGGATGAGCGTTGCATTTGCATTGGCTTTGGTACCAATGGAAATATTTGCATAGGCCATGGGTCGGTATGGAGATACCATGCGATGCGACGGACAATAGCCTATTCAATGCCAGCACCACCATCGATGTAACATCCCCAATTTCGGTCTTCTATCAAAATCTAATTTAAACTTATTAAATTCAAAATTCGGTTCCTCCTCGGTGTTTAAATTAACTTGGCATCCTTATCCTTCCGAAATTGGAGTTCCATGCTTCATCGTCCGAAAAGTCGAATTTCCAAATTCCGGTCCGTACCCGAAATTCCACCTAAGTTCCAAAATGCTCCAAAATCCAGAAACCTATTGCATTAGGCTCCAAAAACTCAAAAAAAAAATTTTGGGGATTTTCCCAAGGTTTTTGGAAACACTCTGGTATTTTATCTCTCGTGGCCTGTCGCCTGATGCCCTTTATTCGTCCCGAAATATTCTAAATTCCAAATTTCATCCGAATTCCGCGAAACCAATTTTATTGGGTTCCAAAAATTCCCTAATATTTTTAGGAATTTTCCCGGGATTTTAGACCATTTTTGCTATTTTATTCCCTAATATTTCAAGCGCCGCGTGTGCGTGCATTGTTCATCTTCAAGCTTGAGTCGTGGGAAATGTCCAGAGAGCAAATCTCTCTCTCATTCATGGCAATCTTTCTTTAAACAACCATATCTCCCTCATTAAAACTCCAAATCACGAATGGCCGGTTGCGTTTGAAAGAGGGAGACGAGGAGATTCTATCCCCTATGATCATTCGCCTCCAATCCCGCCGGAAATGGCTCAATCAACCCAAAACCAAAAATCATTCAAACGGCAATAACTCGGCCAATACACCTCCAATCAATGCACCACCACCTCTCAAATCTTTGTCTCGGAGTCCTCTACCCCGTGCTCTCACCCTCCCGTAGCCACCACTCTCCATTTTGTCAGAGTCGTGCAAGAACCGTTGCCGGGCGTCGCTCGTCGACATCTTCGCAGCAACTTTTGTTCCGGTGAGCCAAACTCCATTCCGATTGCGTCGTTGTGTTCGCATCGGCGCCCCGAGCAAAAGCCCTCAACTAATTTCACTTTTCGTTGTAGGACACCGACGAATTTCACCGTTGAAATCTTCGTTGGGACCTCGGTTTTTTGTCGATTACTCTCAATCCGGTGAGCTACTCTCGAATCCGACTACATCGTTGAATTCGTCTCATCGAGACCTATGCAGTGCTCACTTCCTTTTTGTCGTTACGCTTTTCGAATTTTTTTAATATTTTGGGTGTCCTCGCCATCGACTTGACCGTGGCCGCCGCCATTCTGGAGATCCTCCGGCCGAAACGGAGTGAGCATCACGTTCCTCATGTCGCGCCGCCCCTTCCCCATGCCTTCGGCGCCGTCGCCGTCTTGTGCCTGCCGTCATTGGCCAGAGCCAGCGTCTTGTGCGCCGGCTCCTCCCGCCCTACTGAGCCGCCGGTCGGCCTCACCGCCTTGTGCTCCCCGCCCGCTCGCCGCCCAGCCCAGTGCACTGCGAAGGCCCGCCCGCCTGCCAAGCCCCTCCGGCCGCCCGTCGCTCTGCCCTCTCATGATCGAGCCCCAGCGCCGGCGCATGGAGCTTCCCATGCTCCTCTGTTCTTGGCTCCATGAGGAAGAATGCCTTGTGCCAATGACAAGGGGGCCCCACAAGTCGTAGACACAAGCCAAAAATCATTAATTCCAGGAAAAGAAGATTCCGAGGAATATTCCCTCGTTTATCTTTTTCCAGAATTTTCAAATTTCGAACGCCCATATCTTTTGCATCCGAACTCCAAATTGTTCCGTTCAAATTCCTAAATTCATCTAAATTCAGGATCTACTTGCCAGTATAAATTTTATAATTTTTAGATTTTATTTTATTGTATTGTATTTATTTATTGTACCATTTTGCGTGTAGTCGAGGATCCCGCTGAGTCCGCCGACCCCGTCGCCGAACTTCAAGGTTTCGAGTCTCTCGCCGCGAACAAAGGCAAGTCTCCTTGACGCATTTCGATCCCATGTTTGCAAATGTTTTACAACATGCATTGCTATGTTTATCATCGTATGTCAAATATAGGTTACTAGTTATTCCGAATTGTTGTCATCTCCTTGATTATTGATATCCATGTTCAATTGTAACCCTAGGACCCTTTACTATGTCATGCCTAATGTGTATTGTGATATTTGTTGATTAGTACGGTAGTTATGCTTAGTTGCAAAGTGGATTAAACTGACCCATGGGTGGGATTTCATTAAATGTATGATTTAAAGAATGTTTGAGAAATATTAGCATGGTATTGCTACTATTTTTTTAAAAAACAAATAAAATAAAAAAATGGTTTGGACTTGGGTGTATGGAATGTCGGGCGGGTGCAGATGGAGCACTAGTTTCATTGTGCAAGTACCACCCCAAGTCAACTAAGGACCGACGCTTATGACTGTCCATTTTAAGCATAACCGTACAACCATGTGTCTATAATGGATACGACTTGTAGAAACCTAACTTAGACTCACCAGTTGGTGGAATATGTGCGCCAGATGGAGGCGAGTTGTATTTTCCCACACGACGCAAGAGGGGGCTTCTGTACTGGATAGAGGGAACCATAACAGCGGTGAAACCTCAGCGGGTGTAGTCAGGTTAGGCGTATACATTGTAAAGGTCTTGTCATGGTCTCTCTGCCGACACACCAAAGGAAGTGTGTTAATTGCATGGCATTAAAGAGATGATCATGTCTTGTGGGTAAAGTTGTACACCTCTGTAGAGTTAAAACTATTCGAATAGCCATGCCTACAGTCAAAGGCAAAGCAAAGAATGCTTTCATATTGGTAGACTTTATTTATTTGTTTTAAAAATAACCGATGTCTTGTTTTGGGATTCGGGAGTGGTTAGAACTCTCAGATGATAGCTGGCAGTTTGAGCCAACCAAGGAGATGGAACCAGTTTTGATCATGACGGATAGAGTCATGAGTTGGATTACCTTATTCTTTCAAAATGTGGCGGATAGAGCCTTTATACTAGTGATGGTGGATTGAACCTTCACTAGACTATTAAATAATTCAATTGCTAAAATAATTGTTAAAATGTGCTTTATGAAAATTATTATTAAGTATGGTTTGATGAAACTTAGCTTTATGCAAAAGAACCATGATAAGTCTTCCTTGGAAAGCCCTACATGTGCATACTTTCTCAGACTTGCTGAGTACTTTTGTACTCACATGCTACACAAACTTTGTCATCAGAAAACTATCAGGATGCAATTGAAGACGGAGAGTTCTATGTCGAGGAGTACGATGAAGGTCGCCAAGATAACTAAGTGCTCGCTCCTAATCATCACCTGTGGAGTCGTTTGGGTTTTATCTCTTGTTGTTTTATTTTCGCTGCCATGAACTTTGGTCATGTGGCCGAGAGATGTAATAAATAGCCATGTGGCTGGTACTTTATATTTATGTTGTTATTTCGTTCTGTTCGGTAATGATTCAACACTGTCTGACTGTGTGTACTAGCAACTGATCTGGGACTAGTACAGAAATACACAGGAGATTCCTAGTAGCCAATCCGGGGTCTCACAATCGCATTGGGAGATGGCACCGCAGCGAAGTTCTAGGAATCCAGATGGCTAAACGGGAAATCACCGAGCGAGCTCACTCCCAATTGCTTCAAGTTGGTGAGATCGAGGAACAAATCAGTTAGGCACGACCTTCAGACTAGAAATTGGTTCAATCTGCTACGACGGAAAACCACTCATACGTAGCTTGATGAATATGTTGCTCTATGGTAGGCTATCCAGGAGGTATCCTTACAGCCACAGGTACAAGATGACATAACATGGAGATGGACGGTAAATGGTGAATACTCAGCAAAACCAGCCTATATCGTATAGTTCAATGGCTCAAGATCTGAACACAATTACAAAGTTAACTGGTGAGCTAAAACAGAAAGCAGGTACAAATTCTTCTCATGGCTCCTCATTCAAGACAGGTTGCTGACAGTGGATAGGCTCTCACTTAGAGGGTGGCCTCATAGCACTTAATGCCTGCTGTGTTGATCCGATCCCGAATTATCAGTACCATAGGAATGTACATCAAAATCGGTTCTTTTTCGTCATCACAATCGGTTTTAATGGCAATAGAAAGTCCAATGATAGTAATGAGGAGGCACTATCACAGTTGGTTTTCGCCCGATGTAATAAATACTCATCACAATCGATTCTTGCTCAAAACCGATAGTGATGAGGGCCTCATCACTATCGGTTATAAAGAACCAATAGTGATGAAGGGGGAGGATGCTGTTTCTCATTTCTCCACTCTCTCAAAAACAGCACATATTACACACAGTATGCACACATATCGCATTCACACAACACATATTACACATAGTATGGACATATCACATTCATAGAACACAAACACTTTATTACATGGGTAGTTTTTGTATACATGAGCAATTGAGCACAACGGGTTCACCATCTACTAGAGAGTATGACCACTTCCATTATCTACAATAAAAAACATGCCTGAACACTACTACAGATCTGGCCTTCCATACCGGCCCATCAGTACCGGTTGGATTTGAACCGGTACTGATAGTGGCATCAATACCGGTTCATTAGCTACAGGACTGTAGTGGGCTTTCAGTACCGGTTGGTAACACGAACCGGTACTGATGTTCTCACATTAGTACCGGTTCGTGTCACGAACCGGTACTGAAGGCACCGGGCATTAGTACCGGTTGGTAACACGAACCGGTACTACTGAGAGTGCATCAGTACCGGTTCGTGTTACCAACCGGTACTAATGCCTCGTTTTAGAAAAGTTCAAAAGGAATGCATATTCTATGTATATCAGTACGCGATGGTTGGTGGGTTGGTTAGAAGGGTGAGGCTGGAGTCCTGAGGTTGCGGGTTCGAGTCCCGCTTCTCCTATACATTCTCGATATATTTTGAAACATTTCTAGTACATCAGTACCGGTTGGTGGAACCGGTACTGAAAAACCGGTACTGATGACCGTTGTCAACCGGGACTGATGGTCAGATCTGTAGTAGTGGAATGACAAGAAATGAGAATCTATGGTCTCATTATCATGTTGTGTAGCTAGAAGTTCAATCTACAAACTTTTAGACATGAAATTTACTAGCATCTGTTAAATAAATAGAAAAAAGTTACTTTTTTTTGTTCATCTAGGCATGAATATCAACGAGTAGACTAGAAGCAAAGGAATTCAAGTTTAAACCAAGAGCTACAACGGTGTTACAATTTGATAGTGTTGTTGTTTTTATCCTTTTGTAATTATTCTTAACGAACCTTTTGGAAATCTGAGCACCATGAAGACATGAACTCTGATTATCAACAAATCAAGCTTAGATGCATTAAAGAAATAGGGCTGACCTGGACTAACAATTGACCTAAAGTAATGATGCAACATAGACAGTCCAATATACTAAAACATGTGTACTGTGGCAAATCCTTTTTTCTGAAGGCATGTGATGTATTCTTGATTGTCTCAAATTGGACCTAGGGAATGTTGACATTGAGAATGCATTAAGGTAGCCCTACTTATATCTGTCTATTGAAGTTTTTGTTTGCAACGATGAACCTCACTCTGGTGTCAATAGCCTCGTCAATTTTATCTAGAGCAATATCATACTGGCCCCTTGTGTCATAGTGTTGCATCATATGACATGTGAAAAATATGACTATACAACTTCAAAAGAATTATTTAAATATAATTGAGGTCTATAAAAAATGCAAAGATCACACCAAATGCTTGCCTGGGAGATCAAAATTACATGCTCAAGAACAGCTAATTTTAGCAATCCTATTAGTGGTAACACAAGTGGCAAGACTATATTTTTAAGGAATATGATAAACAGCACTTGTTAAGCAGCAGCATGCTTGAGAACAATAAAATAAACTGCGAAACAACTCATAATTACAACTTACAACTTGCTGTGTTACAACAAACAACTATGTGGCAACTTTGATAATCCTTCCGAGTTTAATAGAGGTCTTTACCTTGGTTTTTTGACAGGACTAAATTTACCTTGGTTAATAGAGGTCTGACATAATTGTTTGTTGTCTCCTGGAACTTCTCACCTTCCAGGAAATCAAGAGGTATGCGCTATTTTAAAGAACGTGCAATAAACACAGCTTTGCACCATCATCAAAACAGCTTTGTAGTGAGAAATATTTTGTATCTGTACAAAAGTATTTATATATGAGCAAACTTACAAATCAAGCAGTTGGAACCAAAGGAACTGAGACTCCTCTGGGTCTACGCGCTTGCCAAAGTATTTATATATGAGCAAACTTACGAGTCAAGCAGTTGGAAGCAAATGAACTGAGACTCCTCTGGGTCTAAGCGTTGTGAATTCCTTTGGCACAATCTAATGGATGCACGTAACACATCAAGCACAGGATGACCCTAGATAAAAACATTGAATATGTTACCAACTATACAATAGAGGTTACAAATCCAGGCTAGCATTTAAATGGGTGTAAGAAAAAAACCTCACTCATCTTCAGAATAATGTCTGGTTGCTCAATTTTGGAGATACTTTTTGAGGTGATCCCAGAAAAAGCATTTTCCATGTAAAAGATAAACATGTTGATTTTGTCATCAACTCCAGCTAGAACAAGTTACAGTGCACTCCCGCAACATAATGGTTAACACTAAGTAGTTTCTAAAGATCTGCTAGATAGGTCAAACAGGGGAGCAATACTAACATCAAAGCTTGTAGAAAGCAGCCGACAATTGTATTATATTGTATTTCTGGCAGTGGAGGGGTGGAGGCGTGGAGGGGTGGAGGCATGGAGGGGTGGAGGCTGGTGGTGTGAAGGTGTGGAGGCCGGCGGCGTGGGGGCCGATGGAGGCGTGGAGGCATGGAGGCCGTGGGGGTTGGCGGCGTAGAGGCTAATGGCATGGGGGCCAATGGAGGCGTGGAGGCGACTCGATCGGGGAGTGAGGACTGAGAGAGCTAGGTTTTGTTAGGTGATCAGTGCGGGTAGAGGTTGCGCAAGTGAACATATGTGGAAGCCTCACCTTTATCTCAATCGGTTTCTAAACAAACCGATTCAAATACTGAATATCACAATCAGTTTTAAAAAAACCGATACCTGTTCGCGCTAAAAACGTGAAGCAGGATCTTCAGCCTCGAACACACAAGACAAACGCCGGATTTGCAGAGCGTGCCAGTCAATTTGACCTGAAATTGACAAGGTAGAATTTGTAATTTGATCGGAGCCGATGGAGCAACGTTTATCGGCTTTTCGCTAGTCGGCTAAAAACCGATTAGGGGATAACTAGATCAACCAGTTACGGTTAATCCGGATACAAGGTGAAATCGGCTTTGAGAAGGCGATGCGCAGCAAAACAAAGCAGATCGAACCTGGTGAAATCGGCTAAAACCAACAATCGGCGATGCGCAGCTATGTTGATTCCGTCGACTTGGAGAGAGATCTATGAAGCTAAAACGATGTAAAAAAGGCTTGTAAAAAGTAGATGTTGTGTGTTGGATTGATTCCCCTCTCCTCGCCCTGTGTCTACCCCTTTTATAATATTCCGTCCGATCCGAGTCGTACATGGATACGGCCTTTGTCCGTATCGGCCTCTGATCCGATTTCCTTTCCTTATTAGAGACGGAATCTCCCTTCGATTCGTACACCGATGTCTTTCCATACGAACGCTCTTATCCAATTTAGACTGATTTTACTTATGCCGAATTTTGGTGCAAACATATGCCCCCTGTTTTTGGAAGATAAATTGTTATTTTCCAAAAAATCTATCGGCTTTTATGACTGTATCGGCCTTATAGATGAATCTCCCTCGGGAACCACCCCAATAACCGCGCCGTAAAAATCTCGGTGCGTTTTAAATGTTCAACCGTTCCCGCCTGTTCGCCTCCTTTTTACTGTCGTATAAATAGGGGGTCCCCCCCACGGTCATTTTCACGTCTTCGAGCTCTCGCATTGCAAGCGATCGGCTTTTCTCTCCTTTTCTTGTCAAGTTCCTTTCATCTCCGATCGGCTGTCATGGACCCAACTCAGGTATTTATACCAATTCCTCAAAGTTCAGATCAGTTCTACCTAGGACCGATAGGAACCGTAACCTCTGATTCTGTGATCAACGAAGAAATCCCTAGGCTTCCTTTGTCGGCCGCGGGCTACAATATAAAAGAATGGGACAAAAGTTTTAGAGCTTGGCCTACGGCCCTCAAGGGATGGCGATCATGGTATATCAGGGTATCGGCTCAAAAACGAGCGGGGTGGGAAAGGTTGGGTATAGCCGAGTGTCTCCCCCTAAGTTTAGCCAACCTTGAAGCCAATGAGCCTTTGGTAGCATCGGCTTCTTATTTCTGGTCCGATTCCTTCAATGCTTTCCGTTTTAGAACTGGTCCAATTGGCCCAACTCTCCTCGATATCGCCCAGCTATGCTGCCTCAGACCAGACGGAGACCAATTGTCGGCTTTTAGCGGCAAGCCCCACTATAAGTTGACTCATAAGAAAGGGGAGGGCTGGCGCAAATACATTCAAAATAACAACAAAGTTAATGGGCTCGTATCGGATGAAGAACACGTCGCCTTCCTCAACCTCTGGTTGGATAGGTTCCTTTTCTGTGGAGCTTCCCTTGGCCCGACCCAGACCTATCAGCTGGTAGCAGAACAATTGGTAGAGGGTCATCGTCTTGCATTAGGAAAGTTGTTTCTGGGGGCCATGTTCCAAATGATGCATATTATTCGAAGCCGATTGTTTTCTGGTTTTGCCGATTTTGTTGTTGGCAACATAGGGGGCCCCCTGTGGTTCATCCAAACTTGGTTGTACTGTATGTTCGGTCGATCCCTCCTTTCTCAACCTATAGATCAATCGGCTTTTCCTCGTGAAGATTACCCGGAAGACACAATCCCCACTTATACAGCCAGCCGATCTTACGGAGAGAAGTTCATTATGTGTTCCGCTGATAACCAAAAAATGACTCCCGCAGGTATGCATAAATACCTCTCTTTCTTCCTGACCTTAGATCGGTCGTCTTTTGGCCAACATGACTTTTTTAGTTACCTTGACGTAGCCGATTATCCTTGGCCCTCTTTTCTGCACTTGGCCGCTGATAGTGACCAAATGCCCCAGTCGACTTTGGATTTGTACAAAATCTTCCTTTCCCCTTGTATTTTCCATGCTGGTTTGAATACTAGAAATCGAACTTTCCAACCATCATATGAATTCTACCATCCTTCTGTCTATGCCTGACAATTGGGTTTTGGCCAAGCTATACCCAGCTTCTCTCTGCTTGAGCATATCGAACCTCGCACCAGAGTGACCAATCTGGTAGCGGCTGAGGTTGTTCTTGAACTTACCGATGAGTTCCAAGTCGTCCACATGCCCTATTTTATTCTAAACAACCGTCGGTCAAGCTCATTTTCCAACTGGTGGTCCTTGATATCCGATGACCTTTTGATGGATAGGACACCATCGGCAATCCTTTCCCAGTTTTTACCTAACTTCCATAAGCCGACGGTAGCATCCACCAGCAGCTCAAGTGAGAGTTCGGGCTATACCAATTCATCGATAGCCGAGGTACCGGAGTTTATCCTCCCGTTATCTGTCTTACGATCGGCTTTTACTAATCTTGTTCTCTCGCAAGAACGGACTGTTACGGACGTCGGTGAGCCTGCAGCCGATCCAACTGTTGCCGCCGGAAGCAGCCGACAGAGGCGGCCGGGGCAGTCGGTGGGTACCACAGGCTATGCTTCGGGCACCTTGGGCATTCGTAGCCCTCCTTTGTCGGACCTAGCTCGCCAGTGTCGCCCGAGTAAGCTGTTTTTTCCCATATCGGCTTCTGTTTCCTTTTCTTAACTTGCACAACATTAACTCCTGGTATTTTGTAGAGAGGAGGAGGGGGTCTAATAGGCCATCCCCTAGGTCCGCGAGGCATTCGGCCGATCACTCTCCTGAGCAGTCGGCTACTGATGTAATTCCAATCCTGCCCCTTTTAAATGGTGCTCTTTTTCTTATGACGCTGATGTCATTTTGATTTTTCAGCGATCGCCTTCGGTACAAGTAGCAAGGGTCATAGCCGACCTTCAAGGCACATCTTCGGTTCCTCCCTCTGCACTTCCTCCGACGCTACCTGTTGTGCCACCATCCGCAGTTGTTGTGCCGATTTCCCCTGACTCCGCTGAACCCGCTAACCTCCTTGGGTTTACCCTGGATGAGCTGAGTGATCCTGAAGTGATGGCTACGGATGACTACCCGGCCGACGTTCGGCGAATTCTTGATGCTTCCATCACTGCATCGGCCGTTGTGACCTCTGAGCCAGGCATGCAAGAAAGACTTTTGGAAGACACTCAATCGCTTAGGAATGCAATGGCTGTCGTCCAAGCCGATCTCCCTCCAGAAGCTATGAATGCTTTACTGGACGTCTGTCACTTGGATTGCCGGAGGGAAGCGGTGGAAGCGGCCAGATCCAGAATTGCCCGGAGGGAAGCACAAAAAGCCGATCAGAGGATCTTGGACGAGCTGGTAGCCAATGCAAAGCTTCAAAAAAGGGAGTTTGATCAAGGCACCGCCGCCCTAAAGCTGAGTAAGGGCAGGGCTCAGGAGTTGGAGGCGGCCAAGACCAAATTGGAGGAGCAACTAGCCCTGGTGACCAAGGACCTAGCCGACTGCCAATCCAAGAATGCTGAATCGGCTTCTTCTCTAGTAGCCAAGAAAAAACAGATTGGTGAAGTTTTTGCTCAAGTGAAGCTTCAGTCAACCAAAGTGGTTCCAATCCCGGGTGACGCAACGGCTGATGAAAAGCTTGTCGACAGCATTCAAACAACCATCGGGAAGGCGGCGGCGGCATTGTCGGGTTTAGGAGCTCATTTGCCCGGATCAGGGCTGTAATCTTGTTTGAACTTGACTTGCTGGAATTGCTGATTATATCGGCTATGTAGCCGATCTTTTGCGGTGTGAACCGAACTGATGTAAATGTTTCATGACCTGACCGATGGTTCATCTGATGCAACGCGTGATTTACTGACTATGTTTATCAGGATCCGATCCAAACGCTAGGGTGGTAAGCCTTCAAATATTTCCCATTGATTGCTTTAGGTAGGACAAGCCCTTCTAAAGTCTCCAGAATATACGCGTTTCCATCGATTAACCGGTTTATTTTATAAGGCCCTTCCCATGTTGGGGACCATTTTCCAAACCGGCTATCCCTAGAACCGATTGGTAGCACTGTTTTCCACACCAAATCGGCTTGATTAAAGGATTTTGATACAACCTTTTTATTGTACGTCCGTGCTACCCTTTCCTTGTTCCTTTTGAGCCGATCTAGTACGACTAACCTTAATTCAGCCAAATCGTCTAAATTATCAAGCATTGTCTGATGATACTCATCGGCTAGTAGGTTATCCTGTTGGATTATTCTTGTTGAATTAATATTGATTTCTATGGGCAGAACGGCTTCTTGTCCATACACTAATTGAAATGGGGATAATTTAATCGACCCATGATATGATAGCCGATAGGCCCATAGGGCTTCTGATAACACGGTGTGCCAACTCCTCGGTTTTTCCTCTATTTTCTGTTTTATCAGCTTTACCAGAGTTTTATTTGATGACTCGGCTTGTCCGTTAGCCTGAGCGTAATAGGGTGAAGAGTTAAGCAACTTGATACCTATGCTTTTTGCGTAGTCTTGAAATTCTCTAGACATGAATACCGTCCCTTGGTCGGTTGTAATTGTCTGCGGTATTCCAAATCGATGGACAATATGTTCATTTACGAAGCCGATTAATTCCTTGCTAGTGACCTGTTTGAGTGGTATAGCCTCGACCCATTTTGAAAAGTAGTCAGTGGCCGCAAGGATAAACTTATGGCCTTTACTGGACGGCGGGAATACTTGGCCGATAATATCTATGCCCCATCCTCTGAACGGCCACGGTTTGATAATCGGATGTAAAGCCGATGCAGGTGCTGTCTGTACATTACCGAACTTTTGACACGTTTGGCATCCCTTGTAGTACTTGAAGCAATCTTCAAGCATTGTCGGCCAAAAATATCCCGTCCGTCTTAGTATCCATTTCATTTTATGGGCCGATTGATGAGATCCGCAAATCCCTTCATGGACCTCTCCCATTGCCACATTGGCTTCTTCTGTCCCTAAACATCTCAATAGCAAGCCTTCCATAGTTCGAAAATATAACACATCGTCTAATAGAACGTACTTGAGTGCTTTATGTCGGACTTTTCGTTCAGTCGGCTTAGAAGGATCTAGTAGATAATTCCTTATTTCTGTTCTCCAGTCGACAGGGTATACGCACATAATCGACCAATTGTCTAGCTCGATTGATGCCTGTCGGCTTTTACTCCTATAACCAGATGCCCGTTGTGCTAAAAAGTTTGCTTTACCGTTGATTTCTCTGGGAATATGCTTTATGGAGAACGTAGTAAACATCTCAATAATTTGGAGGCATTGATGTAAGAATTGGGTTAGCGTACCATCGTTGCATCGGTATTCTCCTTTGACTTGCTGTATAATTAACAT
Source organism: Rhipidocladum racemiflorum (assembly GCA_036346355.1). Taxonomy (NCBI): domain Eukaryota; kingdom Viridiplantae; phylum Streptophyta; class Magnoliopsida; order Poales; family Poaceae; genus Rhipidocladum; species Rhipidocladum racemiflorum. Next base: position 38,546,806 of record CM070569.1, on the reverse strand, counting down.
CGAATCTCCAAAGGCTTCGACGTCTTTTACTCCGATGTTGTCCAGCAATTGTAGACCTCTTAGTAACGCTTCATATTCTGCTTGATTATTTGAACATCGGCTATTTAGCCGATACATGAACTCGTACTCCTGTTTTCTAGGTGAAATTAATACTACACCGATGCCCTCGCCCTCTTGGCAAACGGATCCATCGAAATATAATTGCCAAGGAGTTACATCGACCGTCCCTGTTAACGTCTCACTTCCTGCAATGAAATCGGCCACAGCTTGTCCTTTTACAGATTTAGCCGATTCATAGGTTAAATCGAACTCAGTTAAGGCATACGCCCATTTACCAAGCCGACCTCGCAAAATCGGTGCGGATAGTATGTACTTGACTACATCGGTTTTACAGACTATAACGCATTTTGATGCCAACATATAATGTCTTAATTTGGTGCAAGCGAAATACAAAGATAAACACAATTTTTCTACTAGGGGATACCTGGTTTCTGCATCTAAGAGACGTCGGCTTAAATAAAATATAGCTCGTTCCTTCCTATCGGCTTCCTGTGTTAAGACTGCCCCTATTGTGTCGCCTTCAGCCGATATATATAGTTTAAAAGGTATACCATGCTTTGGCGCGGCCAATACTGGTGGACTCATCAGATAACCTTTTATGTCGTCGAAGGCCTTCTGTTGATCGACTTCCCACTTGAACTCTTGGCCTTCTTTAATTTTTTGTAGCGGTGTGAAGGCCCGAATCCGCCCTGACAAGTTTGAAATGAAACGTCGCAAGTAATTGATTTTCCCTATCAGTACTTGTAACTCCTTTTTGTTTGTCGGCGGTCTAGTATCGGCTATAGCTTGCACTTTGGCTTGGTTTACTTCAATCCCTCCTTCATGTACTGTAAACCCAAGGAATTGTTCAGCCGATACTCCGAAAGCGCATTTTAGCGGGTTCATTTTTAACCCATGTGCCCTTGTGCTCTCGAACATCTTTTCCAAATCGGCTAAATGTTGCCAATCTTCTTTGGATTTTACTACTACATCGTCAATGTATATTTCCACAGTATTGCCGATTAAATTATGGAAAATATGGTTCATAGCACGCTGATAAGTGGCGCCGGCATTTTTTAGACCGAAGGTCATAACCATCCATTCATATAGCCCTAAGGCTCCTGGGCACCTGAAGGCTGTTTTAGGAATAACGACCTCTGCCATGAATATCTGATTGTATCCAGCATTTCCATCCAAAAAACTTATGATTTTATTCCCGGATGCAGCATCGATAAGCATATCGGCTATAGGCATCGGGTACTCATCTTTTGGTGTGGCTTTATTTAAATCTCTAAAATCAACGCACACCCTAAGTTTGCCGTTTTTCTTTTTTACAGGGACGATATTCGAGACCCATTCAGCATATCGGCAAGGCCGGATAAACTTTGCCTCTAGTAATCGTCCTACCTCTTCTTTTATAGCGTTATATAACGTAGGATTAAATCGTCTAGGATATTGTTTGAATGGCCGATACCCAGGTTTTATGGGTAGCCGATGTTCAACTAGTTGTCGGCTTAAATCTGGCATCTCATAATACTCCCATGCAAAGCAATCTCTATATTTCTTGAGTATTTCGACCAACTTTGCTTTATACTTGGGCTCTAATTTAGCACTTACAAATGTTGGTCTTTTTCTGTCGGCTTCTCCAACGTTGATTTCTTCGAGCAAATCGGCAGAGGTAAATCCTAACCCTTTCCTTTCTTCTTCAAAATCCTCGACAGCTTCTTCGTATTCTTCTGGCCGATAACTTCTTACCCTTTCTTGCAGTCTTGCTATTGTCTTGGACTCCATCTTCTTACCACTTCATTCGTCCGATCAAACGTATTGGGTTTAACACTGATCGGCTTGAATCCTGACTTCTCGATGCAGATAAAATCGCAATCGTCCAAGACTTTTCCTGATATACATTCGGCCTCCTCATATGGCCAATTGGTATCGTGGCTGGCCATGGCGATATGAGCCGTTGTATCGGCCGGTACAATTTCAATCGCATCATTGTTCCATTGTACCAACTTCTGATGCATAGTCGACGGTATGCAACAGTTAGCGTGGATCCAGTCCAGCCCAAGGAGCACACTGTAATTGCCTTTGGCTTCTATCACGAAAAATGCAGTCGGTAAAGTTTTACTGTCGACTGTTAATTCCGACATCATCACGCCTTTAGCCTCAGTAGGATCTCCTGTGAAGTCATTTAACACCATATTTGTCTTGATCAAGTCTTCATCGGCTTTGCCCAATTTTTTGAAAGTACTTAACGGCATCAGATTAACTGTTGCCCCACCATCGACCAACATTCGAGATATCGGTCGGCCATTAATATACCCTTTCAGGTATAATGGTTTTAGATGCCGATGCATGTCGTGTGGTTTCTCAAACACAGCATCTGGTGCACCAAGGCATAGTTGGGCGAACACTTCTTCAGCCGATTCCTCGGTTTTGAACTCAGCAGGTAGGGTGAATACCATGTTTATATCCATTGGCGGCGTATCATCTCGGATCATTGGGGACCTGGACTCGACCGATTGATCCGAGTCACTATCGGTCTGTTCCTTCTTTTTCCATTCCCTTTTTGAAACTGGTATAGGCCTTAGTTTATTGAATACTTGATCTCTCTCTCTCTTTCTCGGCTTCCCTCTCTTCTTGTGTCTTTAGTCGCTGAAGCCGCCTGCGCTGTGATTTACTAAGACCTGAAAGACACCACCTAGGTTTAGGTTCTATCGGCTTTCTGATTTTCCCAGCTAAGTTACTCATTTCGCTGTCAGATTCCATTTTGATTGCGCTATGCGAAGCCGATATTTCTTGAGTTCGGGAGGACTCCCCTTGCTCTGACGTAGACAATCTTTCATGGATCGGCCTCCTATTTCTTATTTCTAGACGATCGTGTATCGGTCTAGATATCCTGTCTTTTACTGATTGTTTTGGCTGATATACAAACGAGTGTTGCAAAGGACAGGACATGACTGTTGGTAAGATCATCCCCTTTTCCCAGCAAAATTGCCAAAAGGGACATTGCTGGTGTCTCTCTTCTTCAGTAGTTGGCCGATGTGACATATCTGGCCGCCAATATTCATCTGTCTTTTGATCCGACCGATGAGAACTCTGGCACTGTCGGGTGTTGTGTTTTTGACTTATCCTTTCATACTTCCCCAGGAGTTGCGAGAAAGTTGGCTTCGGTTTGAAATTAACACTTCTTGGAGCCCTTTCAGCCCTATACCACTTTCCAACTTCCAAGTCTCCCTTTGGTTTTACTGTTCTTGAGTTCTGTCTGTTTCTATCGGCTTCTATTTGTATGGAGCCGATAGTGATTTGCACTGTTTCATCTCTTTTTGAGCGTGCCTCAACCCCTTTAGTCGGCTTGATATCTTCTGCAGGTCCTTTTCCTTTTCGTGAGCATTGAACCATGTTGACTTCAAAAGGATTCACATCTATCTGCATAGCCGATTCTTCTGCAAACTTTAATCTGCCGTCGGCGATGGCCGATTGAATCTATTGTCGAAAAATGTTGCAATTGTTAGTGTTATGCGAAAACGAGTGATGCCATTTGCAGTACCTTCGCTTTTTAATTTCTTCAGCCGATGGAATGACGTGTCCTTCTGGTAACCTTATGAGTTTTTTTTGTAATAATAAATCAAATATCTTGTCACATTTTGACACATCATATGAATACTTGATTTCTGCCTTATTTTTTGTTGGCTTGAGGAGAGAGCATACGAGTGGCCTTTTGGAACCCTTGGCCCACTCGGCTATGTTTATTTCTGCTTCGTCTCCAGAGGTGTCGCTCGAATTATACTCTACCATGTTTACTTTGGTCTTTTCATTACTGTTTGATTTAAATCTATCTTTAAATCCTTTGCTCTCTGCATATCGGCTTTCATGTGCCGATACGCGATGGAGTAAGTGGCCTAAATCGGGAAATTCTTGGCAAGATAGTTTTTCTTTTAATGGCGGGATTAACCCTTGGAATGCTAGATCGGCCAACTGATCATCGGGTAATGTTACACTGAAGCATCTATTTCGTACGCCTCTGAATCTTCTGATATAGTCGGAGACCGATTCGCCGTACTTCTGCCGGACTGAACTGAGATCAGAAATCCTAAGCTCCATAGTCCCCGAAAAGAAGTATTCATGAAATCGGCTTTCTAAATCGTTCCTCACGTGAACTGAATTTGTGGGTAGATTGGTAAACCAAGTGAATGCAGCACCAGATAATGATAAAGGAAATAGCCTAATTTTTAATCCATCGGATTGTGCAGCTTCCCCACACTTAGCCATGAACCGCCCGATATGCTCAATGGTGGTAACAAAATCATCACCCGAAAATTTAGCGAAGTCTGGTATCCTAAAATTGTGTGGGTAAGGTATACGATCTATGTAATCGGGATACGGCTTCTTGTAGCCGATTACCCTTCCTCTGTGCTGTATACCGAACTGTTCTCTCCAAACGTTTGCAATTTGTTCTGCCCAATTGACATTGTCGGCTTATGGTGCAACCGGATATTGCCGATTTTCATTGTTCACGCCCTGCCCCCCGAGTGCAAACTCGGGTCTTTGTCCAAATCGTGCCACAGGAGGTCTTGGCACTTGGTCATAATCGTGATTAAAAACCAATGTATCGGGTATAGGTGCGAGAGGTTCAACGTACGACACCACCCTATACGGCGCTTGTTTCATCGTTGCGACTCCCCGTGATTGTGGAACCTGATCTGTTTCGATCGGTTGACAAGCCGATAAACCAATGCTACTGGAGGGTCCGTTCGACGGGTTTGGTGCATTTATTTTAGCCCCATCCGTATGCCCATGGTAGTGTGTAAATCCACCTTTCTGTGTACTATGTTTCAAAACAGTAGGTTGAGTCGGCATCATGGTAGGTGTCTGAGCCGACATATTTACTGCATTGGTGTTAGGTGTTATGGAGTACACCGGGTATGTGGGGATGGTTTGTGGTGGATCTAGTAGGCTCCCAGACACAGCCAACTCCTGAGCGATTGTTTTCATGCTGTTTTCTATCATTGGCTTCAATGTAGATACTAGAGCCGATGATTGGTTAATAAGTGTGTGATGAACAGATTGTTCAATCATATTTGATAAGTCGGCTTGAGCGGGTGCGTATCAGCTTACCGGTTCAGATGATGAATCGCCGACGGGATTGATACTTGGGAGTGCGGTCCTTTGAGTAACACCACGGCGTGTCTTCTGGAAGCACCGTAGCATCATCTCTTCCAAAGCCATCTTTCGATCCTCGATTTCTTTCCGCTGTTCGGGAGTCAAATCGGCCATTTGAGGTGCGATTATCGCATCTGTATTGATCTCGGCGGTAACCGCAGGCATATCGGTTGAGGTCATCTTGATTTTCTTGGTCCCACCGGGCGTGCCAAAATATGTTCGCGCTAAAAACGTGAAGCAGGATCTTCAGCCTCGAACACACAAGACAAATGCCGGGTTTGCAGAGCGTGCCAGTCAATTTGACCTGAAATTGACAAGGTAGAATTTGTAATTTGATCGGAGCAGATGGAGCAACGTTTACCGGCTTTTCGCTAGTCGGCTAAAAACCGATTAGGGGATAACTAGATCAACCAGTTACGGTTAATCCGGATACAAGGTGAAATCGGCTTTGAGAAGGCGATGCGCAGCAAAACAAAGCAGATCGAACCTGGTGAAATCGGCTAAAACCAACAATCGGCGATGCGCAGCTATGTTGATTCCGTCGACTTGCAGAGAGATCTATGAAGCTAAAATGTTGTAACAAAGGCTTGTAAAAAGTAGATGTTGTGTGTTGGATTGATTCCCCTCTCCTCGCCCTGTGTCTACCCCTTTTATAATATTCCGTCCGATCCGAGTCGTATATGGATACGGCCTTTGTCCGTATCGGCCTCTGATCCGATTTCCTTTCCTTATTAGAGACGGAATCTCCCTCCGATTCGTCCACCGATGTCTTTCCATACGAACGCTCTTATTCGATTTAGACTGATTTTACTTATGCCGAATTTTGGTGCAAACATGGGGGTTGGCGGCGTAGAGGCTAATGGCATGGGGGCCAATGGAGGCGTGGAGGCTGTGGGGGCCGGTGGCGTGGAGGCATGGAGGCTAGCGGCGTGGGGGCCGAAGGCGTGGAGGTGACGCGATCGGGGAGTGAGGACTGAGAGAGCTAGGTTTTGTTAGGTGATCAGTGCGGGTAGAGGTTGCGCAAGTGAACATATGTGGAAGCCTCACCTTTATCTCAATCGGTTTCTAAACAAACCGATTCAAATACTGAATATCACAATCAGTTTTAAAAGAACCGATACCAATACTCCACGATCATCACAATCGATTCTAGATAGAACGGATTGTGATGAGTAGGCACCATCACAATCGGTTCCATCTTAGAACCGATTGTGATGAGGGTGCTCTCATTACAATTGGTTCTGAGCTAGACCCGATTGTGATGAGTGACGTCATCACATGCGGTTCTAGCTCAGAACCAATTGTGATGACTCTGTTTCCAAAAATTACAAATTACATATACACATCACAATCGGTTTTTCACTAAAAATTTGAGAACCGACACAGATGAAATGATAGTGATGTACCATTCTGTAGTAGTGTATCCTCACACCTAATGCTTTACTATCCGTTTGCAAGGTAGATCTGGGGTAAATTGTTCCTTTGGCTCCACATAGACCCCGCCCCCAGGAAGTTATTGTGCTTTGACCACGGCTGAGTGGTGGCAATCCGTTCGCGATCGCACGCCTTCGCAACGACGAAAGGAGGTTGACGGAGCTCTTATTAACACATTTTGAAACTTATGGAAAGAAAGGAATAGGAGGATTTTTCAAAACTCGTACCAGATGGTGCATTCACTACTACAAATAATAACATCACAGACGGTTCAGAACCGTCATCACATACGGTTTTTGGAACCGTCTTTGACCATGTGTTAGTGATATAACAGCATATCACATACGGTTCTAGTTAGAAACCGTCTATGATACTACAATATCATAGATGGTTTATAACCAGAACTGTCTATGATCCCCCCTTTTTTTCCTACACCCCCAGCAGAACTTACATCATTAGTATTTGTTGTTCAAAATTTTCAAATGCTTAGATATTTCTATAACGATATCTAGAAGCACAACTAGTTATAGATTTTGTAATTGATGTAACATCCTAAAAAATAGTAAAACAAAATATGCCTCTTGAAAATGTGGGTGTGACCAAATTTGAATTAGTAAATTTTATTTCTTAATTTGAAATTTATTCTAAAAGAAAATCAATGTATAAAATGGTAAAAAGATAAAAAGTAATAAAGTAAAAGTAAAATGGTAAAAAAAATTACACTAAAGTAAATTTATATTAAATAACTTTTACTTTGGTAAAAAATCAATGTGACATAATTTAATTAAAGATACAGGTTTACAAACAATAAATGTTAATTTAATGGTAATCATGTAAGATTTATTTAAATTTCTTCAAGAAATATTTGAAGCTAAAAATTTTATAAATACTCCTAAAATAAATAATTACCTGTGGAAAAAATATTAGAAAATAATACTTACTTTTACTTCCTGTAAAAATTTAATAATTGAAAATGTAAAAATCTGAAAAGAATGCAAAAGATTTATTACAAAATAAATACTATAGAAACAAATTTGAAATTTTTACAGTAGATTACGCATATCATGATAACTACTAAATAAATTTATAAAACAATTAATAATTAAATTTGACCCTCAAATAAATCATTTTCAGAAAGTAAAAATATATGCAGGACAACTTGTCAGAATTTTATAAAATATTATACTGAACATTTTGACCTAAAATTTTTACAACGAGTAGATAACTTTGTCAGAACCTTAAATTAAAATTTATGAATTTTTTAGCAGAATTGATAGGTGAATTAATTGATCCTTACCATTGTTTGTGATTTGGAAAGGAAAATTTTGAATTTAATTAAATCCTTCCCTCACTTACCTGTGGCCCCCACTGCTCAGGAGACCCACCAGTCAGGACTGGCACTATGCTCTCTCATTTTCTCCTCCTCCCCCTACCAGATGGGCTTGGGACCACCTGTCAGTCCGCAACTCCTTCTCTTCTTCCCTCCTTCTTCCCTCCTTTTCCCTGAGCAACCGACCAAAGCAACCATCGCCTTGCCGCTTTCCTCCTCCGGTCGGTGCGACAGCTCCTCGAGAACATCGGGTAGCCCATGTCCCGCTTCGATGTGCATTAAACCATCTCCATACTCCTGCTCCATACCCTGCTGCTGAAAGTCGTGCACTACCTTAACTCCACCGTCAAAGCTCCTCCATGCGCCGCTTCGCTTTAGCTTCTCTTCGGCCAAACCAACTCAACAAGGCTATAAATTACATTGCACTATCTATGTGCTATCTTCTCACCTTACTAGACACCTCCCATTGCCTTGCTCCACGCGAAATTTGCTTTCTTCCTCGCCTCTGGTGGCATCATCGCCGGGATCTCACCGCGGGCAATCGTCTCGTCTAAAGCTCCTCACTTCAATTCTCTTGGTCAGAATGAACCTCACTAATCACTAATGTCATTTCACCAATTGTTTAGAGCTACCTCACCGCTGTTGAGTCTCGCCATCGCCGAAGCTGATGAGCTCCACCCGATACGCCGCCGACCCACTTTCGACCATGTAACACCCCAAAATTTTGCTTTTCTTGAATTCATGTGTGATTTGGCACTTTGGTGAATTTTTGGAATTTTCTGGAATTTATTTGGATTTATTTGGAATTTATTTGAATTTATTCCATTTTGAAATAATTAAAGAATTTAATTTTGCAAATAAAATTTTGTTGGAAATATTTTATTTGAGTCCAAAATGTTCCAAAGTATTTTCCAGAATTTTTCTGGAATTTTTCTGAGTCTTTTGCTATTTTTAATGAATTAAATGAATTACTGGGAATTATTTTAAATATTAAATCGCTGGAAATTCAACTCGGGTCAAGTACTATTCCTCCGACCGAGTCAGAACCCGAGTCGGACTCGAGTCCGACCCGAGCCAGCCGACTTGACCGAACCACGTTGAACCTTAACCCACGTGGACCGTCGGATCGAGATACAACGGTCATGATCGGCCAAACCAGGCGAGCCGTGTCGGGCCGGACCGTTCGCGCCAAGCCATCGTGGCCGTTGATCGCGCCACGTGGACGGCCAGCGATTCGTCGTCTCGCCGGATCCGGCGAGTCCTCCGCCGTCAGTGTCAACCTCGGTTTCGCGCTCTACGAGCGAGGCCCCCTTTAAATCTGTACGCCGCCATCGGAAGCGCACAACCGTCCGCACCGAGCCCCCTTCTCACCTCGCCTGAGCCGCGCCGTCGCCCTCTATTGCTCGCCGGAGTAGAGGAGGTCTTCCGCCGCGGTTTTCGTTGATCCCGCGCATCCGCCGTCTTCCGACGACACCAAACCCAGGCCCGAGATCGCCGTGTCGCGCGCGCCGGAGTGCCGGCCTTCACGCCAGGAGTTGCACGGAAGCGCGCCGCGGGAGGTAAATGCGTCTTAAATCTCGGTCAAGCCAACGCCGCGGCGTCGACATCAACCTCGCGAAGCTCGGGCCGGCCGTCGGATCCATCGGCGTCACGGTGAGATCACGTCTAGATCCTCGGATCTAATCCCGGTAGATTGGATCTAGATCCAGCGGTCCAGATAACCCACGTTCACCCGAGCGTCGTCGCCCGATCAATACGGGCGTTGATTTTCGAATCAACGGCGAGATTGTGCCGCAGCGTCTTGGAAGTTGGGCCGACGCGGTGCCGAATCCGCAGCGTGCGTGTGGCAGGCGACGACACGCGGGCCCGCGTGTCGAGGGCTCAGATGTCGGCTGTCGGCCCGGCGTCACCCATGGCGTCCAGCGGGTCCCCACTCCGTGGCCGTGAGTCCCCGTGGCGTCGGCAATGGCGTCATCAGAGTGGTCCCACATGTCGATCTCACGTGGAGTCGTGGGCCAGGGTCCACAGTGAACGAGCCAAGCATGGACCAAGTCCATGGACCGGTGACGTCGACCCGACCAATCGAGGCGACACGTGTCCATGCTGACGTAATAATTAGTTTCCGAAAAAGAAAATGATTTATTAATTCGAATAATGATTTCAGATTTTGTTTCAAACTTCAAACGCTTATAACTTTTGCGTTTCAACTCCGATTTGAGTGATTCAAAAATTGAGATCTACCTAAATATGAATTTTATTTAATTTTTGGACTAAAGTTTTTCTCTGTAATATTATTTAATTGATTATTTAAACTTTAAATAATCATAACTTTTGCGTTTTAACTCCATATTTGACTATTCCAGTTTCTAAAAATCCGTAAAATTATGTTCTTTCTGTTTGTGGATTTTATTTGGATGTTTGGACACTTTTTGCCTAGTGTTTATTTGTGTATTTGCTATTTGCACGCTTTACGAGTAGACGTTGAAGTGCCGGAAGGATTCGAAGGAGAAGTATTTGACTCAGGATCCAACTCAAGACCAAGAGCAAGTACTTTTTGAAGGCAAGTTGTGATTTGACCATGTTGATCCTAGTTAGAAATCTATTTTGATTTAAACTCGTGCATGCTACGTTCAATTCGAAAAATTCTTGGTTTAAACCTGGGGTTAGATAAATACCCATTTGCTGGATGACACCTTGATTACTTAAGTATGTGCCATGACCCTTTGTCACCCTAGTTGTGGATTACTAGTTGGACATTATTAAATTGCCAACATGGGTTTAGGACCGTTGTAGTATCTTGCTTAGACACACTACGTGCTCATGACATGGTTTTGGACAATCAAATGTTAATATTGACTTAATGATATATTGAACCTGTTTTGGGAAAAGTATCATGTGATGTTGATGGCACGTGGTGCATGGTAATCAAGCGGGGTTTGATAAACGATTTCGGCCAGGGCATGTGGCAAGAGTAATCAGGTGGGCGGTGTGGCAAGGGATGTTGATTTGGTTCTTCGGGTAGTCTTGCCCTGGTCACTCTAAGGACTTAACCTTGCAAGCCTTTGAACTGGGTCATACTTGCAACCACATGGGTGGAATGGGACGGCCCTAGTTGACTAAGTCGCTAAGGACTCACTTGTGGAGCCTCGGGTGTCAATTACACCGTTTGTGTGATTGTGCGGGGAGGCGTATCGTGGCTGTGGCCGGATACCCATCTAACGGTGTGTTGGTCCCATACTTCGCCTTGGCTAAGGGAAGGGATGGTGTAGAGCACGAACCTGAGAGGACCACCTGTGTTGTTTGAGGCTTAGAAAGGCTTTATTCTGAGGAACTTCGCCTTTGTGGTGTTTGACTGTATCTTGTGGGTAAAGTGCATAACCTCTGCAGAGTTTAGAATCTATTTAAATAGCCGTGTCCACAGATCTTGGACAATGCTCGGGAATTACAGTCAAGGGTTAGACTTTCTGAAAATAATTTGGATTTGAAAGGTTGGGTTGGTTTAGTAATGAAGATGATGGAAATGTGGTTTAGGATGGGGAAAATGTTATTTAAACTTCTTGAAAAGTTATTTATGCTTTACTTGTTTCTCTTTGCTTTGAATCTATTTATGATACTTGTCAAATCTGTTTCTTTGCAAATATACCTTAAGCTATTCCTTTGTACCAAGCCATGCATATAGTATATTAGCTTGCATTACATGCATGACTTCTTTGAGTACCAAGTACTCACCCTTGCCTCAACACAATATCGAGTTGAAGAAGAAGCGCACTGGCTTTGGAGGAGGAACTCCAAGAGGATCCGTCTACTTAGGGAAGCGAGCCCAGTCAGTTGCCTGTGGTATACTGGATGGCGCCACAAAGTTATTTGATTTTCCGCTGCTATTATTTCTCTTTTAATAAGTTTCGCCTTGCGAGGCATATATTTGTAACTTGACCATAAGGTCAAGTAACCAGTTTGGTTATTTAAATAAAGTACTTTATTGGTATCGAGTGGTATGATTGTGATATTTACCAATGTTAAGACTGTGTGCACTAGCGCGTTCCTGGACTAGTGCTGAATACCTGAAGGGTCGGATTTGCAAATTCGGGTCCCGGCAGAGGTGGTATCGAGCCATACTTGACCGTAGGCTCAGCCCTAAGCTAGAATGGTCGTAGTGAGGATAAAACCTATTTTCTAAAAGCTAAAAATTTGTCAAGATAAGAAATGACATCTCGACTTATCCCCTTCTCTCTTTTCTTGTCTCTTGCTGAAATTTTCCCTTACCTTGTCACAATTTAAAAATTCCGAGTTCTTACGTAAAGCACTCTTGTGACAGATGGAGGAAGAGTTCAACTATGTTGATCTGGGAGTTGGTCACGCCGCGGAACTTTGGCATATGCTACAGACTCTCGGAGATTTTGAGAAGCCCCAATACCAAGTGGAAGTGATCAGACAAGCAGGATTGATCAAGGCTTGTGACGTGAGGATTGAGGTACCTGCTAGGAAAAAGGGCCCAGGCAATCGGCCGATACACTGCACTGCTAGGAGGATGTACTAGATAATACAAGCAAGGAGCTACAGAAGGCCCGCAAGGAGATCACGACAGAGAAGAACAGATGGTGGGAAGCTCAAGAGTATGTGGCACACCTTCTACGAAGGATTGACGAGTTAGAGATGACCTTGTACGGACCGGACCAGAGCGATGCTCGAGCTACATGAGCCGAGATCCGGAGGAGTCGGATCTCGATGAGGACAATCGCTTCTTCGACTACCATAGAGGACACGATTCTTTGGACATGGCGTCGTTTACGCCTATGCCCACGGCACCGTACCCAGCCGTGGAGGTTTTCTCGATGAGTGAGCATAGGTTCTATAGTGAGACTCTTCTGCCGAGTCGCGTCATAGAAGAAAGAGTCACCCTTTAGGCGTTAGACTCGGTGTTAGTTCGATTTGGATTTTCATTGCTTCTTTGAGTGTGCATTATGTGTTGCAAGGCCCTTAGGCATTGTAAGCAGCCATACCAAGTTATTAATAATAAAGTTGGACCTTAAAGTTACACCTTTCGCCCCGCATAAGTTCCATATTACTTGTCTATTCTTGTTTCCCTCTCATCTCTAAACCTAGAGCAAATCGGCGAGATGGTGAACACCCGTGGAAACTTTGGAAGCAATGGGAGTGGTTCTCGCCAGAAAACCCCAGTGATGGAGCACCGGCCGCCAGTTGATATGCAGAATTTTGGAGCATTTCTTGCTGCTCGGACTCGATTGATGCATGCTATGATGCAACAAATGCAGCACGTCCTTTGCTCAGGCCACTTTGCTAACCAAGTTAATCTGGACAACGCCGAGAATACAAAGTGTCGAGTTCATGAGAACTCACCCACCCACTTTCTCTGGGAATGCCAATCCATTGGAGGCCGATGATTGGTTAAGATCAATCGAGAGGAAGCTACACATAGCTCAATGCATAGGAAATGAGAAGGTACTCTACGCTTCTCATCAATTTGGAAGGAACATTGGCCAGAATGGTGGGAGAACTTGTGCCACGCAAGAGAACCCTCAAGATATCACTTGGGAAGAGTTCACAAATGCATTAAGCCAGTATCACGTGCTGAAGGAATTATGGACCTTAAGAAGGAGGAGTTCGAGCAGAAGCAAGGTAATCACCGATGGCCGACTACGAACAAGTTCACCACGGCTAGCACGCTTACGCTTTGAGGATGTAGCGACGGATAAATCCAGGCAGTCTCGTTTTATGAAGGGACTTAACTCGGGATTGCAAGTAGGGTTGATCACCCACACCTTTCCAGATTTCCAAGAGTTGGTGAATAAGGCGCTTATTCTTGAGGACAAGCGCAAGGAACTGGATGAGAACGAAGCGCGAGGATGCAATAGCAAGGATCACGCCCAGAAGCGCACTTGGCGCTGAGAGTTGCACGAATCAATTCTTGATTCCAACCACGAGAATGCAACAAGGACACCATCCCGGCACCAAGACACCAATCAGAACTACCAGACCCCTTCGGCTTCGCTACGAGCGATCGGCAAGGAACGGTGAGACGCTACAAGCTACAAGCAACGAGCCAGGACACTTTGCCAACAGTTGTCCAAAGAAGACAGCGAGAGTGACCCGATTCGCTTCAATCTAGGAACCACCCAGCTAGGGCGCCCGGCACGGAGCCACACCCCAGGCCGTGGTGAGAGGCCGAGTCAACCATGTCACCATGGATGCAACTGCGAGAATGCTACGGACGTCGTCTTGGGTAAGTTACTTGTTAACTCGATACACCTGCTTGATTTTGTTTGACTCTGGAGCTTCGCATTCGTTTGTTTCGCAAGGCTTTGCTACTAGAAATGATTTGAGGATTGCAAGACTTAAGTGCATGCTTTTAGTTCAAACCCACAGTTCCGAACTCCGAGCGAAAGTAGGATGTTCCGGGTGAGAATATCTTGATAGGTGGAATAGAGTTCCTAGCAAACCTTATAATTTTGGAGACCCGGACCTTAGGCGTCATATTGGGAATGGATTGGTTATCCAAGCACAAAGGCTGTATTGGATTGTGGGCGAAGGACTATCTCGATTGAGAGCCCGTGTGGGAAGAAAGTGGAATTTCAAGCCACCATGATTAGAGATGGGCAGTTGATGGTAAAGCAGTACCAAGGCAATCGGCATAGATGATGTCTCGATTAGTGAATGAGTACCCGATGTTTTTCCAGAAGATCTACGGTATGCCGCGACGAGGACATAGAATTTGTAGTAGAGCTTGTACAGTACAACACCGATAGCAAAGAGACCATATCGGATGTCCACCGAGGAGTTGGTAGAAATGAAGAAAGCAGCTAGAAGAGTTAATGGAGAAAGGATTTATCGAGGCCGAGTTAGTTCGCCGTGGGGAGCACCGGTTTGTTTGTCAAGAAGAAGGGCGGGAGTTTCGGGATGTGCATTGACTACCGTGCACTCAACGAAGTCCGCAGTGAAGAATAAGTATCCGCTACCCAGGATTGATGATTTGTTCGATCGGTGAGAGGAGCCGGAGTTTTCTCAAGATCGATCTGAGATCGGGATACCATCGATTGAAGATCCGATCGAGAAGATATTCAAGGCGCATTCTCGTCAAGATATGGACATTACGAGTTCTGATTATGTCCTTTGAAATTTAACGAATCGCCCGGCTTATTTCATGAATATGATGAATAAGGTGTTCATGGAATATTTGGACAAGTTTGTCGTCGTGTTCATAGACGATATCCTAATCTACTCCAAGGCAGGAGGATGAACATGCCGAACACTTAAGGCGAGTTTTGGAAAAGGCGAGGAGCGACAACTTTTAGCCAAGTTCAGCAAGTGTGATTTTTGGAAGGACAAGGTGGAGTTTCTTGGACATGTAATGACCGCATGAAGGAGTCGCCGTAGATCCAAGCAAAGTAGAAGGCTGTGTTACATTGGGAGGCGTACCAAGGCGTGACCCGGTCGAGTTTCCTTGGAATGGCGAGGATACTACCGCCGTTTCATCGAAGGCTTTTCGACAATTGCGAAACCTCTTACGCAATCAGCTGAAGAAGGAAAAGAAGTTTGCATGGGCGCGAGAATGTGAGAAAGGATTTGAGAGTGAAGAAGCGATTGACGTCGGCACCGGTGTTAGTTCTCTGGGATGTTGCTCAAAGCCGATGTTTATTGTGACGCATCGCGCCAAGGACTTGGATGTGTCTTTGTCACGAGAATGGAAAGGTCGTCGCTTATGCATCAAAGCGATTGAGGCCGCATGAGGAAAATTATCCGACACATGACACAGAGTTAGGCTGCCGTAGTGCATGCTTTAAAGATATGGCGTCACTATCGATTGGAAAGCAGATGAAGTATATCACGGATCATAAGAGCCTTAAGTACATATTCACCCAGTCGGATCTGAATATGAGGCAAAGGAGATGGCTAGAGTTGATCAAGGACTACAATGTTGGAATCCATTACCATCCGGGAAGGCCAGCGTGGTAGCCGATGCCACTGAAGTCGGAAAAGCCATCACAGTGAGTGCGTTGCTAGCCACAAGTCGGGCCGAGTTATGTGAGGATTTTCGGAAAATGAAGATTGAGGTTGTACCTAGCGGATTCTTGGCCACATTAGAAGTAAAGCCTACCCTAGAGGATCGAGATCCGAGAAGGGACAGAAGGATGATGACAAGATCCGCGAGGATTAAGTCCATCAAGGAGGAAGGCAAGGCGGAGGACTTCAAGTTGGATAAGCAAGGCACGTTGTGGATGAAGGATCGCATTTGTGTGCCTAACAAAAGGAGTTAAAGCAAGCGATTACGGAAGAAGCCCATGACTCCAAGTACTCGATTCATCCTGGCGCGCCAAGATGTATCGAGGATCTGAAGGAGAGATTCTCGTGGCCGAGTATGAAGCGTGAAGTTGCCGAGCATGTTGCATTGTGCGGCGTATGCCGGAGAGTCAAGGCAATGCATCGAGAGACCAGCGGGATTACTACGGCCCGAAAATACCGAGTGGAAGTGGGAGGAAATCGGAATGGATTTCGTTGCAGGTTTCACAAGACTCAAGGAGGTTATGACTCCATATGGGTTATAGTGGATCGCTTGACTAAAGTAGCCCATTTTATCCCGTGAAGACCACTTACTCGGGAGATAAATTAGCGTAATTATACATGATCGAGGATTGTCTGTTTGCACGGAGTGCCAAAGAGGATTGTATCGGACGAGAGGTACCCAATTTACCTCAAGGTTACGGAATAAGTTGCATGAAGCCATGGGAACCCGTTTGAACTTCAAGATGCGACTTATCATCCACGCAGACGGATGGACAGGCCGAAAGAGTCAACCAGATTCTGGAAGATATGTTGAGAGCTTGTGCATTAGCTTATGCTACTTCTTGGGATAAGAGTTTACCGTATGCCGAAGTTCGATTACAACAATAGTTATCAGGCTAGTTCTGAGATGTCACCTTTTGAGGCCTTTGTATGAGTCGACCTGTCGGACGCCATTGAATTGGAATGAGACCGTGGCGCCGTGTCTTTGGGCCTGACATTCTTCAAGAGGTGAAGAACGGTCGCCATGATTAGGGAAAGGTTGAAGATAGCCCAATCCACGACAAAAGAGTTATCTTGACAATCGTCGTGAGACTTGAGTTTTGAACCAGGAAGACTTTGTTTACCTCGAGTTACGCCTCTCGGGGAGTTAAGAGGTTCCATGCCAAAGGAAACTTGCACCCGTTATGTTGGACCATTTAAGATTTTGAGCCGCATGAGGCGGTTGCTTATCACCGAGTTGCCACAGCTTGTTAACAGGAGTACATGATGTATTCCATGTATCCCGATTAAAGAAGTGTCTCCGAGTTCTGAGAGCAGACACCGCTAGAGTCAATTGAGTTGCAAGAGGATTTGACCTATAAGGAGCATCCCGTGAGGATTCTAGACACAATGGATCGAGAAACTAGAAACAAGTCAACCCGTTTACGTAGAGTTCGATTGGAGCAACCATGAAGAAAGCGAAGCGACTTGGGAGCCTTGAAGAGGATTTGAAGAAAGAGTTTCCAAACCTATTCCTTTAGTAAGCCACGAATCTCGGGGCGAGATTCTATTAAGGGAGGTTTGTAACACCCCAAAATTTTGCTTTTCTTGAATTCATGTGTGATTTGGCACTTTGGTGAATTTTGGAATTTTCTCGAATTTATTTG
The DNA here is from genome assembly GCA_036346355.1 of Rhipidocladum racemiflorum. Lineage (NCBI taxonomy): Eukaryota > Viridiplantae > Streptophyta > Magnoliopsida > Poales > Poaceae > Rhipidocladum > Rhipidocladum racemiflorum. Next base: position 38,529,175 of record CM070569.1, on the reverse strand, counting down.
GATTTATTTGGAATTTATTTGAATTTATTCCATTTTGAAATAATTAAAGAATTTAATTTTGCAAATAAAATTTTGTTGGAAAGGTTTTAGGTGAGTCCAAAATGTGCCAAAGGATTTTCGAATTTTTAGGAATTTTTAAAGTCTTTTGCTATTTTTAATGAATTAAATGAATTCTGGAATTATTTTAAATATTAAATCGCTGGAAATTCAACTCGGGTCAAGTACTATTCCTCCGACCGAAGTCGTAACCGAAGTCGGACTCGAGTCCGACCCGAGCCAGTGACTTGACCGAACCACGTTGAACCTTAACCCACGTGGGCCGTCGGATCGAGATCCAACGGTCATGATCGATCGACCCGACCGAGCCGTGTCCGGACCGGACCGTTCGCGCCAAGCCATCGTGGCCGTTGATCGCGCCACGTGGACGGCCAGCGATTTTCGTTGCCCTCGCCGGATCCGGCCGGAGTCCTCCGCCGCCGTCAGTGTCAACCTCGGTTTCGCTCTACACGAGCCGAGGCCCCTTTAAATACGCCGCCGCCGCCATCGGGAAGCGCACAACCGTCGCACTCGAGCCCCTTCTCACCTCGCCTGAGCCGCCGCTGCCGCCTCTATTGCTCGCCGGAGTAGAGGAGGTCTTCCGCCATGATTTCGTTGATCCCGCCGCATCCGCCGTCTTCGACGACACCAAACCCGAAGCCGAGATCGCTGTGTCGCGCCGCGCCGGAGTGCCGGCCTTCACGCCGGAGTTGCAGAGCGCCGCCGCGGGAGAGGTAAATCGTCGTCTTAAATCTCAGGTCAAGCCAGCGCCCGCGCGTCGACATCAACCTCGCGAGCTCGGGCGGATCGTCCGATCCAGATCGGCTCACGGTGAGATCACGTCTAGATCCTCGGATCTAATCGGCCGTTGGATCTAGATCCAACGGTCCAGATTGGCCACGTTCACCCCGAGCGTCGCCACCCGATCAATCTGGGCCGTTGATTTTCGAATCAACGGCCGAGATTGTGCCACGCAGCGTCTTGGAAGTTGGGCCGACGCGTCGGGCCGCTGGCCCACGTGGCAGCAGGACGCCGACACGCCGGGCCCGCGTGTCGAGGCTCAAGATGTCGTGGCCGTCCCACCGAGCGCCGACGTCACCCATGACGTCACAGCGGGTCCCACCTGTCAGCACCGTGGGCTGAGTCCCCGCTGACGTCAGCAATGACGTCATCCGAGTGGTCCCACATGTCAGTCTCACGTGGAGTCGTGGACCGGGTCCACGGTAGACCCGAGCCAAGCATGGACCAAGTCCATGGACCGGCTGACGTCAGCCAGCCAATCAGGAGCTGACACGTGTCCATCTTTGGCGTAATAATTAGTTTCCGAAAAAGAAAATGATTTATTAATTCGAATAATGATTTCAGATTTTGTTTCAAACTTCAAACGCTTATAACTTTTGCGTTTCAACTCCGATTTGAGTGATTCAAATTTCTAAATTTGTATAAAATTGAGATCTACCTAAATATGAATTTTATTTAATTTTTGGACTAAAGTTTTTCTCTGTAATATTATTTAATTGATTATTTAAACTTTAAATAATCATAACTTTTGCGTTTTAACTCCATATTTGACTATTCCAGTTTCTAAAAATCCGTAAAATTATGTTCTTTCTGTTTGTGGATTTTATTTGGATGTTTGGACACTTTTTGCCTAGTGTTTATTTGTGTATTTGCTATTTGCACGCTTTACGAGTAGACGTTGAAGTCTTAGGAAGGATTCGAAGGAGAAGTATTGACTCAGGATCCAACTCAAGACCAAGAGCAAGTACTTTTTGAAGGCAAGTTGTGCTTTGACCATGTTGATCCTATTTCGAAATCTATTTTGATTTAAACTATTGCATGCTAGTTCAATTAGAAAAATACTTGGTTTAAACATGGGGTTAGATAAATACCAATTTGCTATATGACACCTTGATTACTTAAGTATGTGCCATGACCCTTTGTCACCCTAGTTGTGGATTACTAGTTGGACATTATTAAATTGCCAACATGGGTTTAGGCAGATTGTAGTATCGCTTAGACACACTACGTGCTCATGACATGGTTTTGGACAATCAAATGTTAATATTGACTTAATGATATATTGAACCTGTTTTGGGAAAAGTATCATGTGATGTTGATGGCACGTGGTGCATGGTAATCAAGCGGGGTTTGATAAACGATTTCGGCCAGGGGCATGTGGCAAGAGTAATCAGGTGGGCAGTGTGGCAATCGGGATGTTGATTTGGTTCTTCGGGTAGTCTTGCCCTGGTCACTCTAAGGACTTAACCTTGCAAGCCTTTGAACTGGGTCATACTTGCAACCACATGGCTGGAATGGGACGGCCCTAGTTGACTAAGTCGCTAAGGACTCACTTGTGGAGCCTCAGGGTGTCAATTACACCGTTTGTGTGATTGTGCGAGGAGCGTGTCGTGGGCGTGGCCGGATACCCATCTAACGGTGTGTTGGTCCCATACTTCGCCTTGGCTAAGGGAAGGGATGGTGTAGAGCACGAACCTGAGAGGACCACCTGTGTTGTTTGAGGCTTCCGAAGGCTTTGTTACTGAGGAACTCGCCTTTGTGGTGTTTGACTGTATCTTGTGGGTAAAGTGCATAACCTCTGCAGAGTTTAGAATCTATTTAAATAGCCGTGTCCACGGTACTGGACAATGCTCGGGAATTACAGTCAAGGGTTAGACTTTCTGAAAATAATTTGGATTTGAAAGGTTGGGTTGGTTTAGTAATGAAGATGATGGAAATGTGGTTTAGGATGGGGAAAATGTTATTTAAACTTCTTGAAAAGTTATTTATGCTTTACTTGTTTCTACTGCTTTCGAATCTATTTATGATACTTGTCAAATCTTTGTTTCGCAAATATACCTTAAGCTATTCCTTTGTACCAAGCCATGCATATAGTATATTAGCTTGCATTACATGCATGACTTCTTTGAGTACCAAGTACTCACCCTTGCCTCAACACAATATCAGTTGAAGAAGAGATCGCACGGCTTTGGAGGAGGAACTCCAAGAGGATCCGTCTACTTAGGGAAGCGAGCCCGATCGGTTGCCTGTGGTATACTGGATGGCGCCACGAAGTTATTTGATTTTCCGCTGCTATTATTTCTCTTTTAATAAGTTTCGCCTTGCAAGGCATATATTTGTAACTTGACCATAAGGTCAAGTAACCTATTTGGTTATTTAAATAAAGTACTTTATTGGTATCGAGTGGTATGATTGTGATATTTACCAATGTTAAGACTGTGTGCACTAAGCTGCGTTCTGGACTAGTGCTGAATACACAGAGGGTCCGGATTTGCAAATTCGGGTCCCGACAGAGGTGGTATCAGAGCCATACTTGACCGTAGGCTCAACCCTAAGCTAGAATGGTCGTAGTGAGGATAAAACCTATTTTCTAAAAGCTAAAAATTTGTCAAGATAAGAAATGACATCTCGACTTATCCCCTTCTCTCTTTTCTTGTCTCTTGCTGAAATTTTCCCTTACCTTGTCACAATTTAAAAATTCCGAGTTCTTACGTAAAGCACTCTTGTGACAGATGGAGGAAGAGTTCAACTATGTTGATCTGGGAGTTGGTCACGCCGCGGAACTTTGGCATATGCTCTGAGACTCTCGGAGATTTTGAGAAGCCCCAATACCAAGTGGAAGTGATCGGACAAGCGGGATTGATCAAGGCTTGTGACGTGAGGATTGAGGTACCGCTAGGAAAAGGGCCCGTGCAATCGGCCGATACACCACCTTGCCAGGAGGATGTACTAGATAATACAAGCAAGGAGCTCTGAAGGCCCGCAAGGAGATCACGGCAGAGAGAAGAGCAGATGGTGGGAAGCTCAAGAGTATGTGGCACACCTTCTACGAAGGATTGACGAGTTAGAGATGACCTTGTACGACTGCACCCGAGCCGATTTGAGCTACGAGGCAGATCCAGAGGAGTCGATCTCGATGAGGACACCGGCTTCTTCGACTACCATAGAGGACACGATTCTTTGGACATGGCGATCGTTACGCCTATGCCACAAAGACCCGCAGACTGTGCCGTGGAGGTTTTCTCGATGAGTGAGCATAGGTTCTATAGTGAGACTCCTACGCCGAGTCGCGTCATAGAAGAAAGAGTCACCCTTTAGGCGTTAGACTCGGTGTTAGTTCGATTTGGATTTTCATTGCTTGGAGTGTGCAAGATGTGTTGCAAGGCCCTTAGGCATTGTAAGCACCATACCAAGTTATTAATAATAAAGTTGGACCTTAAAGTTACACCTTTCGCCCGCATAAGTTCCATATTACTTGTCTATTCTTGTTTCACTCTCATCTCTAAACCTAGAGCAAATCGGCAGATGGTAAACACCCGTGGAAACTTTGGAAGAAATAGGAGTGGTTCTCGCCCCAGAAAACCCAGTGATGGAGCACCAAAGACCGCCATTGATATGCAGAATTTTGGAGCATTTCTTGCTGCTCGGACTCAGTTGATGCATGCTATGATGCAACAAATGCAGCACGTCCTTTGCTCAGGCCACTTTGCTAACCAAGTTAATCCTGGACAACGCCCGAATACAAAGTGTCGAGAGTTCATGAGAACTCACCCACCCACTTTCTCTGGGAATGCCAATCCATTGGAGGCCGATGATTGGTTAAGATCAATCGAGAGGAAGCTACACATAGCTCAATGCATAGGAAATGAGAAGGTACTCTACGCTTCATCATCGGTGGAAGGAACGGCCGAATGGTGGGAGAACTTCGTGCCATGCAAGAGAACCCTCAAGATATCACTTGGGAAGAGTTCACGCATTGCATTCGACAAGATCACGTGCCTGAAGGAATTATGGACCTTAAGAAGGAGGAGTTCAGAGCACTGAAGCAAGGTAATCAGCCCGGTGGCCGACTACCGAACAAGTTCACACACTAGCACGCTCGCACCGAGGATGTAGCGACGGATAAATCCGCAGCCTCGTTTTATGAAGGGACTTAACTCAGATTGCAAGTAGGGTTGATCACCCACACCTTTCCAGATTTCCAAGAGTTGGTGAATAAGGCGCTTATTCTTGAGGACAAGCGCAAGGAACTGGATGAGAACAGGAAGCGCAGGATGCAACAAAGAAGGATCACGCCAGTGAACGCAATACCGAGAGTTGCACCGAATCAATTCTTGATTCCAACCACGTAATGCAACAAGGACACCATCCCCAAAGCACCAAGACCTGCCAATCGTAACTACTGCACCCCTGCCCCGCTAGAAACGCTACCCCTGTGCAGCCAAGAAGGAATGAGACGCTGCTACAATCGCAACGAGCCAGGACACTTTGCCAACAGCTTGTCCAAAGAAGACGCAGGAGTGACCCGATTCGCTTCAATCTAGGAACCACCCAGCTAGGACGCCAAAGACCAGAGCCACACCCTGCACTGCCGGTGAGAGGCCGAGTCAACCATGTCACCGCAGATGCAACTGCGAGAATGCTACGAGGCGTAAATCTTTGGGTAAGTTACTTGTTAACTTCGCACCTGCATGATTTTGTTTGACTCACGGAGCTTAGCATTCGTTTTGTTTCGCAAGGCTTTGCTACTAGAAATGATTTGAGGATTGCAAGACTTAAGTGCATGCTTTTAGTTCAAACCCCACCTGGTTCCAGAACTCCGAGCAAGTAGGATGTTCCGGTGAGAATCTTGATAGGTGGAATAGAGTTCCTAGCAAACCTTATAATTTTGGAGACCCGGACCTTAGACGTCATATTGGGAATGGATTGGTTATCCAAGCACAAGGTCTGTATTGGATTGTGGGCGAAGGACTATCTCGATTGAGAGCCCGTGTGGGAAGAAAGTGGAATTTCAAGCCACCATGATTAGAGATGGACAGTTGATGGTAAACAAGTACCAAGGCAATCGAGCATAGATGATGTCTCAAGAGTGAATGAGTACCCGATGTTTTTCCGAAGATCTACGGTATGCCGCCCTGACGGGGACATAGAATTTGTAGTAGAGCTTGTACAGTACAAAGACCGATAGCAAAGAGACCATATCGGATGTCCACCGAGGAGTTGGTAGAAATGAAGAAACAAATAGAAGAGTTAATGGAGAAAGGATTTATCGAGGCCAGGAGTTAGTCGCCGTGGGGAGCACCGGTTTTGTTTGTCAAGAAGAAGGGCGGGAGTTTCGGGATGTGCATTGACTACCGTGCACTCAACGAAGTCACGCAGTGAAGAATAAGTATCCGCTACCAGGATTGATGATTTGTTCGATCGGTGAGAGGAGCCGGAGTTTTCTCAAGATCGATCTGAGATCGGGATACCATCGATTGAAGATCCGATCGTAAGATATTCAAGATCGCATTCTCGTCAAGATATGGACATTACGAGTTTCTGATTATGTCCTTTGGGTGACGAATCGCCAAACTTATTTCATGAATATGATGAATAAGGTGTTCATGGAATATTTGGACAAGTTTGTCGTCGTGTTCATAGACGATATCCTAATCTACTCCAAGACAGAGGATGAACATGCCGAACACTTAAGGCGAGTTTTGGAAAAGTGAGGAACAAAGAACTTTTCGCCAAGTTCAGCAAGTGTGATTTTTGGAAGGACAAGGTGGAGTTTCTTGGACATGTAATGACCGCATGAAGGAGTCGCCAGTAGATCCAAGCAAAGTAGAAGCTGTGTTACATTGGGAGCAAACAAGACCGTGACCCAGATTCGGAGTTTCCTTGGAATGGCAGGATACTACCGCCGCTTTCATCGAAGGCTTTTCGACAATTGCGAAACCTCTTACGCAATCGCTGAAGAAGGAAAAGAAGTTTGCATGGACGCTTGAGAATGTGAGAAAGGATTTCAGGAGCCGAAGAAGCGATTGACGCCAAGACCGGTGTTAGTTCTACCGATGTTGCTCAAAGCTTCGATGTTTATTGTGACGCATCGCGCCAAGGACTTGGATGTGTCTGATGCGTAATGGAAAGGTCGCCGCTTATGCATCAAGGCGCTTGAGGCCGCATGAGGAAAATTATCCGACACATGACACTGGAGTTAGGCTGCCGTAGTGCATGCTTTAAAGATATGGCGTCACTATCTCGATTGGAAACAGATGTGAAGTATATACGGATCATAAGAGCCTTAAGTACATATTCACCCGATCGGATCTGAATATGAGGCAAAGGAGATGGCTAGAGTTGATCAAGGACTACAATGTTGGAATCCATTACCATCCCGGAAGGCCAACGTGGTAGCCGATGCCCCGAGTCGGAAAAGCCATCACCGTGAGTACGTTGCTAGCCACAAGTCGGGACGAGTTATGTGAGGATTTTCGAAAATGAAGATTGAGGTTGTACCTAGCGGATTCTTGGCCACATTAGAAGTAAAGCCTACCCTAGAGGATCGATCCGAGAAGGATGTAGGATGATGACAAGATCCGCAGGATTAAGTCCATCAAGGAGGAAGGCAAGGCAGAGGACTTCAAGTTGGATAAGCAAGGCACGTTGTGGATGAAGGATCGCATTTGTGTGCCTAACAAAAAGGAGTTAAAGCAAGCGATTACGAAGAAGCCCATGACTCCAAGTACTCGATTCATCCCGAAGCGCCAAGATGTATCGGGATCTCAAGGAGAGATTCTCGTGGCCGAGTATGAAACGTGAAGTTGCCGAGCATGTTGCATTGTGCGACGTATGCCGTGAGAGTCAAGGCAATGCATCGAGACCAGCGAGATTACTACAAATTGAAAATACCTCGAGTGGAAGTGGGAGGAAATCGGAATGGATTTCGCACGGCTTGTCAAGACTCAAGGAGGTTATGACTCCATATGGGTTATAGTGGATCGCTTGACTAAAGTAGCCCATTTTATCCCCGTGAAGACCACTTACTCGGAGATAAATTAGCGTAATTATACATGATCGATTGTCCTGCTTGCACGGAGTGCCAAAGAGGATTGTATCAGACAGAGGTACCCAATTTACCTCAAGGTTCGGAATAAGTTGCATGAAGCCATGGGAACCCGCTTGAACTTCAAGATGACTTATCATCCACGCACGGATGGACAGACCGAAAGAGTCAACCAGATTCTCGAAGATATGTTGAGAGCTTGTGCATTAGCTTATGCTACTTCTTGGGATAAGAGTTTACCGTATGCCGAGTTCGATTACAACAATAGTTATCAGGCTAGTTTACGATGTCACCTTTTGAGGCCTTTGTATGGTCGACTCCCGGACGCCATTGAATTGGAATGAGACCGTGGCGAGCCGTGTCTTTGGGCCTGACATTCTTCAAGAGGCTGAAGAACAGATCGCCATGATTAGGGAAAGGTTGAAGATAGCCCAATCACGACAAAAGAGTTATGCTGACAATCGTCGCCGAGACTTGAGTTTTGAACCAGAAGACTTTGTTTACCTCAGAGTTACGCCTCTCAGGGGAGTTAAGAGGTTCCATGCCAAAGGGAAACTTGCACCCCGTTATGTTGGACCATTTAAGATTTTGAGCCGCAGAGGCGAAGTTGCTTATCAGCTGGAGTTGCCACAGTTGTTAACAGGAGTACATGATGTATTCCATGTATCCCAGTTAAAGAAGTGTCTCCGAGTTCCTGAGGAACAGACACCGCTAGAGTCAATTGAGTTGCAAGAGGATTTGACCTATAAGGAGCATCCCGTGAGGATTCTAGACACAATGGATCGAGAAACTAGAAACAAGTCAACCCGTTTCAGAGAGTTCTGGAGCAACCATGAAGAAAGCGAAGCGACTTGGGAGCGCGAAGAGGATTTGAAGAAAGAGTTTCCAAACCTATTCCTTTAGTAAGCCCTGAATCTCGGGGACGAGATTCTATTAAGGGGGGGAGGTTTGTAACACCCCAAAATTTTGCTTTTCTTGAATTCATGTGTGATTTGGCACTTTGGTGAATTTTTGGAATTTTCTGGAATTTATTTGGATTTATTTGGAATTTATTTGAATTTATTCCATTTTGAAATAATTAAAGAATTTAATTTTGCAAATAAAATTTTGTTGGAAATATTTTATTTGAGTCCAAAATGTTCCAAAGTATTTTCCAATTTTTCTCGAATTTTTCTCAGTCTTTTGCTATTTTTAATGAATTAAATGAATTATCGGGAATTATTTTAAATATTAAATCGCTGGAAATTCAACTCGGGTCAAGTACTATTCCTCCGGATCGAAAGTCGAACCCGAGTCGGACTCAGTCCGACCCGAGCCACCGACTTGACCGAACCACGTTGAACCTTAACCCACGTGGACCGCTTGATCGAGATCCAACGGTCATGATCGATCGACCGACCCGAGCCGTGTCCGGACCGACCTGCTTCGCGCTAAGCCATCGTGGCCGTTGATCGCGCCACGTGGACGGCCGCGATTTCGCTGCCCTCGCCGGATCCGGGCCGAGTCCTCCGCCGCCGATCACCGTGTCAACCTCGGTTTCAAGCGCTCTACACGGGCCGAGGCCCTTTAAATACGCCGCCGCCGCCATCGGGAAGCGCGACAACCGTCCGCACTCCGAGCCCCTTCTCACCTCGCTCGAGCCGCCATTGCCGCCTCTATTGCTCGCCGGAGTAGAGGAGGTCTTCCGCCATGTGTTTTTCGTTGATCCTCGCCGCATCCGCCGCCTTCCGACGACACCAAACCAGCAACCGAGATCGCGGGTAAGTCGCGCCGCGCCGGAGTGCCAGCCTTCACGCCGGAGTTGCACGGAAACGCCAAGACGGAGGTCGCTGCCTTCGCCTCCGGCCAAGCCAACGCCGCTGCCGACATCAACCTCGCGAGCTCGGGACACCGTCCGATCCAGATCGACCGCCACGGTGAGATCACGTCTAGATCCTCTGATCTAATCCCCACCGCTGGATCTAGATCCAACGGTCCAGATTGGCCACGTTCACCCGAGCGGCGCTACCCGATCAATCCGGGCCGTTGATTTTCGAATCAACGGCCGAGATTGTGCCACGCGTCTTGGAAGTTGGGCCGACGCGGTCGGCCGGGCCCACGCCCGGCAGCGCGTGTACGCCGACACGCGGGCCCGCGTGTCGGAGGGCTCAAGATGTCGTGGCTGTCCCAGCCGGCGCCGACGTCACCCATGACGCCAGCGGGTCCCACCTGCCGCACCGTGCGGCCGAGTCCCCGCCGACGCCAAGAATGACGCCATCCGAGTGGTCCCACATGTCGGCCTCACGTGGAGTCGTGGACCGGGTCCACGGTGAGACCCGAGCCAAGCATGGACCAAGTCCATGGACCGCCGACGCCACCAGCCAATCAGAGCCGACACGTGTCCATGCCGACGTAATAATTAGTTTCCAAAAGAAAATGATTTATTAATTCGAATAATGATTTCGATTTTGTTTCAAACTTCAAACGCTTATAACTTTTTATGCGTTTCAACTCCGATTTGAGTGATTCAAATTTCTACATTTGTATAAAATTGCGATCTACCTAAATATGAATTGTATTTAATTTTTGGACTAAAGTTTTTCTCTGTAATATTATTTAATTGATTATTTAAACTTTAAATAATCATAACTTTTATGCTTTAACTCCATATTTGACTATTCCAGCTTTCTAAAAATCCGTAAAATTATGTTCTTTCTGTTTGTGGATTTTATTTGGATGTTTGGACACTTTTTGCCTAGTGTTTATTTGTGTATTTGCTATTTGCACGCTTTACGAGTAGACGTTGAAGTGGGAAGGATTCAAGGAGAAGTATTGACTCAGGATCCAACTCAAGACCAAGAGCAAGTACTTTTTGAAGGCAAGTTGTGCTTTGACCATGTTGATCCTATTTCAAATCTATTTTGATTTAAACTATTGCATGCTAGTTCAATTAGAAAAATACTTGGTTTAACCATGGGGGTTAGATAAATACCAATTTGCTATATGACACCTTGATTACTTAAGTATGTGCCATGACCCTTTGTCACCCTAGTTGTGGATTACTAGTTGGACATTATTAAATTGCCAACATGGGTTTAGACCGCTGTAGTATAACGCTTAGACTCGCTACGTGCTCATGACATGGTTTTGGACAATCAAATGTTAATATTGACTTAATGATATATTGAACCTGCTTTTGGGAAAAGTATCATGTGATGTTGATGGCACGTGGTGCATGGTAATCAACTCGGGTTTGATAAACGATTTCGGCCAGGGCATGTGGCAAGAGTAATCAGTGGGCGATGTGGCAATCGGGGATGTTGATTTGGTTCTTCGGGTAGTCTTGCCCTGGTCACTCTAAGGACTTAACCTTGCAAGCCTTTGAACTGGGTCATACTTGCAACCACATGGTCGGAATGGGACGGCCCTAGTTGACTAAGTCGCTAAGGACTCACTTGTGGAGCCTCAGGTGTCAATTACACCGCTTGTGTGATTGTATCGGGAGCGATCGTGGTCGTGGCCAGATACCCATCTAACGGTGTGTTGGTCCCATACTTCGCCTTGGCTAAGGGAAGGGATGGTGTAGAGCACGAACCTGAGAGGACCACCTGTGTTGTTTGAGGCTTCCAAAGGCTTTGTTACTGAACTCGCCTTTGTGGTGTTTGATCAGTATCTTGTGGGTAAAGTGCATAACCTCTCGGCAGAGTTTAGAATCTATTTAAATAGCCGTGTCCACTGCATCGACAATGCTCGGAATTACAATCAAGGGTTAGACTTTCTGAAAATAATTTGGATTTGAAAGGTTGGGTTGGTTTAGTAATGAAGATGATGGAAATGTGGTTTAGGATGGGGAAAATGTTATTTAAACTTCTTGAAAAGTTATTTATGCTTTACTTGTTTCTACCGCTCGAATCTATTTATGATACTTGTCAAATGTTTCTTTCGCAAATATACCTTAAGCTATTCCTTTGTACCAAGCCATGCATATAGTATATTAGCTTGCATTCTGCAGGCATGACTTGGCCGAGTACCAAGTACTCACCCTTGCCTCAACACAATATCGCTTGAAGAAGAGATCGCACCAGCTTTGGAGGAGGAACTCCAAGAGGATCCGTCTACTTAGGAAGCGAGCCCACCGGGCTTGCCTGTGGTATCTTGGATGGCGCCACGAGTTATTTGATTTTCCGCTGCTATTATTTCTCTTTTAATAAGTTTCGCCTTGCGAGGCATATATTTGTAACTTGACCATAAGGTCAAGTAACTGGGCTTAGTTATTTAAATAAAGTACTTTATTGGTATCGAGTGGTATGATTGTGATATTTACCAATGTTAAGACTGTGTGCACTAAGCGTTCCTGGACTAGTGCTGAATACACAGAGGGTCCGGATTTGCAAATTCGGGGTCCCGACAGAGGTGGTATCAGAGCCATACTTGACCGTAGGCTCAACCCTAAGCTAGAATGGTCGTAGTGAGGATAAAACCTATTTTCTAAAAGCTAAAAATTTGTCAAGATAAGAAATGACATCTCGACTTATCCCCTTCTCTCTTTTCTTGTCTCTTGCTGAAATTTTCCCTTACCTTGTCACAATTTAAAAATTCCGAGTTCTTACGTAAAGCACTCTTGTGACAGATGGAGGAAGAGTTCAACTATGTTGATCTGGGAGTTGGTCACGCCCAAGGAACTTTGGCATATGCTCTGAGACTCTCGGAGATTTTGAGAAGCCCCAATACCAAGTGGAAGTGATCAGACAAGCAGGATTGATCAAGGCTTGTGACGTGAGGATTGAGGTACCTGCTAGGAAAAAGGGCCCAGGCAATCGGCCGATACACTGCACTGCCAGGAGGATGTACTAGATAATACAAGCAAGGAGCTACAGAAGGCCCGCAAGGAGATCACGACAGAGAAGAACAGATGGTGGGAAGCTCAAGAGTATGTGGCACACCTTCTACGAAGGATTGACGAGTTAGAGATGACCTTATGTACGGGACTGCACCAGAGCCAAGATTGAGCTACACGAGCCGATCCGGAGGAGTCGATCTCGATGAGGACACCGCTTCTTCGACTACCATAGAGGACACGATTCTTTGGACATGGCGATCAAGCTACGCCTATGCCACAAAGACCTGCACTGTGCCGTGGAGGTTTTCTCGATGAGTGAGCATAGGTTCTATAGTGAGACTCCTCTGCCGAGTCGCGTCATAGAAGAAAGAGTCACCCTTTAGGCGTTAGACTCGATGTTAGTTCGATTTGGATTTTCATTGCTTGCTCGAGTGTGCAGATGTGTTGCAAGGCCCTTAGGCATTGTAAGCAGCCATACCAAGTTATTAATAATAAAGTTGGACCTTAAAGTTACACCTTTCGCCCCGCATAAGTTCCATATTACTTGTCTATTCTTGTTTCCCTCTCATCTCTAAACCTAGAGCAAATCGGCAGATGGTGAACACCGTGGAAACTTTGGAAGCAATGGGAGTGGTTCTCGCCCAGAAAACCCCGTTGATGGAGCACCAAAGACCGCCAGCTGATATGCAGAATTTTGGAGCATTTCTTGCTGCTCGGACTCGATTGATGCATGCTATGATGCAACAAATGCAGCACGTCCATTGCCAGGCCATTTGCTAACCAAGTTAATCCTGGACAACGCCAGAATACAAGGCTGTCGAGTTCATGAGAACTCACCCACCCACTTTCTCTGGGAATGCCAATCCATTGGAGGCCGATGATTGGTTAAGATCAATCGAGAGGAAGCTACACATAGCTCAATGCATAGGAAATGAGAAGGTACTCTACGCTTCTCATCACCGAAGGAAGAACATTACCGAATGGTGGGAGAACTTGTGCCATGCAAGAGAACCCTCAAGATATCACTTGGGAAGAGTTCACAGTGCATTCGACAAGATCACGTGCCTGAAGGAATTATGGACCTTAAGAAGGAGGAGTTCAGAGCAGAAGCAAGGTAATCGGCCAAAGTGGTCGACTACCTGAACAAGTTCACACAGCTAGCACGCTACGCACCGAGGATGTAGCGACGGATAAATCCGCATACCTCGCTTTTATGAAGGGACTTAACTCAGGATTGCAAGTAGGGTTGATCACCCACACCTTTCAGATTTCCAAGAGTTGGTGAATAAGGCGCTTATTCTTGAGGACAAGCGCAAGGAACTGGATGAGAACAGAAGCGCGAGATGCAACAAAGAAGGATCACGCCAGTGGAACGCAATAGCGCTGAGAGTTGCACCGAATCAATTCTTGATTCCAACCACGAGAATGCAACAAGGACACCATCCCCAAGACCAAGACCTGCCAATCGTAACTACTGCACTCCCAGCCCCGCTAGAAACGCTACCTCAGCAATAAGAAGGAACAAAGAGACGCCGCTACAATCAGCAACGAGCCAGACACTTTGCCAACAGCTTGTCCAAAGAAGACAGCAGGAGTGACCCGGCCGCTTCAATCTAGGAACCACCCAGCTAGGACGCCAAGCACGGGAGCCACACCCTGCATCGTGGTGAGAGGCCGAGTCAACCATGTCACCGCAGATGCACCGCAGAATGCTACTGACGTCGTCTTGGGTAAGTTACTTGTTAACTCGATACACCGCAGTTTTGTTTGACTCTGGAGCTTCGCATTCGTTTGTTTCGCAAGGCTTTGCTACTAGAAATGATTTGAGGATTGCAAGACTTAAGTGCATGCTTTTAGTTCAAACCCCTGGTTCCGAACTCCGAACGAAAGTAGGATGTTCCGGGGTGAGAATACTGATAGGTGGAATAGAGTTCCTAGCAAACCTTATAATTTTGGAGACCCAGACCTTAGACGTCATATTGGGAATGGATTGGTTATCCAAGCACAAGGCTGTATTGGATTGTGGGCGAAGGACTATCTCAGTTGAGAGCCCGTGTGGGAAGAAAGTGGAATTTCAAGCCACCGCAGTTAGAGATGGACAGTTGATGGTAAACAGTACCAAGGCAATCAGCATAGATGATGTCTCAGTAGTGAATGAGTACCCCGATGTTTTTCCCGAAGATCTACCTGGTATGCCGCCAGACAGGGACATAGAATTTGTAATAGAGCTTGTACCTGGTACAGCACCGATAGCAAAGAGACCCTATCGGATGTCCACCGAGGAGTTGGTAGAAATGAAGAAACAGCTAGAAGAGTTAATGGAGAAAGGATTTATCAGACCGAGTTCGTCGCCGTGGGGAGCACCAGTTTTGTTTGTCAAGAAGAAGGACGGGAGTTTCAGGATGTGCATTGACTACCGTGCACTCAACGAAGTCACAGTGAAGAATAAGTATCCGCTACCCAGGATTGATGATTTGTTCGATCAGCTGAGAGGAGCCGGAGTTTTCTCCAAGATCGATCTGAGATCGGGATACCATCAGTTGAAGATCCGATCAGAAGATATTCCGAAGACTGCATTCTCGTCAAGATATGGACATTACGAGTTTACAGTTATGTCCTTTGGGCTGACGAATGCGCCAGCTTATTTCATGAATATGATGAATAAGGTGTTCATGGAATATTTGGACAAGTTTGTCGTCGTGTTCATAGACGATATCCTAATCTACTCCAAGACAGAGGATGAACATGCCGAACACTTAAGGCGAGTTTTGGAAAAGCCGAGGAACAAAGAACTTTTCGCCAAGTTCAAGAAGTGTGATTTTTGGAAGGACAAGGTGGAGTTTCTTGGACATGTAATGACCGCAGTATGAGTCGCCGTGAGATCCAAGCAAAGTAGAAGCATGTTACATTGGGAGCAAACAAGACTCGTGACCCAGATTCGGAGTTTCCTTGGAATGGCAGGATACTACCGCCGTTTCATCGAAGGCTTTTCGACAATTGCGAAACCTCTTACGCAATCGCCAAGAAGGAAAAGAAGTTTGCATGGACGCCGTAATGTGAGAAAGGATTTCAGAGTCAAGAAGCGATTGACGCCAAGACCGTGTTAGTTCTACCGGATGTTGCTCAAAGCTTCGATGTTTATTGTGACGACGCGCCAAGGACTTGGATGTGTGCCGATGCAGAATGGAAAGGTCGCCGCTATGCATCAAGGCGATTGAGGCCGCATGAGGAAAATTATCCGACACATGACCTGGAGTTAGCCGCCGTAGTGCATGCTTTAAAGATATGGCGCCACTATCTCGATTGGAAACAGATGTGAAGTATATACGGATCATAAGAGCCTTAAGTACATATTCACCCAATGGATCTCGAATATGAGGCAAAGGAGATGGCTAGAGTTGATCAAGGACTACAATGTTGGAATCCATTACCATCCCTGAAGGCCAACGTGGTAGCCGATGCCCCGAGTCGGAAAAGCCATACCGTGAGTACGTTGCTAGCCACAAGTCGTGACGAGTTATGTGAGGATTTTCGTAAAATGAAGATTGAGGTTGTACCTAGCGGATTCTTGGCCACATTAGAAGTAAAGCCTACCCTAGAGGATCAGATCCGAGAAGGATGTATGATGATGACAAGATCCGCAGGATTAAGTCCATCAAGGAGGAAGGCAAGGCAGAGGACTTCAAGTTGGATAAGCAAGGCACGTTGTGGATGAAGGATCGCATTTGTGTGCCTAACAAAAAGGAGTTAAAGCAACTGATTCTGGAAGAAGCCCATGACTCCAAGTACTCGATTCATCCTGGAAGCGCCAAGATGTATCAGGATCTGAAGGAGAGATTCTGGTGGCCGAGTATGAAACGTGAAGTTGCCGAGCATGTTGCATTGTGCGACGTATGCCGAGAGTCAAGGCAATGCATCGAGACCAGCAGGATTACTACAAATTACCGAAAATACCTCGAGTGGAAGTGGGAGGAAATCGGAATGGATTTCTGTTACGGTTTGCCGAAGACTCAAGGAGGTTATGACTCCATATGGGTTATAGTGGATCGCTTGACTAAAGTAGCCCATTTTATCCCCGTGAAGACCACTTACTCGGAGATAAATTAGCGTAATTATACATGATCGTGATTGTCTGCTTGCACGGAGTGCCAAAGAGGATTGTATCGGACGAGAGGTACCCAATTTACCTCAAGGTTCTGGAATAAGTTGCATGAAGCCATGGGAACCCGCTTGAACTTCAAGATGCCTTATCATCCATGCATCGGATGGGACAGACCGAAGAGTCAACCAGATTCTCGAAGATATGTTGAGAGCTTGTGCATTAGCTTATGCTACTTCTTGGGATAAGAGTTTACCGTGATGCCGAGTTCGATTACAACAATAGTTATCAGCTAGTTTACAGATGTCACCTTTGAGGCATCAGATGGTCGACTCGCCTGACGCCATTGAATTGGAATGAGACCGTGAGCGCCGTGTCTTTGGGCCTCGACATTCTTCAAGAGGTCAAGAACAGACGCCATGATTAGGGAAAGGTTGAAGATAGCCCAATCACGACAAAAGAGTTATGCCGACAATCGTCGCCGAGACTTGAGTTTTGGAACCGTAAGACTTTGTTTACCTCGTGAGTTACGCCTCTCGGGGGAGTTAAGAGGTTCCATGCCAAAGGGAAACTTGCACCCTGCTATGTTGGACCATTTAAGATTTTGAGCCGCAGAGGCGGTTGCTTATCACCGGAGTTGCTAATAGCTTGTTAACAGGAGTACATGATGTATTCCATGTATCCCAGTTAAAGAAGTGTCTCCGAGTTCCTGAGGAACAGACACCGCTAGAGTCAATTGAGTTGCAAGAGGATTTGACCTATAAGGAGCATCCCGTGAGGATTCTAGACACAATGGATCGAGAAACTAGAAACAAGTCAACCCGCTTCAGAGAGTTCAAGTGAGCAACCATGAAGAAAGCGGCGACTTGGGAGTCACAAGAGGATTTGAAGAAAGAGTTTCCAAACCTATTCCTTTAGTAAGCCCCTAATCTCTGTGGGACAAGATTCTATTAAGGGGGGGAGGTTTGTAACACCCCAAAATTTTGCTTTTCTTGAATTCATGTGTGATTTGGCACTTTGGTGAATTTTTGGAATTTTCTGGAATTTATTTGGATTTATTTGGAATTTATTTGAATTTATTCCATTTTGAAATAATTAAAGAATTTAATTTTGCAAATAAAATTTTGTTGGAAATATTTTATTTGAGTCCAAAATGTTCCAAAGTATTTTCCAGAATTTTTCTGGAATTTTTCTCGAAGTCTTTGCTATTTTTAATGAATTAAAATGAATTATCGGGAATTATTTTAAATATTAAATCGCTGGAAATTCAACTCGGTCAAGTACTATTCCTCCGATCGAAGTCGTAACCCGAGTCGGACTCGAGTCCGACCCGAGCTACCACCGACTTGACCGAATCCACGCTGAACTCATCTCCACGCGGACCGCTTGACGAGATCCAACGGCCATGATCGATCGACTCGACCCGAAAGCCGTGTCCGACCGGACCTGCTTCGCGCCAAGCCATCGTGGCCGCTGATCGCGCCACGTGGACGGGCCGCGATTTCGTTGCCCTCGCCGGATCCGAGCCGAGTCCTCCGCCGCCGTCACAGTGTCAACCTCGGTTTCGCTTACACTGAAGCCGAGGCCCCTTTAAATACGCCGCCGCCATCGGGAAGCGCACAACCGCCCGCACTCCGAGCCCCTTCTCACCTCGCCGAGCCGCCGCTGCCGCCTCTATTGCTCGCCGGAGTAGAGGAGGTCTTCCGCCGCGTTTTTCGTTGATCCTCGCCAGATCCGCCGCCTTCCGACGACACCAAACCTGGGCCGAGATCGCTGCAGTCGCGCCACGCCGGAGTGCCAGCCTTTCACGCCGGAGTTGCACGGAAACGCCAAGACGGAGGTCGCTGCCTTCGCCTCCGGTCAAGCCAACGCCGCGGCGTCGACATCAACTCGCGAGCTCGGACACCGTCCGATCCAGATCCGACCGCCACGGTGAGATCACGCTCAGATCCTCTGATCTAATCCCACCGTTGATCTAGATCCAACGGTCCAGATTGGCCACGCTCACCCCGTAACGCGTCGCCACCCGATTCATCCGGGCCGTTGATTTTCGAATCAACGGCCGAGATTGTGCCACGCTGCCTTGGAAGTTGGACCGACGCGGTCGGCTGGCCACGCCGCAGCGTGCGTGTAGCCCGACACGCGGGGCCCGCGTGTCGAAGGGCTCGCATGTCACGGCCGTCCCAGCTGAAGCGCCGACGCCACCCATGACGCCACAAATGGTCCCACCTCAAAGACTGCGGCCGAGTCCTCGCCGACGCCGCGAATGACGCTATCCGAAAGTGGTCCCACATGTCGGGCCTCACGTGGAGTCGTGGACCGGGTCCACTGAGACCCGAGCCAAGCATGGACCAAGTCCATGGACCTACCGACGCCACCAGCCAATCAGGAGCCGACACGTGTCCATGCCGACGTAATAATTAGTTTCCAAAAAAGAAAATGATTTATTAATTCGAATAATGATTTCAGATTTTGTTTCAAACTTCAAACGCTTATAACTTTTATGCTTCAACTCCGATTTGAGTGATTCAAATTTCTAAATTTGTATAAAATTGAGATCTACCTAAATATGAATTTTATTTAATTTTTGGACTAAAGTTTTTCTCTGTAATATTATTTAATTGATTATTTAAACTTTAAATAATCATAACTTTTATGCTTTAACTCCATATTTGACTATTCCAGTTTCTAAAAATCAGTAAAATTATGTTCTTTCTGTTTGTGGATTTTATTTGGATGTTTGGACACTTTTTGCCTAGTGTTTATTTGTGTATTTGCTATTTGCACGCTTTACGAGTAGACGTTGAAGTGCCTAAGGATTCAAGGAGAAGTATTGACTCAGATCCAACTCAAGACCAAGAGCAAGTACTTTTTGAAGGCAAGTTGTGCTTTGACCATGTTGATCCTATTTCGAAATCTATTTTGATTTAAACTATTGCATGCTAGTTCAATTAGAAAAATACTTGGTTTAAACATGGGGGTTAGATAAATACCAATTTGCTATATGACACCTTGATTACTTAAGTATGTGCCATGACCCTTTGTCACCCTAGTTGTGGATTACTAGTTGGACATTATTAAATTGCCAACATGGGTTTAGACCGTTGTAGTATACTGCTTAGACCTGCTACGTGCTCATGACATGGTTTTGGACAATCAAATGTTAATATTGACTTAATGATATATTGAACCTGTTTTGGGAAAAGTATCATGTGATGTTGATGGCACGTGGTGCATGGTAATCAACTGGGGTTTGATAAACAGTTTTCGGCCAGGCATGTGGCAAGAGTAATCAGGTGGGCCGGTGTGGCAATCGGGATGTTGATTTGGTTCTTCTGTAGTCTTGCCCTGGTCACTCTAAGGACTTAACCTTGCAAGCCTTTGAACTGGTCATACTTGCAACCACATGGTCGAATGGGACGGCCCTAGTTGACTAAGTCGCTAAGGACTCACTTGTGGAGCCTCAGGTGTCAATTACACCGCTTGTGTGATTAGACGGGGAGCGTATCGTGGCCGTGGGCCGATACCCATCTAATCGGTGTGTTGGTCCCATACTTCGCCTTGGCTAAGGGAAGGGATGGTGTAGAGCACGAACCTGAGAGAGGACCACCTGTGTTGTTTGAGGCTTCCGAAAGGCTTTGTTACTGAACTCGCCTTTGTGGTGTTTGACTCAGATCTTGTGGGTAAAGTGCATAACCTCTGCAGAGTTTAGAATCTATTTAAATAGCCGTGTCCACGGTACTGGACAATGATCGGGAAATAAAGACAAGGGTTAGACTTTCTGAAAATAATTTGGATTAGAAATGTTGGGTTGGTATAGTAATGAAGATGATGGAAATGTGGTTTAGGATGTGGAAAATTTTATTTAAACTTCTTGATAAGTTATTTATGCTTTACTTGTTTCTACTGCTTTGAATCTATTTATGATACTTGTCAAATGTCATGCATCGCAAATATACCTTAAGCTATTCCTTTGTACCAAGCCATGCATATAGTATATTAGCTTGCATTCTCAGGCATGACTTGCCGAGTACCAAGTACTCACCCTTGCCTCAACACAATATCGCTTGAAGAAGAGATCGCACTACTTTGGAGGAGGAACTCCAAGAGGATCCGTCTCACTTAGGGGAAGCGAGCCCGGGCCATTGCCTGTGGTATACTGGATGGCGCCACGGTTATTTGATTTTCCGCCGCTATTATTTCTCTTTTTTAATAAGTTTCGCCTTATGAGGCATATATTTGTAACTTGACCATAAGGTAAAGTAACCAGATTGGTTATTTAAATAAAGTACTTTATTGGTATCGAGTGGTATGATTGTGATAATTACCAATGTTAAGACTGTGTGCACTAGCTGCGTTCTCGACTAGTGCTGAATACACGTAGGGTCCGGATTTGCAAATTCGGGTCCCGACAGAGGTGGTATCGAGCCATACTTGACCGTAGGCTCAACCCTAAGCTAGAATGGTCGTAGTGAGGAAAAAATCTATTTTCTAAAAGCTAAAAATTTGTCAAGATAAGAAATGACATCTCGACTTATCCCCTTCTCTCTTTTCTTGTCTCTTGCTGAAATTTTCCCTTACCTTGTCACAATTTAAAAATTCCAAGTTCTTACGTAAAGCACTCTTGTGACAGATGGAGGAAGAGTTCAACTATGTTGATCTCGGGAGTTGGTCACGCCATGAACTTTGGCATATGCTACGCACTCTCGGAGATTTTGAGAAGCCCCAATACCAAGTGGAAGTGATCAGACAAGCAGGATTGATCAAGGCTTGTGACGTGAGGATTGAGGTACCTGCTAGGAAAAAGGGCCCAGGCAATCGGCCGATACACTGCACTGCCAGGAGGATGTACTAGATAATACAAGCAAGGAGCTACAGAAGGCCCGCAAGGAGATCACGACAGAGAAGAACAGATGGTGGGAAGCTCAAGAGTATGTGGCACACCTTCTACGAAGGATTGACGAGTTAGAGATGACCTTGTACGGACTGCACTCCGTGAGCCAAGATTTCGAGCTACGAGCCAGATCCAGAGAGGAGTCGATCTCGATGAGGACACCGCTTCTTCGACTACCATAGAGGACACGCTTGTCGGACATGGCGATCAAGTTACGCCTATGCCACAAAGACCCGCACCAGGCCGTGGAGGTTTTCTCGATGAGTGAGCATAGGTTCTATAGTGAGACTCCTACGCCGAGTCGCGTCATAGAAGAAAGAGTCACCCTTTAGGCGTTAGACTCCAGTGTTAGTTCGATTTGGATTTTCATTGCTTGCTGAGTGTGCAGTATGTGTTGCAAGGCCCTTAGGCATTGTAAGCAGCCATACCAAGTTATTAATAATAAAGTTGGACCTTAAAGTTACACCTTTCGCCCCGCATAAGTTCCATATTACTTGTCTATTCTTGTTTCCCTCTCATCTCTAAACCTAGAGCAAATCGACAGATGGTGAACACCCGTGGAAACTTTGGAAGCAATGGGAGTGGTTCTCGCCCAGCAGAAAACCCCAGTGATGGAGCACCAGCACCGCCAGTTGATATGCAGAATTTTGGAGCATTTCTTGCTGCTCAGACTCAGTTGATGCATGCTATGATGCAACAAATGCAGCACGTCACTGCTCAGGCCACTGCTAACCAAGTTAATCCTGGACAACGCCAGAATACAAGGCTGTCAGAGTTCATGAGAACTCACCCACCCACTTTCTCTGGGAATGCCAATCCATTGGAGGCCGATGATTGGTTAAGATCAATCGAGAGGAAGCTACACATAGCTCAATGCATAGGAAATGAGAAGGTACTCTACGCTTCTCATCAGCTGGAAGGAACAGCCGCCGAATGGTGGGAGAACTTCTGTGCCACGCAAGAGAACCCTCAAGATATCACTTGGGAAGAGTTCACAGCTGCATTCCGACAGTATCACGTGCCTGAAGGAATTATGGACCTTAAGAAGGAGGAGTTCAGAGCATCAAGCAAGGTAATCACCAAAGGGTCGACTACCCGAACAAGTTCACACAGCCTAGCACGCTACGCACCGAGGATGTAGCGACGGATAAATCCGCATACCTCGCTTTATGAAGGGACTTAACTCAGATTGCAAGTAGGGTTGATCACCCACACCTTTCCAGATTTCCAAGAGTTGGTGAATAAGGCGCTTATTCTTGAGGACAAGCGCAAGGAACTGGATGAGAACAGAAGCGCAGGATGCAACAAAGAAGGATCACGCCAGGAACGCAATACCGAGAGTTGCACCGAATCAATTCTTCGATTCCAACCACGAATGCAACAAGGACACCATCCTCAAAGACCAAGACCTGCCAATCGTAACTACTGCACCCACTTCGCTAGAAACGCTACCCCAGGCAAATAAGAAGGAACAGTGAGACGCTGCTACAATCGCAACGAGCCAGACACTTTGCCAACAGCTTGTCCAAAGAAGACAGCAGGAGTGACCCCGATTCGCTTCAATCTAGGAACCACCCGGCTAGGACGCCAAAGACCAGGAGCCACACCCTGCATCGTGGTGAGAGGCCGAGTCAACCATGTCACCGCAGATGCACCGCAGAATGCTACGGACGTCAGATCGGGTAAGTTACTTGTTAACTCGCACCTGCAATGCTTTGTTTGACTCGAGCTTCAGATTCGCTTGTTTCGCAAGGCTTTGCTACTAGAAATGATTTGAGGATTGCAAGACTTAAGTGCATGCTTTTAGTTCAAACCCTGGTTCAACTCCGAACGAAAGTAGGATGTTCCGGTGAGAATACTGATAGGTGGAATAGAGTTCCTAGCAAACCTTATAATTTTGGAGACCCAGACCTTAGACGTCATATTGGGAATGGATTGGTTATCCAAGCACAAGGTCAGTATTGGATTGTGGGCGAAGGACTATCTCGCTTGAGAGCCCGTGTGGGAAGAAAGTGGAATTTCAAGCCACCGCAGCTAGAGATGGACAGCTTGATGGTAAACAGTACCAAGGCAATCAGCATAGATGATGTCTCAAGAGTGAATGAGTACCCGATGTTTTTCCCGAAGATCTACCTGTATGCCGCAGACAGGACATAGAATTTGTAGTAGAGCTTGTACCTGTACAAAGACCGATAGCAAAGAGACCCTATCGGATGTCCACCGAGGAGTTGGTAGAAATGAAGAAACAGCTAGAAGAGTTAATGGAGAAAGGATTTATCAGGCCAGAGTTCGTCGCGTGGGGAGCACCGCTTTGTTTGTCAAGAAGAAGGACGGAGTTTCAGGATGTGCATTGACTACCGTGCACTCAACGAAGTCACAATGAAGAATAAGTATCCGCTACCCAGGATTGATGATTTGTTCGATCACCGAGAGGAGCCGGAGTTTTCTCCAAGATCGATCTGAGATCGGGATACCATCGATTGAAGATCCGATCGTAAGATATTCAAGACTCGCATTCTCGTCAAGATATGGACATTACGAGTTTACGCTATGTCCTTTGGGCCGATTTAATGCGCCACTTATTTCATGAATATGATGAATAAGGTGTTCATGGAATATTTGGACAAGTTTGTCGTCGTGTTCATAGACGATATCCTAATCTACTCCAAGACAGAGGATGAACATGCCGAACACTTAAGGCGAAGTTTTGGAAAAGTCGAGGAACAAAGAACTTTTCGCCAAGTTCAACAAGTGTGATTTTTGGAAGGACAAGGTGGAGTTTCTTGGACATGTAATGACCGCAGTAAGAGTCGCCAGAGATCCAAGCAAAGTAGAAGCTGTGTTACATTGGGAGCACCAAGATCGTGACCCAGATTCGAGTTTCCTTGGAATGGCAGGATACTACCGCCGCTTTCATCAAGGCTTTTCGACAATTGCGAAACCTCTTACGCAATCAGCCAAGAAGGAAAAGAAGTTTGCATGGACGCCTTGAGAATGTGAGAAAGGATTTCAGAGCTGAAGAAGCGATTGACGCCAAGACTTGTTAGTTCTACCGGATGTTGCTCAAAGCTTCGATGTTTATTGTGACGCATCGCGCCAAGGACTTGGATGTGTGCTGATGCAGAATGGAAAGGTCGTCGCTTATGCATCAAGGCAGTTGAGGCCGCATGAGGAAAATTATCCGACACATGACCTGGAGTTAGCTGCCGTAGTGCATGCTTTAAAGATATGGCGTCACTATCTGATTGGAAACAGATGTGAAGTATATACGGATCATAAGAGCCTTAAGTACATATTCACCCAGTTGGATCTGAATATGAGGCAAAGGAGATGGCTAGAGTTGATCAAGGACTACAATGTTGGAATCCATTACCATCCCGGGAAGGCCAACGTGGTAGCCGATGCCCTGAGTCGGAAAAGCCATACCGTGAGTACGTTGCTAGCCACAAGTCAGGACGAGTTATGTGAGGATTTTCAGAAAATGAAGATTGAGGTTGTACCTAGCGGATTCTTGGCCACATTAGAAGTAAAGCCTACCCTAGAGGATCAGATCCGAGAAGGACAGAAGGATGATGACAAGATCCGCAGGATTAAGTCCATCAAGGAGGAAGGCAAGGCAGAGGACTTCAAGTTGGATAAGCAAGGCACGTTGTGGATGAAGGATCGCATTTGTGTGCCTAACAAAAAGGAGTTAAAGCAATCGATTCTCGAAGAAGCCCATGACTCCAAGTACTCGATTCATCCTGAAGCGCCAAGATGTATCGGGATCTCAAGGAGAGATTCTCGTGGCCGAGTATGAAACGTGAAGTTGCCGAGCATGTTGCATTGTGCGACGTATGCCAGAGAGTCAAGGCAATGCATCGAGACCAGCGAGGATTACTACACCACTGAAAATACCCGAGTGGAAGTGGGAGGAAATCGGAATGGATTTCGTTACCGGTTTGTCAAGACTCAAGGAGGTTATGACTCCATATGGGTTATAGTGGATCGCTTGACTAAAGTAGCCCATTTTATCCCCTCGTGAAGACCACTTACTCGGGAGATAAATTAGCGTAATTATACATGATCGAGGATTGTCTGCTTGCACGGAGTGCCAAAGAGGATTGTATCAGACAGAGGTACCCAATTTACCTCAAGGTTCTGGAATAAGTTGCATGAAGCCATGGGAACCCGTTTGAACTTCAAGATGTACCTTATCATCCATGCACGGATGGACAGACCGAAAGAGTCAACCAGATTCGAAGATATGTTGAGAGCTTGTGCATTAGCTTATGCTACTTCTTGGGATAAGAGTTTACCGTATGCCGAAGTTCAGTTACAACAATAGTTATCGTGCTAGTTCTGAGATGTCACCTTTTGAGGCCTTTATGGTCGACCACTGTCGGACGCCATTGAATTGGAATGAGACCGCGAGCCGTGTCTTTGGGCCTGACATTCTTCAAGAGGTCGAAGAACAGATCGCCATGATTAGGGAAAGGTTGAAGATAGCCCAATCACGACAAAAGAGTTATCTTGACAATAATCGCCGAGACTTGAGTTTTGAACCGTAAGACTTTGTTTACCTCGAGTTACGCCTCTCGGGAGTTAAGAGGTTCCATGCCAAAGGGAAACTTGCACCCGTTATGTTGGACCATTTAAGATTTTGAGCCACAGAGGCGGTTGCTTATCACCGAGTTGCTACAGTTGTTAACAGGAGTACATGATGTATTCCATGTATCCTAGCTTAAAGAAGTGTCTCCGAGTTCCCGAGAAATGCACACCGCTAGAGTCAATTGAGTTGCAAGAGGATTTGACCTATAAGGAGCATCCCGTGAGGATTCTAGACACAATGGATCGAGAAACTAGAAACAAGTCAACCCGCTTTCAGAGAGTTCAAAGGAGCAACCATGAAGAAAGCGGCGACTTGGGAGCGCGAAGAGGATTTGAAGAAAGAGTTTCCAAACCTATTCCTTTAGTAAGCCCTGAATCTCGGGGACGAGATTCTATTAAGGGGGGGAGGTTTGTAACACCCCAAAATTTTGCTTTTCTTGAATTCATGTGTGATTTGGCACTTTGGTGAATTTTTGGAATTTTCTGGAATTTATTTGGATTTATTTGGAATTTATTTGAATTTATTCCATTTTGAAATAATTAAAGAATTTAATTTTGCAAATAAAATTTTGTTGGAAATATTTTATTTGAGTCCAAAATGTTCCAAAGTATTTTCCAGAATTTTTCTGGAATTTTTCTGAGTCTTTTGCTATTTTTAATGAATTAAATGAATTACTAGGAATTATTTTAAATATTAAATCGCTGGAAATTCAACTCGGGTCAAGTACTATTCCTCCGACCGAGTCGTAACCGAAGTCGACTCGAGTCCGACCCGAGCCACCGACTTGACCGAACCACGTTGAACCTTAACCACGTGGGCCGCTTGATTGAGATCCAACGGCCATGATCGATCGACTTCGACCCGACGCCGTGTCCGACCGGACCCGCTCGCGCCAAGCCATCGTGGCCGTTGATCGCGCCACGTGGACGGCCGCGATTTCGCTGCCTCGCCGGATCCGGGCCGGAGTCCTCCGCCGCCATCATCAGTGTCAACCTCGGTTTCGCGCTCTACACGGAAGCCGAGGCCCTTTAAATACGCCGCCGCCATCGGGAAGCGCACAACCGCCTGGCACTCGAGCCCCTTCTCACCTCGCTCGAGCCGCCGCTGCCGCCTCTATTGCTCGCCGGAGTAGAGGAGGTCTTCCGCCGCGTTTTTCGTTGATCCTCGCCAGATCCGCCGCCTTCCGACGACACCAAACCAGACCGAGATCGCCGTGTCGCGCCGCGCCGGAGTGCCGGCCTTCACGCCGAGTTGCACGGAACGCCGCGCCGCGGAGGTCGCCGTCTTCGCTCTCCGGTCAAGCCAACGCCGCGCGTCGGCATCAACCTCGCGAGCTCGACACCGTCCGATCCAGATCCGACCGCCACGGTGAGATCACGCCTAGATCCTCGGATCTAATCGGCCGCTGATCTAGATCCAACGGTCCAGATTGGCCACGTTCACCCGTAACGTCGTCGCCACCCGATCAATCCGGGCCGCTGATTTTCGAATCAACGGCCGAGATTGTGCCACGCGTCTTGGAAGTTGGACCGACGCGGTCGGCGCCCACGCAGCTGGCAGTGTAGACGCCGACACGCGGGGCCCGCGTGTCGAGGGCTCGCGATGTCGGCCGGTCCCAGCCGAGCGCCGACGTCACCCATGACGCCGCAGCGGGTCCCACTCGCCAAGACCGTGGCCGAGTCCCCGCCGACGCCAAGAATGACGCTATCCGAAAGTGGTCCCACATGTCGGCCTCACGTGGAGTCGTGGACCGGGTCCACAGTAGACCGAGCCAAGCATGGACCAAGTCCATGGACCATCGACGCCACCAGCCAATCAGAGCCGACACGTGTCCATGCCGACGTAATAATTAGTTTCCAAAAGAAAATGATTTATTAATTCGAATAATGATTTGATTTTGTTTCAAACTTCAAACGCTTATAACTTTTATGCTTCAACTCCGATTTGAGTGATTCAAATTTCTAAATTTGTATAAAATTGAGATCTACCTAAATATGAATTTTATTTAATTTTTGGACTAAAGTTTTTCTCTGTAATATTATTTAATTGATTATTTAAACTTTAAATAATCATAACTTTTGCGTTTTAACTCCATATTTGACTATTCCAGTTTCTAAAAATCCGTAAAATTATGTTCTTTCTGTTTGTGGATTTTATTTGGATGTTTGGACACTTTTTGCCTAGTGTTTATTTGTGTATTTGCTATTTGCACGCTTTACGAGTAGACGTTGAAGTGCCGGAAGGATTCGAAGGAGAAGTATTGACTCAGGATCCAACTCAAGACCAAGAGCAAGTACTTTTTGAAGGCAAGTTGTGCTTTGACCATGTTGATCCTATTTCGAAATCTATTTTGATTTAAACTATTGCATGCTAGTTCAATTAGAAAAATACTTGGTTTAAACATGGGGGTTAGATAAATACCAATTTGCTATATGACACCTTGATTACTTAAGTATGTGCCATGACCCTTTGTCACCCTAGTTGTGGATTACTAGTTGGACATTATTAAATTGCCAACATGGGTTTAGACCGTTGTAGTATACTGCTTAGACCTGCTACGTGCTCATGACATGGTTTTGGACAATCAAATGTTAATATTGACTTAATGATATATTGAACCTGTTTTGGGAAAAGTATCATGTGATGTTGATGGCACGTGGTGCATGGTAATCAACTGGGGTTTGATAAAACGATTTCGGCCAGGGCATGTGGCAAGAGTAATCAGTGGGCCAAGTGTGGCAATCGGGATGTTGATTTGGTTCTTCGGGTAGTCTTGCCCTGGTCACTCTAAGGACTTAACCTTGCAAGCCTTTGAACCGGGTCATACTTGCAACCACATGGTGGAATGGGACGGCCCTAGTTGACTAAGTCGCTAAGGACTCACTTGTGGAGCCTCAGGGTGTCAATTACACCGCTTGTGTGATTGTGCGGGGAGCGATCGTGGCTGTGGCCAGATACCCATCTAACGGTGTGTTGGTCCCATACTTCGCCTTGGCTAAGGGAAGGGATGGTGTAGAGCACGAACCTGAGAGGACCACTGTGTTGTTTGAGGCTTCCGAAGGCTTTGTTACTGAACTCGCCTTTGTGGTGTTTGACTCAGTATCTTGTGGGTAAAGTGCATAACCTCTGCAGAGTTTAGAATCTATTTAAATAGCCGTGTCCACTGATCGACAATGCTCGGGAATTACAGTCAAGGGTTAGACTTTCTGAAAATAATTTGGATTTGAAAGGTTGGGTTGGTTTAGTAATGAAGATGATGGAAATGTGGTTTAGGATGGGGAAAATGTTATTTAAACTTCTTGAAAAGTTATTTATGCTTTACTTGTTTCTACTGCTTTCGAATCTATTTATGATACTTGTCAAATGCTGTCTTATCGCAAATATACCTTAAGCTATTCCTTTGTACCAAGCCATGCATATAGTATATTAGCTTGCATTCTGCAGGCATGACTTGCTGAGTACCAAGTACTCACCCTTGCCTCAACACAATATCAGTTGAAGAAGAGACTGCACCAGCTTTGGAGGAGGAACTCCAAGAGGATCCGTCTACTTAGGGAAGCGAGCCCAGTCAGTTGCCTGTGGTATACTGGATGGCGCCACGAAGTTATTTGATTTTCCGCTGCTATTATTTCTCTTTTAATAAGTTTCGCCTTGCGAGGCATATATTTGTAACTTGACCATAAGGTCAAGTAACCAGTTTGGTTATTTAAATAAAGTACTTTATTGGTATCGAGTGGTATGATTGTGATATTTACCAATGTTAAGACTGTGTGCACTAGCGCGTTCCTGGACTAGTGCTGAATACACAGAGGGTCCGGATTTGCAAATTCGGGGTCCCGACAGACCACGCTTGACCTCCATCGACTGGCGCTCTGACTTCATCTCGGTCCCCTCCACCTCACCACATCCTCGACTGCCCTATTCTGGCACCGCCTCGCCACCGGCGAACTCGGCCGACGACTCCCCCTACTCAGTGAGTATGACATGTGGGCCCGACTTGTCAGCCGCTCACGCCACTTCCTTTGCCACTCCACTGAGTCGCTATCCAATGGGTCCCACCGGTCATACACTTGCGCACACACACAGATGCTATCGAGCGGGACCCACGTATCAGCATGCTCTGTTGGAAAGCATTCCAAAAAAGGAAAGGCGGTTTCAATATTGGAAAGTGTATATCCGTTTTGGGAATATTTCAATAAACCCAGGATTCAAACTCCTATAACTTTCACTATTTAAATCCAAAAATTGTAAAATAAATTTATAAATTCATGTTTAATCCTATAGTTTTTGAATATGCAAAAATATTACATGTTTGATCTCTATTTAAAATTCAAATTTAATTTTAAAAGATAGGTTTAAAATATGTTACATTTATAATTTGAGCAAATGAACTCCAAATCAAATGAAACAAATTTTGTTGGAATCCTTAGGTTGGAAGTAACCCAAACATGCAAAAAATATTTAGGTTTATACTTGATTTAAATCATTTTCTAAAATAAAACTTGTTTCTAAGTGCTAGTTTTCATGCATGTAAAATTTAAATGTATGAGCTTTAAAAATTAAATGTAATCACTATCAAAACAACTTGTTTAGCCTGAAATACTTAAGATAATATGTTAGTTTAATATGTTGCTTCATCTAGTAGTTAGTATCCTGTTCACATTAACTTAAATAATCTTAACTCCCTGAATTTGAAATAATACATGTACATGAAATCATAACCCTAAAAAGCATGCTTGTTATATGTGGTGAAGTGTTATTTGATTTTCTATCTGTATTCTTTTTACCTTATTAGAGTTTATTCTTTGATATGTATTGTGGTATGATGAGTAGAAATTGATGTTGTGACTACCGTTGTCGACGAACCTGATTTAGAATTTAATGACCATGAACATCAAGGCAAGCAACTCCTTGAACATATTGATCCCAGTTTTCAAAAAATATTTTCATAAATGTTTTCATGCATGTTGTATATTCTTACAATGTTATATTGTGGGATGTGGTAGCTAGAGCCTTTATTATGGATCTCCTTAATTAACTTTGTCATGTGAACCAATAAAATCCCCAGACACAGGAATGACACGTAAACATGTGGAACGGGTATATTCGTTTAATAACTGCAAATGCTTAGTTGTGCTTTAGAATGGAAAGTTTAAGTCTTTATGAAATTTAAAAAGGTTGGACATGACAGTAAAGGATACTGATATGTTAGTAAAAATAAAAATAAAATTATTATTTGGACCCTGGTGAATATTGGCAATAGCTGGATGTGCATGTGACTTGCATGTAGATAGGGTGAGATTCGTCACCCGAGTCAATATAAGGATCGAACTATGCTGTTGTTTTCATGCCAAGATAATCATACAACCACAAGGGATGGTATGGGACGACTATAACTGATTAAGTTGCTTAAAACTAGCTTTGCACATTGGTAGGCCATAGTAGTATGGGCTTCTGGATAGAAGTTGCTCGTAGGGGTGTCCACACAGAATGTGGGTCAAACACATACCAATACAACAGTCTACGCTTTTCTATGGGGAGAAATGGATGTGGCAGGGATAGACTACCTGTGTGAATGAAAATATGAAGTGATACGTCTTAGGTGAGTGTTTCTGCCGCTATAGCAAAGGTTTGACGTCACTGGGTTGGTGCAAAGTTAGAATTAAGTAATATAAAAGTTATATATGATTTCTCTATGACACACTAAAGGAAGTGTGTTAACTATGCATTGCAAAAACAGATAATCATTCATTCCTTGTGGGTAAAGCTGTATACCTCTGTAGAGTTAAAACTAATCGAGTAGCCACGCTCACGGTTATGAGCACTTGGTAACATCATCACATAGTTAAAATTTTGGATATTTTCGTAAAATAGAATGAAATGATAGAATTTGATATTAGATAAGTTACTCTATAGATGATTCAATGCTTATCATGTGTTGACAAGGTTGAGTTCAACTGTTGTGCCATGTGTTGGCAACATAAGAGATTTTTGCCATTTGTTGGCTAAAAATAGATGTGATAATTGGTTATATTCCTCTGAGATATGATGCTAATTATTTTACTTGCTCATCAAACTTCTTCACAAGTTATGCTTTCAATTTACTGTTTAGAATTTATGTTCAATTCAGCTTTATGCAAATAACTGTAGAAACCACGTTTGTATCAGCTTGCATATAATTAGAATTTACAAACACCTTATGTCTTGCTGAGTACACAATGAACTTAACCTTGCTATATTCGTTGTTTTAGGTGAAAGATTAGAATATCTCGAAGATACCTATGCTGACGCAGAATACGAGGATAATGACTCTATTCCTATCTAGAGTTTTACCTTTGTAACACCCCAATATTTGCTTTTCATGAAATTAATTGATATTTGGCATTTTTGAGAATTTTTGGAATTTTCTGGGATTTATTTGGATTTCATTTGAATTTATTCCCTTTTGAGATAATTAAATAATTAAAAGTTTCAAATAAAGTTTTGTTGAAAATATTTTATTTGAGTCCAAAGTGTCTCAAAGTATTTTCCAGAATTTTTCTGGAATTTTTCTGAGTATCTTGCTATTATTCTTGATTTATTTCAATTTCTAGAAATTATTTAAATATTAAATCGTTGGAAAATCCGAGTGGGTTGCATTGTTCATCCAACCGCGTTTGACTCGAGTCCGATTGAGTCCGACCCGAGTCGGACGCGTCACTTGACTCGGTCCAACCGCGTTGCAACCGAAACCCTAGCCGCCGACTGTTGGATCTCAATCCAACGGACGGGCGTGGGCCACGTCACACGCGCCCGTGGACTGCCGGATCGGATTCGCACGGAGGGACCAGATTGTGCCACGTCAGCGGGTCGTCTCCGCGCCAGACAACGCCGCCGCGCCCGAGTTGGTTTCGAACTCCGAGAAAATCGCGAACGTCGAGGCACTATTTAATGCACCGCCTCCCCGTTGAAGCCCTTTGCCGTGCGCATCCTTTGCCTTGGAAAAATGGGTAGTTCGGCAAACTCCAAGATAAAGTTATCTTTTGGCTTGTAATACATATTTGTAAGAACTGCTTCCTCTATAATTGTAATAAAATGTGGTTTATGGATGTGATCGCAATTTGTGTAGATACGTGCTAGCGGCTGATCATGGGACTAGCATAGAAAGCATATTTAGAACCTGTTTTTTTATGATGCACATTATCATAAAAGGGAAGGTCTCACAATTGAATATCTAAACATCATACATGCATCAAGGCAACAACTTGTCTGATCAGGATTGTCTTAAAATATGAACATTTATAGCACTTTCATCTCCTTTTTATTATAATATTGATAATTTCTACGACAAAATCTATTTCATTTCATAGTTCGTCCTAAACACTGTCATGCTCTGATTTATCGCTTCGACTCCATCCTCATCTCCGAACGAGAATACCATAGGCAACCTAGCTTCTTGAATTATAGAGTTGATTAACTCTAGGGATGGCAACGGGTCCGGGTCCCTCCGGGTCCAACCTCCGTGGACCCGGACCCGAGACCCGAATTTCGGACCCGGACCAGGACCCGAAATCAGTCACGGGTCCAATCTCGGACCCGGACCCGGACCTGACGGGTACCCAGACCCGATCGGGTACCCGGACCCGAACCCGTTATTTGAGGTTTGCATGCATGAGGTCATTGAGATATTCAAATAAAATGAAAAAAATTTAGCTAGAATGGGGTTTGAAGACAAGACCTCTTGATTCAATCACATGGTTCCCTCCATTGAGCTATGATGTGACTTATGACAAGGGTGCATACTAATCTATTTTAAGTTCACATCACCTTCTACCTAGAGTCGGGTCCGGGTCTGGATACCCAAGGGTCCAACATGAGACCCGGACCCGGACTCGAACCCGGACCCGGACCCGAACTAATATACCCGTGGGTCCGAATTTGGACCCGGACCTGGACCTGTCGGGTCGGGTACCCGCGGGTACCCGGACCCATGGGTATTTTTGCCATCCCTAATTAACTCATTGTATACAGTTGATTAAGTCATCGTATAGAGTCTATTTCATAAATTAATCAACTATATATGATGAATTAATCAACTCTATACAATGACTTAGTCAACTCCATACGATGAGTTAATAAACTATATAATTGAAGAAGCAAGGTTACCTATGGTATTCTCATTCGAGGATGGGGATAAAGTGGTAGTGATAAGTTATCGTATGACACCTTTCAAGATGAACTATGGAATGAAATGGATTTTACCTTAGAATCCATCAATATTATAATAAGAAAGGAGATGAAAGTGCTACCAAACTTCATATTTTAAGACGATCCTAATCAGACAAGATGTTGCCTCAATGCATCTATGATGTTTAGATATTCAATTACAAAATCTATAACTGGTTGTGCCTTGTAAATGTCATTGCAGAAATATCTAAGCAGATGAAAATTTTGAACAATAGATAATAACGATGGAAGTTCTGCTCAGGATGTAGGAAAATTTCTATAAGACCATTGTGAATGTTGTTATTTGTTTAGAATCTGGTGAAGATTGGAATTCAATGGCAACATACTGCGGTAGCATACTGGAGAATTAGATTAGGATGAGAGGAGACAGCTGCTAGATCCTACGATACAACATTAGGGTCATAAGATCCTACGGTACTTGATCAGGTGTTGGGTTGCTTAAAGATTAATCTTTAGCCTCCTCGCCACTAAGTGTAGGGCTAGTCTCTTATCTCCTATACATTTGGGTCAAGTTATCACAATTGAACTAAACAATTAACTAAGCAAATAAAGCCTTGAATCCTCACCTTCCTAATTATGCACAACGGAGTACTTATAATCAATTTTTATTGTAAGTAGCAAACTAGCTCAATGACAGTAGGCAAATAAGGACTACAAGTTCATCAATAACAGGAAGTAGGACTAATGATTCAAGGCCTGATTTACACCTTCAATTGTTTAGTTTATCAATGACCCAATTAGCATCATAGAGCAATAAGAGGTAGCAATTAAGTAAGAGTAATCTGAGATATACTCACAAACAAACAAGAGCTCAATACAATGGAACTCAGGTCAACCAAACCCTAGATCTCACTATACTGGAATCAAGTGCAAGCATAACCATACATTCATTCATAATCAAATCATCTTAGTCCACAAACTAAATCTCTTATGAAGTAGTCTTCTCAGCATATATTCACAAAGTCAAACAATGCAAGACATAAATATATTATTTGACAATTCTTGTTGGTTTTGCAAACACTTTTCTTCATACTATGATCAATCCCCACATAATGTCCTCTATTCACACTATACATAGGAAGTAGATGAGCTAATGGATTAGGGTTTATACCTTTTGATTTGGGGGAGAATTTCACACTATGCATAGGAAGTAGATGAGTTGCTCGGCGGCACCATGCCCTCCTCGCCCGTGCCGAGCCGCCGTCCCTTCCTCAGCCCCAAGCCACTAACACACGATACACCAGTATATACGTTTTGAGCCGCATGTCCAAACCTCATACAAGACATCCATAATCAAATCACCTTAGTCCACAAACAAGGATAATCATCATTCGGTAAATATAGATTAATCGGTGCACCAGTAACTAAAAAGGAAATTTGATAGGCATCACCGAACCAAAACACAATGGTCATACAACAAACACGATAATTTATGTAACATACAGTAGAACCATAGCACCATCAAAGAAGGGGAAGGGGGAGAGTTCAGACACTTAGCTTGTAAGGAGTAGGGGATGGCCATCGGTGCCGTGTTGGGTGCCACCAGAGCCGAGGAAGACGCTCCTCGGTGTAAGGGCACCGAAGCCGATCGAGAAGGTGGCAGTGAGGCGGCAGCGAGAGCCGATGGCAGCAGATATGAGGGCCGCACTAGGTGATGAAGGCTGCGCTCGGTGCTCGGGGTCGATAGAAGGAGAGACGGGGAGGTGGTAGCCGAGGAGGAGGTCGCCAGGGGGCTTGGGTTTGGGGGAGATGAAACGAGCTAGGAGCGACCAAGGTCTGCGAGATGAACCTCTATCGGTATGCTTATATAGTGGTCTCTTCATATTACAGACGGTTCTTAGTTAGAACCATCTGTGATGGATACATATCACAGGCGGTTTTAGTTTAAAACCGTTTGTGATAGCTACAGGAGTCATCATTGATGATTTTATATTAAAACCGTATGTAGTATTGCGTATATCACTGACGGTTTATGAAGAATACCATATGTGATGATATCACTGACGGTTTCACTATAGAACTGTCAGTGATGGTTCTCATCACATACGGTTTTGAAAAACCATTTGTGATGAGACGTCTAATATAGACCTTTCTATAATAGTGATTATGTGTTCAATCTCATCTATCAGGACGTGCACGACAGAAGAACATCCTTCTCAGCCGGCCATCGAGCGACAGTGGTTGCACCGGTCCCCTGAGGGGCAGTTCATGCTTTTCAGGCAGGGTGGATGTCGCAGGTCACTGGCTTATATTTCGTGGTGTTTCCTACATTAGTTTTTAGGGCCGCTTCTTAAGATAGGCTTTTCACTGCCTTGTGCTCATTCCAGTTCTTCCCGTTGATTTTTTCTCGTATTTGTAAACTTTGTTTTCGCCTCCTTTTAATAAATGACAGAGCTCCTGCTAATCTTTCGAAAAAAAAACATTGACGAATGTCTTGCGGACTTATGCTACCCACGGGCCTGATTTTTTTTTGAAACAAAGGGTCTTCCCTAGCTTCATTAAGGAAACCACCACATAGTCTACAAAAAGCTCGACTAAAAGCAGAAAAGAAAGAAAATTAAAGCTAAAGGAACGGCCTGGACATATCCAGCCATTCTAAAGATAACAGTGACAGACACGAAAACAAGCTGCTAACAAGGCTTTGCCATCTGCAGGGGCAGATTCAGGAAAATAGATCGTTAGGGTCGTTGGGGTCATTACAATAATTTATAGCCTATATATGTTTATATGCTAATAGAATACAATTAAATTTACATGTGATTTTGGCAAAATTATTAGGGTCATTTGACCCCACTAATTACATGCTAGATCCGCCCCTGGCTATCAGCTAGCAAAGATAGCATCAGCTAAAACTAACGCGAAAATCAATCTTTGGAGTTGCAGGAGCACACCCATGTGCTCGCTGAAAGACCTCCGACGCCACCTTCCAAATTAGCTTCGCACCTTGTTGCAACGCCTCACGCTCCCCTTTATTCCGCAAACGACCCAATGATCAGTCATTTGACACACATGGAGGCCCGTTCGTTTCAGCTTCTGGACAGTTTCTGCTTTAAAAAATGGATTAGTTATCGAATGGAAGGAGTCTAGATAGCTTTTCTGATAATCAGAAGCTGATTTCTATTTAGAAACAGAATCTGGCTGAAATTTAATTCTCACTGATTCTTGCTGATTCTCGCCAGCTCGGTCCGGAACCTAAAAGTTGTAGCCGGCTCGGCCCAATTCTCCCATAATTAGAAACAGCTTCTCATAATCCAGAATATATAATCCAGAAGGTGAAATGATCTGGACAGGAATATCACTAAGTTAGGGTCATTTGGCATCTTTCCCTGAAACAAACCACATTTCGCGACGCGTGCCCACCATGGTGTTAAGACTACCTACGCGCCTGGTGCGGCCGTGCAGCTTGCCTCCAATCTGTGACGGCATGAATCCCATGATCGAGACCCAGGTTTAAAATCCCGACGAATTTTTGGAAATCTCAGCTAA
Organism: Rhipidocladum racemiflorum; assembly: GCA_036346355.1. Taxonomy (NCBI): domain Eukaryota; kingdom Viridiplantae; phylum Streptophyta; class Magnoliopsida; order Poales; family Poaceae; genus Rhipidocladum; species Rhipidocladum racemiflorum. The sequence goes on along the minus strand of CM070569.1, from coordinate 38,491,175 downwards.
GATTTCGGATTTCGGTTGGAGGCAAGATTTCAAATCCCAACGAAATGAAAAAACTATAAAAATTTTCAAACTACATATCACAGATAGTTTTACTTAAAATCGTCTGTGATAACTCTTCACGTATGATTTTTTGTTAAAACGACCGTACGTGAAAGTCGTCACAGCCGGTTTTTTGCCCACGTCGGTAACGAAGTTCATTAAACCGAGAGCAAGGGTAGAAACTAGAGCTAACGAATGCATAAAATAATCTGCCATTGAATATGCATTAAATTCATTAGTGCCTGTGTCTCGGTTTTAAAATAAACAGCCATTGAATGCATTAAATTCATTAGTGCCTGTGTCTCGGTTTCCACTTTCCAGAGCGTCTCGTTTCCAGAGAGTCTCGGTTACCACTAATGCATTAATGCATTCATAATCCGGCCAATGACGCGTTCATTAATCATGCATGCCATCTCATGAATTCATGCATGCATGCAGTGTAAATGGCCGCGAATACGAAGATAAATCAGAGACGGTCTTTAATACGATGAGATGTTAGATTTTTTAAAAGTTCCTTAACTTTGATTATTATCTGAAATTTTTATGAAAAACTGTGTTAGAACCATCTAAAAATACTTCAAAATTTTTTGATATCGTTTGAATTACTCCCTCCGTTTCTTTTTATAAGGCGTATTTGGTTTCGTTAGGACAAGACTTTGACCAACGATTACTCCATTAATATATCATTTATGCAATACAAAATCATAATTATATATAAGTACTTTTGAATACAAATCTGCTAATATCAATTTTGTGTCATAAAAATTATATGCTAATAGAGTAATTGTTGGTCAAAGCCTTGTCCTAACGAAACCAAATACGCCTTATAAAAAGAAACGGAGGGAGTATTTTTTATTCAGTTAAATTTTACCAAGATTTCGAAAATTTTGCAAGAAATTTTGGATTTTTGGGCGAAATTTCGGATTTCTCGGTTAAAAATACGGATTTGGATTTTGTCTGAATTTTATCTGAAATTTTTTAATCTCACTGAAATTTCAGATTTCGATCTTGAAAGCTGGATCGAGACAGCCCGTTTATGGGTGATAAGGTTGGCTTGTTTATACTGTGCTCCGCCTGTTGTGCCCAGGTCGTGCTCAGTAAAATGGGCTGATCATGGTCCATCCATCCGGTCCAATTAAACCGCTCTAGTGCTCTACCGGGCAAAGCACCCATAATTAGAGGGCATTTAATTGTCTGGGTCCAACTGATATGGAGTACAATCTGCACCATTTGTCAACTAGTTTGTGATTACAGTGAGAATTCCATTCCAAGACCAACGTAGATATATAAACGCTATCAGGTGAGCTGGGTGTTTGGCCGGCCCGAGCACGACGGACTTCGGGCCATAACATCCTAGACCGGCCCGGCACGGAAAGGTGAGCGGGCCGGGTTAAACCGTCCCAATCCGAAAGCACAACAGGTCGAAGTTGGGCCGAACCCGGCCCCACAACTAGAAGCCAGGACAAAGAAAACAGAATAAAGTTGTTTATAATAAAGAAGATTCTTGTTTGCACAGGATTATGTAAACAAGAGTTCACATACCAAAACCTTGACGTGACAAAATTTTCGTATCTTCCCTGAGAAATCTTTTAATGTTGCTGAAACTTGAAGTGTATGAGTAATGTGTTTCTCATGTTAAGCTCGATTTGTCTTCAATCAATTTACAATAACAATTTAAAAATGAATATAAAGTCAAGTCCAGGAACAAGCAACATCTTTTGCTAGAAGGAATGAACTGCCTGTGAGAGTGGACAGCGTGGAATACGCGCTGTGCATTGTAGGCTTGCTGCCATGCATGCATAGCTCTTTCTCACAGTTGCATGCAGCGTGGCATTTAATTTTAGTTTAGTGGCCACATACGTACGTCGAACAGAAAATAGCCCATTAGCAATTCGATCAGCATACGTATACGTTGGGCCTCTGGGCCACCCTCGGGCCGGACCGGCCCGTATCCTCTCGGGCTGTGTTCGTATTCGAGCCGTGCCGGGCCGGCCGGGCCTTGAGCCGTCGGGGAAAAACCCGGCCCGTCGCCCAGGTCTTCAGGTCAGACTTGAGAGTTTCAAGCCTGACTTCGTTGACTTCAAACTTCGACAAATGTGCGTTTCAACGTGGGCCCACCACCACTATCGTACAGCATAGCAGCACTCTTTAAGCTAGCCGCACAATATTTATCAGCGGAAACCGCACCTCGCCCGCCGTGCAGATTCAGAACCAGCTCGAGAGTTAATTTGGACATGGCTAGCTCCAGGTCACTCCACATAACCTGCGTTCTCCTTCTAATAGGTAATTGGTCCTAAGCTTAACATGCATCCTCATATCATACTTCATAATTTCGTCATATTAGGGTGACGGTATATATACATATGCTTAGTTTGATTTTGTTATGGCGTAGATCAGTTAAAATTTGTTTATGATCGATATATGCATATCGGCCATATAAGCTTATGGTTATGGTCTTCCGGCAATTAACAACCACTACATAGAGAGGCAGTTCTCTAGCTTCAACTAATGATGATATATATGCGCGGATTCGCCTGTGAAATACTTAGGTGTTTTGCTGCTGGGGCAAGACCAGAAGGGCATGGAGGCCGTCACCTGCCCTCAGTACTGCCTGCAAGTCGACTACATGACTTGCCCGTCCTACGGTTCCGAGAAGCTCCAGCCGAGGCCCAACTGCTGCATGGCTCAAGGCTGCACGCTTCATCTCTCGGATGGGACTCAGCAAACGTGCTCTTAAGGAGTTAAGAAAGTGTTGTTCTGCATATATATATATAGTGGTCCTAGTTAACGCAGTGATCTGAGCCAACCTGCAAGTTTGGCAAATAAAGCTTGGCATGCATGTACAATCATCGACGTGCACGCGCATATACGTATATACATATACATACATACATATATACATATATATATATATATATATATATATATGCTTTGGAAGAAGCTTGTACAGTTTAGGAAGGGGTTTTTTTGAGAGAAAAGAAGAATCTACTTCAACCGATATGCCCTTAGGCACAGCCATACATAACATAGAAATCACACGTGGAAAGGGTGGGCAATTAGCTAGAGCAGCAGGTGCTGTAGCGAAACTGATTGCAAAAGAGAGTAAATCGGCCACTTTAAGATTACCATCTGGGGAAGTCTGTTTGGTATCCCAAAATTGTTTAGCAACAGTCGGACAAGTGGGTAATGTTGGGGTGAACCAAAAAAGTTTGGGTAGAGCCGGATCTAAGTGTTGGCTAGGTAAACGCCCCGTAGTAAGAGGGGTAGTTATGAACCCTGTGGACCACCCCCATAGGGGCGGTGAAGGGAAAGCCCCCATTGGTAGAAAAAAAATCCACAACCCCTTGGGGTTATCCTGCGCTTGGAAGAAGAACTAGGAAAAGGAAAAAATATAGTGATAGTTTATATATATTTATTTATATATATATATATATATTATTCCCGCTACTACAGGAATATACATCACAATCGATTCTTTTTCGTCATCATAATCAGTTTTGATAACGACACAAAGTCTTTAGACGGTGATAAGAAGATTCTAGCACAGTTAGTTCTCGCACGATTGTAATAATCAGTCATCACAATCGATTTTATGTGGAAACCGATTGTGATGACATCATTATCACAACACAATCCGTTTTCACATAAAACCGATTGTGATATGTGTAGTCATCACAATCGGTTCCCACCTGAAACCGATCGTGATGACCATGTACTGTACACCATCCGAAAGCAGTCCCAATTCACAATATCATAATAAAAATCACAGTACACACACATTTACAATACACTACTACATATTCATACATTACAATTTAAAGGAAAAGCTAGTAATGCTATTCATGCACTAAACGGAATCTGTAAAGTATGCATTCACTTATGCCTCTATGTCATCCATAGATGTGTTCTCTTCATTGGCAAAGAGTTTGGCTGCTTCATTGATGTCTAGGCCGGATTGCGAGGATGAAGCGTGTGGGGTGTCGACATTCATGACATCATCATTGCCTACTTCGGCAAAATGTGCCTCTGCCGGTGCATTTCCTTTGTGAAAAAGGTTAGAAGATTGCCTAGAGGGGGGGTGAATAGGCTAATTTAAAATTAAAACAATTTGTTGCAGCGGAAAAAGGGACGGATATTCCGAACTAATATCGGAACTTCCGAAATCTTCGAAACTTCCGTAATTACTTCGGACTATCCGACAAGCACTTGACAAAAGGGGTCAAGTAGAAAGAGCAGTACGACAACTAGCTCTAGATACTAAAATTGTACTGAAGAAAATCAATGAGATTAATCAAGCTGTTAGAGACAAGAGAGAACACAAAAGTTTGATTCCCGGAGTTCGGATCCTTGAGGGGATCGTACGTCTCCGTTGAGGAGGCTCCAAAGAGCCCGGGTCTTTTCCAACCCTTTCCTCCCAAACCTCAGTCGCACTTGAGGCTTGGTTCCACTATTTGGTTCCTTCCCTTTCGGAGGCGGAGCCGGCCTTCACAAACTTTTCACGACGTCCCACAATCGTTGGGGGCTCGTGAACGACGCCTAGCCGTCTAGGAGTCCTTCAACCTCCAAGAGAAATAAATGCACTCGAATCTCGATCTTAGAGAGGTTCTCTACTTTCTCAAGATGAATACCAACTTAACCCTTGACTTTCAATCACACTTGACAAACTCTCACTCACTAAATGATCCCTAAGATCAAGGAGGAGAGAAAGCTCAAGGATGCTCTAGAGAATACTCAAGAAGCTCAAGAGAATAGCCCAAACAAGTGTGTAACCAGCAAAAGGAGTGGGAGAGGGGTATTTATAGTTTTGGTTCAAAACTAGCCGTTACCTCGCTCCTTTGCCCCACATCGGAACCTCAACCAAACTTGAACTTCCAAGAGTGCAAACTATCGTAAAAGAAAGCTTCTAACGATTGAAAACTACGGACATCGGAATGTCCGATGACAACTTCGGAACATCCGATGTCACACGAGAGGAACCAAGCTAAACAACACTAAGTCCACGTCGGAATGTCCGATATAAAATATCGGAATATCCGAACAAAACGAAGAGTTCCCAAACAGAGAAAACAACCACTTGAACTTCCGAACAGGCAACTTCGGAACTTCCGAACTAGACAGAGAGCACCCTAAAAACAGGACAAAACACATCGGAACTTCCGATACCCAGTATCGGAACATCCGAAGCAAACAGAGAGCTCCCAAACTAAAAACCAACAGGTATCGGAACATCCGATACAAAACATCGGAAAGTCCGAACCTAACAGAACTCAACGGACTAAAGCACAACTCTACTTCGGAACTTCTGAAACATCGGAATGTCCGATACTACATCGGAACATCCGACTGAACTAAAACACAAACTCCATTCCGAAGCGAGAGAGGACACTACTAACTCTGAGAGACTCGACTAAATTCATCTTGAGCAAGAAGACCATCTCTAAATCAATTTCAATGCATCCCTCTTAATAGTACGGCACTCCTATGACTTCAATGGATCGAAAAATACAAACTGAGATGCCGTTTTCCTTACTCTACGAGCTTGAGGATACCCAATTTCATAGATGATCTCTTCTCGAACCTTTTACCTGTTCATGAACTAGTTGAACATATTAGATTCTTGAATCGTTTGTCATTAATCACCCAAAACACATTTAGGAGGCCTAGATGCACTTTCAATCTCCCCCTTTTTGGTGATTGATGACAACACGATTAAGAACAAATTTATAAAGCATATGAGAGAATGAATATAGACGGAACTCCCCCTCAAAATGTGCATTGAAAATGGATCTTGAGAACAAATGCACTTTTCGAGAGAAAAGAATATGAGAGAGCTCCCCCTATATCCTTGCATAAGAGATTAACACACAATTGACAGGATAAGCAATATGAGTAATTTAAGCAAGTAACAACCAACTAAGATCTCCATGCAACAACGATAAAGAGAATAAACACGATAAAAGCATTCAACAACGAAGTTTTAAACAAATTCAACCAAGTTCACTGACACTAAGTCTTAAAGAAGGATAGATAACAGGAAATTTGTCTTGCAACTGCATCTCTCCCCCTTTGGCATCAAGCACCACAAAGGATAGACGAGAGAGAGATGAGGAGACTAATCAGACTCCTCTGATGCAGCTTCAACTGACCCAGACTCTTCGTCGTCATCCTCAGACTCTGATGCATCAGGTGCTGGAGCAAAGGGATCATCGATCTCTTCCTCACTCTCCTCGTCCTCTGAGCACTCTAGATTGAGATGCCTCTGAATATCTTTGAGTCGCTTGGTGTTCTGCTTATGCTTTGTTGTATTACCCTTGCAAAGAACAAATATGGACTTCAAAGCCCGCAGAATGGGCGAAGAAGATCCGCCGAGCAGTAAATCAAGGAGTGGTAGCGTAAGAGGCGATCCTGGTGGAAGCCCTGGTGGCTCGCTGAGATGGGGCCTTGATTGCCCTAACTTGAAGTGCCACATGCTTCCCATCACACTCAAACTGCTGTCCAGTCACTTGTTCTATCAAATGCATGATGAATAGAGCGTATCCACAGCTTCTTCTGGGCTCCTGACTGGTGAGTCTGATCTCATTCCAGATAAAGTCAAAGACATCAAAGGGCCTCTGACCATCTTGCATTCTGCTCAGAAGGTTCCTTGTGTATGATAGGACATGAGATGCATCTCCCTCCTTTGGAGCTAGAGTCTTCCTGAACAACCTGTTGAGAATAGCAAAGAAGGGCTTCATCCCCTTGGTGTCACCTGGCTCGAACTCTGCATTCTCCTCATACAAGAAATTCAGATTAGATGCACCGAGAGAGACTTCATTGTGGATTTGATCTCTGTCCCTGGAGTCTGCTTCTGTAAAATCAAGTAACCTGGCAAACTGAACATATGTAGTTTCATACCAAGTTCCTTCAGTCATCCAATGAAGAGTAGAGACTCGATCCCTGGAGACATACATTGTAGCATAGAATTGAGCTATGATCTCTATGTTCCAATCATCTTTGAAAAGCCATGATCCTTTTGGTTCCAGTTCTTTCACAAGCTGCAATAACTTCATTGAATATGACATCATCTGCTGCTGCCATATACTCCCAATCAACACATTGCATTTGGATAACAGGATTCTTTCTAGGAAAGATGACTGACTCATAGAAGTCCTGCTGAAAGAAAGTCCAGAAGCGAGAATCAGTGGAGAACTGGTCTGCCCTCTTGGGGTTCTCCTCTCGTGCCTTTCGGACTTGTGCTGCTTTCCCTTTATAGTTTACTGGCTTTCTTTGAAGTCTCGGGTTTCTTTCTGGCTTCCTCAGTCGCGGCATGTCTCTAGCCTGAAACCCTGATGCACCAGCAATGCCCTTTCCTTTCCTAGAAGGTAGCGGAGCTCCACGAGGCACATTCACAGTTTGAGCAGCCTGAGAGGGTTCATTGATTGAGATACCTGGCTGTGATCCCCTGGTGACAACTCGCTTTGTTCTAGTTCCGGTTGGAGTTTTGCGTTTCCGACTAAAGGTGACTTTGGCAGAGCCGGCAGGGGGTTGATCACCTTGACTAGGATCCATCGAGATCAACTGAGAAAGAAGTAACTTGATAAGACAAAAGAAACCAGAGAGGAACCTGGGTTTAGTGCTGTACTGTTGGCATCGGATGTTCCGATCCCACATCGGAGGTTCCGAACTTTTATCGGAAGTTCCGATGCGAGATTTCGGAAGATCCGAAGTTTTCGGTACAACCCTAAAACTAGGATTTTGACGAGATCGACCGATAGAATTCGATGATACTTCAGATCTAAGCAAAGGAGGACAAGGACAACAAGTTTACCAAGAGATAATGACCAAAGAAATTAAGGATTGAGAGATCTCTAAGATAGAGGACTAGGGTTACCTTGAGAGATTAAAAAAAAACAAGATTGAAAGGATGAAGAACTCCTTGATCCAAAGCACGACCTTCTCCGGAGAAGTATCGGAGTTTCCGTAGGGTCGGAGACTCCGAAGACGACAGGGAATGAGAAAAGGAGAAGTGTACGGATGCTTTGGGGAATAAAAGAATGAGAAGGGAGGGGCAACCGAACAGTTCTTTTCAAGCGATTACACACACTTCGGACATTCCGAACTGTGGTTCGGAAGTTCCGACGCGTTGGAGTTTCCAGCAATGCTCCAGAAGAGCAGGCTTCGGATATTCCGATATGAAACTTCGGACATTCCGAAGAAGCTGAATTTACAGAATTTCGGAAGTTCCGATGCCCGTATCGGAAGTTCCGAAGAGTTGAATTTTCCAGTCGAAAGAAGGAAAAGATAGGATTTCTGAGATTTGAGGAATCCAGACTTTGAGCTAGTGAACTTGGCAGTCATCCTACTTGTGATTTGAGAACATAGCAACAACCAAAGCACAGATCACAAGTGGAATGACCAAAGATGCAAATAACAAGAAGACTTTTTCAAAGACAGATAATTAACTTTGCAAACATTTTACTTTGAGAAAACTGAGAGAAGTAGCAATCAAATGCGAGCAAGATGTCAAGTCACATTCCGATAGTCTAGGACATTTAACTCACTTCTCAACTCGCAAAATCGTTTCTCATCGAGAGGTTTGGTGAATATATCGGCCAATTGTTTCTCGGTTCTCACATAGGTAATATCTATGTCTCCCTTAAGAGAGTGATCTCTAAGGAAGTGGTGTCGGATGTCTATATGCTTGGTCCGAGAGTGTTGAACAGGATTGTTGGCTATCTTAATCGCACTCTCATTGTCACACAAGAGTGGTACTCTATCCAACTTTAGTCCAAAATCCTTCAAGGTTTGCCTCATCCATAGCAATTGTGCACAACAACTTCCCGCGGCAATATATTCAGCTTCTGCGGTGGATAGAGCTACTGAGTTTTGTTTCTTTGAGGACCAAGCTACTAGTGATCTACCTAGAAATTGACAAGTCCCCGAAGTACTTTTTCTATCCACTTTGCAACCCGCATAATCAGCATCCGAATAACCAATCAAATCGAATTTTGATCCTTTAGGATACCAAAGCCCTAAATTAGGTGTGTGAACTAAATATCTAAGAATTCTTTTCACTGCTACTAGGTGACACTCTCTCGGAGCGGCTTGAAATCTTGCACACATACACACACTAAGCATAATGTCTGGCCTAGATGCACAAAGATAAAGCAATGAACCTATCATGGATCGATATACCTTTTGATCCACAGGGTTACCTTCTTCATTTAGGCCAAGATGTCCGTTTGTCGTCATTGGAGTATGAATTGGCTTGGCGTTCTCCATGTCAAACTTCTTAAGCATGTCCTTGATGTACTTTGTTTGACACAAGAATGTCCCTTCCTTGAGTTGTTTGATTTGAAATCCGAGGAAGAACTTTAACTCACCCATCATTGACATCACAAAACTAAAATTCATTAACCTACAAAATTCATAACAAAAGCTTTTATTAGTAGATCCAAATATAATGTCATCGACATATATTTGGCACACAAATAGATCATTATCAACATATTTTGTGAAGAGAGTAGGATCGACTTTACCAATTTCGAAACCCTTTCTTATAAGAAAGTCCTTAAGGCATTCATACCATGCTCTAGGTGCTTGCTTAAGCCCGTAGAGCGCCTTATGGAGTTTGTAGACATGAGTAGGATTCTTGTGATCCTCCATTCCCGGTGGTTGCTCAACGTAGACTAATTCGGCGATTGGACCATTTAGGAAGGCACTCTTGACGTCCATTTGATAAAGCTTGAAATCATGGTGAGTGGCAAATGCAACTAATATACGAATTGACTCAAGTCTAGCTACGGGAGCATAAGTCTCACCAAAATCCAAACCTTCAATTTGAGTGAATCCTTGAGCTACCAACCGAGCTTTATTTCTAGTGACAACTCCGTTCTCGTCTTGTTTGTTGCGGAAGACCCATTTGGTTCCAATCACGTTTTGATTTGGTCTTTCCACCAACGACCACACCTTGTTTCTAACGAAGTTGTTAAGCTCTTCATGCATAGCCATTATCCAATCCGGATCTCTTAGTGCATCTTCAACCTTCAAAGGTTCCAAAGTAGACACAAAAGAGTAAAATTCGCAAAAATTAGCTACTCTTGAGCGTGTAGTTACCCCCTTTTGGATATCACCGAGAATGTTATCGACAGGGTGATCTCTTTGGACACTTTGATGCACTCTTGAATGTGGCATTTGAGACGTTTGTTGAATTGGCTCATTATCTTCAATTTGATCATCCTCCATTAATTTGCTTGAACTATCTTGAGGAATGTCTTGATTTTGATTTGAAGTGGGAGGCTCCACTTGTGTAGATGAATTATCTTGATGCACCTTTTCTTGCGGTCTCACTTCACCTATTGCCATCTTCTTGATCGCAATGCTTGGCTCTTCCTCATTTTCTAGCACATTTAAATCAACTTGCTCTACTTGAGAGCCGTTAGATTCATCAAATGTCACATCTCTCGCTATTTCAACGCAACCCGAGGTTTTGTTGAAAACGCGATAGGCATAGGCATTTGATCCATATCCTAGCAAGAAACCTTCATCGATCTTTGGAGCAAATTTAGAGTTCTTGGGTTTCTTGTTAAGAATGAAACATTTACTACCGAAAACTCTAAAGTATGAGACATTTGCTTTGTTACCGGTGAGGAGTTCGTATGCCGTCTTCTTCAAGATCTTGTGGAGATACAATCGGTTGATGGCATGACATGCGGTGTTGACGGCTTCCGCCCAAAAATGATCGGAAATCTTGTATTCATCAAGCATTGTCCTTGCCATCTCGATCAATGTCCGGTTCTTCCTTTCTACCACTCCATTTTGTTGAGGGGAGTATGGAGCAGAGAATTCGTGCTTGATCCCTTCTTCATCAAGGAACTCTTCAACTTGAGTGTTCTTGAATTCGCTTCCATTATCACTCCGAATCTTCTTGATCTTCAAATCGAACTCGTTTTGGGCTCTTCTTGCAAACTTCCTGATTATCCCTTGTGTCTCACTTTTCTCTTGCAAAAAGAACACCCACGTGAAGCGTGAAAAGTCATCAACAATGACCAAACCATATTTGTTACCTCCGATGCTTATATACGCAATGGGTCCGAAGAGGTCCATGTGTAGAAGCTCCAATGGTCTTGTCGTTGTCATGATGTTCTTTATGGATGACGCGCTCCAACTTGTTTTCCAGCTTGACAAGCGCTACAAATCCTATTTTTCTCAAACTCAACATTCGTTAGTCCAATGATGTGATCACCTTTTAGAAGCTTGTCGAGGTTCCTCATGCCAACATGAGCTAGCCGGCGGTGCCACAACCAACCCATGCTAGACTTTGCCATTAAGCATGTTTGAAGTTTAGCGCTATTTGAGTTGAAATCAACCAAATAGAGCTTACCCTTCAAATATCCTTTAAAAGCAATTGAGGAATCATCTCTTCTAAAGACGGTCACATCCACATTAGAGAAAAGACAATTATAACCCATCTCGCAAAGTTGCGACACGGATAACAAATTGTAATTTAAGGATTTAACTAGGAGAACATTTGATATTGAATGATCATTAGAAATAGCAATTTTACCTAATCCCATTACCTCACCTTTACCATTATCACCAAACACAATATTTTCATATTGTGACCCTTTCTCATCAAAAGATGAAAACATTTTCTTTTCTCCGGTCATGTGGTTTGTGCAACCACTATCAAGCACCCAACTTGATCCCCCGGAGGTATAGTCCTACGAAAACACATCAAGTCTTGTTTTTAGGTACCCAAATCTTTTGGGTCCTTGCATGTTAGTAATCAATACTTTCGGTACCCACACCTTCTTTTGCTCACATCATTAGAGTGGTGGGCACCGATATAATGAGCAATCACTTTACCCACGGTGATTTCTCTTCAACATGTATGATGCATAGTGAATGGGATGAGTTGTATGATGTTGAAGATACTTCTTTGATTCTTGCCCTGGTCTTAATGACTTGTGTGGTGGTCAATGGTTGCTTGTCATTTTCTTTGACAAACTTGATGCATTCCTTACCTTTTACCACCACACGGTCATTTCCCTTGCAATCGTACTTATCATATCCTAGCCCTTCATTATTTTTGTTTCCACGAGTGTTGATTGTTTTGTAGAGGGCATCCTTGGATTGATAAGTCTTGATGCAACCATACTTTACCAAAGCATTCAATCTCTCGTTTTCTCCTTTTAATACTTGCACAAGTTGGGAATTAGTAGAGCAAGCATTAATATCAATATTATAGCAACGAGAGCAACCATTACTAGTGGAAGGAATAGAAGCCATTGAAGAATTAATGATTGGAGAGTTGAGGTCATTAAGAGACTCAATTTGCACTTCAAGAGCTTGAAGATTGTTTTCCAAGCTAATAACATTCTCTTGAAGCGATTCATTTGAACTCTTAAGGATCGTGATTGAATTGTTAGCCAAGTCAAGATCTTTGGTTAGCAATTCAATTTTCTCCTTTTCCATTGCGAGGAGCTTTTCAAAAGCAAGATTTCTCTTCTTTTCACAAATTAGCAATTCTTCTTGCTTTTCAAGAGTTTCCTCTTGGCTATCTATTCTTTTCAATAGTTTATTGATTTTTGCAATGGTAGATTTGTTTAAGTTGCTAAATAAAGCATCATCATCATCATCATCATCGCTCTCTAATTCACTATCACTACTAGGGGGTTTTGTCTTAGCCATTACCTTGCGCCCTTTGGCCATAAGACAAATAGGCGCATCGTGGTCGGAGTCGTTGTCGCTCAATTCCCCGAAGAGTGACATTGTTGGTGGAGCGGCTTCAATGGCGAGGGTGGCGACTCCTTCATCATCGGTGTCGGAGTCGGAGTCGTTTGAATCCCATTCTTCTCCAATGTGAGCTCTCCCTGAGTACTTCTTCTTGTACGTCTTGTTCTTCTTGAGCAGCTCATTCTTCTTGTTCTCATTTTGGTTGTTCTTCTTCTTTGGACAATCGGCGATGAAGTGTCCAACTTCACCGCACTCATAGCAAGCCCTTTTGGTGTTTCTTCTTCCTCTTGATTTGTCATTGTAGTTCTTCTTGTATTTGCTTGACCCGTCATATTTGAGGAACTTTTTGAATTTCCTCACAAATAGAGCCAAGTCTTCTTCGTCTTCGCTCTCATCTTCTTCTTCATCACTTGATGTTGATTCTTCCTTTTTGATTGCCTTCAAAGCTATTTGCTTCGGTCTTGAACTTGAGCTTTGCTTGGCAAGGTTCTTCACTTCTTTTGCTTCTTCCTCCATAAGCTCATGTGATAGAATTCTTCCTAGCACATCATTAGGAGTAAGCCTTTTGAAATCTTTTCGCTCTCGTATAAGTGTTACGAGAGTCGAATTCCTTGGAGCAAAGGCTCTCAACATCCTCTTCACCACAACGTGGTCCGTCATATCCTTGCTTCCAAGCCCTCTGATCTTGTTTACAAGAATCATCAACCGGTCATACATTTGTTGAGGTGTCTCATCATCATTCATGACAAATCTCCCCAACTTGCCTTCTAGCAATTCGATCTTTGATTCCCTTACACTTGATGTACCCTCATGTGCAACTTGGAGTGTGTCCCATATCTCTTTGGCTTCTTCCAAGCCATCCACTTTGTTGAATTCCTCGGGACTTAACGCTCCAAGCAACACGCTGCGGCTTGAGCATTTCGGTGGATGTTTTGCTCTTGTTCCGGCGTGAGCTCCATATCATCTTCCGGCATATCTAAACCTGTGCAAACAATCTTCCAAACACTAGGATGGAGTGACATCAAATGCATTTTCATCTTGTGCCTCCAAGCGGAATAGTACGTGCCATCAAAGAAAGGAGCACGCCCGGAGGGCACAGTGATATACGAATGCGAAGAGGAAGTATTTAATTTTTCATAATTGAATGGAATTTGAGCTCCCTGAGTAGATGTAGAGGTAGCTTCCTCTTTGCTCTTGCCGGGAGTTCCATCTCCGGCTCTCGGACTATTTTGCTCGTCCGTCACGACAACCTTCAACCCGGTGTTGGCCATCACGTTCCTTCAAGCGGTTAAGCCTTCGAGAAGGTTTGGCTCTGATACCAATTGAAAAAGGTTAGAAGATTGCCTAGAGGGGGGGTGAATATGCTAATTTAAAATTAAAACAATTTGTTGCAGCGGAAAAAGGGACGGATATTCCGAACTAATATCAGAACTTCCGAAATCTTCGGAACTTCCGTAATTACTTCGGACTATCCGACAAGCACTTGACAAAAGGGGTCAAGTAGAAAGAGCAGTACGACAACTAGCTCTAGATACTAAAATTGTACTGAAGAAAATCAATGAGATCAATCAAGCTGTTAGAGACAAGAGAGAACACAAAAGTTTGATTCCCGGAGTTCGGATCCTTGAGGGGATCGTACGTCTCCGTTGAGGAGGCTCCAAAGAGCCCGGGTCTTTTCCAACCCTTTCCTCCCAAACCTCGGTCGCACTTGAGGCTTGGTTCCACTATTTGGTTCCTTCCCTTTCGGAGGCGGAGCCGGCCTTCACAAACTTTTCACGGCGTCCCACAATCGTTGGGGGCTCGTGAACGACGCCTAGCCGTCTAGGAGTCCTTCAACCTCCAAGAGAAATAAATGCACTCGAATCTCGATCTTAGAGAGGTTCTCTACTTTCTCAAGATGAATACCAACTTAACCCTTGACTTTCAATCACACTTGACAAACTCTCACTCACTAAATGATCCCTAAGATCAAGGAGGAGAGAAAGCTCAAGGATGCTCTAGAGAATACTCAAGAAGCTCAAGAGAATAGCCCAAACAAGTGTGTAACCAGCAAAAGGAGTGGGAGAGGGGTATTTATAGTTTTGGTTCAAAACTAGCCGTTACCCTCGCTCACTGCCCCACATCGGAACCTCCGAACCAAACTTCGGAACTTCCGAAGAGTGCAAACTATCAGAAAAAGAAAGCTTCTAACGGTCGAAAACTACGGACATCGGAATGTCCGATGACAACTTCGGAACATCCGATGTCACCTGAGAGGGAACCAAGCTAAACAACACTAAGTCCACGTCGGAATGTCCGATATAAAATATCGGAATATCCGAACAAAACAGAGAGTTCCCAAACAGAGAAAACAACCACTTCGGAACTTCCGAACAGGCAACTTGAACTTCCGAAATAGACAGAGAGCACCCTAAAACAGGACAAAACACATCGGAACTTCCGATACCCAAGATCGGAACATCCGGCAAACAGAGAGCTCCCAAACTAAAAACCAGCAGTATCGGAACATCCGATACAAAACATCGGAAAGTCCGAACCTAACAGAACTCAACGGACTAAAGCACAACTCTACTTCGGAACTTCTGAAACATCGGAATGTCCGATACTACATCGGAACATCCGACTGAACTAAAACACAAACTCCATTCCGAAGTGAGAGAGGACACTACTAACTCTGAGAGACTCGACTAAATTCATCTTGAGCAAGAAGACCATCTCTAAATCAATTTCAATGCATCCCTCTTAATAGTACGGCACTCCTATGACTTCAATGGATCGAAAAATACAAACTGAGATGCCGTTTTCCTTACTCTACGAGCTTGAGGATACCCAATTTCATAGATGATCTCTTCTCGAACCTTTTACCTGTTCATGAACTAGTTGAACATATTAGATTCTTGAATCGTTTGTCATTAATCACCCAAAACACATTTAGGAGGCCTAGATGCACTTTCACTTTGGCCTTCTTCTTGGCCTGGTATGCATTGACCACTTCTTTCGATTCCTGGCATATTTTTGACCAATGCCCCCAAGTGCCACATTTGAAGCACGTTGTTCTGTTGTCCATACGGCTTGCCTTGTGGCTTCTCCTTGTCTTTCTTCTTCTCTTGGGCTATGGACTTTTCCTTTGGCCTGATATTTCTCTTTTCCACCCTTCTTGCCTCTCTTCCTGTGGGCGGGCTTTTTCACCTTATAGCTGTTGGCATTGACTTCTAGTACAATGCACCTTCCAGGTGGCTGTGAGACGAAGTTCTTGCGGAGAACTTCATCTTGTGATTCCGTAACTTGCATAACATCAATCAGTTCGCTATACTCCTTGTATGCATCCTGACGATAGCTGCGGGTACTCTGGATAGCGTTAGGGTGAAAAGTGGAAAGAGTTTTCTCAATCTTCTCCTCATCAGTGATCTTCTTGCCACATAGAGAGAGATTGGTACAAATTCTATGCAAGGCAGTATTGTACTTGGCCATTGTTTTGTAGTCCGCAAACCTCAGGCGAACCCAATCTTGTTGTGCTTGGGGCAAGATTGTGTATTTGAGCTTCTCGAACCACTTCTGGAGTGCAGTCCATAACTCAATTGCACTCTCTTCAGCCATGTATTCATTTTTCAGGGTGGCTGAGAGATGGTGCCTGATGAGGAAGTGCAATGCTTGTTCGTTCTGCTCGGCAGTAGGTGGTGCGTCCTTTGAGGACCCTAAGCCGATGGCAGCTCGAAGCTTCTTGCCGCCGAGTACGATCTTCACATCGGATGCCCAAGTGAGGTAGTTTTGA
This sequence comes from Rhipidocladum racemiflorum, assembly GCA_036346355.1. Lineage (NCBI taxonomy): Eukaryota > Viridiplantae > Streptophyta > Magnoliopsida > Poales > Poaceae > Rhipidocladum > Rhipidocladum racemiflorum. Next base: position 38,474,647 of record CM070569.1, on the reverse strand, counting down.
CCGTGCTGGGCCAATTCTTCAAACTCACGGTTCACAATGCCAGACATCTGCATTTTTACAAGATTCCAACATTAGATTACTGCGTGTAATCTAATAAAGTGTGGTTGCATAATTCATAAAATGCGAAAAAAGTAAATTCTCATGAATTTTCAGTATTCTAAACAAGGCAATTATTGTAAAAATACATGCAAATATTCATAAATGCAGAAAATAAGGCTCGGGAAAAATAAAAACAGAGCCATAAAAATTTTTGAAATTTTCTGGGAATTTTTCAGAATTTTCTGTTATATTTATTCAATTTCCGAATTTTTTATTCAATATTCAGAAAAGGAATAAAAAAACAGAATAAATAATTGGGGCGGGGGGGGGGGAGGGAATTTCCCCTTGCCCCCCGTGCGCCAACCGGTTTTTAGACCGGATTTGAGTCCGGTTTCTGTATGGACTTCAAGTCCATTGGACTCCAGTCCAACCACGGGCGATTCGGCCGGTCGTGCGGCTCCATGGAGGCGTTTGGCGGTGGGCCCGGGGTGGGGGGACTAGCGGCGGCGGGCGCTGCGAGGCCAGCGACCTCGCAGCGCCGCGTGCGAGCAGCGAGGAAGGGCCGGCGGCGTGGCCGCTGAGCCGAGTGGCGCGGCGCTCATGGCCGGCGCAGCTCTAGGCAGAGATGGCCGAGCTTCGGGCGCGGTTGGCGGGCTTCCGTGGCAACGCATCAGCCAGAGCGGCGCGCGAAGCGCGTCTGCGCGATTCAACGCGCTGACAGCGATTCGATCGGCGCGGCGAGTGCGGCTTCGCGATTCGGCGCGGCGTGGCATCTGGCGGCGAGGCGGCTTCATGCCGGTTTTTGTGGCGGCGACGACGGCTTGTGCGGCGTCGGTGATTCTGTGCGGAGCCAACGGCCGGAAGGGCGACGGCTTCGTGCCGCGGAGGCCCAACGGCCGGGGCGCACGACGGCGGCGCTTGCCTGCGAGACATGGCACCCGAGGTGGCGGCTTCGTGCGGCGCCGACTTCGTGCGTGGCAACAGCAGGGTGGCTTCAAGCCGATTCAATGCACTGTAGCTTCTTAGTTGGTTTGAAGAGCATTGGCTTCGTGCCAATCTTGCTCCATGTACTGTAGATGCATAGCAATCTGTGCTGCAATCTCTAATCGTAGCTTCTTGCCACGTAGGTTAGATGCATGCGTAGAAATAAAACAAGCGATTAGATTTAATAACCTGATTCTTACCAATTCTCACCTTTTTCAATCTGTTCATCGGGTAGAGCTTCGTGCTGATAACGTGTTAGACAACCTCGCTATCGAATAGCCCGGGGTTGCCTAATAGATCTAAACTGGAGAACAGAGAGAGGGGGAGAGAGACACAATATGAGGAGGAACGAGTCTGCTTTATTATTCTGATTGCTTTCGTGTACACGGAGTGACCCCCTGCCTCCTATTTATAACGAGTGCAACTATACCACGCTATACCGTTCGGATGCAATCCGAACGGTATAGGATCCACTCGTTTATGTCCGGTACATAAATACATGTACGTATGATGTATGAGTGCGTATATTTTGCTATATCATCTACATGTACATACATTTATATTTCACATGCTGCAACAATATCATCTACATGTACGTACGACGTACGTACGCATGCAAAATTTATTAGCAAAATATATGCATGAAATTCCACATATATATATACACACACACACACATGCATGAAATTCTCTGCTCATCTCCATGTACGACGTGCATACACTAGTGTTTCGTTTCAGTGATAAGTTTCATCTGTTTGAGTGTTTAGTTTCACGAGTTTTAGTGTTTAGTTTCACGAGTTTTTTTATTTAGTTTCATGAGTTCCAATGATAAGTTTCATGAGTTTCAGCATTTAGTTTCATGAGTTTCAGTGTAGTTTCGGTGATAAGTTTCATCAGTTTCAGTGATAAGTTTCATGAGTTTCATTATAATGTTTCACGAGTTTCGGTGATAAGTTTCATGAGTTTCGGTGTCAAGTTTCACGAAACACTAGGAAAATTCATGAAACTTATCTTACGGATATGTTTTATCAGATTTCACAAATAAGTTTCATTAGGTTTCACATATAAGTTTCATTAGGTTTCGTGGATGAGTTTTATAAACTTTTTACGAATAAGATATTTCATAAATGAATTTCATGGAAAAGTTTTATGATGTTTATGTCCATTTGGTCACTGATAAAGTTTTTTGAAAGATCGGGATGTTACAATAGTAGTACGTGGATAAGGTTTGAGTGGGCCCGACGAAAGATAAGATTAACAAGTGTGACTAGACAATCTAACGGCAAAGACTCATTCCATTATTTTGCTTTTGAACTGTATACCGTTCTTTAGACTTTCCCATTTATAACCTATTACTAGGATTTCGGGGGAATCCACGTGGGCCGAGTTTCCTAACAATAAGGTTGGCTTGTTTATACTGTGCTCCGCCTGTTGTGCCCAGGTCGTGCTCAGTAATAAAATGGGCTGATCATGGTCCATCCATCCGGTCCAATTAAACTGCTCTAGTGCTCTACCGGGCAAAGCACCCATAATTAGAGGGCATTTAATTGTCTGGGTCCAACTGATATGGAGTACTCAATCTGCACCATTTGTCAGCTAGTTTGTGATTACAGTGAGAATTCCATTCCAAGACCCACGTAGATATATAGTACTCCCTCTGTCCCACAAAGAGTGCATTTCTAGTGTTCAAATTTTGTCCCACAAAGAGTGCATTTCTAGTCCGTAGGGCCCAGCTGTAAGCGTATATATGCTCATTTAAGTGCTTGTGGAAACCGAAGCACCAGCATGCTTGTGTATGGAGTAATGAGGGTCATATTAGTCATTTACCTTGCACACTAATCTGTCTTAAAAATCCTAGAAATGCACTCTTTGTGGAACGGAGGGAGTAAACGCTATCAGGTCAGACTTGAGAGTTTCAAGCCTGACTTCGTTGACTTCAAACTTCGACAAATGTGCGTTTCAACGTAGGCCCACCACCACTATTGTACAGCATAGCAGCACTCTCTAAGACTCTCTCCAACGGAGGCCTGAAAAACGGCCTGTTTGTTTATTTAGAGGTGTATTTAAGCCTGTACTCTTTCCAAAGAGATGTGCTATATACGCCTGTATCGAAAAGGCCGGAGCCATTCATCGCTATATGGAGCGGCCGTACTTGCGTGTGCCATCCCCAACTGCCGGTTGTTTGCGCCTTCTCCCGGAAGGCGTCGTCCCTGTTCCACGACGGGCGAGGGTACAAGGACGGTTGCAGTCGTCGGAGCCGAATTCGGCGGCAACGGTGCGGTGGCCGGCGGATCCGGGGCAACTTTGGGGCGGAGGGTCGACGGGTGTGGAGACAAAGAGGCGGTGGCCAAGGGCAGATCTGGAGGCGGCGAATCGACTGGGAACGGCGGTCGACGACACTTGCGGGGTAGTACATCCTCGTCGCCATCCACTCCGGCAAAGCGTCTTCGTGTAGAAAAAAGGTGAGGAATTTTCGCTGCCCTCAAAATCTGGTCTTGTCCGCCGCCTCTTTGTTTCCAGATCTACCGTGCGCGTTTATGATTGTTTGCCGTGTCGCGTTGTCCGGCAAGCAGTCGGGCCATGGTGTGACTGTGATCGATTGACTTTGCCATTTGCACTTTTGTCTCTCACAGCTCGAGCTCGCAGTGCAAAGAACTCCTTTTGCAAATCTTCGTGAAACTTGTTTCTCACTAGTATGTTTCTTTAGATAATACTGATCCGATTGATCTGGACCACTTTGAATCGCTGATGAGAAAAGTCCATCTCAAGGCTAAACGAATCTACGGTAGCCTTGAGATTCAGGTCCACAAAAAAATAAAGGAATTTGACAAAATAGTCGGGTTGCATTTTATTGTATGTCTGTTGGCCATGACCATTAAGGTGTTTGTCATGGAGTTGCTGCTCACGCTGTGCTCAATTGGTGAAAATGTAGAATCATGCTATTCCCAAATATTATTCTTAATGCGGCAAAAAAATATTATTGGGCCTTAAATGAGAAGTTTATCCTTTGCCAAAATCTGTCCAAACCGGTTCAATATGAGCTTCTGCCTCTCCTATTCCGTGTACTGGTTTTGTCTCCTCTCTCTTGTGTGTATGTCTGAACTGGACGCCTTATCCATGCCAAGAAACTAGTGCAGCAGCTTGCCTGGCTTACATCCAGGACGCATAACATATATGCCTTCTATTTAATTGTAGTATGCTGAGCATTGTTCAAGTTAAATATATTCGTGCAGGCATAGTTCAAGTTTGTATTTTTTAGATAAGAGTCATTCGGGGTACTGATAACTATGTTGATTTAATGTTATGGTTCTTTATGGTATTGTAAATATGTCCTCCGTTCATGATTAATTTGTCCCCTATGCTGCTTGTGTCTGGTTGTACGTAGGATGGACAACGACCCGTTCTGGTTGAACCTTCAATCTGAGGCAGAGAGGATCATGAGAGGTCCCATGAATGCACAACCATCAACACCAACGAACTTGAACCATGAGCCTGGCAGTGCTGCTGTGGGTGGTCTCACGTTCAATCCTTCCTTCAATGCAAACTCACAGGGCCCCCCAATACCAAATGGATGTACAAAGGCAGTACCAACCAAGACTAAGCTGCAGAATTTCAGCCCAGAAGAGGACAAGAACTTAGTCATGTGTTGGATTGGAATTAGTTGTGATCCTATTGTTGCCACTGGACAAAAGAGAGAGGCCTTCTGGCAGCGAGTGACTAATGCCTACAACAACAAGCGAGGAATGGCCCCTGAGAGGTCGCAAAAATCTGTTAGGAGCAGGTGGGAAGTGATTAAAGAGCAGACTATGAAATTTTCATCAGCCTTTCATGAGGTTCATCGAATCAATCCAAGTGGGATGACCGACGCTGATAAGGTGATTGAACTGTCCATGCAATTTGTGTGATAATTCCTCTACTTTATTGTCATAGTACATGCAGTGCTCTATCTTTATGTTTGCAACAGATTGCTCATACTCCCTTTTATTTGGGCAGACCACTAAAGCCGCTGACAAATTTGCTGCTGAATGGGGACACGGTTTCAAGTTCCTGCATGTCTGGCACCTTTTGAAGGATGAGCCAGCTTGGATGGATGCTACAACACAGTCCAACAAAGCAATTGAAGGAGCAGGTGAGAACGACTTGGACGCGGACTCTTCCCCGAACAATACAAAGGGAAAGAGGCCAATGGGCAGGGACTCAGCAAAAGAAGCGAAGAAGAAATCATCGGGCACCTTCATTTCTCAAGCCAGTCAGGAGTATGCTTCCAAGATGCACGACCTCACAGTCGACAAACTAGCTTTCATGAAGGATGCCGAGGGATCAAGGCAGTCGAAGATGGAGCAGATGGTTACTATGGAAGAGCGAAAGCTTGAGAAATTGGAGCAATACCGTGAAAGACAGATGTCACTTGAAGAGAGGCGGCTGAACATTGAAGAGGAGCAATCTAAATTGCGCACAAAGGCAGAAGAAATTCGTGTTGAAAAGGAAGAAAGGCAAGAAGATGAAAGGATCCTCGCCATTAACCTCGACACTTGTAATCCTGCTCTTCGTGAGTATTATGAGAGGTTGCAAGGACAGGTTCTTGCAAAGATCAGAGCTCGCACGGGTCGTATGGAGTAGGGATCGTTGTTAACTTCTGTGTTGTAATAAGCCGAATTCGTACGTTGGCTGAATTTTAATTTGTGCTATCAATGTCATGTTGTGATGCTTAATTATCTTGTGCACATGTGGGATCGTTAGGTATCTGTGCACATCCATCTTTCAACCTTATCTAATATTTCTTTTCTACTCAATGCTTCTTACTTTGCTTTTGTTATCTAACCATCCATATCCGCAATCAGTTCTGATGGTTCTATTTTCCCTGCCACAATCAATGATAATATCTTCTCATGGGCAACAGCTGTGTCTATTACTATGTGAGCACCAGCATAGATGTCTTCCAACTCAGTTTGCTTCTTGAAAGCTATTTTCTCACTGTGTATTTTGTGCCACATGAAGCAGAACATAAAATGCATATAACATATCCCAGATGGAGATCATTATATAAATTTGGATGTTGCGTATATGCTTGTGATGGTTCTGAAATTGAGATATATCTTTTTAGTAAGTTCAAGTGGAGGACAAGGGCATGGATGAGCTTGAACTGAAGCATCCTAAATACGACATCTGGGTTGCAAATGCTATGATCAAAGCATATATTGCAGAGGGTATGTTTGACAAGGTTGTCGCTCTCAACAGTGGATATGATATGCCGTAAAACACAGATATGATATACAACAGACAACAGTGGATGTCTGTTGCTTTAGTTGGGGATAATTTTATGCCTTGCATCATCAATATATAGCAGTTCCTTAAGTAGTTGACAGCTACCGGTTTGCATCAACTGTGGCCAGCATGCTACAAACAAATAGAGTGCAATTTACAGAGGAAATAGCACTATTTAGAGTTTGTGTGATGACACCATCACTTCTTAGATGACAACTCCCAAAAGCCAAAATGTGCTCCACCATATCAGCATCCATGTTACCTGAGACCAAGACAATGATTAATAGACCATGCATATGTTTGTAATGAACAAAGAGGAAACAAGTTGGACAATTCATAATTACCATCGACGTGCCTACATCGAACCGAGCCGAGTCCAGTTGTGCTCTATCAGGTCTTGTTGCAGCTGGTGATGAGCAGTGGGATCCCTCAGCTTATGGAGCTGACCAACTAACTCTCGCCTTTCCCTAAGTCTGCCCGCCCTGGCATTAGCTTGCTCACCGAGGGACTCAAAGTCGTCCGAGTCTACTTGATCCCCTTCGTCCTCCACTATCATATTATGCATCACGATGCACGCTGTCATAATGTTGCCTATGTCTTTCATGAACCAACCCTTGGCAGGCCCCCTGACAATAGCCCACCGCTTTTGGAGGACCCCAAATGCACGCTCAATGTCCTTTCGTGCTGACTCCTGGAGCTGTGCAAAGTGCTCTTGCTTGTGGCCCTGAGGCCGACGTAGTGATTTGACAAAGGCGGCCCAAGCCGGGTAAATTGCGTCTGCGAGATAATAAGGAACGGTGTACTCTTTCCCGTTCACCGTATATGCAACTTCATGAGACTCACCGGTCAAAAAGCTTGAAAAGACGGTAGACCGGTGCAAGACATTAATATCGTTACAACTACCAGGCATCCCAAAGTATGCATGCCATATCCATAGGTCATGTGAGGCCACAGCTTCAAGTATCATGGATGCCTGCTTCCCACGGCCAGTAAATTGGCCCTTCCATGCAGTAGGGCAATTATCCCAAGCCCAATGCATGCAGTCAATACTGCCGATCATTCCAGGGAAGCCTCGTGCCTCATTATAGTCCATTAGACTTTTTATATCTGCCAGTGATGGAGAACGCAGGTACTCCGGCCCAAAAGCTTCAATTACAGCACTACAGAATTTATGGAGAGATTGTTGTGTGGTCGACTCACCAATGCGCACATACTCGTCTATTGCATCTGCGGGCCCACCGTAAGCCAACAGACGGATGGCGGCAACTGCTTTTTGTAACCCAGTGAGGCCTAACTTGCCACAACAGTCTTCTTTCTGGTGAAAATATGTTGACACTGACTGAATGCCGTCAACGATCCGTAGGAACAATTCCTTGTTCATCCTGAACCTGTAGCCATTACATTTCAGATCTCATTAGTACTCTTGGAACACAAATTAACTACATTGCAGTAGTAGGTATCACCTTCGACGGAATATGTATGGCGGGTACGTAGATGGGTCAGCAAAATAGTCATCACGGATACGTCTGTCTCCTCCATGATGATCACGGTTCACCACAATGTGGCCAGGGATTGAACCTCTATAGCGCTTAACATGACCATTCCCATCAAGCATTGCTAGCACAATTGCATCGTCCTCCTCATCATCACAAAATGGTTCATATACCGGTGGCAACTCATTAACCATGAAGTTTAGGAATGTCGGTGGGTCGTCCTCCTCTCCACCGTCCCATTTCACGCGCCTCCTAAAGAAGAGAGAGTCGTTGTTCCACTGCATGATCTTTGATCTAATATAGCACCGATACACAAGATAAGTAACCACAGTGAGGGATAGCAACGACCACAAATCACTCATCCTATTGTTGCAGAACAGAAATTAAGCAACATCCTAGTTACATGTACGCTACACCATTTATAGATTGCAAGCTCTATATACTACTCCATAGATCCAATTAAATTTACGCTCTATAACCTTCAAATAATCAAATCCTGCCAAAATTTGTATACCCCATGAAAAACAAAAACTACTTTTGATTGCTCGAACAATGTAACAGGATTAATTGTCTCATTAGCCAGAACAGTTGACGATCGATGCAATTCAGATGCCTTATAATATTCGATGCTTCTTCATGCTTTGTTGGAAGTAATGTTCTGTGCATGTCTTCTAGAAAGATCACAATGCTGTTGCGTTGCTGTTTCATTGATGATGATCTTCACATCTTCTACCATTTACTCACAGTATCGCATTCATTTTTTAGATAAGCTTGAATGATACCACTGCTGGCACTGGAACCTGGCGTCAAATCGAGTATAGAGCGTACACATACCTGGCGTCGAATCGTTAGCCGTCGACCGGACAAACTCTGGGCGCAGCTGGCGATCGCCGACGGCTACTCCCGTGGACAGCGTTGGCGGCGACTCATTCCTGCAAGCGACGACTCCAAGCTGCTGGTACACTCGCGCGAAGGAGAGGCGAGTCCAACGGTTCATATACTCCGACGGTTGATATACAGGCAAGTAAAATAGTCATGGTTGGGAGTTGACCCAATATAAAGACCCAAATCAATTACAGGCTGCACTATTCAGGGCTTATACAGGCCTGCTTTTCCAGACTATCATTGGGTACAGCCTAAGCTAGCCGCACAATGTTTATCAGCGGAAACCGCACCTCGCCCGCCGTGCAGATTCAGAACCAGCTCGAGAGTTAATTTGGACATGGCTACCTCCAGGTCACTCCACATAACCTGCGTTCTCCTTCTAATAGGTAATTGGTCCTAAGCTTAACATGCATCCTCATATCTTACTTCATAATTTCGTCATATTAGGGTGATGGTATATATACATATATGCTTAGTTTGATTTTGTTATGGCGTAGATCAGTTAAAATTTGTTTATGATCGATATATGCATATCGGCCATATAAGTAAGCTTATGGTTATGGTCTTCCGGCAACTAGCAACCACTACATAGAGAGGCAGTTCTCTAGCTTCAACTAATGATGATATGTATGCGCGGATTCGCCTGTGAAATACTTAGGTGTTTTGCTGCTGGGGCAAGACCAGAAGGGCATGGAGGCCGTCGCCTGCCCTCAGTACTGCCTGCAAGTCGACTACATGACTTGCCCGTCCTCCGGTTCCGAGAAGCTCCAGCCGAGGTGCAACTGCTGCATGGCTCCCAAAGGCTGCACGCTTCATCTCTCCGATGGGACTCAGCAAACGTGCTCTTAAGGAGTTAAGAAAGTGTTGTTCTGCATATATATAGTGGTAGTGTGGTACTAGTTAAGGCAGTGATCTGAGCCAACCTGCAAGTTTGGCAAATAAAGCTTGGCATGCATGTACAATCATCGACGTGCACGCGCATCATAATCAGTTTTCGTCATCATAATCAGTTTTGATAACGACAGGAATATACATTCCAATCGATTTCCGCTACTACAGGAATATACATCACAATCGATTCTTTTTCGTTACACCATCCGAAAGCAGCCCTTCACAATATCAAAATAAAAATCACGGTACACATACATTTACAATATGACAATATCACAAAATATTCACAATACTTATACTTAGCACATAGCATTTATATTTACAGTACACATATCACATTCACGTCCGACCGCTTCCATGTTGACATGCAGTGTGTTCTCGCCGGCTGATTCTTTTTCGAGATCAGTAGGATGAGCCGGCCTTAACTAGTTGTGTAGTTGCCTGAAATATATAACGACTGTAGCCTGGATCAACTAACCCGTAAACATAATTGTAACACCAAAAAACATACAGGATCAACTAATCTCTAAATATAGTATTGTCGGTGATAATGGCATCGTTCATTTTATTGCTATGTACTTTTTTCTTTTGGCCTTCGTATGCCACAGAAGATACTAGGCAGAATGTGAGGCGCACGTCGCACCGTTTAAAATTTACTCTGTTTTTCCCTCTAAAAAAAAGATTGCAGGAGGAGCTAAACATATTATTTTTTTCAGAGCACTACTACAAAATCGGGCATCACAAACGGTCTATTAGAAACGGTTTGGTGCGAACCGGTTGTAATGCTCGCACCAGAAGCGGTTCGTGGTAACAGGCCGGAGGGGATCTCTAGAAGCGGTTCGTGGCACGAACCCCTTCTAAAGCCCCACCTTTAGAAGGGGTTCGTGACACGAACCCCTTCTAAAGGTATTTACAAGCGGTTCGTGTCCCCAACCGCTTCTAAAGCTTTAGAAGGGGTTCGTGTCACGAACCGCTTCTAAAGCTGGGGCTTTAGAAGGGGTTCGTGACACGAACCGCTTCTAAAGACCCCCTTCAGAAGGGGTTCGTGTCACGAACCGCTTGTAGAAGCCCAGTTTTAGAAATAATAAAAGGAATGCGTGCCCTACTCTATCAGAGAGCACGCGTGGGTGGGTTGGCTAGATGGATGAGGCGAGTCACGAGGATGGAGTGATGGTCGTGGGTTCGAATCCCGTTCCCACGATATTATTACTATCTTTTACTGCTTGGTGTGGCACCAACACAAGCGGTTCCTAGAACCGCTTGTGATACCCTTCGAGGTATCACAACCGGTTGCCTAGAAGCGGTTGTAAAACCGCTTCTAGAAGTGGTTCCAAACCGCTTGTAGAAGCTTGTTCTGTAGTAGTGGAGCGATCCTAACACTCTATATGTTCACCGGAGAATAATACATTTTCCAAAAAACATTATAGATCGAGTTGCAAAAAAAACTATAGAGACACAGCTGTATACATATATTTCTTATTCCGGAAAATATCAGAAATCGAGTTACAAAAAAAAATAGAGATAGAGTTGTACACACATTTCTTTTGATGAATTTGGTTAACACTTTATTATTACCCGGTCAACCTTTTTTCGTCGAGTCTAACATTCCATGCGTTAACCGGGTAATAATACATGTTCCGAAAAATATTAAAGATGACAACCTTCTTTCGTCGAGTTTGACGATCTATGCGTTCACTAAGTAATATTACATATTTCGGAAAATATTAGAGATCGAGTTGGGAAAAAAAAAGTCTAGAGATTACAAGATCGAGTTGGGAAAAAAGTTTAGAGATAGAGCTGCACACATATATTTGTTGATGAAAAAAAATTCTGGGAAAAACGGAGAAAAGACTTGGACACATATTTCTTCTGACGAATTTGATTAACACTTTATTATTGCCCGGTCAACCTCCTTTTGTCGAGCTGAATATTTTATGTGTTAACCGGGTACTAATACATGTTCCGAAAAATATATGAGATGCCAACCTTCGTTTATCGAGTCTAACACGCGATGCGTTCATCGAGTAATAATACACGCCTCGAAAAATATTAGAGATCGAATTGGGGAAAAAATATAGAGATTAGAGATCAAGTCAGGGGGAAAAAATCCAAGAGATAAAGCTGCACACATATTTCTGTTGATAAAAATATTTTTTCCGGGAAAAACAGAGAAAGGACCTGGATGTAAGGGCCGGGGACATGTTTATTATATTTTGAGATCTGATCGCTACGCCGAAAAATTAGAAAATGGCTCGTTCGAGATTTGTATTTAGTGGAGGTTTTTTTCGTAAAGTAACGAACCAGGGACTTAAACGTAATACAAAAACGTTTTTCTTATACTCACTAAACATCACAAAGGACCTATTTGTAAATCACATGGACCTATTCGTAATTTAAGGTAGAGGGACTTTTTGCAAATTGCCATGGGGCATGACATGGAGGGCCGGTTGAGCTCCAAATCTTCCACACATAAGAGGTGTATTATTTTCTAAATAAGTCGGAGAATTAAGATGAAGTACGTGGCAAAAGAAATGTGGTCAAAGTGGTTCATCACTCTTCTAGCCTTGTGTGTATTTTTTTTTTTTTGTAAATTTGGTCTCTTCCGAACGTAATTGCAAAAATAGTCTCATCTCTGACCGAGGAAGTACCATAAAGGTGAGACATGTCACCTTCCGTACTCTCGCACGCAAAACCACCAACCGAGCCCTAGAACTTATAACATCCCAAAATTTAATAAAGATTAAAAAGAAAATTATAAAATATTTAATTAATTTATTCTAGATTTATCCTGAATTTAATTACCTTTTTGGGTGATTTCTTCATTGAAAAGTAATTAAAATGAAATTAGTAGAAGATAAGAAGTGAAATAGTAAAAAGGTAAAAAGTAAGAATGTGTTAAAAATTTGGAAAAAATATTACAAAAACTCTAGAGCCCTCTGGAAGCTGGATTTGGCAATCAAAATAAGTATGAACTCATTTAATCAAATGAATGATTATCTTTATTAATTTGATGTGACCTTGAAGTGTGTAGGAAAAGATTTTTGTAAATTTTTACTTATCTTTACTGTAGCTCAATTTTTTACCATGTGATCTTTATACTGTTATCCATCTCTGGTCAAATTGGTAAAAATTAATAATGATATTTAATATTTATTTCAATTTAGTTATCCTAAACCTTAAAATCTGTAAAATTGAGTAAAAGATTTATAGTAAAATAAATATTTAATATTTAAAGTTGAATTTTTTTTAAGTATCTTGATATCATTGTAAATCTTGTGTAAAAGTTTAAAAAATTAATAAGTTAATTTACTTCCTTAAATAAATCATTTCCCGAATTTAAAAGTCTGAATAATCCTTAATGTTAGAATTTTATAAAATAATATACTATGAATTTTCATCTTAAAATTTTACAGAAAGTGATAAATTGTTTGGAGAACACTCACAAAAAGCGAAAAAAAAGTTTTGGATATCATTTATTGGTCAATTAATTGCTTGGTGGCGCTGTCTGGAAGTAAGAGGTCTGGAATTAAATTCCTTGTATAGTTGACTTGTGGACCCACTCCCTTATACGAAGCTCCACACGATAGCTCGCATCTCTGGAACCCTCATCCCCTCTCCTTTAGCCGCTGCCATGTGGGTCTCCATGACCCATCTGTCATTTCTTTCCCTTCCTCCTCCTTTCTTCTCCTTTCTGCTTTCTTCTCACGCAGACCATAGAGCTAACTAGGAAGATTCGCGCGCTACGCCGCGCCGTGCGAAATTTGAAAAAAAAAAATGATGAAAAGCGGGAAAAAACGGAAAAACGACGGGCGAAAAACGAATTTACTTTTTTTTTTTTGGGAAACGGCAAACGAAAGCATTTTTTCCATGTTCCGGAGAAAACACGGTTCACGGAAATATTTTTTTCAGGCAAAACGAAGAAAGAAAACGGCTTTCCATATTTTTTGTGGGGAAATAACCACCGAAAACATCTTCCCCATGCTCCGGAGGAAAAACGGATCACGAAAGCATTTTTTCGGGGCAAAACGGAGAAAGGGAACGGTTTTCCATATTTTTTGTTTTGGAAAAACGGGCAAGGAAAACATTTTTCCCATGCTTTGGAGAAAAATTGGATGACGAATTTTTTTTCCGGGCAAAATGGATAAAGGAAACGGTCTCCCAATTTTTTTTTAGGGCGAAATAGCCACGAAAACATTTTTTTTCGGGAAAAACGGAGGAAAACCGATCACGGAAACATTTTTTTCGAGCAAAACGGAGAAAGGAAACGGTTTTACATTTTTTTTTGGGGAAAAACGGCCACCGAAAATATTTTTCGCATGCTATGGAGAAAAAACGGACCCCGAAAACATTTTTTTGGGACAAAACGGAGAAAGGACCCGAACGTAAAGCGCGAGGACCTATTTGTTATAATTTTGGACCTGTTCGCTATTTTGAAAAATTAGTAAAGGGCTCGCTCGTGATTGGATATTAACGGGAGGGCCTCCATGCAAAACGGCAAACCAGGGACCTAAACGCGAACCGAGAAAAATATCTTCCTCTCACAAAAAATCGCGAGAGGACCTGGACGTAATTTCGAAAAACTGAAGGGACTTTTGCGCAAAAGGGACGGCCGACACGTGGGGAGGCCGGTTGGCCTCCATTCTGAGGCGTTATAAGGTGGGCTACCATTACCGCCTCCCTTCTTGTCTGAACTGCGCCGCAATTACTGTCCTAACTCGCCACCACACTGCTCCTTTCAGACAGCTCTAGCCATGTGTAACTTGCACTACCACGGTAATAAAAGTTTCATGTAATAACTAGAACCGACGAGCACCTTTCCTAGTCACCGAGCCAATTCCCGTTTAAACCCTGTATAGCCACTTTAAGTCGCATATAAAGACCAGCACCACTTCACAAATCTGACCCTACCTTACCTCTATTGTTTTATGCACTACTCGCGTCCAACATTAATCCTTCATCCACTGTCGTTGTTGCCGCAAAGTTCAAGCAAGTGGAGCAAAACTCAGGCAATCCCAATTACTGCTGCGTCTGCTATTCATCTTCCCCACCACCGACACAAGGTAAAAACTCAACTTAACCATTCTCTAACATTCTATCGTACGAAACTAAAGCATTTACGCCACTCTCATGTTTAAATAGCTTCCGTCCAAGACTAGTTCATGCCCTTTTTGCCTTACGAAAATCACCACCGTGATGGACTGCTGGCCATCGATGCTCACACATCACTTGTTGCTGTTAGTTAGGATTGAACCTTTGATTAGAGGTGAGACGTTGAAGACGGAACGTTAACGGTGAAGCGTTAACGGTGGGACGTTAACGGCAGAACGTTAACAACGGAGCGTTAACAGCAAAACGTTAACGACAAAAAGTTAATGGCGGAGTGTTAATGGCAAAACGTTAACGGCGGAGCGAAGCGACGGCGGGACACTCACGAAAAAGGGTATCGACCGTCGGTGCAATGACATGGCCGCGATAAAACGCTATCAAGGATAGCTAACCGAAACGCGAACCGGTAACAATGGCTAGGTTGAAAAACGACGGTTTTAAGTCGGAACCGGATTTCGTAGGCGAACGGAGGCCAAAAGAATTCTAAGGATGGTCCAAAACAGTAAGGGATGACCCACCGGATGCGACAACACGGCCGGAGCGAACTAAAATAACCGGCGTCAAAGGACGGCGCGCGGCGGCGGCACAAAGACGGCCTAAATATATATAAAACAATTTCGTGGATGGGACAGCAATGGGAGATCGCCCATCACGTAGAATGCGACGAGACGAACTGAACGGTATAGGCGAATTTTACGGCGCCCCAACGGATTTATCACAAACTGCCGACGAACGGCTTTCAGAGCCAAACTTTAGACGGTCATAACTTGTAGAATAATGATCAGAACTTAACTAAATTTGACCGAGAGCTAGATGTAACCTAGAGGAACACCGTGACGCATGTGGCTCGGAGTTTTACCTTTTGGATCAGCGGGGAACGCGCGAGGATGATTGTCGCTATCTGCAACGCAGTCTGATCGAGGAAAATAATTTTCTGCGCAAAATCCAGAGAGCAAAACCATGAGGTAGGATGTGCATCATGTAGAAGACATTAAGGAGAGTCTACAGTAAAAATTTCACGGCCAAACTCGAAAAATTGAGGAAGATATGGCCTCGGCAAGATTCGAGATTGAAACGGCCGTAACTTTTGATTCCATAGGCCAAATTGGATGAAATTTGGAGGGGAGACATATGGTACCTTGGGGCACGCCGTGACGGAGGTGGCTTGCCAAAATTCGCGACGAACTGACAAGGAACGCGATGCCAAAATAGGCCGACGTTCGGCGGCATTTCGGATGATGAGGGATGGATTCTAGGATTTGAAAAATTAATCTGAGGTTGGAGACATGTGGGAGAGCCCATGGGAGGTCTACATGAGGTTAGGGTGGCGACTAGGTCAAAAAGAATCAAGAAAAACGCAAAAACGGGTCACACAGGCATTTTATCGAGCAATTGACGTGCGTGACCTGGACTGGGTGACGTGGCCGATTCTAGTGGCGACAAGTGGCGCAATCTGGTGGCGACAAGTGGCACGGCCAGGGAAATTCGGAATTTACCAATAAAAATAATTCCGAAAATTCAAATAAATCATTTGAGGCAATAAAAATACTCGAAAAATTCTAGAAAATATGTTGAGACATTTTGAACTCAAATAAAATATTTGAAACAAAACTTTATATAAACTTTTCTAAATAATTAATTAATTTCAATAAAAGAGCTTAATACAAATCAATTCCGAATAAATCCAATAAATAGCAAACGAGCTCCGAAAAATTTCAAAAATTACAGAAGAATTTCTTGAAGCACAAGGAACCCAAATAAAATTAAATTTCTTTTATTTAAAATTTAAAATAATCAAATTAAAATATTTTAGCTTTTAGAAAATTCAAATCAAGCTTTATTAACCCGAGAAAATCAACGAACATTTTTGGGAAGCTTAACTAAATCAAAATTTTTTGAAAACCCAAATTTTGGGATGTTACAAGCACTTATGGCAGCGTTATAGAGGGGTGTAATTCAATAGTATTTCAATTATGTGCTAATTTATATTTCACATGTATCGTAATGGGAATCTTTAAATAAACAATCTTTAAATATTTTATCAGATTTCAGATTATGAAAACACCATAGCTCACTTTTAATTCCTCTCATCCCTTCTCTTTTACATTTTCTAACTGAATCATTATACATAATCTCTACTATTCTAAAGCAGCACTTGGTGGCAGTGGTCCGTTCTTCCCACGTCATTAATTGCCGCTTAATTGCCCTGCTTAATTGTCTCGCTTAATTGCCCTGCTTAATTGCCCTACGCAAGAAACGAAGCGTTGCTTTAATTAGCCAGCTTTCGCAAGAAACGAAGCGTTAAAGATAGATGTTTGATTTTGTGAAATAATTTTTTTTTTTTTTTAATCTTTATTTTTCGTTATCAATTTTGTTTTTCGTAGCAACGCACGGGCATGTAACTAGTACATGTTACATTTGAATTTATCTGCATACTTCGTATCTACATGTTACAAAGAGCCAACAATCATGCCAGATTCTATGTACATAGCTCATAATGTTCACAGCTATAGACATATTCCTGAAGATGCTGTCTGAATTGTGACTCATGCAGCATATTAAGTTATTTCCTTTGAAATTTCGAGCAATGACCCACACTAGAAATGTAGCTGTGCTGATCATTGTAGAAGTCATATATCTTGGCAGGATCAATGATACCCGCACCGAATTTCTGCAGCTGTCCATGGCTATATCCCTCAAATTTACTTATAGCACTAGTATTTTCTTTGATCTTCTTGACAAGGTATCCAAGATTCTTGCACACTTCTCCCCTAAACTCATCATTCTCCTTTAGATCAACCAACCCTCTGTGCAAACCTGACAATATTACAATGCAAATCAGGCGCAATGCACATGTTTTATGTATTAGCAAAGGATGCAGCACTTACACGGTCTGTTCAAGGAGGGCTTCATCCACTTTCTTGAATTCGTCAACTGTTTCTTGCCAACCATCATCTATAATTAGAAACCATGGTGGTGCGCCTTCCTCAGTCCCTACTGGGTTAACAGCTTTATAAAATGCATCCCAAGTGCACCACCCAAACCAGTCCAAGTTTGCAGGGATGACAGTTGTGATGAGTTCAAGCAAGACTAGTGAAAAATAAAAAAATAAAAAAATGCTAAGTCTAATAGGTGACAAAAGTATAAATGAACCTGCTTTGATATACCTCCTTGTTCTCTATATGACTGAAAGTTCCTTTGATCTTGGACAGTATCCTAAATGAAGGTGCAACTTCAGTTCCTAGCACAAGTTGAACTATCTTTAGGATTTATTCAAAAGATATTACATTAGGTATAGTCAAATGGAGAAATTAATTGAACTGGTTTGGGAGAGCTTAGAAGCAATACTCACTAGTCAGATCAGTTAAACTCGGCGGGCTAATGTTTGGTTCCAACCAACACAAAACCTCACAGACCATACTCTGGTTGAGAACCACGCATGAATTATGATGTAGCTTGGCAGCCCCTTGCAATAGGTAGTCTTAGGATATTGAAGGGTCACCAAGTGTCATTTTCAAGGAAAAATGGGGAAATGTACATTATTTGACTTCATATATAAATAGGAAGAGCAAAATCTGCCTATCAACACAGTGATATGTAAAACGCATTGAAAGGAGCATACAACCGACTAGATGGACAAGTAATGTGCGAGTGAACGAAACAAAAGAAGCATACCAGCTGACTTCTTGGAGCTAAGGAAATAACAGGTTTTGTATTGAGTTTGCAAAAGCACATAAAAAAATAATCGAGAAAACATTAGATCAACAAAAGAGATCCTCACTGTATGAGCAGTGTTTCTATGCTTTTCCTTCTAATACAAGTTGCACAAATCTTGAAGCAAACGAAGGGGTAAGTAATCACCATCTACCCTTCATTCATGCTTTAATAGTTGTGCAACTTTTAAAAGGAAGGCACCTCTCTGTATGAGATCTTTCTCATTCAGAATGAGGCAGTACAAAGAGGAAAGCATAAACAAGAAGCTATGCGTGAGGAAGAAAAGCGGGAAATCGGTGGTTCAACTTTCTTTTCGGCAGAACAAAGCTGTTAGTAGTAATTCAGAAAACCTCAGATGAAACATCATCAATACAGTTGTGCATGAACAGACAAGCTGTAATTCAGAAACGAGGGAGAGTATCTGCATTTCACCGGATCCAAACCTTCTATTATCACTTGGCACATTTAACATTCGCAGACAATCAAATTGAGCATTCCACTTGTTTAAGCGAAGTGATGTCTAGGAAATAAATTTGCATCTTCATCTTATCAAGACAATAAAATGCAATCATATCAGTGAAAAACATCTCACAGGATCTATTCCCTTCCATGATTATACTACCACAATCAGATCTAGCAACAGGCGCGGCATCATGAAGCACAAACCGAAACTGAGAAATCACACAAACAGGGGAGGGAGAAAGGGATCGAACCTTGAGGGCGGGGCGGCGGATGCAGACGCCGACCTCCCACTTGAACGCGCACTTCTGGCTGTCGGGGAAGCCATCCACCTCCTACCGCACGGCCTGGGCGTCAACCTCCACCGGAACAGCCACCGGTACAGCGCCTCCTCCACGTACTTCTTGCTCGACCGCAAAGCCACGTCCTCCACTCGCGTCACCATCTTTGCCTCCGCCTCCCTCTTCCTCGTCGGCGCCTGGGGACTTTTGAGGACGGACTCTTGGAGTGGCACCTCGCCTCCTCCAGGTCGCCAGGCACCTCGAGGGTCCTCGTGGGCAGTGGGCACTAGAGCAGCGGCCGTTGCTCTCCAAGCTGACGGAGAACGCGATGGGGAACGGCGAGAGAATTCTGAAATTTCAGGATTCTCTCTCTACCCCTAAAATTAGCGAACGGGATATAGAATCTGTTGGAGCTGTGATTTTTGATACTATGCTACAAATTCCTTATTTTTTCAAGAAGATAGGGGGATAAGACCATATCCAACCATATTCCCTTCATTTCATTCTCTTCTTTGTTCCCTTTTCTCATTTCCATTTTCTTTATTTATCCTCATCTCCAACAGATTTCCTTTAAAGGGAATTGTATAGGGAAAGGAGAGAAAATCCCTTGCTAGAGGGAATAGGAGAGAGAATCCTTTCACGAAGGAAATGCTGAAGAAGGGAATGGAAATCCTTTCGCGGAGGGAAAAGGAAAGGGGAAGCTCTTGGAGATGCTCTCACAACAAGGATGCTCTCACAACAAGGACTCTAATCATCGTTTTCTATTATGTGAACCCATTTACATAGCAGTTACATGTTCAAGATCCTGCAATCAGTAAAGCCCATTCCTCCAAACTCCTTTGGTCTGCACATTGCAGTCCAGTTAATCATGTGATATTCTCTTTTAGAGCTAATTAAAGCTGTAAATGAGTCGAGCTCGAGCGAACAAGCCTACATAGGCTCGAGTTTAAGACAAGCACAAGCCGAGACTAAGTTGGGGTCCGAATTTGGACCAGGACTCGAGCTCGGTTCGATCCAAAGCTCGAGTAGACTCGAGCTTGCCTCGAGTAAATTTTTTAAAAAGTGACATACATCTTTTCACATACATCTTTCATAAGGCTCGAGTAAGCTCGAGCTTGGCTCTAAGAATAGGTTAGGTCACAGGTAGCTCTGCCCTTGGCGAAAATAAAATTTTAATAAAGGGAAGAGGTATGGACCTTGGTGTGCCGATAAAAAAAGGACATACAGATCATATTATGCATCTACTCGAGCCACACCGAGCTATTCGAGCTCGAGCTCACTGAGCTTGCGAGCCTTCGCTTAGGCTCGAGATCGATTTATTCGGAGCTTGAATTGATCTCGAACCGAACCTAGAGCGAGCTGAGCTCAAACAACTTTTGAGCTTTGGCCCTTTTTTTTTTTTTTTGCACCCGTAGAGCTAAGCCCTTGGCATTAGAACCTTGCCCTGATTGGTCTTTTTTTAGGCAAGCTAAAGAGGGTCAGCTCCCATGCCCAAGTGTGTCGCATTCTTGCGTGCTATTCCTAGTATCGTGCAAGCGGGTTGACACGACACTTTCTGTGCAGCGGGTAGACGACAGAATATTCCCTGCTAGAACAAGTTGCCATGATTTAAGGGCCGTACCTAATTGCACCATCCGATCGAAACCGTGAGTTTAAACACGCAATACCAATTGATAATGATTTCTTCAGCGTGACAAGAATTCTTTATGCACAATGCTATGTTTCTCAGTTAGGTACAACATGCTCGACCGGAAAACCCGGCTGCCAATTATAAAGTCGTAAACACGACTAGGTGCGACTTGGGAATCAAAGAATATCAAATGCATGTATGTTGAATTCATTAGTAGACCATAGCTAAAAAGAAATATGGACCACAACTAAGCCTATCAATGGATTGCAGATTTGTGGTGACCAACTTCGCCTTATTATTACCCTAAAAATATTTTATTGTTATAAAAAAATCGTAAATATTTTACCTAACCTTTACTATATTGAAGGCAAGATCATAGTAAAAAAAAAAAAAAAAAAAAAAAAAAAAAAAAAAAAAAAAAAAGATTTGCACCCCATGCCAGAGGGCAACTTCTAAAATGAGACAAATAATTGTTTCACCCATGGCTTATAATATCGTTTTGACTTGGAAAATCGCCACCTGCTCGTCACAGGTTTTTGTCGAAAATTAGTTAAAACAAGACGGTTTCGAAGTCAAATTTTTTGAAATTGACAGTAAACTGACCGATATTTGAGCCATTTTCACCGATTTTCGACCAGTTTTCTTCGAAAATCGGCAAACTAAGCGATATCACTTTCCTCACCGACTTTCAACCATTTTCATCGATTTTCGATTAGTTTTATTCAATTTTTGGCACACTCAAGGGAAATTAGAAAATCTGAATTAATCTCAATTAACTATAAAACACCTCAGAGAAAATTTTGTAATTCATTTAGTGCTTCTAAAAAATAAAAAATAGCAATTAATAAAAAGGAACAGAGACACTATTAGATTTTTATAAAACTTTACATGCTTGATCATGCTCTAAAATTTTAATGGTACAAATCATGTAATTAAATTTAGAAATATTAGACTTCATTTATTGACCTTAGAAAATTTAAAACAGAAGAGCATATACAAAGACAGTAGCACTATTAGAATTTTTTTAAAAAATACACAGGTCTGATCATCATTTGATAATTTTAAAAAATCATTATCATTATCTCAGGACCTCATAATTTTTTTTCAGAAATATTATACTTCATTTATTTCCCCTAGAAAATTGTAATAGCCTCAAAATAAAAAGAAAAATGAAATTTTAAATTTCAAATTTGAATTTTGGCCTTGAGTTGAATTTTCACTGTTTGTTAGATTTTTCTGGACTTTTGCCAGTTACGAAAGGCTTTTAACGGTTAAATAAATGGATTTCTAATTTTAAAATTTCAAGATCAAACAAGCACAATACTTATAAACACTCTCAATTAACCATCCAACTTAAGTTTCATCACTTAAAAATACTTGTCACTCACATTGTATATACACATATATATGCACATATTCACACACACACACACACACACACACTCTCTCTCTCTCTCTCTCACTCTCTCTCTCTCTCTCAACGCTACGAGAATAAAATATCACATTCAAAAAATTTAACATCCAATCTAAACTCACTATTCAAGGATATCAAAGCCAATTGGTTCCATTCATAATATACCATGGGTGAAAATGTATCAACAAAATTTATATACAACTATCGTACAACATATTTTGCTTTTTGCCAAAGATTCACATAAACTGCAGTTTCAACCTCATACAATAGAAATTACAATCGGTTCCAACCTAAATCATAAAGGAATACACTAGCTATAGACGGCTTTCCCACAAGCTCCTTTGCTAGCTGCCTAGATAGGTGGAGGGAGGGAGGCATGTGTTGGAACCCTCCCTTTTTAGCGTGGAATACCACGAGGGATTCCTATATGCGTACAGTACTAGTTCAATGATCAGTGGCTAGTATGCACATGTACAACATTGTCATCACATCCATACAAGTTCATAGTACATTAATGAAAATTTAGTTCTTACAACATGGCCTATTGGCCGAATTTAAAAGTTTTGCAGTGGAAGATATATTGCTTGGCAGTATGCTTTTTACCCAAAATATCATAGGCAACTGACAAGGGTAAACCCTAGAAAAGCTCGTCAGTAAAGTCCCCATAATATGCGTCAAGTTCATGAACTTCGGTTTCTTTATTATCTGGATATTAATAATAGTAAGGTTGAGTACACGTATGTACTTACAAAATTTGTAGTGTATCACAAATATGTAATAATTACAGGCTATGTCATGGAGAAGGCTACTAAGTTTATTTGTATAAAGCGAAATTAAATTGTAAATACTGAATAATAGATTGCAAATGTAAATTATAAGAGCAGTTTGACAGGTATATAAATAACAAGTATGAATTAATATAACAACTCACCATCCTCCATGAATGTGGGTAAATGTTTCATCCAATGCCATTACATGGCATTACTATCTCTTGCCAACTCATGGCATAAAATCAAAGACAAAGACTTTCCCAATAAATACTTCCAATTGGACCTATTTTATGAAAATACCAAAATTCTAATTAGTGTTAGCGCACCAAGACTCCCATAACCGCAGGAACAACTTTTCGAAAAGTTTTACACTCTGCAGAGGGGTATATCTTTATCCACAAGACATGATCAACATCCTTTTGCCGCTATTTTCACGCTTTCTTAGGCGTGTGGCCAGAAGATCATGACATGAACTTTTACATTATCTAAACCTAACTTTGCAGTAACCCACTGATGTTAAACCCTTGCTATGGTGGCAGAAATAAAACAAATTCATTTTTAACGATGTCATTTCACCATAACCATTTTCCCCATAGCAAGGCATACACCATTGCATTGGTATGTGTTTAACCCACATCACCTGTGGACACCCTGACGAGCACACCTACCCGGAATGCTCGTGCAACTGTCGCCTTCCAACTTGCAAAGCTAGATTAGACAACTTAATTGGTTAAGGCTACCCCATAATAGCACTTACGGCTGTACTAAATTTCTTGGGTTTAACGAACACTACGTTCGATCCTTAATTGACTCGGGTGAAATACTCCCCCGACACTACGTGCAAGCCCAAGCCTCGCACAACCGGCTATTGCCATATTTCGCCCGTGTCAAACCATAGTCTTATTTTCATTTTTGTCAAAATATCAGTATCCTTTTACTGTCATATCCAACCTTTTTAACATTACATAACAACACATGTCTCTTCATTTAACCCCCCATTTCTATAGCAAGGCTAAGCATGAAAGTTATACAATCGCATATACCCATGTTGACATTATGTATTGTCTAACCATCTCCTAGGGTTATCAAGTTTTGCATGTCCATATTTATTAAGGAAATTCCATGAGCTAGGTTTACTTCTACCAATCCTACAATATAGTTAAGTAAACAGAACATAGAGCATGCACACTAGTTTTGACAAAGACAATATAAGTTAGTTGAAATAGTAGGTTCAACGTGATCAAAAGGGGGGGTGCTTGCCTTGCTCAGTGATCTCCTGGGTGGAGTCGAGGTCGTCGGTGATGGTATCCGAAACATCGAAGTCTACACGTCATTCATCAAGAAGCAAAGCACATAGCAAATTCCAACAAGGAAAAAAGAAATTAGATGTAAATAGGGCAAAAAGAAGAACAACAAAGTCATAATGAAACCATTCATAGAAACAAGTGCGTGTGTGTGTGTGGCTTAGGTTTTGGCGAGGGTTAGGGATTAGGTTTAGTCACTAACATAGGGCATGCAACTGTGATTTACGAAAGCTAAAGTTCTATTTTACAAACTCAAGAGACTAACATTATACACACACACACACACACACACACATACGAATTCAAGAGGCTAAAATTATTTAAATTTATAAAGCCAAGACATAGTCAACCTAGGGTTGACCAAGCCTCATATGAATTACTAGATTTTGATAAGTAGCCAACCAAAGCACATAAGGGTAAGGAATAAGCTATTGCTATAGTACACATATTTAGAGTATTTCAAAGGCATAGGTTTTGGTTTCAACTGAAAAGAAACTTACTTACAGTATGCATGGCACCTAGATTTTTAAACTACACATGAAATAACCTTATAGTACACTTAAGGTTAAACATGGTCTAAGCCTAAATATTTTTGCATAACCAGAGATATTATCAACTTAACAGAGCTTAGGAACTGATTTCACTAAATTTGAAGTTTATTTGCACTAGATATAAGCATTTAAAATTTGAATACGTTGAAATAAACCTAATCATAAACTTTGCACTAACTAAGTCCAAATCTTAATATTTTTATATATCTAGAAAGCTAATGACCTAAAAAATATGCTAAAATTTGGAGACTATTTGTAACAATTCTACATTGAGCATATGTTAAGCCTAGATTTTAAATTTTAATTTCAATTGCTGTACATAAAGAAAATTTAAAATATTTTTACATATTCAGAATCTACATGAATTTACACAAATTAAAAAACTAGTTTGACTAAATTTGGAGCTACAATGCGAAAGTTATGATCATTTGAATGTGTTTGGTTAGGAAAATTAACTTGAAATCATAAAAATATGTTTTCTATTAATGAAAGCGTATTTTGGCTTGAGATTAAATTGACTTGGTGCACGCTTGCTGATAGGATGGACCCACAACTCAGTGAGCCAGAACAGAGCGTGGTGGCGCAAGGCTCACTGACGGCGATAGGAGGCCGGATTTAGTTGGGCGCTGGCTCGAGAAGCGAGAGGGCGTGATAGAGGACATAGGGCACAATGCTATTGGTCTCGAGGATGACTAGATATGGGCTCACGGCGGAGTAGTGCAGCGGTGAAAGGTTCGGTTAGCCATGGCAATGATAGGGGGTGGCTTAAGGACGGGTAGGTGGGGATTAAGTATTTAGGCACCCAATAGAGCTAACTTTGTTACCTCAGGGAAATGAAGAGTGGCTGAATTGGTTTGTCACCTGTCACTGGACTCAAAGAAGACGATGAATGGCACAGCGGCGATAGAGTAGGCTCGAATTGAAATTAAGTGATGGGGAACGATCAATGAGGGCCAGGGCAGGAGAGATTCTAGTATAGTTTACCAGAGTAGGTTAGTTGCCTCGGCTTGCACTACTTTGTGCTTTGGCTAGTGAAGCTCGATAAGGCACCAATGGGTGAGCCTTTGGGCCAAGGAGAGCAGGGCAGTGTAGGGTGGCTGACGGGTGCCAAGGAGGGTTTAAGTAGAAACGAAACAAATGAATGGCTCGGGAGCTCGAAGCTATGCACACATGGTGGCTCAACTACTGGAGGCGGTAGTGGATCAAGATGGCATGTGTCGGCTTTCAGCGAGCATTAGTGACTTAAGCCCCAGGGCTAGCTCGGTAGAGAGGTGGCTAGATGTTCATGAGCGAGGCGTGGCTCAAGTTCCAGGGCGGTGCTGGTGCTGTGTCACAACAAGGTTGGAGAGGCGCAATGGCTACGCGGCAAGAGTTTGGCCATGATGTGGCACTGGTCTTCTACACAAGGTGAGCATGGGTGAGAAGTGGGCGGGCAATAAGCTGCTGTGGTGGTGAGTTTAGAGGAAAATCTCTGTCATGGAGAGAGTTTGGCAGAGAAGGGCGCGTGAGGGAGAGAAAGAGAGAAAGGGGAAAAGAGACCGGCTGACAAGTGGGCCATGGGTCCACACGGCAGTGGGTGAGGGATGGCTAGAGCAATGACAAGTGAGTCAAGCTTATCAGAGGGCCCACTTGGCAGTGATAACAGGAGAGAGAGAGAGAGATAGAGAGAGAGAGAATTCAGTTTTTTCTGAATTCTGGGCAGCACTAATCCCTAATTTAATTGAGCAACTAAAATACATTAAATTGTTTTGGTAATTTTTATGGAGAACCCTGATGATATATTTGAACCACTATAAAAAATTTCAAGCAAAGATCCTACGCTAATAATTCTACAAAAATCTGACATCGCTCTAGGTTCCATTTAAATGCTGCTATTTTTTATTTTGTAACAGCAGTAATTCAAGTTAAATTGTTCTAAAATTTTGCAGTGATGATTTGAATGCCATTTAGAACTTAATTAGATTTTATCCTAATTTTATGTTCATTTGGTTTTGGTTCTTGAGGTCGAGATCTAAATTCTAGGTTAAACAAAAAGAAATTTCTTAAAATCACAAATCCAAGGAAAGTCACAAAACAATAGAAATTAAAATTAAAACCATAAATCAAAATTTGGTTTTGGTTTTTATTTTCTTTTAATTTGAGAATGTTACAGCATGCATACCCTCCACCTACACCTTAGACCATAGTTTCAGCCTCCAGCCCATAGTTTGCATGACAGCACAGCCACGGTTTCATTAGCCAAGTCGGTTCACGGTAGCATAGAGGCAATCAATGGTAGTACCACCCTACCCCCATCCTCACTTGAGCTTGCACTGTCCGAGCAATCCTCCATTGAAGTCTAGGAGCAAACCACAAAAGTGAAGAGCAGGGCGATGCCCATCTGTCCCCCTTCATCTCCTCCTGTCCACACCTCAATACCCTGCAGTCACAAGGTGCCATACATGGGACCTCCTTGGGGGCTCTCCACAAAAATAAAAAATAGAAGAACATATATAAAGATAGTAGCATTGTCATAATTTTTTAAAAAATACACAGATCTAATCATCATCTAAAAATTTTACAACATCATTATTATTGCCTCAGGACCTCACATAAAAATTTTCAAAAATTTTAAAGAAAGTTTGGATAATTTTTTTTTTCTAAATTTTCTATTTTTTAATTTAAATTGGACCGGTTTACCGATCGGTTTCAAATGTCAAGCAGGCTCGATAGGGTTGAAAATCGTGAATTTTGTGAACTCTGTTTCACCCTATGTTTTTTTTGACAAATAAATGTTTCTCTTTATGTTATTGTAGACAGTTTGTTAAGCAATCTGAAACAAAGGAAGATAGACATTCATAAATCATACATGACAAAAAAACTCAATATAGCCAAGTAGCTTATCCTATGATTGGGTTAGTGCTAAATTAAAAAATTTGCAGTTCTACCATTATTGGGTTATCTCCGGGCGTTACATATGTTCTTGCAGGGCTTCTCCCATGCTTTTTGAGACATGGTTAATTAATTGGAGTAATCACCATGTATGTTTCCTCCCTCGGCGTACAGACGCTGGTTAGTCCATATTTTTGGGCTAATGGACGAGCCTCGCAATTGAAAACACAAACTAAAGTGTACTTTATTAGAAAAATAATCCATGTGAAAACATTCGTTACTACAAATTTACGGTGCAGCAGTAGTGGCTCAACCTAACGTCGTACCTCACAAATACGTACGCAACGGAAGAATGAATCGTGATCCAAATGGATCATGCGCAAATTAAGAGCCGATCGCAACAGGCCCATGTATTGGGTATTTGGGCAAGTATCACTACTACAGAACTAGGCATCACAAGCGGTTAGGTGCGAACCGCTTCTGGCCTTCGCACCAGAAGCGGTTCGTGAGCAACGGGCGAGAGGGGGTCTTCAGAAGCGGTTGGTAACACCAACCGCTTGTGTTGAGCGACCACCACAAGCGTTTTGTTTTCCAAACCGCTTCTAGAGTATCACAAGCGGTTTGAAATCCCAACCGCTTGTGAAGATTTATATTTAGCAGCGGTTCGAGTATCAAACCGCTTCTGAACTCATGACTTTAGAAGCGGTTCGTTTTTCAAACCGTTTCTGAAAATTCAGAAGCGGTTTGTCACACGAACCGCTTCTAGAACTGAACTTTCAGAAGCGGTTTGTGTGTCAAACCGCTTGTACAAGCCTCCCGCCCAGCGCATTTAAACTTCTTCGTCCTCCTCGAGCCAACAGTCATGAACAGAGAAGGGCGAAGCACTGTTCTTCCGGGGAGGTGCTGTCCAAATTTTGAATTTTCAAATTGCTGGTGATTTAGCTTCAAATTAAGTGTTTCAAGGTCAGTACGAGCATGTTAGCATCTTTCTCACCTACATATTGCTGTTTTTTATGCATTGGATGTGGAGAAATCATGATTTATTCTTGTTGAAATGTGTTGCTTTGCTAGGTCACTCTAGAACATATTAGGTAAGGCCATGATCAATTGTAGGGAGTTGTTCCCTAAAATTTATTTTGTATGCTTGTTTTTGTTATGGTATGAAGATGTATGGTGAAGATCTAGTTCAAAATATGACATTCCAATGAAGTAATTAGTAGTGTATAAAATAAAATAGGAAAACATGTGAAGGATAAAAAAATAATTAGAATGGTAGAAAGGGATAAAAATAATAATTAGAAAGGTAGATTTTTAATTGCATGAAGGTGTAGGTGGGGTTGTTTTTCTTGGAGAAGAAAAAATTATATGAAATTATAACTTGGTGTAGATGAACCGGCAATGGATGTACAATGCGGACCGTCGCCGAGAGAGTTCATTGATGGCGTGCAGGCTTTTCTCGATGCGGCCATTGCATTCCTGCCTCCAGGCAGCTTCATATGTTGTCCGTGCGTAGATTGCAAGAACGAGAAGGAGCACTCACAGCGATGGCAGGTTATGAACCATTTGATTATGAGAGGTTTCATGTCAAACTACACCTGTTGGACCAACCATGGCGAAGTAGAGGTGATTAGCCAGGAAGACGATAAAGAAGACGAGGAAGAAGAAGAGGAAGAAGAAGAGGGATTCAACAATATCCCGGATGGAATATCGCAATGCTATTCCGCGGGAGATACACTCACTGACTTTGGTGATGATGAGCTGGACCAGATGCTGCGTGACGGAGAGGGAGACTACACAAATGAAAAACAGTTCGAGAAGTTTCAGCGCATGTTAGAGGACCACAGAACTCCTTTGTACCCAAACTGTGGGCAGAACCACAAAAAGTTGCGTACCACACTGGAACTTATGCAATGGAAGGCCACAAATGGTGTGTCAGACAAGGGATTCGATGAGTTGTTATCACTCATAAAGAAGTTGCTTCCAGAAGATAACACTCTGCCCGAATCTACATATGAAGCAAAGGAAGTCGTCTGTCCTTTGGGATTGAAAGTACAAAAGATACACGCATGTCCTAGCGATTGTATCCTGTATCGCAATGCGTATGCCAATTTGGATGTTTGTCCAGTGTGCAAAGAATCACGGTATAAGGTGAAGCGTGACGATCCAGGTGAAATAGATGGGGAGCGTAAGAAGAAGAGACCTCCTGCTAAAGTGTTGTGGTATTTCCCTGTGATTCCCCGATTAAAGCGTATGTTTGCTAACAAAGCGCATGCCCAGATGATGCGTTGGCACAAAGAAGAGCGTAAGGACGACGGTATGCTTAGACACCCTGCAGATGGCTCACAGTGGAGAAAAGTCGATCGGACGCACTGCATTTCGCACAAGAGGTGAGAAACATAAGGTTTGGGTTGAGTACTGATGGGATGAATCCTTTCGGAGAGTTGAGCAGCAGCCATAGCACCTGGCCTGTTACACTATGTATGTATAACATTCCTCCATGGCTATGCATGAAGCGAAAATACATCATGATGCCGTTGTTGATCCAAGGCCCCAAGCAACCTGGAAATGACATCGATGTCTACCTGAAACCATTGGTTGAAGATCTTGTGACGTTGTGGGACGATGGTGCACGGGTATGGGATGAGTACAAAAGGGAGTATTTCACCCTACGTGCATTGTTATTTGTAACAATCAACGACTGGCCTGCTCTCGGTAACCTGTCCGGCCTAACTATCAAAGGATATAGAGCTTGCGTCCAATGCTTAGATGAAACGGACAGCATGTACCTGAGAAACTCTCGAAAGGTTGTGTACATGGGTCACCGTAGGTTTCTTCCTATGAGTCACCGATGGCGGAAGACGTGCAGGAAATTTAACGGGCAACTAGACCTTCGTGCTAGGCCTCAGCATCGTAGTGGGCCACATGTGCTTGGTATGGTAAAGGATCTGAAAGTAGTATTCGGAAAGGGTCCTGGAAGCAAACCTGTGCAGAAAGAGGATGGTCAGGCACCAATGTGGAAGAAGAAGTCAATATTTTGGGACTTGCCTTATTGGGAAGTCTTGGAGGTTCGTCACTCAGTTGACTTCATGCACATCACGAAGAATGTTTGCTTGAACCTGCTAGGCTACATAGATATGTACGGCAAATCAAAAGATACACTGCAAGCTCGGAAGGACCTTAAACTCTTGGAACTGAGGAATGACCTACATCCGGAAAAGAGAGAAAAAGGACAACATTACCTACATCCTGCGAGCTACACTCTAAGCAAAGAAGAGAAAAAAAGCATGATAGAGTGCCTAAATAGTGTGAAGGTCCCTTCCGGATACTCATCGAATGTAAAGAGACTCATAAACACTAAAGAGAATAAAATCGTACACCTGAAATCCCATGATTGTCTTGTGTTGATGACACAGTTGCTCCCAGTGGCTATGAGAGGTATACTGCCCGAGTGGGTACGGGGACAATCACAAAGTTGTGTTCTTTTTCAACGCGATTTCAGAAGGTCATCGACCGTATAAACTAAGTAAGCTGCAGGACGACGTGGTACAAAGTGTGGTTTGTCTTGAGATGATATTTCCTCCTGCATTCTTTGATATTATGGTTCATCTCACTGCTCACCTTGTCAAAGAGATAGGTATTCTCGGACCGTGTATCTGCACAACATGTTCCCTTTCGAGAGGTACATGAGTGTGCTAAAGAAGTATGTTCAGAATCGCTCTCGTCCGGAAGGATGCATTGCCGAGGGTTATGGGACAGAGGAGGTGATTGAGTTTTGTGTGGATTACATTAATGATCTAAATCCGATCAGGCCCCTATATCACGCCATGAGGGGAGGCTACGGGGAAAAGGGACACTAGGAAGGAAAGCAATTGCATGCAATGATCTTCTTACATTTAAGCAAGCACATTTCACTGTTTTGAAACAATCAACTGTGGTGGCCCCGTATGTTGTTGAGCACAAGAGTATTCTATGCCGTGAATTCGCTGGGAGGTCTGAGGATTGGATAACACTGAAACACATGGATTCTTTCGGCGCTTGGTTACAAAACTACATCCTTTTCAAAGGGTCAGACAATGAACAGTTGCAACGATTGGCACGGGGACCATCTAGTGAAATCTTGACATTCAAGGGGTACGAGATAAATGGTTACACATTCTACACCAGATCCCAGGATAACAAGTGCACCAATCAGAACAGTGGTGTCCGTATAGACGCCGAAGACAACAAAGGCAAGGTGGACACATATTATGGTTTCATAGAACAGATATGGGAGCTTAACTATGGACCTTTAAAGGTCCCTCTATTTAAGTGCCAATGGGTCAAACTGACTTCAGGCGGCGTAAAGGTCGACAAATACGGCACGACAACCGTAGACCTCATGCAAGTCGGCTATAGGCGCGAACCGTTCGTCCTTGCAAATGATGTGAGATAGGTCTTTTATGTAATGGACATGTTAAGCAAACCTAAGAAGCAGAAAGATAATAATAATAAGCCAAAGCGACACGTGGTTCTCCAAGGTAAACGAAGGATTGTCGGAGTTGAGGACGTCACAGATGAGGAAGAGTATAGTCAGTTCGACGAGCTCCCTCCTTTTGCGGTGGATGTTGACATGAGCCTCCTGAATGACACAGACGTGGAATCTCCTTACATACGTCACGATCATAACGAAGGAAGACTTGTAAAGATATAGTATGGTACTACTTAAAATGTAGTACTATCAGATAAACTTATTTATTTGAACTTGTGTGATCATTTTTAGACGTGTCTTCATCGCATTACGTGTTTATTTGAAATAAACCTAATATAGAAACAAAAAATAAAGAAAGAAACAACAAACAAATAAATAAGCAATAAACAAATAAATAAACAACAAACAAAAAAAATAAACAAATAAATAAACAACAAACAAAAAAAAAGCATTACGTGTTTATTTGAAATAAACCTCATGAAATAAAGAAACAATAAACAAATAAATAAGCAACAAACAAATATAGAAACATAAAACAAATAAAGAAACAACAAACAAATAAATAAGCAATAAACAAATAAATAAACAACAAACAAAAAAAAAACAAATAAATAAACAACAAAAAAAAAAGAAAGGCCGTGGCACGAGTGGGGGTCGAACCGCAGACCTCGTGGCCACAACCCGCACTCAAGTGCCCGCGCTAGCCAAGAGGGAGAGGAGAGTTGTTGTTATCCAGAGTAGGCAACAAACTCTTTTAAGTGTTATGCATCGGTAATATTACAAGCGGTTCGTAGTCCAAACCGCTTGTAGAGATATCTTCTACAAGCGGTTCCAATTAATAACCGCTTGTAGAGATATCTCTACAAGCGGTTATTAATTCGAAACGCTTGTAGAGATAGATCTCTACAAGCGGTTTGTACTACGAACCGCTTGTAGAGACTTATCTTTACAAGCGGTTCGTAGTCCAAACCGCTTGTAGAATATTTTACAAGCGGTTCGTATTACGAACCGCTTGTAGAGGTCACTACGAACCGCTTGTAAAAGTGACTTCCTTTATATATCGCTTGCGCTCTCTCACTTGGTCACACCTCCGAATTTTTGCTAAGTCCCGCGCGCCCTGCTCCCGCGCCGACGCCGCCACACCGCGCCGACGCCGCCGCCATCGCTGCCGACGCCGCCATCAAGGCCGACGCCCCACCCGGAGGAGCTAGGTATAGCCGTGTCTACGCCTCCTGCTTCCTCCTGTACGGTGCCCATAAGGTGCTCGGTGAAATGCCCAAAAGACATTTTCTTGATGCGATTGGTGTGGGTATGCTGGAGGTTTTCAAGTAGATGAGTTGAGTGCAATGTTAATAAATTTATGTGTGAATGTGTATGATGAACTTTCATGTGTATATGTATGATGAACTTTCATGTGGGTAAACCCATTTAGGGTGTTTCCAATGCCCGGCCTACAGGGTTAGTTATAGTATGAATGATGGATTAGTTATAGTCATGTGTGTTCTGCAATCTGTTGCTCTCTCTTTGGGCATTCACAGACTATTTCTTTCTTATAATACAATTATAAATGTTATCATCATGTATGCATTTTGTTTTCTATTTTGGTTGCATTTCAACATGATATACTGCTCTAAGTCTACCAAGGCTTCAAACATGATATTAAGCTTTTGATAGGGCTCCTTTCCGACCTGCTAGCACCACCATTAATTCGATCTGCAGATGGATTAATTCCTTTTTTCTTTCTTTTTAAATAAAAAGATCGCTCTGATTTGTACGTGCAAAATGAGAATATATACACAAGCTCTTCACTGTTGGATTTATTTTATGCAATCAAGAGCACCTTTTAGAGTAATCTTGCTGATTTGATCGGCTGATCTTGTGCCATTCTAATTTGTGTATGTAATCAAACTCGATAAATCGTTTTGGACTGCACACAACAAACACATATAATGAGACTCAGATCGACAAGATCATCGGACTAGAGAAGCTTGATTCCTCAAAATACTAGAGTACTAGTAGTAAGTAACACGAGCTAATTAAGTGCTCGATGTACATTGCATTGCATTATATATAAGCAAAATACTAGATTTATATTTTTTTGGAATTAGGATAGATGGCAGAACCAAGACGTGGTGACCCAAATTTCGACGAGGGAGAACAGTTCTTGTTAGACTCCATCTTAGGCGACGACGATGGTGCTGCAGCCGAGGAGGTGATTGGCGGTGCAGCGGCTGTGGCCGATAACACTGGTTCCGGCGAGAACGTGGACACCGTTGATACCGAGGTATAGTCAAAAGAATATAACTCCCGTGGGCATGTTAATTAATCGCAATTCATTATTAGAATACACTCTGACATGTTATATATATGTTTGTGTATTTTAAGCCTGGTACATCGAGCAACCAATCCAAGAATCGGGACCTAACAAGAAGCCGCCCACAAAGCATGTGATTACCGAACTTAAAGATGATGGGACGCCGCTGCCCTCTTTCAGCGATTCTTGCGCCGTTCAACAACGCTTGCGGTTACCATGTAAGGGATCACGTCCCAATTAGCATCAAGAAATGGGCCGAGGTTCCTCAAGCTACTAAGGACCTGCTCTGGCAAGATATTATGGAAAATTTCACATTTCCTCAAGGGTCCGAAGACAAGGCCAAGAAATATACTTTGAAGAAGATGGCACTCTCATTTCAGTCATGGAAGGTAGATCTCAACAAGAGGTACGTGCAGAAGGGAGAAGGACCTGACTTCAACCAATTTCCAAATCTGGCCGATCACTGGGAAGCATTCGAGGAGTACAAGCTGTCAGCTGAAGGCCAGGCTGCAAGTCAGAAGAATAAGGCCAATGCACAGATGAAGAGATACCACCACCATCTCGGCACCGGTGGTTACCTCAAGGCTGTACCGAAATGGGAAGAAAGAAGAAGAATTAATGGCCAAGGACGTCACACCGGCTACTTATTTGTGGGAAGAGCGCCTCCGCAATTGGTTCATGGGTCACGGGGGGAGCCTTGCAGATGATGGAAGTTTGGTGATGCCACCTAGTGTGCAAGATGTTGGCCAAAGGATTGTACAAGCCGTCGAGGAGTCTCAGTCAGGCTCCTTTGTGGTAGACAGGGAGAATGATGAGTTAACATATGCCCTCCAAAACCCTGAGCACCCGGGACGTACACGAGGTATGGGCAAGACGCCATGGAAGTACGGTTTCGTTAAGGATGCGCATTCGTACAGGAGCCGCGAGAGAAGCAAAACAAGAGAATCAAATAAAGTGCGCCAATTGGAACGGGAGCTCAGAGCAACCCAGGCTAGCATTAGCGACCTAGTTGCGCAACAAGTTGCGCACCAAGTGCATATAGCCCTCAGTGGCCTTCAGGGAGCAGGTCCGAGCAATCAGCCAGATGCCACGATCAGCCCCTCAGCGCGGCGGAGCAGCTGCGCGTCCACCGGGGCCCCTCAAGCGGACGAAGACTTACAAGCCCATTATCCCGTGGATGGCATAAGGGTTCGGCGCCAGTGTGAGCTACATGTTGATGCGCGCAACCTCTCCATCAAGGTGGCTTACGGCATGGCATATCCGGTGGAGGCGGGCCAAGCCTTCCACTGCAGACCAATACCCATGGGTTACTCGAAGGTCGCGATGGAGGAGGAGCCTGGCGGAGTTTGAAGAACTTGTACTCGATATTGCTGGAGGCGACGACGTTACCAAGCTTGGGCAGGCCCTCCACAATATCATCCTCTGGCGAAAAAGGTTAATCATATTTCCAGATGGTGTGGAGGTGTCATCTCCGGCAACAGATGTCCAGCAATCGGAGCCGGCTGGAGGAAGCTCGTCTCCTCCACAACGACAACCCACTCCTCCTCCACAACGACAACCGACTCCCCCACAACGACAACCCACGCCTCCTCCACAACGACAACCGACGCCTACTCCAACGCCGCCTCCTCCACAACGATAGACCACGCCTGCACCATCTCCTCCGAGGAAGAAGCCTAGGAGCCGTACTCCACCACCTGCTCCAATGAAGGCAAAATCAAGCCGGTCGAAAAAGACGCGATCACCTCCAAAGAGGGCATATGATAGGACCGATGAGGACAATTACGCGATCACCTCCAAAGAAGTGGCTGCACACTTCGCACCAAAGAAGCCAGACCCAAAGGTACAACTTGATCCAAAAGTTATGGAACACTTCTTGACATGCCATGCAAAGCCACTCCCTGTCGCCTAACTATGAACGTACAATAAAAAAGGCTACGGAAGAGTAAACGGAATCAAAGGCGGTCCAAGATCGTGGAGAACCTCGAGAGATTCATGAAGGAGGCAGGACTCGGTTCCGTAGTCGCTCTTGGATTAAGTGGTGATCTCCCAATGGCGAAGTTAGATGGCAATATGAGCTTGGCCGGGAGCTAATTGAACCTAATAAGATAAAGGACCTGCCAACCAAGATGCGACAATTTCATCAATGGTACATGACAGAGTCGGCTCAACAAAGAAAAATGTTCCCCCTCAGGTTCACACAAGAAGATTTCTATCGCGGGGACAACACCATATGGCTCGAATTCGAAGACTTGTACAATTTATACCAGAGCGACTCCATCAACGTGTCTCTCATGAGCTGCTGGTGCCTGTAAGTGTCGAGCTCATAACTTTACCATTTACTTTCTTGTACCATAAAATTGCAACTCTAATAACTTATCCATTTCTACGTAGAATGGAGATACAACGATGTAGAAAACAGAACATCTTCAACGTGGGCTTCATCGATCCAGAGATTGTCAATGAGGTCATCTTTGGACACAACCCAAAGGCTGTTGAGGATTACATTGTAGATGCATTCTTGGGACAGCACTACAAACCATACATACTTCTGCCCTTTGCCTTCAAGTATGTATATATATATGTGTTCTCAGTCACAAGGCATTGATAAACTTATCTTTTCCAAGGCATTCATAATACTGCTAGCTAGTTATATATATGTCGCAATATATGAATAGGTTTCACTGGATCCTTTTGGTCATCAAGCTTGATAGTAGCAAGATCATTGTTCAAGACTCAAAAAGGGGACCGGTGGAACAATATCAATACATAATTAATGTCCTAAACAGGTATATAGAACATATATATACAATAGTTTCCTTATTATATTGAAATACCTTGCTAATTCGAACTCTGATATATAATTGTTATTCATAATAACGCATCACACAAGGCATTCGCAATATTTCGCAAGAAACAACAAGGAGTTTTCGAGAATGAATTTAATGTCGAAATAAGCACTCGAGTATTAAAACAGATGGATGGAAACAACTTATGTGGCTATTATGTGTGCCACTACATGCAAAATATTAGCCACGGCGATGTACCCAGAAGCGGCGAGGTGAGTGCACATGTCAATTTCTTAACATATACTTACACATACTATAATAACATGCTCAGAGATTTATTAATTTCCCGCGTTGTCAGCCCAACATCGATGTGCAAGATGTGCTCCCGCCGCACCGAGTTGAAGCACTCAAAGAACAACTCATTGGCTTCATTGTCGACGAGGTTGTATCCCCTAATGGCGAGTTCCACACACCGGGTTGGAGAGATTGTCCTTCTATAAGGACAGGTGAACTGACATCAACGTCCACCAAAGACATAAAGAGCGATGCACGCAAGAATTAAATGAGCTCAAGATTCGCCCTTTTATTGTTTGAAACTTGTAAAAGTTGATTCTGTTTAAATCAAACTTGTGAAGTGCTCATTATTTCATGTGATCATCAAACTTGTCCATTTTTTAGTCTATTAAGTTCATACTTTTGTGTAAATGATCTGTGATTATCTGAATGAGTACGCATGACTAATATATATTTAATTGTATAACAAACCTTATATTTTTATTTATTTTTATCGTCAAAATTCATATTGCTACCCTTCTCAAAAGCATATTATCTCAAAAATAAATAATTAAACAATGTCTTTCCACAAGCGGTTATTATCTCCAACCGTTTGTGGAGAGAGCACCTTCACAAGCGGTTTTTAACACTAACCGCTTCTGGAGACAGTATCTTCACAAGCGGTTCATAATACCAACCGCTTGTGGAGATAGCTTCTTCACAAGCGGTTTATAACACGAACCGCTTGTGAAGATCCCCCACATGGCGGCCCCTCGAGCCTGCCTGGACACCTTTCGAACCGCTTGTGGTGTCTCACCACAAGCGGTTGTACGAACCGCTTGTGATGCCCTTCGGGGCATCACTCCTGGTTGCTTACAAGCGGTTCGAAAACCGCTTCTAAAAGCGGTTTCGAACCGCTTGTGATGCACTGTTCTGTAGTAGTGTATATATATTGAGCTGCTAAGCCTACTCCCTCCAGTCTGGTAATATCTGTCGTTTTGGATATCGACACGGTCTTCAAAACACAACTTTGACCGCTAATTTTTATTATAATATATTTATAAAACTCAATAAAATTATAATATTATGAAAGTACTTCTCGAGACAAGTCTACCCATATAATTTTTATGTATCCAATTTAAATATTTAAAAATATATTGTTAGTCAAAGCTTCGGAAGTTTGACCATCACTATGTCTAAAACGACATGTATTATCAACTGAAGGGAGTATTTAATCCGTACGGTTGAACCGGATCTGATTAGCCATTTCGGGCCAAGTAATTCCCATTGGCTATGCTGCTCGAGCTCGACTAGAAGTTCACGTTGGACTGGTAGGTGCAGCCGAACTGCCAGTTGGCCTGCGCCACGTCGTACGCGGTGACGACGTTGCCGTCGTCCGTCTGCACCCGGAACGACAGGGCCTGGCCGGTGAGGTACGCGTTGCTCTGCCAGTTCTCCCCCCAGTTGCGGCTCATGGCCAGCCAGTCCGTGCCGGAGCCCTTGACCCACGCGGCCGTCACCGCGCCGCTGCCGCCGACGTTGGTCACCAGGACCAGCTCGAAGTAGTCGTGGCCGTTGATGGCGAACCGGATGCCCCCGCTGCGCCGGCACGGCGTCCGGGTGTACTTGACGGGGACGATGCCCGCCTGGTAGACGGCGATGGTCTCCCAGGCGGGCTGGGACATGTCGAAGTGCTGCCTCGGCGGGTTGCACCAGCCGCCGTCGTTGCTGGGCTGGTTGTAGTTGGGCGGGCAGAAGTTGGTGGCCGTGACGGTGACGGAGGTGCCCGGCTTGCACCACTGCGTCTGGGACGCGTCGCAGGTGATGAGGTAGCACGAGCCGCACGACGCGCCGTCGCCGTAGAGCGCCGTGCTCAGCGCCGTCGTCTGCTTCCCGTACCCGGCGCTGTACATGTCGCCGTACCCGCACGACCCGCCTGCATGCAAAATTCACCACATACTTAATTACGTCCTCCAAAAATCATGATTAAGAACGGTTGCATGCACAGGATGCAGAGTGCTTTAAAAAGGAGAATGCTTAGCACGAGTTTTCATTTCTTTATGTCAAGTTTATGCTAGCCGTACTTCAGATAGGGTTTCGAATTTCGATTCCAATATTTGTTAAGGTGCATTATACTGGTGGTATATAGAATAGTATAAATTAGATATTGTCATTGATTTGTTAAGGGTATTTTTACTACTTTACTACTAAATAAAGTATAAATAAATTTTAGATAATCTAATTCATTGGATCAAAAAGAATGAACGGTTCATATTAAATTTAATGTACGGTAAAATAGCGCAAAACGGTAGCTCATACTACTACCGCTACAGTTCTGGAGGATGGTGAAATTCTCATTTCTGTGCTTCGCTGACGCCGCCGTTGCCTGCTTGAATTTTGCGCAAGTTTTGATCTCTGGAAACATAGCATACCATTTTCCCGCCAGAATGCCTCGAGCCAGTCAACTTTGTTCTCCAACACTTGCATAAACAACGTTCCAACTTCCAACTACCGACAACCCCAAAGAAATTGGGCAGTAGGAATATATAATTCACATGTAGGCTCCATGCAGAGCTTCTCTATTCACTATCCAATTAAGGATCCATCAACAGTTCAACACGAAGGCCTGCCAGAGGACAAATTAACCCGCATGCTAACATGCAATGCTCCGTGCTGAACTGAAGGAACAGACGTGGAGCATCTCCATTAGTTCCCAAAACTCATTCCTAGAATCATTTTTTAAGGAACAAATAAAAAAATTACCGCTTCAACAGTTACCCTATCGATGCACGCCCAAAAACTCTGGCCGAAGTGGCCACATATTGGACACTCGTGTGCTTTCCCAATCACTATTTTTTTGGGGGAAATGGGAACTGTTGGAGAATGGCTTTTTTTAAAAACCCCAAAACTTTAGGAAGCTCACAATCCAGGGTTACAGACAAGCACACATCAGGAAAATGAAAATGAACAAGTGAACTAAACAAAAATATCCACCCCCCACCCCCAAAAAAAAAAAAAATACTAATCAGGGGATTTGTTACCCATGGTGCCGGACGCGTCGCTCCCGCCATAGAACGTCGCGGTGGCCGCTGTCCACTCTGCCACTGAACCGCCGAGCTGGGACACGCACAAGCTCAGAAACAAGGCCAAGATCGCCTTCTCCATCCCGCGAGAACGCCGGTCGAGTGCTTGGTTAATTAAGAAGACTCGCCGACTTTGTTGCCTACCATGCATGCACCCTTAATTTCTTTCGCCGGGTATTTATAAGCATCATCCAACGGCCGGCGAGCTCACGGGAATTCTCTACCGGATGGTTGACGAGGTGATCATGCACAATGTATGCATATGCATGTGGCTTCACAGTTTCTTTGGCTTAAGCATGGATCACGCATATGCATGCAGCTAATTAAGCTGATGGCTAATATTCCCACGAGACAGCCAATGAGCCAATCAGTAGACAGCCAATGAGCCAATCAGTTCGATTGATGAATCTTTTGTGATGTGACATGGCTGATCCTCTGCGTGAGCCATGATATGCCGTTATGTATTTGTCCCGGTGGTTGTTCCTTGGAAGGGAGTTTCAATCCTAGTGTAAACGAGCAGCCAATAAACCTGTCATTTTTGTGTGCCCAATTGGTCCTCGGAGATGATCACTGGAATGCCTCTAAAACATTCTTGGAAAAGATGCATAGTTTCGAATTGGTAGAACTGTTTAGAGCTTAGAGAAGAGCTATGAACTTCGACAGTCTAGGAAGTTCATTACCTTCGGAAAAAAAAAGTGTAGCTAATTATAACGTTGTTGTTTTTTTTTGCAAATGGAACTTCCCTTTTTCATTCAATAATTTCTATCAAAAAGAAATTCCATTAATTACCCCTCAAGTGAGCAACAAATTGGAAGACGTTTACCTCAATCATTTGCTGAAGATAAGGATTCTGTTGTGACTCAGACTAGTTAATCTAGAAATCATAGAAGCACTGCTCTAATCTAGATCAGGTCATTCCCCGTGCTGTAGGTAGAGTAGACAAAACCATGCAATGATCATATCAAGCAGAGCTGGACTAAACTGATAATTTAATTAATAGTGATATGGTTTACAAATCTTCCTCTTCTTTCAAAATGATTGAGGTGATGAAGACTAACAAACTGCTCTCCCTTGCACCTTCCTGCAAGAAACACACCTACTAAGTATATACGTTCTGCAGGTCACTCTTACACAAGGATCACCAAGAAGACACGACACAATTACACTCATTGACACGCGCTTAGCAATTATAGTATCACAATTAAACAAATAAACCAACCAGTGCAACTTGAAAAGAAAAGCCTGAGGCTTTGTTTTTCCATGGTCTAGCTCTTGGGGCAAACTTGGCCTTGATCTTGCCCACCTCCTCGGTGCCGATCTGGAAGGCCTTCGCGAGCACGCCGTCTGGCACCTCCGGCGAGGCCCGAAAGCGTCATGGTGATGGACTGCGTGCCGGGGAGCTGGCTGTTGAAGGCGGAGATGACGGCGGCGGCTTTGTCGGCGTTGTTCTTCTGGAAGTGGATGAGGCGTGCGGGAAGGCGAAGACGTCGCCTTGGTAGATGGTCTTGGCGAAGAGCTTGTTACGAGGACTGTAGAGGACGAAGACGACCTCGGTGGCGCGTGGGTGGGTGTGCGGCGGGTTGAGCCCCCTGGGGGCGTAGTCGATGCGGGAGAGGGAGACGCCGAGGGTGTTGAGGCCGGCACCTTCTCGACGTTGGCGCCGGAGCCGACGGTGTTATTGGTGGCGCCGAGCTTGGCGAGGATGTTGGTGAATAGATGTGGGTGTCGTGCCGTGTCGAGTCAGTATTGTGCTCACCGTGCCTGCTCGGCTTGCCTTCGACGAGCTCAAATATGGTTCATTTACGCTTCGTGCCTACTTCGTGCCGTATCAGTCTAGGTCTAGCCTATTTGCACTATTACGATGAGAGAAATAAACCCGAAGACGCACGAAGCTGATGTAATGGACATAAATATTGGGGAATAAAAAAGTAAATTTTATTCAATCTTGAATTTATACAGAGTTACTGCTTTGTTAAAAACCTTACATGTAACTACACCTATGTATATTAATACCAGAGGTTGAGATTATTAAAGTCGACTACTGTCTTCATAATCTCCGGATCCTTAGGCTTATATTGTATCATGTCTTCTGCACTCTTCTAGTCTTTTAGGCATATAATTGTCTCAACCATCTCAAGTCTGAGAGACGACCTCCTCGGCTCAAGTACCCTCTCCACCAAACTAAAGTGGCTTTCGACAAGAAGGTGGAGACCAAAATCATAAGTACATCCCGTGCAAAATGGGATAGCACGGGATAAATACATT
Source organism: Rhipidocladum racemiflorum (assembly GCA_036346355.1). Classification (NCBI taxonomy): domain Eukaryota; kingdom Viridiplantae; phylum Streptophyta; class Magnoliopsida; order Poales; family Poaceae; genus Rhipidocladum; species Rhipidocladum racemiflorum. The sequence goes on along the minus strand of CM070569.1, from coordinate 38,431,798 downwards.
GGTTATTCTTGACCACAAGAGTAAGTTAAGTTGATTTTCCTCATTCATGTCAAGGTCGATTTTCACGAAAGGCGTGTCAAGATAGTAATTAAGCTCTACTCATGGATTCCATGATGACCTTCTCGGCTATTGAGTAGACAAGCCAGATGACTTGCCTTTCAACTTCTTCCATATGCTTGAACGGTCGAACTGCTTCGTGTTTGTTGCGTTCTTGAGGTAAATCTTCTTACTTCACTTCTGGTGCCAAACTTGTTATAATATTTATCAAAAACTCTGAAAAACTTGTTATAAACATGAGTATAGGCCTCGGAGAAATCAATATCAAATACCTCACCTATTCCGTGGAAGGCGCCTTACAAGTAAGATAATTTTCTCCGGTGATCCAAAATAGTAGCAACGCATTAAAGATGTAGAATAGCTTGAAAATATTTAAAAAAAATTGATCCAATGGTTCTATAATGGGATGTAAAATATAATTATCTCTATTTTCTTTAAAAGCATTAGCAATAGTTTAAAGCTACTCGATGACTAAGGAAAAAGTTAGGTAATACACACCGGATAAATCTTTAGTTGCATTGTAAAAAGTTTCTAAAATTATGAAAATGACCGGCAATTTGCCAATCCACTTTAGTAACTAACTTCTCACTATTATTACAATTGATAAAGACAGTGATAATATGCTCGTAGCCCTTGCACCGCTCCAGTATAATATACATCGAGTTTCATCTAACCTTCGTATCAAGATTGAATCTTCTTGGATCCTTATTGTTGGTCATGCAGTACTCTAAGAACAAAATCTAAAAATCACGCGCACGAGAGATGAAATCATACATAAGACAACAGAATATGAAAATCACACCTTTTTCCTCTCTCTCCCTCCCTCCTGGCCTCTCTCTTTTCCTTTGCTTTTCCCGCACCCGGCTCGGTCTTCCACTTGCCTCGGTACTCCTTCCTCTCCTGGTCTCCAACTCTCCCTCGACTCCAGCGCCCGCCCCTACTCCCCTCGACTCCCACGCCCGGGCATGATGCACCCGGCCCTCCCCCTCTCCCTTCTCCCCCAGCTCTAGGCTTCGGCCTCTTCCCCATGCCCCTCCCTCTCCCTTCTCCCCCGACTCAGGGCTCCGGCCTCCCCACGCCCCTCCCTCTCCCTTCTCCCCCCGCCTTCGGCCTCCTCGTGCCCCTCCCTCTCCTTTCTACCCTCCGATTCTGGCCTCCCCGCGACCCCGCCGCCCTCCCTCCTCCCCTCAGGCCTCTCGGCTCTCCTCCAGCGGCGAGCGAGGCGGCCGCGGCGGGGGAGGCGAAGCCACCCGGCGAGGTGGCATAGGTGCTGGAGCGAAGCGGCACGGCAAGGCTGGGTAGCCGCGGCGCGGCCGAGGTGCAGGCTGAGGAGCGGCTCCCTCCCCCGCGCGCGGCGGGGCAGGGGCTCGGGCGGTAGCAGTAGCGTGCAATGACAACAGGCAAGGCAGCATCAGCGCAGGTACGCTCTACTAGTCTCCCCCCAACCCCGCTCCCCCACTGTCGTGGGCTGTGGTAAGGCATGGCGCACTGCCGCAGTGTGCCCTGCCACGACCCACGGCCATCCTTCGTGCTGCCGTGCCCTGCCATGCCAGGCCGGCATGGGTACAGCCCAAATTGCCGTGACGTGCTGTGCTGCCCACTGTGCCCGATTTCTTGGCCCGGCATACCCTGATGCACAGTGACAGACCAGCACGGCATGACCCAACCCGTGCCATGTCGGGTTTTGGATTGGGTTGGGCCGCCGTGCCTCGGGTGTAACATCCCAAAATTTACTGAACAGTAAATTTAAAATATTAAAATATGAATTTGATTTATTATTGTTTTTCCCGAACTTTAGAAGCTTTTAATAGATATCTTTCTTAAAGGATATTTAAAATATAGATTTTAGGGAAAGGAGATAATGGTAAGAAGATAAAATTCCCTAACATAAATCTTGAGAATACTAGATTGATCATGAGAACTTCTTGACTAGTGAGAAAAATTAATGTGGACACTTTTGAATCATGAAACGATTGACTATGAATAGTGTATTAATAAATAAAGCGAACCATTATTGTTGCTGATCAGAAACAATCATTACATACGATTGAACTGCAACACAAATTTTATTGATACATTATAGTTCACATTTACTACAAATAGGAAATACAATAATCCTTATAATGACATATAATAATTATTTGGATTACAATTCATACAACTACTCGATTACATATCCAATCATAATTACATAATTAGTTACATCCCAAAAGTAGATTATAAGACTATAAGCTACAACTCCTGTGCTAACTTGATCTGCATATTCAACTGCATCTATATAAGTATAAGAATAAAGTAAATGCATTAAATTAGATTCAATAAATAAAAAGGGAAAGAATTGCAGTCAGCCAAGTTTGATCGCTCAATGAGATACCCTAAATTGTCCGGGGGGCAATTTGGCTCCTCTCGCGATTAGAATTGCATCACTCGGCAATAACAAACCTATTTAAGCCATAGACGCGAATATTTAGAAAATATCGCGAGATAAAAAATATTTTACTGCAGTAAAATAGTGAAACAGTAAAGGCATTAGTAGAGGGATTGGCAGTAGACAAGCGACAGCTTTAAAGCTATCCATTTGATGAACATACAAACCGACAAGGAAATATGGTTTAATAGCAAAGTTTAGTATATAGTATCATCACAATCCCCACAGCCAACTTAGAAATTTAGGAGAAGATCCAATCCTCAGTGAACATCATAGTTAGATATTCAATAAGGGTAGTAACAAACATAAGCATATAAATCGCAGGCACGACTAGTACTTACCAATTCAATTTTCAGACATGTGCATTCTGAATCGTATAATCATTAGAACTTTGATTCTCATTGTCTGGTGTGGAAGCTTATGAATCACAGTAGAGCAAAGAATAGATTACTTTGGTTAGACATGAGGATAAGCACTCCAATAATCAGAAAAAAAAAACATTATTAACCCGTATCTTTGAAAAGCCACCAGATCATGCAGAACCAAGTAACAATAGTCGTTACTAGATAATGAAGACTACTCAAAATAATCAATCACTCTAGAAACAAGTATAAGGAATAGTTCTGAATCAGGTCAAAACTAACCCTATTGTGAAATAGCAAGGTGCATGCATCACCTTTAGTTGCATTCGGCAAAGGCAGATGGAGTAGAAAATGATTGATAATAGGCAAGCCCCAAAGTAAATCATAGCATAAAGCATAAATCTCAACCTAATCCATGAATCACACAGTGCCATCACTGGATCGTCATCAACTAACGAAACCAATCCAAATCAAAAGTTGCAACTAAAGCAAAACTAATTTCGTTCCATGGTAGTATAAGGGGAAAAGAGGAAGATAGGGAGTTTCGGAGGCGAACCGGCCGGCCTGAGACGTCGGGGCGGCCTGAGGAAGTTCACGCGACGGTGACCCAGGGTGGAAGGAGTCGGACCACGCCTAAGCGCACACGGCGGCGAACCGAAGCACCGGCGGCTAGGGCAGAAACAAGCTCGGAGTGTGCGAGGAGAAAACCAACCGGAGCCAAATCGGCCAGGGGAGAGGCCGATGAGATGGCAGGGCCGGGATTGGTGGTGGAGGTGCCGGTTTAGGGCAGTAGATTTGGGGGAGAACAGGGAGATCGATGAGACCCAGGGGAACGGTAAAGAGCCGATTTGGGGGAAGAGTCAGGAAGATGGAGAAAATGGCAATCGACTGGGATAAGGAAAAAGGAAGAATAAAAAGAGAGAGAAAGGAAGAAAGAAACAAGGAAAAAGAAAAAGGGTAGGAAAGGAGAAAATAAAAAGGATAATAGAAAAATAATAACATATGCTTCTAGGGAATTGAGTATTCTAGATATGCAAGAATTTTATCTGATTATTTAAAGTTAGACTAAGTTAAGCAAATAATCCTACTCTCATAATCTATACGCTTAGAATATAATTATAATACATATGTGGGTAAACATACTTATTCAACTTGCGTTATATACAATCCATAAAACACAATCATTCGATGCTACGATGATGATTAGGTTTAACACTAGCCTATTTTATTCTCTTATAAAGAAATATTTATGTCATAATATGCTTTGCATCTGAGTCCTATCAAAAGCATGATCCTACACCTTATAAAACCTGAAAATCCATAAAGCCAGCAGATGAGCTTACTCCGTAGCCAATAGCATAAGTTAAACTTTACATCCATAAGGGATTGATTGTAAGTGCATGATAATCACTTAAGTTAACTATGCAATTTGCATTTACTCTCACCCCTACTGATTTATGTACCAATTAGTATTAGTACAAGTGACTTCACACCCTGAAAATAAATTTTAGTTTGTTTAATCTCACAATCTTACCTTCTTGAATTCGTAAAATAAAATGAAATAATTCATAATAAATAGATGTTGCGTGTTGTCCAACCCATATAATTAATAACAATAAAGGCCGCAACGTAAGATATTGTACACGCGCACACGAAATCACGAACCCACACTCATGCTTGTTTTATGTAATGATTTACATTTGATTTTTCCATATGATTTCCTTTTGCCCTTATTAAAAATGTTATTTGCTATTTGCTACCTTTTTCGCTATACGACGTGTAGAATCTGACGTCTCGAATCTCGTCGTCAACAACTTCAAGATTTCGTCTTCGACTCGTCGCTAAAGACGACAAATAGCAAGGCAAGCACCCCTTGATCATTTTGATCCCAGTTTTATAACCACTTAAAAATGTGAACAATAACCTGCCTGCATGCTTTATACTCTAGCAAATCTTTATTTTGTGTTTACTGGTAGTTATAACCCATGTTGATGGATTCCCTTAATCATGTTGGAATATGATCCATGACAACCATAGGAATGGTTAAATCCATAAGGTTGGGTATAATCGCTTATTAATTTGCATATGCTTAGTGATGCTTAGAAGATGTTAGCGACATATCCCTCACACCCACCATTCTTTATGAAATCTTTTAATGATTTATTTAAGCAGTAAAGGATACTTGTAGTTTGATAAAAATGAAAATAAAACTATTGTTTTGATGTGGGTGATTATTGGCAATAGCCGGATGTACATGTTTTAACGTGTACGTAGATAGGGTGGAGTATCGCCCATATCACATTAAGGATCGAACGTAGTGTTGCATGATCCAAGTATAACCGTACATCCACAAGTACTGGACTGGGAGAGTCTTAACCTATTAAAATTATTTGGAACTAGCTTTGCACACTGGTAGGCCGAAGTACGGTGTACGCCTGGTTATGAATTGGGGCATAATATTCTTAATGTTAATATTATTCTAACCGAGCTACGGCTCCGTTATTCTTTGAGCCATGGCTCCTAATGATCATCATTACTTTATTATATACTTCTGCTTCCAATCATAGTCAGGGTTAAACACCGGGCTGGTGCAAAGTTAGGTTCAAGTAATCGAACGGTTTCGTTATGAACTCTCTGGCGGCACACTAAAGGAAGTGTGTCAAATGCGCTTGCCACAAAGGGAGGACATATCTTGTGGGTAAAGCTGTACAACTCTGCAGAGATTAAACTAATCGATTAGCCGTATCCACGGTCATGGATGACTTGGTGAACTGACACTAGTTAGTTGTTTCTATTTCCTGAAAAGTTGATTAAAATGATTTGGAAAATGATTCACACTTGTTGAAATGTCACATATCATTATATTGGTTCGTATAAGACCATGGAGGGTCTTTTCCATTATTTTACTCACAAAAGGCTGTGAGTAACTTATTATTATTCATTGTCTTACTTATTACTTTAATTACTTATCAAACTGTTTTAAATTCAATTTATGCTTTCCATTACTATTCAGTATTATTCTATTCAAACTTTCGCTTTATGCAAAACAACCGTAGAGACCCACTTTCTATTCAACTTGCATATATTTCAGGTTTTGCAAACACTACAAGTCTTGCTGAGTATGCAATGTACTCACCCTTGCTATTATTGTTGTTTTTAGGCAAGAAACCTCGACAATCACTCTGATGCAGAAAAACGGGATTATTAACGACGGTTCTTTCTAAGGCTTTACCTTGTCAGTTGCATGCGGGTTATATGGCAAACTACAAGACAGTTGTTTCTTTTGCTATATTTATGTTGACCTTCTCGGTCATATTGTATCAATACTTTCGCTGAAATAAAATATGAAACTTTTGCATGGTTGTGATTTCAAATTGTGTTTGTGCGTGCTAGCTACTGATCATAGGACTAGCACAGTATGCGCATTAGAACCTTTCTTTTATGTTACACTGTAGCATAAAAGGGAGGGTCTCACATCGGGCCGGCCCACATAGGCACGGCCCAAGTGCCTACCTCTATTGGTGAAGAAGTCATCTGCCATCGCGTTTGCCTTGCAAGGGAACCCGTTCACCTTCACCTCTGCATGTGCGTCGCATTCAAATGCTAAACGGGTAAGGTATCTTTGCACGGCATGAAGATGTTGGAATAGCTCTGGATCTTTTTGTTTGCCGCAATACCTCTCATAACTTTTCTTCCTTTATTCTTTGATTTATATAGTCAAGCTAGATTACAAACTAACTCAACAAACCAACCAACTAAATCTTATCTTCCTTAACTAACTTTTATCTTATAGCTTAACTAATTAGTCAAGATTATGTTTAACAATTTCCTCTTTAATCTTGACATATCGACTCTTACTTATTGAGGCAATCAATCTCAACTATGATTTGCCCAGCATATACTTGACATATGATGGAGAGCAGATTTCCTTAACATCTCAGACTCATCTTCGATGGGCTTAACTTATGATGGTGAAGGTTTCCCATTGCGTGAGTGTGAGCAACAAATGTTAACTCTCGTGCCCAACAGATGCCAGTGACGACCGACGTCACCCGATCGATGAAATCTTCGAAGGTCTCCCCTTCCTCCATCTTAAGCTCCTCGAAGTTCCTCTTGAGAGTTCACCACCTGCGAGACGGACGGATCACCTAATAGCAAGCGTCGCTTGCTGGACGGAGACAAACTCCTTCCTTTCCTTGGCATCCTTTCTGACACACGGAAACACACGGCTTCTCTGATCTATCTGTCATGCTAAGTTATGCCCACTTTTGAAAAATCCCCTAAGAAAACTGAAATTATGTTAATGTCCTCTTATCTTTTTTTGCAAAAAAAATAATCTCAAACCAAATTTCGTATGATACGACGCTACTCTGTCCAGTCAATCATCATGGGTCCTCCCTTCGCACTCGCTTACTCTCCACAGCTTGTAGTCGAGGTGTCAGGCCGTCACGAACACTCTCCTCCCGCCGACCCTTCAGTGGAAGCACACTACCCTGCTCCTCTCACTCTGGATTGTTTTTTAGGTACAAGGCGATGCATACAATTCACACATACCACACTGACATAGTACACACCACACTGACACAGCACACTTACACGCACGCATGCATGTACCCGAGTGAGCGCTTGCATTTGACTGGAGTGAAATGCGGGTGGGCTAGTTGTTTGATGGCACATTCAGCCAACCGAGCTACGCTCAATTCTCTACTCTGGATTGTTTGGAAACAGCGTAACAGGAAGGCCTTCGACAACGATGACATGATTACTAAAACCATGATCAAGCTCTTTCGTGAGCATTTGAAGCTTGTTGGAATTAATTCCTGGAAGGAGATAAAAGCCTTGTTGAGTTGGGTGTGGAGCTTGTCTCATATTGCTTAGTTAGGTGGTGAAAAACAACTTATAAGGGGAGCTTTTATATGAACTCTAGTATGAGTTAGTGCCAAGATCAGAGGTACACACTGTTGGCTATGTTAGGTTATTACATGTGCGTGTATCGTCTATTTATTGCGTGCCTTGTGACCGTGATATGAGAAGTGTACTTAACATTTTGCCATGTGTACCGACTATGTCACATCACCTTACACCTTGATTGCTGACGTGACACCGCGGTTTTAGCAAGACGCACGGAACGTGCGGTTAGTCCATTCGCCCACGATGCGAGATTTCGGGGAGCAGTTCCTAGGATCGTGGCAGTTCGATTTTTATGACGATAAGGTCTCACGAGGTGGTTTTAGCTTGACATGTATTTATAAGGGAGACCTCCCTGTTCGTGAAAGCACGCGACGAAAAATCGATCTCGTCTTCCTCTAGCATTCTCTACTTCCTCTGGTACTTGCTGCCATCCGAGCCATTCCGTCCCTTCACCCATCGTGCAACGGGTGCAAGGGAGAGCAGTGTCTCCGATCTGACGTCGGCCTTTGATGACCTGCACGGGAGACCAACGATTAGAAACCTAGTAAGCGCCATACCACGTGATTGCTTATCTTCACCTTCGATTGTCGCACCGCTCCTACACCGTTTTTTGTTTTTCACCAAGCACGTTGTAAGTGTCTCAGATCGACTTGTTGTTGGTCCAAGCGAGCTTTCTCTTTGTGATCAAACATGTTGAGAATGCATGTTGCTATAATTATCTAGCATGTGTAGGACTGTCTTCTTTACTAATATATTACATATCCATCGAATACTTCATGGCTACTACTAATCCTGTCATAGACATAATATTTAATTTTATGTTTTTATTGTGTAACTATGGAATTAAATTAACGTTAGATTAGACGATGTTAATTTTCCTACAAAGGTACGAATGTTCAGGGTGCCAGCCTTTTGTAACATTTTTGAAAGTTTTGACTTAATGCGAAGTCGGTCTGGAGGGGAACCCTTCGTTGCCTCCTGAAAGAAGAAGAAAAAATGCCTGGCGCCATAATTGGACCGAAAAATCATCGTAATTCGTAAGTGCTTATATAAGGACGTACGATTTTCCTCGTAAAATTGCTGAGCATTTGTGAAGCACTCCCCAAATGAATGAGCGATGCGTATGCAATGGCATTCAGTCTCATTATAGCCCAAGCCCGGCCAGGAAGATGTGCCATCAGCTTTTATCCAGCAGCCCATCTACAAAAACCATCACAAAATAACTGGCCCTTGCGCGGCCAGATACTACATTATACGTGTTACATATGAAATATATATAGACTTGTACGTGCTATACGACCTGTACTGCTTATAATGAAAATTTAGTTGTATTCCTTATAAATTGTAACAGCTCTAATATACACACATATATAAATTGCAACATTATAATCTGTACCTACCAAAATCAACCGTGTAGGTCGTTCTTTCTTTCCCCTCTGATTAACCAGTGAATTTCTAGCCTTGGAGGGCAAGTATGGAGTCTTTCTTTACCTTTGTTTTAATAATATAACTAGTATATTTATCCGCGCAACTGTGCAGCTAGATATTATGATGCATTTGCCTTTGATATACAACTCTATTTTCTGTAATTGAAATAGAATTGTATTTGTTATATAACTATATATAGTATCTATATATGATTAATCTGCACTGTTATAATCTAACGCAACCAAAATTAGTGGTTCATATCCTCCTTCTTTTTGTTTCGATTAATGTGATCATTTCTAGGATTTTTTAAGGATTACCGTGGGATTTCCCCCCTTAAAACAAAGAAACTGCCTTCAATATGACATGTTATTTTTATTTATATAGATAGATTTCAACTAGCACATTCCTTGGTCTTAAATTTTTAAAAACAAGCATATTCATTTGATTCAAATATAAATTTACTACTATAATGAAATACTAAGGGATTGTCCTGACAAGTACTCGAGTATAAAATTGCACTGCTCTAGCGAAATTTAATAATTGCGCTGACCAGAACAACGAGTACGAGCCATTGACTGAGCTTCTGCCTCCCAACTGATCTAATAAATACTAGTATTAGTATATGAGTTTACGACGTGCTCTCTTGCCTCTTTTGCATCCAGCCTGCATATATTGGGCATGGCACATGCACGCTGGAAACCAGGGGCGGATCCAGACCCCGGGCAGAGTAGGCTGTAACCCGGGGTCTGCTACCGAAAGCCTACTAAAATTCTATAAAAAATTATTAAAAAATCATTGAAAACAAATATTTAATCTAAGATCAGTTGGCCTAGCTCGGGACTTGAGCCTGGGCTAGCTCCGGCCCTGCTGGAAACTATTGACAAGCAGCAAGCGCTGATGTACTACATATATTATTACTACTATTTAGAGTTGTTTTTAAAGGTATCCTATTTCTTTTGAAGTGTTTCATAAGTACTGACAACGATCACAAGTCATTCATCGCAACTTCTGACGATCTCTAATGCAGTTTTTGCGAGGTTCATTTAGCTCCGGATCTGTAGAACACTGCATATATGTGCTCTAGTACTTTATCAAATTTCAGCTCATATGAATTGTGATGCCTAGGGCTGACGATTTCAAATATTTCACTGTTCTAACCAACCAACCAACACCCCCCCCTTCAAATTTTTTTTTTTTACCAAATATGGCCCCTAATGCAATGAACGATAAGCGCTGCATTTGCCACGATGCGACACGTGGCAATGCAACGCCCCCGCTCAGCGAAACTAAAAAAAAGGTAGTGCAGCGCTCCCACTTAGCAGCACTCCAACTGCACTGTAGCAACACATTTCTACAGTACTGTTGCAGGGTACTGTAGCACCGGACGGTAATTTCTTGCGCTGATTGGAGGTTAGTTTTGAAAAAATACATTATAATTTTATTATGTTTTGTAAATACATTACAATAGAAAAAATTACACGACGACTAGTTCCGGAAAAAATAATTTTTTGAGACTACAACAGTGAAGAGTTATGCCCTATATAGGAAGGCATAAAATGATCTCATAAAATATGAACCAGAAAACAGCTTTGACCTTTAATTTCTATTACAATATATTTATAAAATCTAATAATATTCTAATATTATGAAAGTACTTTTTAAGACAAATTAAGCTATATATATGATTTTTTTATTTTTGATGCAATAAGTAGAAACTAGGAAGAATTGTACAAAGCAAGAAGCGAACGGCTAAACCTAAAACATGATATCATATCAAGTAGCCACTGCCTCCACTTTCTTGGTGATAAAAATAAAAAATACATTATTATAGAAGTTAATGTATTGAAAAGTACTTTTATAATATTATAACTACATTATAATAGAAATTAATGGTCAAAGTTGGTTTCTAGTTCATATTTTATAAGGTCATTTCATACCTTTCTATATAAGATACAACTCTTCACTGTTGTAATTCTAAAAAATTATTTTTTTCAGAATTAACCACCGTGCGATTTTTTCTATTATAATGTATTTATAAAACCTACTAAAATATAATTTTTTTTGAACTAACCTACACTCAGTGCAAAACAAATTGCCGTACAGTGCTACAGTACCATGGATCGGTACTGTGGCAATGTAGCGCTATAGTATAACTGCACATGGAGTGCGGCTATGTGGGAGCGCTACACTACTTTTTTTAGTTTCGTTGAGGGGGAGCGATGTATTGAGAGTCATATTTGCTAAAAAATAATAGGCGGGGTTAGTTCTAAATTATTGTTTTTTTGAGGGGGGCTAGAGCAGCGAAAAAGCCGACAATTTCTTAGACAATTGGATTCACCACACGCTGTTTTTTTTATTTCTCTAAACACCACACGCCACTTCAAGTGCGTGTATACCACAAGTTCTTTTTTTTGTTGGCACCGCTTAGTTTTCTGAAAACAGTGGATTGGATCTATTCCATCGAGGAACAATCTGGATTAGCCATATTGTTTGGAAAGGGGAAAAAAAAAACAAGCAGATTAATTAAAGAACTCATAGCTACTCTGGATACGTTTGATTAGAAAACGAAGACTAGGTTACCCAACCTAACATGTCTACTTGCAGAGCTGACCGATCCTAATTTTTTGTAGTATGACTAACCATTGCTGTCCAGTACGACCACGTCGTTACAGCCGTTCACGGCGTTGGAAAGGGCCATGCCAATGCACACTCTAGTACTATTGAAAAAAAAAAATAGTTCATATCGATCGTTGTGTAGAACACAAGGATTACAGATCATTCGTATGAACAAGTCCTAGCCAATGGTATATATATTGGCACTTGATAATTAACGCGCTGCTCAACGGCAGTCGGATACAGGATCAGTGCATCAATCAGGCAACATCGGGAGAACACATTGAGGATTTCGTCCATCTTTGGGAACGTACGACTCCAACCGGTTAATCCGGACCGTGATTCGCCAGATGACATAACTTGGAACTTTGGAAGCTCATACCGCATGGCGAGTACACGTCAAGCTCGGCCTATACACCTAGGGCTCCACAGAGACGAAGCTTGATCGCTAGCTTCGTCAGGGAAGCCTAAACACCTCCCAAATGCTTGCGGTACAGAATAGACTTTGGACTTCTGACGGACTTTCCGCGAGAGCTAGCTCTGGCCAATCAAGCACCTCTGCCTCCTGTGACCAGGATCGATCCACCCTACCGCTTGGAGAGAGGAAATCGAGTAGAGCCTAGTACTGATTTTCTCCGAAAAACATTGAAATCGTACGGTTTTGAAATCCAAATTTTTTAAAAAAAAATTAAAAAATATATAAAAAAGAGAATATTTTTAAATTTAACCGGTTTATCAACCGATTTTAGATGTTGTATCCCACCGATACGCCCGAAAATCATGATATTTGCGCGATAATCGCCGATATTTGAAACCCTGTCTGTGACGCTCCGCTCCGGAAACAAGAGAAATTTTACGATTTCTCAGTATACAGTGTGTAGTAGAAATAAAAAAAAATACACATCCATTTGTTAAAGATATTTCTACTACTATACTTCCAGAGAAAGTATAAATAAATAACAGCCAATAAATTCGATTGGATCGAAGAATAAGCGGTCTATATTAAATTTAGAGCTCTTTTACGTTGCACTGAATTTAATATGAACCGTTCATTTTTTCGATCCAATAGATCAGATTAGCTATAATTTATTTATACTTTCTCTGGTAATAAAGTAGTAAAAATATCCTTAACAAATTGCAACCTAGCACAGCATGGGACGGGTCAAAACATCGCACAACGGTGGGCATGTCATGGCTGAGACTACAAACATAGACGCTGCAAACGATCATCCTCCTTCCTTGATTCATGGGAAATTAAGCTCTTTGGTGCGCAAAATCAAGGAGGGCCAAAGGATTAGCAGAAGGTAACGGAAGATGTCCTTCACCCCTTTCCAATGCCTTTTGGTGGGTTCTGCACTGTACCGCGCTAGCAAATTCACGGCGAACGCAATGTCCGGCCTAGTGCTATTCGCAAGGTACATGAGCGCTCCAATTGCACTCAAGTATGGGAATTCCGCTCCCAGGACTTCCTCCCCCTCTTCTTTAGGCCTGTACGGGTCTAGGTCTGCTTGGAGTGACCTTCCGACCATTGGGGTCTTTGCGAGGGTATGCCTTTTCAAAGCCAAATCTCTCAACACTTTTCTCGTGTAGGATGCTTGGTGTACCAAGATTCCGCCTTGGACATGTTCAAGCTGCAAGCCTAAACGAACTTGGTTTTACCCAAGTCTTTCATTTCAAACTTCGATTTCAAGTATGTGCATGCTTCTTCAATTTCCTCATCAGTCCCAATGATGTTCAAGTCATCTACATGAGCGGAGATTATACAAAATCCATTCGTGGATCGTTGTATAAATACACATGGACAATCTTCGCTGTTCGTGTAGCCTTTCTTGCAGAAAGTCACTCAAACGATTGTACCACATTCTTCTGATCGTTTTAGCCCATACAGTGATTTCTCCAATTTCACATCATATATGTTTCTGTTTGCTCTGTCTTGGTTCGGGATAGGGATACCTTCGGTACTTTCATGTATATCTCGAATCCAAGTTTCCATACAAATATCTTTGTGACAACATCCATTAGCTTCATTCTCAACTTCAAGTTGACTGCCATTGAGATCAAGTATCTAAAGGTAATTCCACCCATGACCGAGAATAGGTTTCTTCATAATCAACCCCAGGACGTTGAGTGAAACTTGAGCGACAAGCCTTGCCTTGTACCTTACAACTTCATTGTTTCGTTTCTCTTGCGAACAAAAACCCATTTGTGACCTACGGGGTTTATATGGGGAGGCGTGCGGCAGACCCAAACACCTCTCTTTTGTTGAGAGACTAACTCATGATGATTGCCTTCTTCCAATCTTCCCAATCAGGCCTTTTCTTGCACTCTGCGAAGATCACGGGCTCGGGATCATGATTAATGATCGTGGCAATCTTCTTTACAAAGTATGCATCGACATTGGCTGTTGCTCTATTCATTGATTCTCCCGTTATTACAAAGTTTATGGCCATTTCATCATGGGGTGCTTAGTGCACTTCTACTTGCTCTTCATTGCTATTTCCCATTCCGAGAAGCAAGTTCCTTTAGTTTTTCTCCGCCAATGTGTGCGCACACATTATTTTCGCGCTTCTTCAATGGAAGGTTCAGATCTGGAATTGCCTTTTCCACGCTTCTTTCGGTGCCGAGGTCTCAAGCTGGCTCCCCTTCTTGCTTTGGGGCACTTTTGTGATTGGTGTGGTAAGTCCTCTCTTGATTTTCCCAGACGTCTCGGGTACTTTGGGTTTGAGAAGCCGAGATCTCCTGTTCTTTTCTTTGAGGCCTCACGAGCAGGATGAGGATACCTTTCGCTTTCTTTGGTATTTCCACCCTCTCGGTGCATTTCTTCTTGGTACATGCGACTTAACCACGCTCTTGAGATCACAAAAATGATCAGGCAATTCATTTGCTAAATTCTGCCAAATCAATTATCTTCGGACTTCTTGATTTGCTTCATTAGTGCGAGGGTCATGCGGGGATCCCGATGTGGAATGCCATACTATTTCGGCATTTTTCATCCAATGGTTGATTTTCTCCCTAATGGCGGAAATGGTCCTCGTCAAAAGATCTGCGAATCGGTGTGTGCAAGTCTCGATCATGGGTTCCAAATACCTGATTATGGATGCACTCTCATAACCAACGTATATCCCGGACTTGCGGAAGAGGGCCCATTGCAGATCATTTGTGGGGGTGGTATAGGTACATATACCATACAACCAAATTTTCTAAGATGGGAAATCTTTGGGATGACCCCTTGCACTAATTGCATTGGTGAATGGATGTTGTAGGCGATGGTCTATAATTGATGAAGTCTTCATTTGCGCTGCAGAATGCGTGTCCCCAACAAGTGTTGGGCAAGTTACAACTCTGCAAGATGCGTGCAAGCAATGAACTTAATCCTCTTTATTAGTGCTTCAGCTAGCCCATTTTGGCGTATGGACGTGTACGATGCAGTGCTCAATAGTTATTCCATTCTTTATTACAATAATCATCAAATGCCTTGGAAGTAAATTATGCGGCATTGTCCAATCGAATGGACTTCACCGATGATCGAGGAAAAGCATTCTTAATTCGATGATCTGCGAGATCAACTTTGCGAATGCATGATTCCTTGTTGACGGCAAACATGTATCACGACCATTTCGAGGAAGCATCAATGAGCACCATAAAGTATCGAAAGCTTGGCCACGACAAGGGCTGAATCGGACATAAATATCCCCTGAATGCGTTCGGGAATGCGGGGACTTCATGTTGCACTTTCATACCAGAGGGTCTAGTTATTAATTTCGGTGGCACATGCATGGCACACAAAATCTTAGTGATTCGGGAAATTCTTAACATTAATGCCATGACCTTGTGAGTTGTTAACTATATTTCTCATCAATCTAAGACCGAGGATGACCTAATCTACAATGCCATAAAACAAATAATTGAGCTTCTAAAAGGCGGGTCTTCAAAGAAGTATGTATACGTGTGCATTGATTTTAAATTGTAGTACAACCCATTCATATGAGGACATTTTTCTAGTACCATCTTTCCATATTCCGCGTGCTTCACAATGCACAAGTGTTCTTTGCCATTTTCTTCATTGGTTTCTCGTGAAACCCATTGGCGCGGATATCTTTGAAACTTAAGAGAGTGCGAAGTTGATTCGAGGTACAAGAGGCTTCTTCAATTACCAAAGTTGTACCCATTGGCAATATAATTGTGGCTCTTCCGCCTATTATATGCGTATCGCTTCTGCGATAGTTGTAATCCTTCCAGCGTTCTTCGCTGATCGTCTGGAAGTATTTACGACTCTCTTAAGATGGTATTTGTTGTGCCACTATCAACAATGCATATTTCCTCCATTGGCGCTGCGATTTCTAGATGAAAAGAAAAATAATTCTAATCATCTGGTGTTGAGTAATTCAAAAATTGCTTGTAAATAAAGAATCTTGGAATAAAGAATAAATTGTAATTCTATTCATGAGAAAAAGTATGCTCTTGAGCTTACTATTCATTATCTGATGTCTATGTGAGATAATTCGACAATTCATGTCAGTTCTTCAAAAACTCACGTTAGATAATGCCACACCTTTGCACATTCATAAAGGTTCTTCCATTAGATTACTCGTGTAATCTAATAGGAAATGAGCTAGATTCAATAAAATGCATAATTGAATTCTCATGAGTTTCCGACAAACTAAAGAAGCAATAATATCAAGATTCATATATTCAAAGATGAATGCAAAATTCATAAGTACAAGATTCAAATACGGAATTCATAAATGCAAAATTCATAAGTGCGAGATTCATAAATGCGGGATTCATAAATCTGATATTCATAATGCAAAATTCATATATACACAGATTCATAAATATTCAGAAATACAACTACGTGCATGTAGGTGATGAACGGCATGCAAGCGATCGATCCATATGCCGCGATCGGCCAGCGATCGATTTTAGCACTTCATGCGCGTGGTGCATATCAGTTCCATGGCGTCGGCCTTCTGGTAGCGACGGTGGCGCTTCGGTCGCGGCGTGCTTGAATTTCATAATAAATTATATTAAAGCAATAAATACAATGCATGGAACAGAACAATAATTGCACAATTCATAAATTCAGAATAAACAATAATTGCACAATTCATAAATTCATAAATGCGGAAATAAATTCTTAGAAATTTCTGAATTTTTCTTAGTATTTGGCAATTTTCTGTTAATTATACAGCAATTTTCCATCATCACTTGATAACAGAAAATAAATTGCAACATGAATTAAACATGGCATAAGTCTAATTACAATTTATATAATTCTTGTTGGCTGGGAACGAAAACAGGTAATGAATATCTCTATCAATTTGACTCTTGGCCAGGTCAGCACTCCTAGGGCTCACATGAGGAGGAGCACTTCCCGTTTCGGTGCCAATTAAAGAACCAAGCCTCATGTGTGTTTTCCTAGACACCAATTGTCTCATATCTGTTTATTCATTACCAAAATCAAATCCCAACCACTCATGTTCTCATTTTTATGCCATATGAAATATGCGGAATTTTCCTAGCACTTTTCATAATATCTCATAATATCCAAGCAATTTTGAATTCTTGTACAATGAAAAATTTAATTTCAGCAAATATCAACATGACATAATTCATAAATTCAAAATAAACAATAATTGCATAATTCATAAAATACAGGAAAATAAATTCCATAATCCATAAATGCGGGAAAATAATTTCTCAGGAATTTCCGGTATTCTAAAGCAGAGCAATTATTGCTAAAATTCATGCAAATATTCATAAATACAGAAAATAAGGCTAAGTGCAAATTAAAACGAAGCCATAAAATTTTCTGGAATTTTCTAGGATTTTTCATATTTTCCTGACAATTTTTTATTTATTTTCTGGAATTTCCAATTAGTTTCTGAAAGAAAACAAATAAATAAAAGAATTAAATAATCGGGGGCAAAGGGGTAATTTCCCCTTTGCCCCCGTGCCCCAACCAGCTCCTTAACCAAATTGAATGCATTTTGCTATTTGGACTTGAGTCCAATGTGCTTCGGAGGCAAGGAGCTTCACGCAAGGAGCTTCACGCAAGGAGCTCCTGCATGTGTAGCTTGGCCACCGCTCCCAAGGCCGTTGCGGCCTGCGGCAAGGTCTGCAGGCGTGGGCGCGCGTGCGTCCGGCGTCGGCGAAGGCTGCGGAAAAGGGCGGTGGGCGCGGCGGCGGTGGGGCACGACGGCCGGTGGCGTCCCCGAGCCGGTGGATCTTTAGCGATTTCAGCGGAACTCGCGTGGCGCCGCACGGTCGTCCGGCGGCTTCGTGCGGCCGGTGATGCTTCATGCGGATGCCTTGGGGCCAGGCGGGCGCGGGGCTACGGCGGCGCCACTTTGGGTGGCTTCAATGGCGGTGCCATTTCGCCGGCTTTGGGTGTCGTCGGCTTCATGGTCGGTGCTCCATTTGGCCGCCGCTATGCGGTGGTCTAGCGCGCTGACGTCTTGTGATGGCAGTGCCTTATGCGTCGGCTTAGCGGGCGACTGATTCTTTCAAGACGCGGTCGGTAGCGCGCTTCGTGTGCGGATGATGGCTGGCCGGCAACATCGTCATTGTGGGCTTCGTGCCGATCTGTAGACTGCGTGCTACAGTGCATAGTGTTTGTAATTTCTTGATTCGTGGCTTCATGCCACCTGATTCTGTATGGTAGCTACGTGCCCACGGCCAGAAGACGACACTCTGGTGCCAATCCGATGACGGTGGTCGGCGCTTCGTGCGCCAGACGGCTTCGTGCCGGGAAAAGAAGAAGAAGAAAGTATACAATAGCGGGCGATTAGATCGAATCCCCCGATTCTTACTGTTCTCACCTTTTTCACTTTTTCAATCTGCTTTCCAATAGACTATCGCTGCGTAGGATAGAGTCGCGTGGGACTTTATTTCGGCAATCCGGTGGATGCCGCTTGATGGCGAGTTGATTGCAGATCGGATCAGGCGATCAATCGCCCGGTAGTAGGCGTTAAATCGTCGATGATCCTTAAACGCTTCTTGTCTTTTCTCACCTTTCAATCTTTCTCCAGGTAGAGCTTGATCTTGATAACGTGTTAGACAACCTCGCTGCTCGAATAGTCCGGGTTGCCTAATAGATCTCAAGTGGAGAATAGACGAGGGAGAAAGAGAGACACAATATGAGGAGGAACGGGCTCGCTTTATTATTCTCAGATGCTTGTGTACAATGGGGTGACCCCCTGCCTCCTATATATAGCGGTTCTGCTTAGAGATAAGGAAGAGTCCATATCGGATACGAATCCGGTTTCCTAACATAATTAATTGGTGACGCGTAATTAGCCTACTGTAAACTTTTGCTGGGAACCATCTTAGGTCCTGAACTATGTTAGGGCATGTACAATGGTATAGATGGCAGCTGTTTATAATGTAGCTCCACATCATCTACAGACAGCACTAAAAATAATTCATACAATGGATCGTCTATAGAGTTGTCTGTAGTGGTCTCTCATTCAATTAACAGACTGTCTATACAATGGTACAAAAAATATAAAGCTGTCTATAAGCTGTCTATTAAATAGTAGACAGCAGTCTTCTCTCTCCTCCACGTCATTTAAAATCCTACGTGTCATCTCTTATAGACAGCTAAATATAACCATTGTACATGCCCTTAGAGCATCTCTAGCAAGGGCCCCTAAAATAGGACCCCTATTTTAGATTTAGGGTCTCCCCCTATTTTTTGGGACCCTATTTTCAGAGCACAAGTCCAGCAATAGCCCCTAAATTTCAGCCTCTATTTTACTTTTTCTCCTATTTTGACATATCCGCTATGCATAATCTTCATTTGACATCACTAAAATTCAATCAAAAATATTTGTAATACATAAAACATAAGCATATTAACATTCACAATTTAAAAACATGATATTTCAAATTTAAATTTAAAATTTTCAAAACATGATAAATAGATAAATAGAAACTCCGAACAATGAGTCAAACTACAAAGCGCTGTGGATTGGAACTCGGCGGACGATCCCAAGGTGCGCGCGCGAGGAAACCGACCGAATATGGGTTGTGCTCGCGTCCGTGGGAATTGTGGCTGAGGAGGTAAATTTAGGGGCCTCCTAATTTTAGTGGCTTGAATTAGGAGCTCTGCTGGATACCTATTTTAAGGTTTAGGGGCTGATTTAGGAGCTCTGCTGGAGATGCTCTTACCCCCTCTGCTTTATAAATCTAAGGCAAATATTTTGCCTCTTAAAAAAAAAGTGAAGAAACAAATAAAATACGGTTAGCTTTCCCAAATATTCTTCTAGGCGAGTTGCTGCTTGCTTATTATGGACAACCTTTGCAAGTGTGCATAAAATTATCTGCGCTACAACTGTGATCTTCTTTTTAACAATGGTTCAAGCATTTGTTTTTGGATGCTCCGCGTACTTACCCCCTCGCCCGGCGCTTCCTCAACCGATCGAACCTCTCTGATGATTGAAATGCAGTGGTTGGGTGTCACGAAAGCTCAGACATAAAAAAAAAAATTTAAAAAAAAATCTGTGGGTTTAACATTTCAACGGAAGAAAACTAAACATAGCGCTCTCCACATGCGCGCACTCTCTCATCCTAACGCGTCTACCGGCCGTACACTGACCAATCCTACTTAACCAAGGAGTGCCATCTCAAAACTAAACAATTAACCAAGCACTGCAAGTACAGTTGCAACGTCCTGTGATCAGAAAATAATTTATGTCAGTAAGCAAAAGGTTGATTAGTTTATACGCCGCGTCTCGTATCAACGTAAGAGTATCTCACGAAACGGAGGGTATATACATATAATATATAAATATATAAGACTGTTTAAGTGGTATGTATATTTTTTTCGAGATTGCAAGTATATATTTTTTAGATATACTTCTTTTTAAGTCCATATAAAAATGTATTTGCAAAACACATTTAAAAATTAGAAAGAGGTCCAAATAACACCCAGGATTTTGGTTAAAAGTCTATCTAATATCTCGAACTACAAAATCAGATATTTAATCTGCGGGACAAAAAAAACCTATAGATTTAACCGTTCCGCCGAAGGAACCTAAATAACATGTAACACGTTGACGGACCAGTTCGATTTGGACATTATATATAGCGCTCTCCACATGCACGCACTTTCTCATCCTATCGTCTCTACCAGCAGTACACTGACCAATCCTAGTTAGCCAAACAGTGCCATCTCGAAACTAAACAATGAACCAAGCACTGCAACTACAGTAGCAACGTCCAGTGATCAGAAAAGAATTATGTCAGTAAGCAGAAGGTCGGTTAGTTTACATGCCGCAGGAGAATCTCATGTAAGAGAAGGGGTGTGTGTATATACTAACTCTATTATGCGTGGAGAAAATGCCGATCATTCAAGAAGCCACGCCACCCCCTATGCGTGGAGAAAATGCCGGTCATTCAAGAAGCCACGCCACCCCCTAGGATTTTTGCGGGTAAGTTCCTGAACTTCCTCTAAATTACGGATAGGTCCTTGAAAAATACTAACTCTATTATATGCGGAGGAAAATGCTGGCCATCCAAGAAGCCACGCCAACCCCTAGGATTTTTGCGAATAAGCCCCTGAACTTCCTCTAAATTACGGATAGGTCCTTGAAAAATACTAACTCTATTATGTGTGGAGGAAATGCCGGCCATCCAAGAAGCCACGCCAATACTAACTCTATTATGCGTGGAGGAAATGCCGGTCATTCAAGAAGCCACGCCACCCCCTAGGATTTTTGCGGATAAGTTCCTGAACTTCCTTTAAATTACGGATAGGTCCCTGAAAAATACTAACTCTATTATGTGCGGAGGAAAATGCTGGCCATCCAAGAAGCCACGCCAACCCCTAGGATTTTTGCGGATAAGCCCCTGAACTTCCTCTAAATTACGGATAGGTCCTTGAAAAATACTAACTCTATTATGTGTGGAGGAAATACCGGCCATCCAAGAAGCCATGCCAACCCCTAGGATTTTTGCGGAAAAGCCCCTGAACTTCCTCTAAATTACGGATAGGTCCTTGAAAAATTACAAAAAAAACTCAATATATTTTAAATTTTTTTAAACCCCAAACCTGTGAGAGTAAAAATCATTTTTCCCAAAATAGACTATGTATTTTTCCGATTTGCGTTTAGATCCCTCCTTTGTTATTTTACAAAAAAAACTCTCGTTAAATACAAATCCCGAACGAGCCTATTTCTAATTTTTCGGAGTAACGCTTAAGTCCAAAAAATTAACGAATAGGTCCCCGTCCCTTACGTCCAGGTCCTTTTTTCGTTTTTCTCGAAAAAAATACTTTCGTCAACAGAAATATGTGTATAGTTCTATCTCTAGATTTTTTTTTTAACTCGATCTCTAATATTTTTCGAAACATGTATTACTACTCGGTGACACATAGAGTGTTAAACTCGACAAAAGAAGGTTGGTATCTCTAATATTTTTTAGAACATGTATTATTACACGGTTAACACATAGAGTGTTAAACTCGACAAAAGAAGGTTGACCGGGTAATAATAGAGTGTTAATCAAATTCGTCAAAAGAAATATGTGTACAGCTATATTTCTATATATTTTTTTGTAGTTTGATCTCTAATATTTTTTGGAAAATGAGATATGTGTACACTCGGTAAACACATAGAGTGTTAAACTCGACAAAAGAAGGTTGGCATCTCTAATATTTTTCAGAACATGTATTATTACTCGATTAACACAGATAGTGTTAAACTCGACAAAAGAGGGTTGACCGGGTAATAATAGAGTGCTAACCAAATTCGTCAAAAGAAATATGTGTGCAGCTCTATCTCTATTTTTTTTATAGCTCAATCTCTAATATTTTTCGGAAATTGAAATAGGTGTACAACTGTATCTCTATAGTTTTTTTTTTTTGCGTTTCGATCTCTAATATTTTTCAAAATATGTATTATTACTCGGTGAACACATAGAGTGTTAAACTCGATAAAAAAAGGTTGACATCTCTAATATTTTTTAAAATATGTATTATTACCCGGTTAACACATAGAGTGTTAAACTCAACAAAAGAGGGTTGACCGGGTAATAATAGAGTGTTAACCAAATTCATCAAAAGAAATATGTGTACAACTGTATCTCTATATTTTTTGTAGCTCGATCTCTAATTTTTTTTCAAAAATGAAATATGTGTACAACTGTATCTCCATAGTTTTTTTTTGCAGCTCAATCTCTAATATTTTTTGAAACATGTATTATTACTCGGTGAACACATAGTGTTAAAATCGCCAAAAAAAGATCCTCTCTGTTTTTATCAAGAAAAAACAGATTCGTCAAAAGAAAATGTGCACAGCTTTATCTCTATAATTTGTTTGTCAGCTCGAAATCTAATTTTTTTCAGAACATGTATTATTCATTTTTTTTAAAAAAAGCCCGTTGTTATGCTAATTCGTCGACGGTTTCTACCCAACGTATTTTTTCAAAAACAAAAATCAAAAGAACCAAAAAACGCTTAGATCCTTCTACTTTTTTAGAAAAAAAAACTAGATCATATTTCGCACGGCGCGGAATCGCGCGCCACACTACCTATTATATATATAAGTATATAAGATTATTGACGTAGCATATATGTAATTTTTACATATACTCTTTTTTAAGTGCATATATAAAGATTATTTGCAAAATACACTTAAAAACTAGGAAAAAGTCCATATAACACCTTGGTCTTTCGTCGAAAGTCTATCCAGCATCCCGAACTACGAAACTAGACATTTGACTCGTCAAACTTTGCGATTCGGTTTAAGTAACATCCTGACCCAGTTTTGCATAGTAGTATTACCCATATGGCGCAATGAGTGGGCAATTTTGCCATGTAGGATAAAATGATGGTCAAGTTATGTCAATAATAGGTGGGGCCCATATGGGTTTCCCCCCACCGAACTCCCAATCATGCCTCAAAAGTTGTCGGCCCCCTGTAGCTCCCTTCCTCTCTATTTCGATTTGGAAGATATGCCGTTTTGAGCCCTACCTGTCATTCACTTAAACTTGATCAATGTGTCATACTATATTAAAAAACCGGCCACACATCATGTCACACAGGCAACACCACTATACTTTGCTTTTATATATATATATAGAGAGAGAGAGAGGATTGCTTGTGTACTATCGATAGTACAGATCCTCCGTGCTATAGCACTGTGTTTGCAAAATTCGAAGACGAAATTGTTGATTCAAACCGTGCATTATGTTCATCTCATTGAAATCTCACTACCCACCAAATTTTATATTTTTTGAATTTTTTCTCCTATTTATTTTGTATTTTTCAAAACCAGCTTCATTGGACGGCCCACAACTAATTAGATCGTGGATTTTGAAAAATACAAAATAAATAGGAGAAAAAAATTCAAAAAATATAAAATTTGGTGGGTAGTGAGATTTCAATGAGATGAACATAATGCACGGTTTGGATCAACAATTTCGTCTTCGAATTTTGCAAACACAGCGCTATAGCACGGAGGATCTGTACTATCGATAGTACACTATCATAAAAAGAAAACTTTAGCTTGAATTTCAGTACAAACTTGTTTGAACTAGTTAGTTAACTGGTTTAACTTAACATCCTAAAAATTTGTAAAAAATTTGCATACACATAGGGAAAATACCCGTTTTGAACGATGGTGCCTTAATATATATATTATAATGATATTTATTAATTAAAATCTAATAACATGTGCAGTAAATTAGAGTGCATTCGACGGCAACAACAAGTCATACTGTAACCTGATTAAGTGTGCTTCTGGGCGCTTGAACCTGTAGATAGTATACTGTGCCAAGTGTGAAAAATGTATAATATTATCAATTTACTATTCTTTGGAGTGCATTTAGCAATAATTTTGGCAGTAGAATCTAACAACACGTCTAATAAATTATAGTGCATTTGTCAGTAACTTTTCGGTAGTAAAATCTAACAACATATCCAGTAAATTAAAGTGTAATTGGCAGTAAAATTTCTTTCATCTGATATTTATAAGTGAGACTTATATCATTCAGTTCCTCTTGTTGTCAGTAAGCTATCGGTGAAAACTGTTCATAAATAGGAGCAATCAATAAAAAGTTATGGCTAAATCAAAGAAAAAATATTCTAATACAAACAAGGAACCACATTTATTAGTTAGTTAGTCACGTAACTGATAGGCTTAGTCAATACACGAAGTAGGCGTACGTGGGGTAGTTTGGAAGCGCTTGTCCAACCGATGCGTAGAATAACTATTCTCCACTTAGGTGCAGAAGTACGCTTTATATATATCACTACTACAGACAGGTTTATATTAGACGCCTCATTACAGACGGTTTTGATAAACTATCTATGATGAGAAACATCACAGACGGTTTTATAGTGCAACCGTAAGTGATAACATCACATATGGTTCTATTAAAAAACTGTCTGTGATATACAGCTATATCACATACGGTTTTAGTATAAAATCATCTGTGATGACTCCTGTAGCTATCATAGACGGTTCTATTTAGAAACCGTGTGTGATATACAGCAATATCACAAGTGATATACAGCAACAACACAATGACTAAGTCCCGGGCTCCCGGCCAATGCAACCTTTATATAAACGGCTTAGAGTTAGAGAGGATTTGCAGAGCTTCCGGCAGCGTCTTGTTCTCCACACGCAGAGTTCGCGTCGACCCCAGGGGTGTCACGGCTCACAATGTCTAAGGTTAGTGATCATATTCTTTGATTTGCTTCTCCGTTATTCTTTTCCTCTTGCTTCTGCCAAACAGAATTGAAGGCGTAGACAAGCCATTACGCAGTTGTTTAGATACCATTATGAACCATTTGTACTGACCTCTTGTGTTTTCACTTTTGAATAACTGGCAGAAGATAGTGATTAGAGCTGATCTCATCGGCAAGAAATGCAAGAGTGAGATCCTGTCAACTGTTGCCAAGCTCGACGGTATCTATCTATCTATCTATCTATCTATCTATCTTTCTTTCTTTCTATCTATCTATGGACTTGCACAGCCTATCTGTCATCTCTGTGACTGTATCTTGTCCTCTCTTCCTCTTTGCGTAACGTCCGGCCGTAACCCTCCAGGAATCAAGTCCATGGACATTGATCCGGACAAGTGCACCCTGACGGTGGTCGGAACCGTCGACCCGGTGAGCATCGTGCACGAGCTCAGGAAGGCGTGCTTCGCCGCAGCCATCGTCAGCGTCGAGGACGACAAGCCCAAGGAGAAGGACCCTTGCAAGGAGGCGTGCGAGAAGGCTTGCAAGGAGGCCTGCGAGAAGGGGTGGTACCCGTACTACTGCATGCCGGGCTGCTCCTCCTACAACCCCTGCGCCCTGCCCAGCTGCTCCTACGGGAGCGTGTGCACGCCTGCGCGCTACGCCTTCTACGAGGAGAGATCGCCCGGAGGGGAATGCGCCATCCAGTAGCCAGGATCTGCAAATTCTTCAGGGTGTGGATTTTCACAGTGTGTTTTCAGTTCATGCTCACTGATTTCCTTTGTATCATGCACATGTTGTCGCCTCTTTTGCGGGGCCATTCTTCTTCTTCTTCTTCTTCTTCTTCTTCTTCTTCTTCTTCTTCTTCTTCTTCTTCTTCTTCTTCTTCTTCTTCTTCTTCTTCTTGTGTGTGCTCTTCCCTTTCCCCTGTAAACACAATGGATTCGCCATGGTTGCTTCAGACTTGATTCTTCAATCCGTATAGTACAAAAAAAGAGAGGTCGATGCTGGCCGCAGAGAATGGTTGCAATAGGTACGCACCAGCACTTCTTTTTATAGGTATTAGTTGCAGTCAACTGAAGATATTGCTATAAAAGACTATATAGCATTCCACCAGAAACACATGGGCACAACTATTTTAAGATTAACATCAAACTAATAAATTAAAGGACATCTTCCCTAAAATGACATATGTCTCCATCCACCTCTCTCTTCCCCTTCCCTACTCATTTCTCCCACCCTCTTCTTCTTTCCCTAGTAGAAAAATTATAAATTAGAGCGTTTAAACATTGAAAATTTTAAATAAGAAGTTTCAACTCGAAAAATGTAACATCCTCGTTTTTGGCTTTCTGGAGAAAAACCTAATTAAAATAAAGTAAATTCAAAAGTTGGAGTTTCTTTGGTGTTTATATTAACCTGGCATCCTTTCCTTCAAATCGAATTAATTCCTCCAGGCGAAAAATCGGATTTTCCAAGCATCACGGCATTCTAAAAGTCACCCGAGTCCAAAAGGGCTCCAAAAATCTCCAAACCACTTCTAAAATGTTCCAAATATTCCGAAATGATTTTAGGAATCATTCCTCGGATTTTTGGACCTCCGTTCCTATTTTATCTCGCGCGGCTTTTGTTTAATGCCTGCGATCCGCGCCCGATTATTCAATTCCACAAAATTCATCCAAATTCAACCAAACCACTTCCATTGAGTCCCAAATAATCCAAAATGGCTCTAGGAATTTTTCCGGAATTTTTAGGCCATTTTTCCTTATTTTTCTCTAGGGCGAATCATTTGCGTAAAGGAGGACCAATGAGGAGGTGCCACGTGTCATGCACTATTCATCATCCTCAACCTCTAGCCATGGCATGAACTTTGGAGCTCCAAGTCAACGAAAATGGAGATGCTCTCTTTAATCACTCATAACTCCCTCCACGCAACTCCAAATCAATCATCACGGATCCGTTGGGATCACAACGGACTCCTCTTCCTATCCATGGGGTTGTTGCACCCGAAATCGCGTTGGTTTTTGAACGGTTGCAAGAAACCCGAAATCCACTCTTTTGGAGATTGCGCGGCCGTTTCTAATCCGTTCCGCGTGATTCCACCTCTCATCTCTCCGTATAAGAACCCTCTTTCCATTGGTGAAACCCTTCGTTAGCCTCTCAAACCCAATCGGCCGCAAGATCAAGAAAACCGACGAACTCTCGTGTTCTTCGCGTTCTTCGTGTTCTTGCTCATATCTCCCTCCTCGGTGGTCCAATTTCTATTCCGATTCTTTTGTTGACTCCGTGAGGAAGTCTAGATTCTAATCCATCCATCAATTTCAGGGTTCATCAAGCTTCCTCGACGAATTTCGCGTTTTGCTCGTTTCGGCCGAACCCGTGTTCATCGTCGAATTCATCTTGCTCGGTGAGTTTTGGTTCAATTCTTTCCGGTTCTAGGTTCCTAAGGATGTTCTCTAGAGGTTCTAGCTTTTTGTTTGGATCGTATCCGTGCAAAAATGAGCTAGAAATCCAAGTTTTAGCTTTTGTTGTAGTCTCTGTTCTTTTTGTGGAGCTCTCTGTTCTTTGGTCTTGGACATGCCTTGGGGGCTCCTGTGCTTGCGTGGATGGGCCCGTGCCCGCCGGCTCCCCGCCGCTGGCCGCCGCCACGCCACCTCGCCATGCTGCGTGGCCGTCGCCACTCGCGCTGCCGCGCGTCTTGCAGCGCCACGCCATGTAGCCGCCGCCGCCGCCGCCGCCGCCGCCAAGCCGCCACGCCGCCGCCGACGACCCCGCCACCGCCCCCTCACCGGCCGGCCGAGCCCCTTCCCCTTCCTTGCTCCTTGAGCTCCTTCACACCCCATGGCCATGGCACATCTCAAGGTTGAAGACAACCTTGTGTCAATGACACCTAGGCCCCACTGCCATACACACATCCAGTCAAAGTCCAGTCAAAGTTCTCGGTCAACGTCTGACCAGTCAAACCAGAGAGGAATATTCCGGGAATATTCTCGGTTTTCGATTTATTCGAAATTCAAACTTCGGAAGCTCATAACTTCCTCATCCGAACTCCGTTTGACCTCATTCAAATTTCTAAATTCATCTAAAATCAAGACCTTTCTGCCAGTACTAATTTTATAATTTTTGGATTTTATTTATTTTCCGTTATTTATTTGTTGCCTCGTTTTGCGTGTAGTCGACGATCCCGCCGCGACCGCCGATTTCGCCGTCGAGCCTTCCGAGTTCGACACCGCCACAAGAATCAAGGCAAGTCTCCTTGATGCACTTTGCTCCTATGTTTGCGAAATGATTTAAAATTGTTTATAAAGTTGCATGGCTATGTTTAATGAAATATGTCAAATATAAGTGATAGTTAATCCGAATTTGTTAATTCCTCCATGACATTGTTAATCATATCCATTGTAACCCTAGAACCTTGTTTATACCATGCCTATGTTTATATGGTACCCGTTGCTATGTAGTACGGTAGAATTGCTTAGGACCTTTTCCGACAAAAACAACCCATGGGTGGGATTATTCAAAAAGA
Source organism: Rhipidocladum racemiflorum (assembly GCA_036346355.1). Lineage (NCBI taxonomy): Eukaryota > Viridiplantae > Streptophyta > Magnoliopsida > Poales > Poaceae > Rhipidocladum > Rhipidocladum racemiflorum. The sequence continues at coordinate 38,402,789 of CM070569.1, read as the reverse complement.
ATGTTTTTAAATGTGACTTGAAGGTTATTATTATGATTTTGCTCCTGTTTTTCTAAAATAAAAGAAAAGTAAAATGATTTCGACTTGGGCGGCCTGGAATGTCGGGTGGAAGCGGATCAAGTCTTGATCCTTTTGTGCAAAGTACCGCCCCAAGTCATATAAGGACCGACGCTTATGATTGCCATTTTAAGCATAACCGTACTACCACATGTCTATAATGGTACGACCTGGCTCACTAATTTGTAGAAGCCTAGTTTAGACTCGCCACTCGGTTGTTGTGTGAGAGCCGGACGGAGGCATTGTTGTGGATGTTGTTTTGCTCACACGGCGCAAGAGGGCTTCAGATCTTGGGTGGAGGGAACCCTAACAATGTGAAACCTCGGCGGGTGGGTCTAGCTAGGTAGATACATTGTAACGGCCTTGTCAAGATATCCTGGCACACCTAAGGAAGTGTGTTAATTGCATGGCAACAAGGGTATATCTTGTCTTGTGGGTAAAGTTGTACACCTCTGCAGAGTATAAACTATTCGAATAGCCGTGCCTACGGTCAAAGGCAAAGCAAGAAATGCTTTCATATTGGTAGACTTTGATTTTGTTTTTAAAACCGAACAGTGTTTTGTTTTGGGGTTCGGGAGTGGTTAGAACTCTCGAATGTTGTTTGGCGGAAAGAGCCAACCAGGTGGATAGAACCTGTTTACCTTTGACGGATGGAGTCACATGATTAACCTTGTTTCTTTAAAATGTTGGCGGATAGAGCCTTTATGTTGGTGATGGTGGATGGAACCTCACTACAATAATAAATAATTCAATTATTACAAAAGAGTTGTAAAATATGCTTGGTGAAATTTATTACTTAAGTATGATTTAATCAAATGTGGCTTTATGCAAATAAACCCTATTAAGCTTCCTTTGGAAAGCCCCTCATGATCATAATTTCCCGACTTGCTGAGTACTTTTGTACTCACGTACTACACCAACATTGTAATCATCAGAGATTTATCAAGATGCCGAGGAAGAGGAGGAGTTCTTCGAGGAGGATTGCCAGGAGGACTAGTTGCGTTCCTAGTCGTCGCCTGTGGCGTTGTGGCGTTCGCTCGTTGCTTTCTTTTGCTTCCGCTGTTTTGAGTGTCCGGTCGTTGGACCGAGTATTGTAATAAGTGGCCATGTGGCCCATACTTGAATATTTACATTACAAGTTTCGTTATGTTCGGCAATGATGTATCACTGTGACTGTGTGTACTAGCTACTGATCTGGGACTAGTACGGAAATACACAGGAGATTCTGGATAGCTGATCCGGGGTCCCACAAAAAAATTCATCTCAAAATTTGTAACTCGAAAAAAATTAAATCAAAAAATTTTAAATAAAAAAGTTTCAAATTAGAAATTTTCTACTCGGAAAATCTTAAATCGAAAATGTTTGGAATTAAAAAGTTTCAACTTAGGATCCAAATAGTTTCGATACAAAAAAAAATTAAATAAAAAAGTTTCAAATTAGAAATTTTCTACTCGGAAAATCTTAAATCGAAAAAGTTTGGAATTAAAAAGTTTCAACTTAGGATCCAAATAGTTTCGATCCAAAAAAAGCTTTTGGTTCGAAAAGTATCGATTTAAAATTTAATTAAAAAATTTTCGATCAAAAAATTTCAAATAAAAAAGTTTCAACTCAAAAAAAATTTAAATTAGTTTCAGCTCCAAAAATATTCAACTCAAAAACTTAAGGATCGAAAAGTTTCTATTCAACAAATTTTCGGTTCGAAAAGTTTCTATGCAACAAACTTTCGGTTTAAAAAGTTTGCTTAAAAACTTTCAAAAGTAGTTTTAAAAAAATTGTTTTCAAAAACTTGAGGAAAAAGTTTGAAATACAAAAACTATTTTGAGTTTGAGGAAAAGGAAATGAAAGAGGAATCAGGAAAGTGGATGAAGGAGATATGCCATTTGTCACAAAGAGAGAGCCTTTAAGATAGAAAGAAAGTAAAGGAAGAAAGGAGATGATGCCCTTATCACCACTTGTCAGCCTTTGAAGGAGAAGGAAGTGCTGTTATTTATCACAAGGAGAAGGTATTCTTATCAAATCTTTGGTAAAAATGATCTTAAATCAGCAATTCCCACAAAACAATGCGTTACACTATCTCTACTATTATAAAGCAACAGTTGGTGGCAGTGGTGAGTTCTACTCACGTCATTAATTGCCCTGCTTAATTGCCCTGCTTAATTGCCCTATGCAAAAAACGAAGCGTTGCTTTAATTAGCCAGCTTTCGGAAGAAACAAAGCGTTAAAGATAGATGTTTGATCTTGTGAATAATTTTTTTATTTTTTAATCTTTATTTTTCGTTATCAATTTTGTTTTTCGTAGCAATGCACGGGCATGTAACTAGTCTTACACAATGAACCAGTCAAGCAAAATGTGTATACTGAAAATTCACAAAATGTAAACAATGGTGACCATAGTATATGGCACAGTGCGTCTAGAGAAGAAACACTGTAGCAGAAACTTTCATACTAAACTAGGACAAAATGAATCAACTCATACGGAGCATCCGACTACATACTAACCAGCCAATGCGGTAAGGCAATCAAAAGAATCTTCTCTGGGTCGAACAAAAACAACGCAGTCCGGTCTATTTTATCATTCAGCGCCTTGATGCAAGTAAGAGCAAGTACAATAGTAAAATCCACTACAGATTAATAGTAAACTAAAAATCAACTTGTACAATAATTGTCTTTAAATGTTGTCTCCAGATATTATGCAATAACTATCTTTTCACTCTTGTACATAAATAATCTACCTATACTCCTATGTAAAAAGACTAAAAGAGCCAGCTCTCTTCTCTATCATTTTTTCTCACTCTTCTACATAGGATAAAGCTAATGTGTACAGATTAATAGTAAACTAAAGTGATTTTATTGTATTTGCTCTGATGAAACTGAATACCAAAAGCCACCATCGACAATCAGCAATCACAAAAGCTCAAAGCTTCAGTGTTTCAGGTAGCACAATTCTTCTTCTACGCAAAATGAAACACCATCCATAGAAGCAAATGATATCCAAGAAGTTTAAACCAACCAATGAGCTATGTCTGGATCCAATAGCTTTACATGATTTTTTGCTTCTATGGATGGTTTCTGTCCTGCTCTACCAAATGATGATTGATGAATCAACAACGTACAAAGTTACTCTCGTCAAAATGAAAGAATGTGGATCATAAATAGCCTGACTCAAAACTCTTCACACTACATTTTATCAAATCATAAGACTAATCACATCAGAGAATAAAGTGGACTACAAGTAAATGACAAACCTTGATCATCATTCCATCTAGACATCTAAGATCTCATGTCTAACCTTAATACAACTACAGCAACTAAGCTAGACCCCAAGTATATGATTAGAAGCTTATAACACAACAACTCTGTATATCTTCCAATGCCGTACTATCCTACAGCAAAACGTTTATAGTAAACAAATACTCTATACTCGTGAGAAATCAAGGTAACAACTAGCAAGACAACTAATTAGCCTTCTGATGACGTGAGCTCTTCTAGCGCTGCCGTGACCTGCTGCCGGACAAGCTCAATCCTCTTCAGATAGACCTCCAGCTCCAGAATTTGCTGCTGCCTCCACTTCTTATCACTGGGCACCCCAGGGTTCGGTCCGGCCACCCCAAAACCAATGCCGAGAATGTCAGCAGCTACAACGCCCCCAAAACCCATGCCCAACCCCAATCCCACCCCAGTCTGTCCAGCGACAGTAACCGAGCTGATGAGCTCCCTCAGTAGCGGTGACAGGATACCCCGGACAGCCTCTTCGGTGGCACCATTGGCTGTCGCTGGAGCGGGCGCAGGTGCCGGCACCAGAGGAGGTGGTGCAATCGCCGGCACCGAATTCTCCACCGCAGCAACAACCGGCTCCTGAGCCACTTCGTTTGACATCAGCACAGGCAATGCGGGCGCCTCCATCTCTTGCGCCGTCCTCCTCCTTACGCGCCGCCCTCTCCTGCCCCTCGGCGTTGGCGCGGACGCGCTTCCGCTACCACCGTCCCCCATCACAGCAGGCGGAGCCGCGGCTGCTGCTGCTGCTGCGAGGTTGATGTCGTCCTCGTCCGAGGAGCCGCCTCCGACGGCGCCGTCGCGCTTGAAAGCGGGGCGCCAGATGTGGCGCGCGACGTCGTAGATGGCGCCCTCGTGCGCGCTCCTGAAGGCGAAGGCGCCGCCCTGGGCGGCCATGCGGGTGGCGCAGACGCGGTACTTCTTCTTGAGGCGGCGCAGCTTCTCGATGAGCTGGTTCTTGGAGAAGTCGAAGGACAACTGCCGCCGGATCTCCTCGTAGAAGGGCCCCGTGTCGTACTGGTGCGACGCGAACGTGGTGCCCCGCCGCGACGTGAACTCCAGGAACTCGCGCAGGATGAGCAGCTCGTCCTCGTCCGTCCACAGCCGCTGGAACAGCCGCCTCGAGTCCTCCATCCCCGCCCCCGCACTCTCCCCTTGCGGCGGAATTGGCCTGGCGGGTTCCGGGCCGGGAGCGGCAGCGGGAGGGGGAAGTGGGGCCGAGGTGTCGGGGAGGGGTGGCGGCGGGTCCTGGGGCGCCGCGGGACCGGAGTTGGAGGAGTCGGTGTCGGTGCTCTCCTCGTCGTTGGCGGCGGAGGAGGAGGTGTGGGAGGCGGCGGGGTCGTCGGCCATGGTGGGATCGGGTCGGGGTTTGGGGTGGGGGATTGGGTTTGGTTGGAATCGGGTACTGGATAGTGGATAGGACTTGGCCGTAGGGATGGCAAAATTACCCGTGGGTTCGGGTATCTGTGGGTACCCGACCCGATGGGTTCGGGTATGGGTTTGATTTCAGATCCGCGGGTTTCAAATTTTGGGTTCGGGTTTGGGTTCGGGTTCGGGTTCGGGTTGAGTTCAGCGTAGGTACCCGTATGGTACGAATTAATTAATATAAATTAAAAATAATGGAAAGTTAATTCAAGATTTTCAAGCATCGTTTGAGATGTAAGATCATGTAACTTTCATGATTATATACACCATATATTTTTCCTTTAAACATAGAAATTACAAATGAATTGATTGATAATTGATGGTTGAAAATTTAATTGCAAGGTGATTAGGTGAATTTAATTTTGGGTTCGGTGCAGTTGGGTTCAGTACCCATCGGGTTCGGGTATGGGCGTGGGTATGTACCGTGAGAGATTCGGGTTCGGGTTCGGGTATGAATTTGGGTTTGGGTTCATGGAGGTCTACGCCACCCGCCCGATTGCCATCCCTACTTGGCCGCGCTGCGTGGCGTTGCGTGGGGGGGCAGGAGGTGTGGGCACCTTGTGGGGCCGCGGCTGGGGCCCATGGGTTTCACAATCGACCACAGATAAAGTTGCTCCGAACGGAGTTGGAGCCGCTTGGCAGAGTCGACGAAGGTGGCGCGCCCGGAGACACGTCACGAGCCCTCCGGGCAGGGTTTACAAAACCGTGCAATTTCGAGTAAAAATCGTGAAAATCGATGTTATCGAGATAGTTTGGAAAGAAAAATCATCGGTAAACCGAGTTGATCTAAATTTGAATTCAAAAACAAAAATTTATCCAAAAATTCTCTAAAATCAGTATCAAAATATTGTTTTAACCTCTAGGGTGAAAATGAGTTTTAAAAAATCGAATTTATTAGCTGATTTTGCGCTAGATCCGAATTTGCAAAAAAATAAAAATACAAAAAAATGAAAGAAAAAAAAACACTGTGCAGTCCAGGCCCAGCTGGCCCACTACGCATTGCGTTGGTTTTGTGCTGGCTTGGGACTCCTCCGACCGCATTATTGTGCACACAGAGATTCCCCAGCACTCCCCGAGCAAAAACCGAGAGGTTCATATCCAGATCCGGTCGTCGGCGGGGATAAATCGAGCATTGAGCTCAAAAGCCGAGCGGTAAGGAGGGAAAGCCGAGCGGCTCGCGAGGGAAATCGATCGGGCCTGCTTGTTCTTCTGGGTGCGGTGATTTTCTAGCAAATCCAATCGGTTTCGAACCAAAACGAGTGATTTCGAGCAGAGGCTGAGAGGGTTTCATCTAGGCAGGCAAGTGCTAACTCATTCTCTGATTGATTGGTAGGGTTTCTAGTTTTCACTGAGTTCTTCATGGAGGCAGGTTGTTCACTCAAGTTTCTAGGGTTTAGTTGAGCTACACTAGAAAAACTAAGGTGATGAAAACTATTTTGGCTTTTAGTGATCAAAACTAATTAACGATCAGCATGTTTGTCACAATACTAATTGTAATCAGCCTGTTTGTCACAAGATTAGTGAATAGTGATCAGCATGCATCATGTTTCTAATTGACAGTAGTGATCAAAACTATTTTGGCTACTAGTGATCAAAACTAATTAGGTTATGAAATAGTTTGTAACTAATTTGGTGCAATGTATACATCCTTATTGGTCGTTACAAGACATCAGCTGACTAATAGCACTGATGGACTGGTGCTTTTCTGTACAGAACAAAACAGGACATACATGATGCATACATGTAGAAATTGAATACAATCTTCTTCCTTGTAGCCTGTAATGTGATGTAACTAATACTTGATTTTTGTTGCTATAGCTAGCTAGGTGCAATACCATTTTGTATTATTTGTGCACTTGAAGCAAGACTTGTTATTGTTTTGTACCAGTAGATGGCAGACCAGGGCGATGTTGTGTCGAAGCACGGCGTAAGGGTGAGTGCTAGATTTCGATGCAAGTACTGTCACAAAGAGAAGACAGAGGCGGTGCAACCCGACTGAAGCACTACTTGGCAGGACGCGGTACAAATAACGTCCATTGCAATCAAGTCCCTAAGGAGTTTCACGAGTACTTTTAGCGTGACCTAAACAAGACGAATGATAAGAAGAAGGGACATAGGGAGGAGAGGCTCAGAAAGGAAGAAATGATTGTACATTCTCCACCGAGAAGAAGTGCATATGAAGCGTACACAGGTGATGCTGATGAGGAGGAACAACTACAGTAAGCCATGGCTGCCTTGAGGGTGGAGGTAGAATTCATCAGCCGGGCAAGTGGCATGTATGAGTACGGCGTTGGCAGTGGCACCTCTAGAGGGGATAGAGAAGGGGGGCGGCAGTCTGTTGCCAAGGATGTTACGGAGTTCATCACAACGGGACAGATCGGTTATGGGGGTTTACCACCTTGGTTCAGCCCGTGGCCCTGTGCAACCAAGGATTAACACTAGGAGCTGGACACAGAAGGGGAGGAATGTGAAGCCATGCGAAGCAAGCGATTGGCTCGGTATGGACCAAATTTTTTCATATGGCTGGTATCGCAAGGAGGAAAGCAAAAAATCCGTACTTTGTTAGTACCATGAGGGAAACTCAAAAATGGGGTAAGTGAGCTTTCAAATTTTCGTTGAGTTACACGTCCAATAATAGTTCTTATGGTTATCTTATATTTTATTTACAGGTGAGGGTGTCCCGTCTCTCAGTGGGAGAAATATAAACGGCAAATATTTAGATGCTAACGAAGCGGATATACGGGAAAAGATGAAGAAGTTCAAGTTGGAATGGCCTACGCATGGCATAACCATCATGTGTGATTCTTGGACTGGGTCGACACGCATGATCATTATCAACTTCTCGGCGAAATTTTGGATTTCGACCTCTTTCAAGATAAAATCCGAATACGAAATTTGAAACCTTACGCCCACCCCCATTCGATACGCGGTAATCTCTTCAATTCTTTTGCGGGACTTGAACGGGTTTTTGTGAAATTCCTTTGTTCCAAATTTTCTTTCGGATTGCAATTATTGTCTGGGAGTGTATAGGTATCATCCGGATGTTTTTGTCTTAGCTAACATCTAAATTTTGGACCGCTGGATACCTCACCCGGATATCATCGGGCCGTTAGATCAAATCATAGGATCGGATGTAATCGGTACTTTGGAATCTCAACAATGATCCAATAGTCCTAGATTTGGGTGGTTTCAGCAAAAAAACATCTGAATGATGTTTATCAAATCCATTATTGCTTTACTTTTCCTACACTGTTCCTTTGACCCAAATACTTGATAACATTGTTGCTTCTTGGAGAAAAATAGATCATAATGTACTCCGTCCCATCACACAATACATATCATTTTGGAATACGTGTAATCAAACATTTAACAATTTTTTTAAATATTGAGATTGGATATACATAAAAATCATATGCATAGATTTGCCATAAAAAGCATTTTCGTAACATTATAATTCTTCTTGGTTTTATAAATATATTATAATATACTAGTTACATGCCCGTACGTTGCTACGAAAAAAAAAATTGATAACGAAAAATAAAGATTAAAAAATAAAAAAATTATTTCACAAGATCAAACATCTATCTTTAACGCTTCGTTTCTTGCGAAAGCTGGCTAATTAAAGCAACGCTTCGTTTCTTGCGTAGGGCAATTAAGCAGGGCAATTAAGCGGCAATTAATGACGTGGGAAGAACGGACCACTGCCACCAAGTGCTGCTTTAGAATAGTAGAGAAATTAACGGTTAAAGCAGTGTTTTAGGATTGCGTCGATGCGCAAATCAGCAGTACCTATAACCAGAGGGAGTAGTTTTGTGCACTCACATCGTGCCTATTAGATGCAAATCAGCCTGGAAAAAGAACATTGTACGCCTAGGACACGTATCCGAGTTAGTGCCAATCCCGGGTCGACCTACCTCAAACCCTCCGATCCCTTTAAAACCTAGCAATTTAACTTACCTTTTTTCCCCCCTGGACGTCGTTCACGTAAATCCCCTCGCTTACGCTCGCGTGATAACCCTTTCGCGTCGAACCAACGTGCCGCGCGCGCAAGGCCGGCCGGCCCGCCCGCAACATATATGGCGCTCACGCTGTGCTGGCGCAACGCGTGCTGCCCACCCGGCACGCCGGCCCCGCCGTTCCACATGCCGGACGCCGACGAAGCCAACTACGAGGAGCTGCCGGTCTCGGTGCCGCCGCACGTGCCGCAGGGGCTGACCAGGGGCATGCCTGGCCGAGGAGACCGCGACGCCGACGACGACGACGGCGACTGCTACGCGGCGGAGCAGCTGGTCGTGCCGCCCGATCACGACGGCGTTGGAGCTGCACGGTCGTGGCTTTGGGTAGCTTGCGCGTCGGTTTACAGGACGGTGTCCGGTTCGTTCTCTGCTTGTGATTTTAGTTAAGCTGGTCGTATATGTTGCGCGCATGCATCGATCGTGTCGAAGTGATCAAGCTGCCATTAATATTTCTCGACGTTGTATATCCGTACTCTGCTTACGTCGGACAGAAGTGTATGTTGATTCGTTCTTTTTAGCGGACATGGTATGCTTTCATAGTTCACAAGTCATGGTGGCCGGTGGATGCGACTTGCGACGTACAAGTTTTACTTGCATCAGATGTTACAATCATATACTCCATCCGTTGGAATTTAGAGGGCGTATTAGGTTTCGTTAGGACAAGACTTTGACCAACGATTACTTCATTAATATATCATTTATGCAATACAAAATCATAATTATATATAAGTACTTTTGAATACAAATCTGCTTATATCAATTTTGTGTCATAAAAATTATATACTAATAGCTAGAGTAATTGTTGATCAAAGTCTTGTCCTAACGAAACCTAATACGCCCTCTAAATTCCAACGGAGGGAGTATTTTGCAAGCCCTATCTATCTGTCGTCTCGAAGCAACGAGTCTATGCTCGAAATATAGCGAAGCAGGTTCTCAATGCATGGCATATATATGAAATTTGACGGGTCCGTACTTATTGTTTGAGTAATAGAATGAGTTGCTGTATTAACATATGATCGATCATCTGTTAGCACAATCTTAGTACAAATAAGTAATGGTGTAATATCGTCAAATTTATAGGATGAAACAGTAGTAGGAGTTGACCGTGCCATGCTGCCGGCACAAGCACAATGGGCCGCGGGCCACAATAAGAACTGGCCACCGGCGAGGGCCATGCATGCCCGACAGCATCCAAGGCCACCTTCGTGATAGGTTGGCACGAGCATGGCGTGCTGACAAGGGCCATGGGTGGCGTCAAACAGCATCGGTGGAGACGATGGCATGGGTGTGGAAAAGGTATGGCGGTGCAGTCATGGGGAAGTGAATACAGCATCGATAGAGAAGGCGGCACGGGCGCGAAAGAGGGACAGCATCGGTGGCGATGGCAAATGGTGTCGATGGAGACGACGGCACGGGGCTCAGGAGAGGTGAAGATGGTGTCGGTGGAGACGACGGCGCGAGCGCGAATATCAGCCGTGAAAGAGGGGTTGGCGACGCGGACGTGGGAGATTTGAAGACGGTGGCGTTGGTGCAGAAGAGGGACGCGGCATCGACGGAGGTGGACAGCATTCATGGAGACAGCTGCGCAGGCATGGAAGAGGGGTCGGCGGCGTTGGCGCGGGAGAGATGAAGAGGAGAAGGAGGAGGAGGAGGAGAAAGATATATAAACTAGTTATTATGTTTAATGAGCTAGATTTATAATTGAAAAGTGCTTTTTTTTCGTACGGATCCAACTCAAGTACGGTCCGAGCTACCATGCCATAATGCCCATCAGGCTTGATTTCTAAGCCGAGCCGGCCCTTTATGGCACGGGCCAATTCTCATGTCTAGGATGATTCATGATGAACTAGTCATCCTATAAATAATACCTCGAAAAGCAAGATATGTACTGTAGCCATGGACGGCTAGCGTCCCCAACACCTATCTGATAGAAATTGGCCTATGGATGGCCCATTTCCTTTAATTTCATAGCATGCATGATTTAGTACCATATTGCCTAGCCAAATGGAGGAAGGGCAACTTAAAAGATGGAGTCTTTGCCACCTCTTAATTAATGTGACACTTGGCATGAGAATGACATTAGGTGGACATTGGCTAAACACATACACGCACGCGCGCTCATTTGCATATTTTCGCATGAAAATTCGCGTGACTTGTGACGTAGTGTGTCTCCTGGCACTTTAAATTCACCTTTTATTTTGCTGAATCTTACGATTATCTCTCTATTCGTTCTGTTTAAATGCAATTTAAACATTCTAGCAATCTTGACATTATGCGCCGATTACTAATCGCGACAATACGCAAATCGATTAGTAATCGCCGACATTACGCAATGATCGATACTAGTCACATTACTCTGTCAGTTACTGGTGCGTGTGTATATGAACACCTGGAGACGTCCAGGCTTGATACACTGAACTTCTCCTCCATTCTTCCTGCTGCTCTCTGAACTATGTACTGGTGTGTTGAGCGGTTGAACCTCGCCGGCCTTCCTCCTCGGTATGCACCATGAAGGAAAGTGAGCGGTATCTCCGAGCCATTGCCGCAGAGTTCACCTGCACGGGGCGGCAATAAGGTTTCTGGGCAGCGCGACCGCTCTGCTTCTTCCTCATCGTCAACTCGCATCTACACTGTGTTGCTTCCAATTCTTCAGCAAGCCCAACTGTAAGTCGTTCGTGATCGTTTGACTCAATCATATTCTGTTTCTTAAGTGTATATATATATATGTTTGGAAGTACAGTGTGTAGCCTGCTGTTAGATTTACTATGTGCATCACTATTTATCTGTGATATTTATCTCTTGGTAAAATCTGGAATTAAAATATTACACACATTTTCAACACTATCACTGTCGAATGGCAGTCAGCTCACTGGAGACAACATACAGACACGTTCTAGCGCCTCTGAAGTGGCAAAATTCCGTGGCATCTTGACGGTCGATAGCGTGAAACCTCGTGTAGTGATCGCGCGTCCAAACTCCGGAAGTAGGGCACTAGCTAAGAAGGCTCGAGCACCTTGTTCGATCCATGGACTTTACATCGGGGATGTGCTAGTCACGTGATTACGTCACTCCTTTTCCATTCTTTCCACTTCATTCTTACTTACCCTTAAGACCACATTATTATCCCTCAATTACATATGGGAGGTTTCAAGGCTCCTCAAGCATCCACCTCACCTCCACCTTCTCTCTCCTCTATTTTCCGAAAAAGTCCTCCGTTTTTTTTAAAATTACGTATAGATCCTTGTGCGATTTTCTGTGAGAGGAAAATAGATTTCCCCGTTTCGCGTTTAGGTCCCTCGTTCGGTATTTTACAGGGAGACCCCCCATTAAATGCGAATAGCGAACGAGCCCTTTTCTAATTTTTCAAAATAGCGAATAGGTCCAAAATTATAACAAATAGGTCCCTGTGCTTTACGTTCGGGTCCTTTTTCCGTTTTGCCCGGAAAAAATGTTTTCGTGGTCCGTTTTTCCTCCGGAGCATGGAAAAAATATTTTCGTTGCCCGTTTTCGCTCAAAATTTTTTTTCCTTTCTCCGTTTTGCTCGGAAAAAATGTTTTCGTGATCCGTTTTTTCTCCGGAGCATGGGAAAAATGTTTTCGCTTGCCGCTTCTCTAAAAAAAAATGTAAATCCGTTTTCATCCGCCGTTTATCCGCTTTTGTTGGAAAAAATAGTTTCGTTGTTCGCTTTTCCTCCAGGGCATGGGATAAATGTTTTACGTCGTTTTCCTCGTTTTTGCCCCAAAAAACACAAATTCGTTTCCGTTCACGCGCGCGTGCGCCGTGGGAAAAATATTTTAGTTGCCGTTTTCTCTAAAAAAAAGATTACTTTCTCCGCTTTGGCGGAAAAAATGTTTTCGTGATCCGCTTTTTCCTCGAGCATGGCAAAAATGATTCCGTTTACCGTTTTTCTAAAAAAATGAGAATTCGTTTTTATCCGTCATTTATCCGCTTTTGTTGGAAAAAATGGTTTTGTTGTTCGCTTTTTCTCCAGGCATGAGAAAAATATTTTACGTCGTTTTCCTCGTTTTCTACGAAAAAATTGTTCCGTGGTCCGTTTTTTATCCGAAAAAAACACAAATTCATTTCCCGTTAACGCGCGCGGCGTGCGCCGCGCGTACCATCCTAGTTTAAGTTATAGTATATCTGCTACGTTGCTGAGAAAGGTGTGCTTTCTTTTTTTTAGTGACCAATTTGTTCTTTTATTCTACTCTGTTTGCAGATTGATGCACTAATCCGAAGCTATGTTCAGAAAAAAAAAAAAAAAAAACAGATTGTCACACTTGTAAAACAAAAAGGAATTGTGGGAGACCTTTTTAACCAACTTCGCCTGGCTCTGCAAAGACGCACAAATTTACGTCCTGCACAGGTATTAGAGTGAAGCCATGATGCTCTTGTCACTTTTGCAGCTCAACATGGAAATTTTCAGAGGCTTTTCCTTGATTTGACAAGGGTAAGTGCTCGATTATTAGATATATCCTCAGGATCATTGTTCTTACATGGTGCTTCTCGTCTTGCGCACGATTTCTTCTTCTCTCGGCGACCTGATTTAGAGACGTTCTGTGATGTTTGTCCTGTACCCTTCTATCCAAATCCAATTTGCATCGATAAAATAAATCCAAATTCCAGTAGTAGATGAATAATTGCAAATTTTTGTGTGTACGAGATTAGAATAACTTCAAAATAACTGATATAATTTTTCTTTCACAACAGGTGAATCATATTTTTCTTTCGTTTCAGCTTGTGCTCTAGTACCTAGAGGCTAGAGAAGGTCATTTCGTAGAAAGAATACTGTGCCACAAATTCATGTGATTTGTCTACTCGTTGTTTTTGCTTTTGAATAGTTAAATTATTTCAAAATCGATATGATCTTTTGCTGCTCAGGCAATAATAAGTTGGGAGGATTCGTGTCCAACATGCTTAGCTATTTTGATTAATCAAGATTTAAGTGATAATAGAAGGTAAAACATGCAATGGGTCTAATGAAGGTAAAACATCACTTTTTTAGATTTGGATCTTTTCAACTTCATGATAGATCACAAATACGGTTTTGGCAGGATACCTGGCTTGGGAACAACCCACTTAGTACCCAATACCCTCGATTATTTAATATTGTTCAAAAAAAACATGTCACGGTGGCTGAAGTAATGAATTCTGGATCTCTTAATGTATCATTTCGTAGGGCCATTGCGGGACCTAATTTGCAGGCCATGCACGAGCTTCTTACAAGGATTATCGGTATATAGTTGTCATCCGAAAGGGATACTTTTAGATGGAATTTCCATCAAAATGGACATTTTTCTATTCACTCGATGTATGCAGTTTTATTATATCAAAACATCCCAATTACAAATAGACAACTGTGACGGATTAAAGTACCTTTAAAAATAAAAATATTTTTATGGTACTTACGTCGAGGAGTTATCTTGACAAAAGATAATCCCAGTAAAAGAAACTGGACTGGTAATAAAAATTGTTTTTTCTGTCACAATGAGGAAACTATTCAACATCTCTTTTTTGAGTGTCAGTTTACTTGTTTCTTATGGCGTATTGTACAAGTGGTTTTTAATCTGAAACCTCATAATAGCATAACCAATATGTTTGGGAATTGGCTAGTGGGATTGGAAAAGGAGAAGAAGGATCAATGTCTAATTGGTGCTGTCGCTTTATGTTGGTCTCTTTGGCTATGCTGAAATGATGTTGTCTTTGATAAAAAACAGCTATCTAACCCATTGCAGGTTATTTATATATGCATCAATTGGCTGCGCTCATGGTCAGTATTGCAACGTCAAGAGGCTCGGTAGATGATGTCAATAGCATGCGGTTGTCTACATGCCATGGCTAGGGACGTCTTCATTGGGCACAGATGGCGACTTCAAAAAAGACTTAGTGCATTTTGATAGTTTTTATTCATCCTTTAAATGCTTGTTGCAAACTTTCTTTTTTCTTAAATTACTAAGTTTTACTTGGCAGCTTTCTAGCTGAAACTATGCACTCTGTAATAATTGTTAGGCTGTATGCATCTCAGTATGCAGAGGTCGGAAGTTTAATTCATTCTTCCATTATCTAAAAAAAAGTGATAATAGAAAAACAAAGGTATTGAAGAGCTTAATTATACCGTCACTTTTCTGCAGGATAAAATCATAGAATACATGGGTGGTATGCTATTATATACAAAATAAAAATTACATGCATGTCTAGATTATTAATTGCTGACGCATCAGTTGAAGAAAAAGAAAATCCCTAGAGGGCATAAGCCCACTTACAAGTGGGGCCCCGTGTGCGCTCCGCCCAATTGGGCCATCCCCCCGAGTCCCCAGCTCACTAAACCCTACCCACCTTCGTCGCCGTCGCGTAAACCACCCACCCATCTCGCCGCGCCGCCCATCTCCAGGCGCACCTCCGCCGTCGCCGCCTCCGCCATGGCGGCCGCCTCGAGAGGCCTCGTCGCGCGCCTCTGCCACTTCTCCCTCGCCAGCTCCCGCCTCCCCCCTTGCCGCCTCTTCTCCGCCGAGCCCCTCGTCTCCCACCCCGACGACAACGCCGGAGGCGGCAGCGGCGAGGGTGGCGGTCGGATCATCGAGGCGCGGGCCGGGTTTATGGGCCCGGACTCGCGGCGGACCGGCGTGATCGGCGTCAAGTGCGGTATGTCGGCGATGTGGGACAAGTGGGGCGCCAAGGTGCCCATCACCGTACTCTGGGTCGACGACAACGTCGTCTGCCAGGTCAAGACCGCCGAGAAGGAGGGATTCTTCGCGCTGCAGGTTCCGTGAATTTCTGTTCTCTGTGCGGAACTTGGTAGATGGTCTCGCGAACTATTGGATCGTTCATTCGTTTCGATGCAAAATTAAGCACTGCAACACGATGAAAGTAGTGTTGGTTTTACCCATTTGTTAGACGTAAAGCAGTGGTAGTGTCTTGTTCCTTTATGGTGAGATTTTTGGCCTCCCAGATGATTAAGGTTCGATCTAGACGTGAAATGCTGTAAAATACTTTTGGTGGAATTGTAAGGGCTCACCCGTACCTGGTTGGTAATTACTAGATCTTGAGGTTAGCTGCTGAAACAGAAACTAGATCTTGCTACATGGGTCTATCGTAAATTTGTAACCAAACGTATGTACTCCCTCCATCCTACAAATAGTGCATTTCTAGTTTTTTATAAGACAGATTAGTGTGCAAGGTAAATGACTAATGTGACCTTCATTACTCCATGCATAAACGTGCTGGTGCCTTGGTTTCCACCGGCACTTAAATGTGCATGCATACATTTATAGCTCTGCATGCAGAAGATTAGTGGTATATTACTAAGCATGCAAAGGAGCAAAAAAATTTCAAATCTTGGAGTGGAGTTATGTGAATTAATGTGTTTTGGGTGGTCCTACGGACTAAAGATGCACTCTTTGTGGGACAAATTTTGAACGCTAGAAATGCATTCTTTGTGGGATAGAGGGAGTAGCAATTTTCTGCCCACGCCTCTACCCCATGGTGTTTAGGACAAATGAGTAGAAAGCACGAGCATAATTTGCTTCGTGTGGCCGCACCATATACTTGTTCAAGAAACATGATATAGGTTTGTGTAGGTTGCCCTATCAAATTAGGTTGTTCTGTTGTACTACTAAGGCTTCGCCAATTCCTAAATTGATTTTAACAACTTGTTTAGAGACTAACCCTCTGGTTTTGGCATTGACAAGTACTAGCTACACAGTTGCTGTATTGCTGAAAACTGCCTATCCCACTATGAATAGTTCATACGCAGCCAGCCAGACACGCTAGTGCAATAAACAAACTGTCTTAGTTTTGTCTTTTATTGATATGAATCTAAGCTTATTTGGTCTGTTCAGACAAATTAGTACAATAAACATATTTCTTGCTCTTTGACTTTGGTCTTTTTCCTTTTAATTTGCAAAATTTGTTGCTGACTTCGGAAACTCCTTTTTCTTGGTATTTGTTAGCTCGGGGCAGGCCAAAAGAAGGAAAAGCATCTAACAAAGCCTGAAGTGGGCCACTTTAGAGCACAAGGAGTCCCTCTGAAGAGAAAACTAAAGGAGTTTCCTGTTACTGAGGATGCACTCCTTCCTGTCGGGACAACCATCACGGTTCGCCATTTTGTGCCAGGACAGTTTGTGGATGTCGTTGGAATCACAAAGGGGAAAGGTTTTGCAGTATGTTTTTCTTCCCTATCTACATGTATTAACTTCACTACTTTGAAACAGTGCCCAACATTGTTGTAAACTTGCTGAGGAATCACCATGGTTTAAGTATGAGTTTATTTAAGAAACACCTCCTTTTAATTAGCTAAAGAAATGTGACTAAGTTTTGTGTATCTTCCTTAAATGCATGCCATACATCCTAAGTTCCTAGATACCCCGTGATTCTTTTAAAATGGTTCCATTCCAAACATAAACTTCTCCATAAAAATATGTGCTGCGACTCTATATGTGACTTTCTAACTATCAAAGCAAAACATTGCCTGTGTTGCTGATGATTGTCAGAATATGCAAACAGAGATACTCCAAAAGGAGATATTAAAATATTGACCAATGGTACTCACAAAGCATAGTACAGTTATATGGGAGACCAAAGAAATTGATGAAGATGTTTAGCCTTCTTTTAAGTTTGATATTTTTTATTTTCTCATTTTGAAAGGCTATTGTGGCAACTGGCAAAGGTAGTTTCACATTATGTAACTGTAGTTATTCTAAGTGTTATTATATCATTGTCGTGTCTTCTGATCTATAGTAGTTCTTTCCATGATGGCTTAGCATATAGAAAAGTGTAATTAGTTGTGGCAAGACCGCAAGGAGGCAGGATAGCAACTGTTGTCCACTTGATGAGGAAAAAGAGTTATGTATAGAGGTTCCAAGAACTGGCAAGACAAGTAAGTGGTAAATGACCAGTTCTTAGTTCTTACAATAGCTCCTCGGGACTTCTGTGCCATGTTAATCCAAGTTGTGGATGATTTTCAATATTCCAGCTTAATTTCACATTACTTTTTACTATTGCAAATTTGCAATCAAAAGCACAATTTCGTAATATTACAACTTCCATTTTTGCTGCTTTTTTATGATGGTACTTTCCTTTTTGGAACAAACCAATTATGTCAACAGTATCAATACACATGAAATTTATAACCTTTGTTACTCTTATAGGGTGGGATGAAAAGACATGGTTTTAGTGGGATGCCCGCATCACATGGTGCATCTTTATCACATCGCAGCATCGGTTCTACTGGTCAAAGAGATGCTCCTGGAAGGGTATGTCATAACTCATAATGTCCATGCACTGAACAATTGGTATACATTTCTCAGAAGAGGCGTGGTATGTACCATTAGAATAGGCAGCAGCAGAGTTTTACAAGAAGTTACTCATCCTCTTGACAGGACTAATCCTGGATGCTAAGTATTATTTGCTTGTTTTCTGATGCTTAAATTGATTAAACAGATAAGACATTTTTTAAATAATACAGTAGTGGCACTATTTTTTCAGTTTTAATGAGTGATAATAGTAAGTAGATTTTTGATAATGCTACTTGGGTAGTACTATCTAGTGTAAATCTGTTAAATTAATGATTATATATATATATATATATATATATATATATATATATATATATATATATATATATATATAGAGGATAGCTAGTGTACTATAGATAGCACAGATCCTCCGTGCTATAGGGTTGTGTTTGCAAAATTCGAAGACGAAACTGTTGATCCAAACCGTGCATTCTATTCATCTCATTGAAATCTCACTACCCACCAAATTATATATTTTTTGAACTTTTTCTCCTATTTATTTTGTATTTTTCAAAATCCACGATCTAATTAGTTGTGGGGCGTCCAATGAAACTGGTTTTGGAAAATACAAAATAAATAGGAGAAAAAGTTCAAAAAATATAAAATTTGGTGTGTAGTGAGATTTCAATGAGATGAATAGAATGCACGGTTTGGATCAATAGTTTCGTTTTCGAATTTTGCAAACACAACCCTATAGCACGGAGGATCTGTGCTATCGATAGTACACTAGCCATCCTCTATATATATATATAACATAATTATGTCTCCTTAAGACGTCAGTGTATTCAGAATTTTGTTAAATAAATACTTTATTATGTTGTTATTCAGATCTAATTAAGGCCTTCACTGGAGAATGCATGTATACATGAGTAAAGCCCATGAGCTAACTTTTCATGAAAAATAAAATGTGCCCTCAAATGCTTTTAGTTTTGGATTACAGTGGCTTAAAATTCGTTCAATCTGGCTTGGAACTTCTTATGTAGTTAGAAAAAAATTCTCAACGGCTAAAAAAGGGTAATAGGTAATACAACATCACACAGCAATGGTGAGGCAGCAGGTGCTTTCTTCCTTTAGGCCCTTGGGGATTTGTTTTAAATGAACAGATTATTTTTCTTCATAAAAATGAATCAAAATCTAGATATATACAATAAGGCTGTTAATTGTTCTTCTTGCTTGACATCGTACTGCTGGCCTCTGCTTACAATATACCACCAGTTGGCTGCCTCCCAAGACCTGCCAACAGCAACAATATTGCTATTTAGATTGTACCCCGACGAACTTCTTCCTTGAGTACTTTAAGGGAAGTTCTCAGATGGTTTGTAGTTCTGATATGAATGCACCTATATTTTTCTTGAGAGGGGCTCCTAATGGAGGTTGGTAAGTGAATCAATAAATGTCTGGAGCAAAAGAAAAACAGTTTCTACCATTTGATCGTTTCGCTGATAATATAGCATTGTCAAGGTAGAACTTGTGTGTGGAAACTAATTCGCTGGAGCATTCCATGTGTTATGTGCAACACTTTTGAGCCTTTTCTTGTCGTAAGTTACCTCATATGGAAGTGAAGTCACTTCAGTTTTCCTGTGCTTTTTTTTGGGCTGAACACAAGATTTAACATATCAAATAGCACAAAGATACGCACTTGGTTTAAATTGTGATGACCGTTTTGTTAGACTTAAGCTGTTGGCTGGAGTGCACTGTTCAAGTCGTTAGTGTGTTCCAGAAAGCAGATCTGTAGCAGGTAGTCTTGCATATATAATGTATAACATAGATATAATAATGCTGCAGGTTTTCAAAAATAGAAAGATGCCTGGGCGGATGGGCGGTGTACAGCGCACCGTGAAAAATGTATGGGTTTACCAAATAGACCCTGCCAGGAACTTACTGTACCTGAAAGGCCAGGTAATTTCATCTCTACTTCACAGTATATCTTGCTTAAATATAGAGGTTGTGATATGTGGTATGGATTCTCTTGTTAACATTGCAGGTTCCTGGTCCTCAAGGTAGCTTTGTTTTCGTTAAGGACTCAATATACAAGAAACCCGACACAGCTTTGCTGCCATTCCCTACATATTTCACACAAGAAGGCGAGTCAGAAGACTCAGAGCTCCTCGTTGCTGATCTCGGTGATATCGACCCATTCATGGCAGCAGATTAAGATTAGGGCGAAGTTTGGAAGAGTCCCTCCTTTACATTCTGTGCACTCCAGCTCAACCAACCCACAAAATTGTTAATTTTGCGTTGATATCTGGATCGCAAGCTGCATCCCGTTACTGGTCTGCCTGGTCAATGTTGTTCCGTGTACATTACCTGGCAAATATGCCGGGGCCCTAACTCAATTAAGGTTTTGAGCTGGTTGTTTTGATCGACTGAATGGAACTTTTTTCTTTAATAAGTTGTGTAAGTTAAGACTCAGATAGATATATAAAATTTGAGAATTCCACTGCTGAGTTCAGATGACTAATCCTTTCTGTGCTGAGAGTTCCATGATGCAGTAATCTCTGCCTTTGTGCATGCTGCTTTTATTTAGCGCTGGGTAACCAACAAATTTCAATTGAATAAAAAATAGCTTAAATCATGTTAGAAAGTTTTGAAAAAATTTTTGGATGGTCCTAATACATCACTAATATTCTCATAAAATTTTTAGATGATGATTAAGCTTGAGAAATTTTTAAAAATTCTGATAACTGAGATACTTAATTAATGACTATGAGAATTAATGTGCATAGGTTAACTGGATGATCTATCGACTGTTCTACATGGAAAACAACGTGAAGAATCCGATCTGACCAAAATCTGATCAACTTTTGGTCAAATTTCAATGAAAAAACCGAGATTTTGGTTAAATATACCGAAATTTCTCCAGGATTATAGGTTACTATATTATTTTGAATTTTTTTTAAAGAATTAATTTTATCAGGATTATGAAACTCGAAGAGATCCAAAATCTGAGATTTCACCAGATTTTGATCCTGCCCGTGCTAGCCTCGAGCAATGGAGATTTGGTGTAATTCTCACGAAGAGAGCCCTAAAGAGGTTAATATCCAACGGTAATTTGTTATTTCATGGGTTTGCTAACTAACGCTGTTCCGTGCGTTAGGTTTTTTCTGTAATCCAAAATACGGCCCTTGTTTCGTACTAGTAGAAAAACGTAGGGTTTTCAATCGTTCGAGATTTAAAGTTTGTAAATTTTAAACAACTAATTCAATAATACTAGTTACATGCCCGTGCATTGCTACGAAAAACAAAATTGATAACGAAAAATAAAGATTAAAAAATAAAAAAATTATTTCACAGGATCAAACATCTATCTTTAGCAGCCGTTTCTTGCTGGCTAATTAAAGCAACGCTTCGTTTTTTGCATAGGGTAATTAAGCAGGGCAATTAAGTGGGGCAATTAATGACGTGGGTAGAACTCACCACTGCCACCAACTGCTGTTTTATAATAGTAGAGATATATATTTTATGACATAAAAGTAGTATAGTTGGATTCGTATTTAAAAGAAACAAAATATTGTAAAAGAAATTAATAGGCAAAACTCAATTTTAGAGATTACACCAAATCAAACCGTCTCTTGTATTTTTCAGCAAAGAGAGTTGTTCTTGCTCAAATAGAGTTTACTGTAGGTACTCCACTTATGTTCGACGTTGAGGGCTGTTGTACGTAAGGTGTAAACGGAGTGGATACGGACGGATTTCATTCATTCCGTATCCTATTCTAAATTTTTTCTCGGATATTGAATCGGATACAGACAGTACCGGATTCGAATACGAATACAGATTACTTCGGTCGTGAATACAGAGCGAATACAGATCGTTCCGGATACGGTTAGTCTTGGTCACGAATAGTTAGTCGTATTATGCGTGAAAACAGAAACCATATATGTCATGCACATTAGGATCGATCAACCATACACAAAAATTTACTAGAACCTTCAAGACATATAAGTGTTTCAAATTCAATAATAGGTGTCTTCCCTACATAAGAATAATATGCAGTCAAGTATAATTTCAATCAACATATGAACTTATATGATGTATAATGTTTATATTTATCGGATCTATTATCGGATATCTATTTCACTAATTTACATTGATATTTTTTCGGATATCTCGGATATGCCGGTACGGATCAGATACGAATCGGATACTTCTTTTCTCATATCTTAACCCATATTTTTTTTGGATAGGCGGATTCGAATCCGGATCGAATCTGGATATAATCGGATATCATTTTTTCGGGTTCAAATCGGGTTTTAAACGAATTCGAGCTCGGATCGGTCGGAAATTATCCGCTCTGTTTACACCCTAGTTGTATGTAAAAAAATTCTAGTTCTCCGGCTCTTCGACCACCCTGGCCACTAGCTAGCTACCCAGCACTTTTGTAGGCATCATTTCATTGGCGCGAAATCTTTAGTAAGCTTCTTTCGTCAATAAAAACTCATGCGTCGCTATCATTTCACTACTAAGAAAACAATCACAAACATTTAAAAATATAATCACATATGATTTTTTGAATCATCTATAAGTATATATCAATGATACTACGACGTATCACAGACGGTTTGTAAACCATTTGTGAGACACCTATTACAGACTTTTTTTGAATTGTGTGTAAGCATGTATCAGTGATAATACGACGCATCATAGACGGTTTGTGAACCGTTTGTAAAACACCTGTCATAGATATTTTTTGGATACGGATTGTGCGTGATATCCTATTATCACAGACAGCTTGTATCAAGAATCGTCTGTGATATTCTATTCTCATATACAGTTTATAATCCCAACCGTCTGTAATAATAGGTCATCATAGACTATTTGTATCAATAACCATCTATAATAGTCGGTTTTTAGGTGGTAAGTATAGGGAATTGTCATAGGACACTATTAAAGCTCAAGGGTATTCCCCAAGAGCAATGTCCAAAGCTTGAATAGTATCCTATGGCAATTCCCAAAACTTGAATAGTATCCTGTGGCAATTCCCTATGCCTACTGACGAGTACACATACCATGGGTACCCCCATCAGCCCGGGACCACGAACGGGCTGACCTCCTTGAAAGCCCAGTTCTAGCGAAAGGCTCGTAGGTCGTAAAGAGTGGGCCTGGCCCCTATTCAGAACCGACCCCTAGTGGCCGGCGGAGTCCGACCTCTTAGGTCGGAGCACGCGGTCGGCCAGCTCCACCAGCGCTCGAGGCGACAGGACCCACGCAGCGTCGAGCCAATCGCCTGCAGGCACGCGACGCCCCACGACGTCTGCATTCAGGGTAGGCGGCCCCTTCCCGAGAATGTCAGAAGACCCGCCGAAGTCAAGCCCCAGTACCGTCATCCTGACACACCACAGAGGAGGGCGCCCCTTCCCGAGGCCAAGCTGAAGTCAAACACCATTTAATTGCCGGAGCTGACGGTCGCACAGAACGGTGCGTCACTCTGTCAGCCCGGCCAAAGACCACTCGCCGCAGGACTACCAACCCAGCGTAGGGTTGGGCGGAGGCCGGTCGGACGACAAGACAGAAGACCAGACTCCAAGGCGTACAGTACCCCTTCCTTTTTCCTCTCCAAACTCCCATGTAACCTGCTGCCTCCGAGTATATAAGGAGAAGCAGGGCTCCGGGGGGAGGGGCCAAACCCAAAAAGAAAAGAGCGAATGAACAAGCAAGCAAGCAACCCAGCGAAAACCAATCGAGCACAAGGGAGATCGATCCTTTCGAACCCCTATCTCGCCTGTAACCCTTGGTTCGTCTCACGAATACAATACATCTCAGCGGCCCGAACTGGAATAGGGACATTCGGCCCGAACCAGTATAATCCCCTGACTTCCTGAGTCAACCATTCGAGGAGAGGGAGCGCGCGACCCCCACTAACCTTTTGCCGGTGCACGAAACACCGACACCTCTGTGTATTCAGCACTAGTCCAAGAACGCGCTAGTGCACACAGTCTCAACATTGGTAAATATCACAATCATACTCAACGAAATAATAAAGTACCCTTAATAGTTAACCAAACGGGTTGCTCGACCTTAGGGTCAAGTTACAAATATACGCCACGCAGGGCGAAACTTATTAAAGAGAAATAACGGCAGCGGAAAAATAAGATAACTTCGTGGCGCCATCCAGTATACCACAGGCAACTGACTGGGCTCGCTCCCTAGTTAGACGGTTCCTCTGGGAGCTCCTCCTTCAAAGTTGGTGTAGACTCCTCTTCAACTGGTGTTGTATTGTGGCAAGGGTGAGTACTTGGTACTCAGCAAGTCATGCACAGAATGCAACTAATATACTACATGCATGGCTTAGTACAAAAGAATAGCTCAGGGTATATTTGCAGTAAAACAGCATTTGACAAGTAACATAAGTAGTTCCGAAAGCAGTAGACACAAGTATAAGATCAATAACTTTTTCAGAAGTTTAATAAACATCTTTCCCAATCCTAATCCACATTTCCATCAACGTCATTATTAAACCAGACCAAACCTTCCAAGTTCAAGTTATTTTCAAGAAAGTCTAACCCTTGACTGTAATTCCCGAGCGATGTCCAATACCGCGGACATGGCTATTCGAATAGATTTTACACTCTGTAGAGGTTATGCACTTTACCCACAAGATACAGTCAAACACCACAAAGGCGAGTGTCCGTAACAAAGTCTTTCGAAAACTTCTAACAGCACAAGTGGTCCTCTCCGGTGTTGCACGCTAACCCTTCCCTTAGCGAAGGCGAAGTTTAGGCCAAACCACCGTTAGATGGGTACCTGGCCGCAGCCCCGGTACGCTCCCCCGTACAACTACACAAAAGGTATAGTTGACACCCCGAGGTCCCACAGGTACGTTATTAGCAACTTAATCAACTAGGTCCGTCCCATTACGGACATGTGGTTGCACGTGTGACTCAGTTCAAAGGCTTGCAAGGTTAAGTCCTTAGGGTGACCAGGGCAAGACTACCCGAAGAACCAACACAACGTTCCCGGTGCCACAACTGGTCCACCCGATCAATCTTGCCACATGCCCCGGTCAAAATCTATTTATCAAACCCCCAGTTGATTACCATGCACCACGTGCCATCAACAATCATAACACATGATACTTCTTCCAAAAACAGGTGCAGTATCTCATTAAGTCAATATTAGCATTTGATTGTCCAAAGCATTTCACGTGGCAAGGCTAAGCATACTACATCGGTCTAACTACCCATGTTGGCAATGTAGTAATGTCCAACTAATTACTCACAACTAGGGTGACAAGGGGTCATGGCACATATTTAATTAACCAAGGTGTCATACAGCAATTTGGCATTTATCTATTTCCCCGGAATTAAATAAAATATTTTCTAATTAAACTAGCATGCAATAGCTTAAACCAAATTAATTTGAAATTGAGATCAACATGGTCAAAGCACAACTTGCCTTCAAAGAGTACTTGTTCTTGGTCCTGAGCTGGCTCCTGGGTCAACACTTCTCCTTCGAAGCCTTCGGGCACTTCAACGTCTACTCGTAAAGCGTGCAAATAGCAAATAATAAATAAACAGTAGACAAAAAGTGTCCAAACATCCAAATAAAGTTCATAAACAGAGAGATCATAATTTTATAAATTTTTAGAAACTAGAATCGTCAAATTCGGAGTTTAAATGCAAAAGTTATAACCGTTTAAAGTTTAAAGAAAGCATTAATTAAATAAAAACAGAGAAATAATCATAATAAAAAATTAATTAAAATTCATTTTTGAGTAGGTCTCATTTTTATGAAAATTTAGAAATTTGAATCACTCAAATCGGAGTTGAAACGCAAAAGTTATAAGCGTTTGAAGTTTGAATCCATTTTTGAAATCAATAATTCGAATTAATAAATCATTTTATTTTTTCGGAAATTGAATTATTGCGTCAGCAGTGACACGTGGACCAATCGGGAGCCGCCACGTAGCCTCGGGTCCATGGACCGGCGCCGCAGCGGCTCGGTCCATGGACTGCCGCCACGGCTCACATGTCTCAGCGGCGGGTGGGCCCGCCACTGTCGGCGGCCGGACTCACGCCCGGTAGCAGTGCGGCGACACTGGGCCCCACTGACATGCGGGCCCAGCGTGTCGAGACACGCACTCACGCTACAAGCGCTGACCGCGACGGTCGGCCTCCCGGCCACGTGGCTAGATCTCGGCCGTTGATTTGAAAATCAACGGCCCAGATTGGATCTGGGTTCACGCGTAGGAAAACTACTCGGCTGATCTGGACCGTTCGATCTTGATCGGACGGTCAAGATCCAATCTAACGTTTACAACGCGGCTAACCCTAACCGTTCGATCTAGATCTAACGGCTGAGATCTATCCTAGCTCGGTGCGGTTTAGGCTACGTGGCACAATCTAAACCGTTGGATCTAGATCCAACGGTTGGAAATAGATCTGGGGATTTCAACGTGGAAACTCACCGAGGGTGACATGGCGCGATCTGGGCCCTTGGATCTGGATCGGACGGCGGAGGGAGCTCGAACGACGGCGACGACGCGCGGCGAAGCAAGGTCACCGGAGACGGGGACGGCGACACGCCCGACGGCGTTGCGGGGCCTCTCTGGCGAAGTGAGTGGTACTCACCGACGCGGCTTGACCTCGCGGTTCCGGATCTGGGCTCAACGGCGGCGGAGGACGGCGGACTATGACGGAATCAACGAATAATCGCGGCGGAGCGCTAAACCAACTACGGCGAGCGATTGCGGCGCAACCACGGCGGCTTGAGCTCGGCGGGCTAGGGCTACGGGTGCGCACGGAAGTCGGCAACACGACAGCGGCGGCGGCGCATTAAATAGGGCCCTCAGCGTCCGTGAAAACTGCAGAAACCGAGGCCCACCCAGCTGCGGCGGCGGAATCCGAATTGGATTCGGATTGGGTGACGTGGCTCAACGCGAGCCGTTGGATCAAGATCCAACGGTACGGGGGTTTGGGCTCGGGTCCGGCTCGGGCGACCTGGCTGGCTCGGTCGGCTCGGGTTCGGACGACGTGGCTCAATCGTGGCCGTTGGATTTCGATCCAACGGTCACGCGCGTTAGGGTTTGGCGACTGGGTTTGACCGGAACGGCTGGCTCGGGTCGGACTCGAGTCTGACTAGGACTCGGGTCCGGTCGGATGAACAGTACAAACCAACTCGCATTTTCCAGCGATTAAATATTCAAAATAATTCTCAGAAATTCATTTAATTCATTAAAAATAGCAAAACACTCAGAAAAATTCCAGAAAAATTCTGGAAAATATTTTGGAACATTTTAGACTCAAATAAAATATTTCCAACAAAATTTTATTTGCAAAGTTAAGTTCTTTAATTATTTCAAAAGGGAATAAATTCAAATAAATTCCAAATAAATTCCAGAAAATTCCAAAAATTCACAAAAATGCCAAACCACATTTGAATTTAAGAAAAGCAAAATTTTGGGGTGTTACACGGGGGCTCGGGGGCTACTGACGAGTGCACATACCATGGGTACCCCCATCAGCCCGGGACCACGAACGGGCTGACCTCCTTGAAAGCCGTTAGCGAAAGGCACGTGATCAGTAAAGAGTGGGCCTGGCCCCTATTCAGAACCGGCCCCTAGTGGCCGGCGGAGTCCGACCTCTTAGGTCGGAGCACGCGGTAGGCCAGCTCCACCAGCGCTCGAGGCGACAGGACCTGTTGGCGTCGAGCCAATCGCCTCAGGCACGCGGCGCCCACGACATCCGTACAGGTAGGCGGCCCCTTCCCGAGAATGTCAGAAGACCCGCCGAAGTCAAGCCCCAGTCCCGTCATCCTGACACACCACAGAGGAGGGCGCCCCTTCCCGAGGCCAAGTTGAGGTCAAAAACCATTTAATTGCCGGAGCTGACGGTCGCACAGAACAGTGCGTCACTCTGTCAGCCCGGCCGAAGACCACTCGCCGCAGGACTACCAACCCAGCGTAGGGTTGGGCGGAGGCCGGTCGGACGACAAGACAGAAGACCAGACTCCAAGGCGTACAGTACCCCTTCCTTTTTCCTCTCCAAACTCCCATGTAACCTGCTGCCTCCGAGTATATAAGGAGAAGCAGGGCTCCGGGGGGAGGGGCCGAACCCAAAAAGAAAAGAGCGAACGAACAAGCAAGCAAGCAACCCAGCGAAAACCAATCGAGCACAAGGGAGATCGATCCATTCGAACCCCTGTCTCGCCTGTAACCCTTGGTTCGTCTCACGAATACAATACATCTCAGCGGCCCGAACTGGAGTAGGGACATTCAGCCCGAACCAGTATAATCCCCTGACTTCCTGAGTCAACCATTCGAGGAGAGGGAGCGCGCGACCCCCACTAACCGAAAATTCGTATTGCCGGTGCACGAAACACCGACACCTACCATCTAAGAACTGCCATATATTCAAATCAGATATCAACTCACATATATTAACCAATTGATAACAACTCAAATCGTATATACGTTGGTCTTCTCCATATGTGATAACTTAATCAACTCCATATTTGATGAAATAGAAAACTATCAAAATAATCATGTTCCTACACAAGACTAGAGTGAAAATAGGATGCATATACTATTCTCATTGGGGGATGAGAATAAAGTAAAAGATAAGTTAGAACATGACAAATTTCAGGATGAACTACGGATAGAATCGGATTTTGCCTTAGAATCCACAACATTTATTCTCACAGATGCAATAAGGTACTTAGTGAATACATGACATCAATTATGTGAATAATGTAGTAGATGATAACAAGCGAGGTTTCATTGGGCCAACAAGTATGTGTCAGTATCATGATGTGGCCTTTGGGCTCGTTTTTACCCTATTTGAACTTACAAACTTGTTGTCTTAATAAGTTAAGACATATTAAAACTCTAACCATTATGATCAATCCATAGATACCAATCAAAAATAAATACATTAAAAAAAGTACATGGTCAAACATCATTGACCGATTAAATTAATTACAATAGAACAATTCTAGATATGAATTAGAATAGATTGTTTACAACAAAACCACATATTTATGTATGTAATGCAAAATGTTAAGCATGCGATTGTTTAAAAGCAATAAGCAACCAAATCCTAGGAGAAAACAATACCTTTCAATGCTGAACTATTAAGCTAGCATATGAATTTCTATCAAACTGGCCTTCATCGTATATAATCGATATAAAATTAGGGCGATTGAGACAGAACCTTATAATTAGGATGCCCTGGTCCCGCTTCCTCGCCTGCTCCCTGAGCGCATGTTGGCCATGGAATTTGTCAAGCCCATCCTAATTGATCAAAGAAGAACAAAAATACCCACACGCATCGGCATCAGCAACCACAAGACATCAAACCAAACAAAAGCATCAGATTAAGAGGCGTGAGATCAAGTCGTGGAGGCGAGACCCCAAGATTTGGAAATGGGGAGAGGCCAAATCCAGAGCAGCGATTAGGGTGAAATCTCGCACGTACCATATTTCCACCTGGGTGATGGTGGAGAAATACGAGAACAAAGAGAACAGTACAGGACGGTTCGCATCGCGGTGGATTACAGAGGACGACGGACAAACTTCCTTTTTATATTAGTAGACATAGTTATCACAAACAGTTTTTAGCATATCCTATAACTTTGACGTTCGTGTTAGCAAAATCGTCTGTGATTAGTTTTAATACAGATAATTAAAAAAAAACTATATATAATAAAATGTCTAATATAGACCTTTTTGTAATAGTGTGTGTGCCATTGTAATGTTCGTAACAAGCCCAATAACTCAGGCAAGGACAATGTTGAATGTGTACTTTTTCACGAGCGCTTCCTAGAAATATATATGTTTATGTACGCGTAGAAATGTTATTCAACTACAAATCATTATATGAGAGAACTCAGTACTCCCTCTGTTACGATATATTTGTTCATAGAATAAAAAATCCGTTTCAATCACTAGTACACAAAGGCTTATATCAAACGCACCATCACAGACGGTCTTCAAAAACCATATGTAATATGGAACATCACTGACGGTTTTATAGTCCAACCATCAGTGTACCTATCACAAACGGTTATTAGTTATACTTGTCTGTGATGTTAACGATATCACAGACGGTTTTATTTTAAAACCATCAAATAAACCGTCTGTGATATTGGTTTACATCACAGACGATTATAATTAGCTAAGTCTATACATTGCCATGACTTGGATGCTTCAAATTTGCTATGAGAATACTAGAATTAGTGTTCGGGTGCTTTGTGATATTAAGGGGAGGGGGACGCGTTATATTTCAAATGTGATCATACCAACACTACAGTACTAAATCATGTAAGAACTCTGAAGTTAAGCGTGCTCGGGTGAGAGTAGTACTAGGATTGGCGACCTCTTGGGAAGTGATCGTATTGCGTTAAAATTGGCGATAGAACTCAGGACGCATTATGTTTATTAGTAGTGCTGAATCAGTGTCGGTTTTATGCATATCACAGACGGTTCGAGGATAGAACCGTCTGTGATGTGTATTTTCACAGACGTTACATAAACCATCTGTGATATGCAATGATTATCACCGACACATAGTTATAGACGGTTTGGAAAACCGTCTGTGATGACGGTTCCAAACCGTTGTGATAATCTTTTCTGCAGTAGTGAGTATACCTGTCCATTGAGAGAATATAGTGTAGTTATTTCAATTTTTCACTTATTATCTTGGAATAGCTTAGGCTCCGTTTGTTTTGATTTTTTTTATCGGCTTAAAAGCCAAAAAAACTAAGCCGAAACAAACGACTAGTTTTTTAGCTGAGCTTTAAAAAAGCCTAAAACCCCTGTATAACTATAAACCAAAAACCAGGCAAGAGAAGCTGTCGACGATTGGGGAGCAGGCCCCCGCCGCACTGGGCTTCAACAGGCAGAGACACTGTAGTTTACCCTGGTTCGGGCCTCTCAAGAAGGAGATAATAGCCCTACTCCAGCTTGTGTATATCTTTGTGCAGAAAAAGTTATGTGTCTGTCCCCTTCACGGTGGGGATGCTTTTATAGCTTACAAAGGGGCGTGCTTGTTCAAACCCACTAACTCCACGTCCGACCAGGTCCAACGTGGTAACTAACGGATCCTACACTCCTGTCACGTCCCCGCGAGGATCGCAACGAACTAGCGGAGGTTACGCAGCGGGTGGTTACCGACCTCGGGATCACGTCGGTCGGCTAACGTCTAACTCCGAACTTCGGCCACCTCGGCTGAGCACGAGCTATCGGTCCACCAGGCCATGCGACCTCCTAAAAGGTCCCGGCTAGACCGTCCTTGGAACAACTCCTCGCGACGGGGCGGGAACGACCTCGTCTTTGCTCGTGGCGCCCGGCTAGATCGTCGTCGAGAGCGGCCTTCCGGTGGTTCGAGCGGCGATGAGCCGCGCCCCTCGTGGCACCCGACGTAATTACGTGGGGTCTACCCGACTCCGACAGCTAGCCCCGAGGTTCGAGTGGAAGAAGGCTTTAAGAAAAGACCTTCCTCTCGGGCCTACTGCCTCCCGAGCCGGCCAGGTTGGTCGCGACGAACAGCTGCCCGACCTCAGAGCTATTAGTCCGCCCGAGAGACGAGCTCGGTCCCGCCGTGCCTTGGGCGTGCGAACTAGTTCCCATCCTACCGACGGTTCCTTCCTTGGAAGCTTCATTCTTGCTAGTACGAACCGCCCCCTTGGGAACTGGCCGGCAAGACAGCCTTGGTTTGCGTGTCCACGCGTCGCTCTCCGTGTGGTGGACGTCTCAACTGCCCCCTGCGCCTTTAGGGCTTCCTCGACTATAACGGCGGGAACCTCTTCGTTCTCTCGTTTGGTTTTTAAACCCCAGAAGAGAAACCCTAGATCCACTTGCCCTTTCAATCAACTAGTGCGCTCCCTACTTCTTCATTTCGGCGCTTCATCCTCCTTTCCGATCATCCCCTCCATCCTCATGGCAAAGTTTGGCGTCAGCAAGCTTGATAGGCGCAAGCTGGAGATTCTCGGCCAGGCGAAGTACCTTGACGCCGGCTCATGGAGAGCCGCTGGTGCCGAGGAGAGCCCCGAGCCGGAGGAAGGAGAGATCGTCTCCACCGAGCTCTACGCCATAAACAGGACGCCCGAAAGCGAGTTCGTTGAAGCCGTACTCGCCTTCTGCGAGTGCGAGATCGTCCACCTCCACCCAAATTCCATCCTCATCATGGCCATCTTCGCCCATCTCTGTGAGGGGTTTGTGGGCGTCGAGCCTACTCCCAGTCTCTTTCTTCACTTCTACACCCTTTCGCGCACCGGCACCCCCTCGCAGGCCGGCTGCCTTTACTTCCGCCTCCGACCTACCCGCCCGTACGAGTACCCGAGCTTCACGCTCAAGGACTCCGTGTCGGGGTGGGCCGACTCTTGGTTCTATCTGAGGAAGGCCGAGGGCGGCTCGCTTTCCTACTCCGGAGCCAGGGGTCGTGCCGTCGAGACCCCAGGCCTCGATGCCTGAGGAGGAGAAGGTGCTCATGCTGATCAATGAGCTCACTTGCTCGGGGCTGTCCGGCCGGGACGTTGCCCGGGACTACGTCAGGAACCGGGTGTCGCCCCTCAGGCGGAGGGTGCACCCCTTCTTCAAGGTTGAAGGGTGGCAGGACATTACCCGGGAATCACGCTCAGGTACATTACCGCCCTCGACCTTCACTTTAAAATAAGGAACATTCGAGCTTACTGTGCTTTCTTGTCTGGTAGCAGCTCCGCCGGAGGACTGGGTGGATACGAGGGTGTCCGAGATGTTCGGAACTCCCAAGGCCAAGGAAATCCTAGAGGGCCGCCGGATCCCGAACAACGTCCTTAACCGGACTGAGGCGGTAAGTCCTTATCTCGGACTCTTTCCGAAGGTCCGTTCAGGTCGGGTTTCTTCCGAAATTTCCTGACCTATTTGAGTCCACCTGCGCAGGAGAAGGTCGCCCTCGAGGTCGCCGTGGCCCAACTGGCGTCGCAGCCGGCGGGACGAGGCCGGAAGACCAAGGAACAGGTGGGTCGCAAGCGCCGTGCCCGATCCCCGTCGGCTCACGCTGCCCCGCCAGCGCACACGCAGAACATCCGGCCACGCGACCGCTCACCTCGCCGGCACTTGGAGTACGCCGATCGGCGGAGGTGGCGAACTAAAGCGTGGATGGATGAGTACACCAGGATAACCCAGCCGATGGCTCGTTTGCGTCGGCTGCCGCGAAGCGAAGAAGGAGGCAGCGGTGGTCCAGCGGAAGGAGGCCTTTGAGAGCCGGATCGCGGTTCTTGAGCGAGCTCGCGTGGGTGAGCTCGAGCTCGGCCCCTCCGGATGACGAGGAGGAGAAGGACGAGCTGGACCCCGTCCCCCTGGTCCCGAGGTCCCGCAGGTCGTCCGTTGCGCCCCAACCACGCCCAACGCCGACCATCACCGAGGCCGACTTGGGAGAGGTCGACCCTTCCGTTGCCAGGGCCGACAAGGCACGTGAGGACATGGCTGCCCTCCTCGATCGCGCCCGAGGCCAGCTGAAAGATGCCGAACGAGGTCAGCTTCTTATCCCTGCCTCGTTTCTCTCATCCCCCCTCCGGCACCACACTAACCCCACATCGTCTGTAGTGGGTGTGGCAGCTGGTGCGGAGTTATGGGATTTTGGAGCAATGGCTGACGAAATTCTTGATCTCGTGCTAGAGAGGGAGCTTGCCCGCGCTGCCGAGGCCGTTGTGGGCGAGGAGGTCGAGGTGGGAACTGAGGCCGCGGAGGCCCAATCCCCACGAGCCGCCGGTGGTGATGACGCCGAGGTAGAGGAGCCTGCCGCCGCGGAGATCCGGGCCCCAGAGCTCGTCTCTCCTGAGGAGGAGACGCGGAGGAAGATTGCGGCTGCCGATGCTCGGGCCGCGGCGGAGGGCATCCCCCACATTATAATTCAAGACGGCAGCGAGGAGGAGGGCGGTGGTACCGAGCACGCCACGAGGCTCGCGAGATTCCGCCGGCCAGCGACATTATCGCCGCCACGCTCCAAGAGATCGCCGAGATCTCTCCCCGAGCCCGCGACGCTCCGCCGGACATCAACGTCGAGCTCGACCTCACGGCTGCCGACCCGGCGACTCCGGTCGATCTCGTGCCCGAAGACGCCGCCATGGCCCAACTTCAGGCGCCCGACCTCCCGGCCGCCGACCCGGCGTCTCCAGTCGTCCTTGCGCCCGAAGACGTCGCCACAGCCCAACTTCAGGCGCCCGACCTCCCGGCCGCCGAGCCGGCGTCTCCAATCGTTCCCGCGCCCAGAGACGTCGCCACGGCCCAGTCTTGCGAGGAGGCAGGGCCCACCGGGGAGGAAGCTCCGGCCCAGTGAACATTGTGCTCCGGCGGAGGACCTCAAAAGCCGGATGCCGAGGAGGAGGAGCCCCGAGCGCAACTCCTGCTCGGGAGGAAGAGGAGCGGGAGGTGATCCTTGCTCTCGAGGCCGTCCCTCCGCAGGAGATGGGGGTCGATCCTCAGGGGCAAGGTCTCCCGCCCCCAGGGGACGGGGGAGCTCGAGCTCAAGACCCAGCACTTGATCAAGGAGAAGGAGCTCAAGCTCCCGCCCAGGGAGTAAGGAGCGGGACGGAGGACCCTGCCGAGCTGTTCCAGGAGGGGCTGGAGGCTCGGCTCTGTTGGGTGAGTTTCCTAACACTTATGTGTTTTTGTCCCAAAAAAAATCCGACTGCGACCCGAGATGCCTTGATGCGTAGGTGTTGGAGACCACCATGAAGGACTTCCACGCCGCGACCGTGCCGCCAGAAGTCGTCGCGAAGCACCAGGCCGAGCAAGACGCTAGGATCGCGGAGCTCGAGCGCCTGGTCGCCGAGCTGAGGTCTTCTGAGGCCGAGATTCGGCAGAAGATGGAGGAGTCCGCGCTCTTCCTCAAGGAGCGCCTCGAGCGAAAGCGGCGGCGAGGTCGGGGCTCGAGGTGACGGTGGCGTCCTGCGTGACTCGCACGGCGCCCGAACGAGCGATCGACCAGCAACGGGAGGAGTCCAAACGGCTTCGTCAAGCGGCAAGCGAGGGTCGTGAAGCTCGTCGGCGGGTGCTTGACCTCGAGTCCGAGCTTGAGTCCGTGCGGGACGAGCTCGTCGCTCTGCAGGACGAGAAGCGTGCCGGCCTCCTGTAACTCGTTCCTGCAAAAAACTTTAGCGAAAAAGCTGCCAAGTTGGGCATAATACGATCGTGTTTAATAGATGTCTTTTATTTTTCTCTGTTTTGTCTCCCTCGGAACGACAACGATATGCCCTATCCTGTTGCTCCCTATTCGACGGAGCTCGACAGTCACGCGATCTAGCGATAGTCACGCGATCTAGCGAACGATCGTACTAGGGAGTGACTACCTCGTGCGAAAGATCCTCTAGGTCGTAGCTACATGGTACCCTTATAGCCCCCGCCGCCAACGGAGGTCGTGGGGGGGAGGCTGCAAACACGACCTTGTTGACGGAATAGAGCCCTGCGGGGACCGTGTGACTTTATACGGTGCGTCTACGCCGCTCACCGGCCGACCTGAGCTGGGAACCGTCGAGGGGTGCTCATGCGACCCTTTGTCTGCGGCGGAGGCCTGCCGAGAAAAGATGGTCGTCTTACGGAGAAGGAAACCCTCGGGGTCGAGCTCTGGTGGTCCGATGTCAGGCGGTAGGATGCTTGTCCGTTTGCGCCCTGAGGTCCGAGCTCGCTCTTTGATACCGGATCGAGTTTGATCACGGCACTTCGCGAGAGGTTTAAAGAGAGAAAGAGAAAACGAGAGAGAACGAGGGAGACCGAGAGGCCAAGTGTCGAATTTTTATTTAAAGGAGTAAGGTTGGTTTGGTTAGATATGGAACTTACGCAGTTGGTCGATGTTCCAAGTACTAGCTAGTTCTCGACCATCTTCCATTGCGAGGCGGACAGCCCCTGGGCGTCTTTGTTGAGACGACCGTGTAAGGACCTTCCCATCTTGGCGTTAGCTTGTTGGCTTTTGACAGGTCTTGGACCCGTCGCAGAACGAGATCGCCGACGTGCAAGGTCCTTGGTCGTACCGATTTAGCGGCGTGCCTGCGGAGAGCTTGCAGGTAAACCGCGGATCGCAACAGAACCCGTTCACGAGTCGCCTCCGCGAGGTCGAGGTCGAGAAGGCGCTCGCCTTCTGCGTCGATGCTATCGGCTAGGTTCACCCTTGGGGATCCTAAGACAACCTCGGTGGGTAGGACGGCTTCCGCGCCATATCTGGTGAAAGGGGTCTCCCCGTAGCTCGGCTCGTCGTGGTCTTGGACCGACCGGAAGGAGCGGGGTAGCTCGTCCACCCAGGCCTGACCATGCCGATCGAGGCTCTTGAAGACTCTCTTCTTGATTCCTTGGACGATCTGCCCGTTCGCGCGCTCGGCCGCCCCATTGCTCTGCGGATGGGCCACGGATGCGAAGCATATCTTGGTCCCGACCTCCTCGCAATAAGCCTGAAACACCTCGCTTGTGAACTGAGTGCCGTTGTCCGTGATGAGGCGGCTCGAAACGCCAAAGCGGGTTACTACATTATTGCGGAAGAACCTTTTAGCCGCCTGTGCCGAGATGGTTGATATAGGCTCGGCCTCGATCCATTTAGTGAAGGTGTCGATTGCGACGAACAGTATTTACAACCCCTCCTTCCCAGAAATGAACCGAGTATGTCGATGCCCCAAACCGAAACGGCCAGGTTAGCGGCATGGTCTGCGGTCGTATGCCGGTGATGGACTTTCCGGCATGGAACTCGCAAGGTCGGCAGCGGTCACTATTGAGCGCGTCGGCCAGGGCCGTCGGCCAATAGTAACCCAACCTAAGGCTTTGCTCACCAAGGTCCTAAGGGCGAGTGAGCTCCACACATCCGTCATGGATATCTTTGAGAGATATTTGCCTTCCTCTTGGGTGATGCACTTGGAGAGGGCGCCAAGCGCGCCTTTGCGGTATAAGAGGCCCTCGACCATTTTATAGGTCGAGGCGTCTCACTAGCCGGATTTCTCGGCTTCCTCCTCGAAGGCGATGTCCGTGCACGAGGTATTGGATGAATGGCGTCATCCAACTCGCACCCTGCTCGAGGAAGGAGACGGTACCACCCGTCTCGGTTGCCTCCTCTCCGGGGGGTATGGAGGGCTTATAGAGGTGCTCGATGAGCACCCCACCGGAGCGGAAATCAAGGAACCGACCTTCGATAGATGGTCGGCCAGGGTATTGTCCTTCACGGGGATGTATAGTACTTGAAGTTTCAAGTACTTTTCCATCTTCCTTACTTCAACCAGGTAAAGCGCCATTGAGTCATCGGAACGCGATACTCCTTGTTAACCTGGTTGACAACGGCCGAGTCGCCCTTCGCGATTAGTCGTTGGACTCGGCGTCACCGCGCCGAAGTCCGGCTAGCGAACCCTCATATTCTACCGCGTTGTTCGTTGCGCCGAAATGTAGTCGGAGGGCGTACTGGATCCGCTCCCCCTGGGGGGATTCGAGGACCACTCCAGCCCCCGAGCAATTATAAGCTCGGGATCCGTCGAAGTACATGACCCAGCGACCGTGCTCGGTCTGGTCGGGTTCGGACTCAGATGGGATAGGATTTGTCCATTCGGCTAGGAAGTCCGCTAGAACCTGGGACTTAATCGCCGTCCTGGCCGAGAATTCGATCTCGGTCGGCGAGCTCCATGGCCCACTTCGCGATCCGTCGCTCGCGTCTGATTCCTAGAATCTCTCTGGCGGGAAGTTGGTCAGGACTCGAATTTTGTAGGCCTGGAAGTAGTGCCTTAATTTCTTCGAGGCCACGAGGAGCGCATAAAGGAGCTTCTGGACCTCGGGGTAACGCTCCTTTGGTCCGTGTAAGACTTCGCTGATGTAGTAGATCGGCGGCGCACCCGTCCCGTTCTACCGTTATGGCCAGCGCTTACCGCTGGGGTGTGGCGGCCAGGTAGAGCAAGAGAACCTCTCCCATTCTCGGCGTGGTCGGACTGGGGTCTTGACAAATATAGCTTTAAGTCTTTGAAAGAGCGATGCCTTCCTCTGTCCAGCGAAGCCGTCGTGCTTCCGGGCGCCTTGAAGAAAGGCGAGGCGCGTTCCCGAGCCGCGAGATGAAGCGACTTAGGGCCGCCATCCTTCCGGTCGAGGATTGCACCTCCAGCGTACAAGCGGGTGGCATATGTTCTCGATGGCCTCTATCTTCTCGAGGTTGGCCCGATTCCTTGTGGACCGATCATGTAGCCGAGTACTTTGCGACCTTGACCCGAACACACATTTTTCAGGGTTCAACTTTATTCGATGCTTATTGAGGTTATGAAAAGTCTCCTCTAGATCGGGTACATGATCCGAGGCCATCTTGCTCTTGACGACTATGTCGTCTACATATACTTCCAGGTTCCGACCTATTTGGTCCGAGAAGGTTTTCTGCATGAGGCGCTGGAAGGTCGCTCCAGCGTTCCTTAGACCGAAGGACATGGTCGTGTAGCAGAATGTGCCAAACGGCGTGATGAAGGAAGTTTTCTCCTCGTCGTCGGGCGATATGCCGATCTGGTGATAGCCTGAGTAGGCGTCCAGAAAGCTCATCGCCTCGGAGCCGGCCGTTGCGTCGACCAACTGGTCTATCCGAGGTAGCGGAAAATTGTCTTTCGGGCATGCGGCATTCAGCCTTGTGTGATCGACACACATGCGCCACTTGCCCCCCTTTTTCTTCATGATAACTGGGTTGGCCAACCAATCGGAATGGTCGACCTCCCGTATGAAACCGGCTTTGAGGAGCTTGTCCAGTTCCTCTCTGATGATGGCTTGCTTCTCGGGAGAAGCGCTGAGCTCTGCCCGCCGCAGGCTTTTGTCGAGCCGAGCGCTGCTTTGTGCTCGGCGACCTCCCTTGGGACTCGGGCATGTCGGACGGTTCCCAGCGAACGTGTCCGCGCTTCTCCGGAGGAAGGTCACGAGCTCGAGTTCCTATTTAGGGTCAGGGAAGCCCCACATATGCGACCTTGCACGGCTCTGCGTCGTTCAATGGGATGGCCTTAGTTTCTCCCCGGCTGGAGGGTAGCCCTGGGCCGGGAACTCCTCGGCTCTTGGTCGGGTCCGCGCTGGGGCAGCTGCCCGACCATGTCTAGAGCCTTCTCGTCGCAGTTTAGGGCCGCCTTCGGACTTCCCTTCACTGAGATCACGCCGCCGGGGCCGGGAACCTTCAGGCATTGGTACCCGTGATGCGTGGCGGCCATGAATTTGGCGAGCGCTGGTCGGCCCAGGATGGCGTTGTAGGCCGACTCGAAATCGACCACCTCGAAGGTGACTAATTCCGTTCGGAAGTTGCTCGGGCTTCCGAAGGTTACCGGCAGGACGATCTGCCCGAGCGGCTTGGCCGAGGTGCCGGGGACTATCCCGTAGAAAGGGACTACGACGCTCTTGATCTTGGACCGAGGAATTTGCATCTCGTCGGGACCCTGGCCCATATCAGGTCGAGGAACTCCCGCAATCCACAAGCACGCCGTCCTACCGCGGTATTGCGGTCGTCGGGCTAACGACCATCGGGAGCCTGGGATTTCGTCATCCCGAGCGATCGTCTTTGGAGAAGGTAATGGGCAGCTCGGACCACTTGAGCCGTTGAGCAGGAGGCTTCCCTGGGTGACCACGGAGTACCTCGCGTCGCGGTCTCCTTCGGCTCCGTCGAGACCCATAGGCGGCGGAGCCCCGAATATCACGGCGATGTGGTTTCGGCTCCTGGTACTCCATGTCCGTATCTTCCTCCTCGGCGGGCTTCTTGCCATTGACGTCTCCTTCTTGCTCTGGGAGCGTGGGCATGGGACCCTTGCCATCGTAGAATTGCTCGAGCGGGAGGCCCATGTTACGCAATTCCGCAGTCGTGCCCGTCGCCTGGTGGAGCCGAGCAAAAATAAGCGCTAACTTTGTCGCGTTAATCGCCGCGGTCTTGGTAAATCCGGTTTTGCTCATTGCTCATTGAACCGGTCGGCCTTTCCCTTTCGCGGCTCCTCCTTTATACGATTGCGAGGTCGGCCGTTGTCGTTGTCGTTCGATGGCCGCCACCATGTCGGAGACGGAGGGTTTTTTCTTCTTTTTGATTTTTTTCTCGATCGAGCTCACGCTCTTTCGGCTTGACGCCCCTTCGAGCCCGGGCTGAGGGGGCAGCTTTCCCTCGTCCAGCAGCTTCTTCCATTGGACGGCCTCGTCTGCGTTGGCATAACGGTCAGCCATGCGGAACAGCTCGTTGGCTGTGATGTCCGGGTGAATTTCGAGGTCCTGAGTAAAGCGTACGTCTTTGACCCCGAACTTGAAAGCCCGGACGACCGCCTCATCCGAGATGCTTGGGATGGAATTGCGCACTTGCATGAAGTCTTTGGGCCGAAGCTGGCGCAGGTCTCGCACTCCGTGCATGTCAGGCGCTCAAGGTCGCGCTCCTTCCCGAGGCGAACGTTCGACTCTGGAAGTTAGCTCGGAGAAGTCTTTGCTCATTTGGGCCAGGACCGGATCGAGTTTTCTTACGGTTGAATAGCCACGTCCGAGCCGGCCCGTCGATCTTGTGGGCGAAAGTTAGCCATGACCCTTTCATCACCGGCGGCTAGAATGGCCGTGGTGTAGATCGAGAGAAACTTCGTCGGGGTTACGAGTCCCATCGAATCTCTCGATGTGACCGGCTTGAACCTTGTTGGCCAGGTCACACGTCGTAGCGACGTCGCGAACGCCCTGCACCAACGGATCGTCGTGGCGGTCATTACGGCGCGGTCGGGCGATCCCACCACCGAGCCGAGAAAGGTTAGTGGGCCCAGGCGAGAGAATATCTCCCTACGCCTGTAGGATGGAGAGTGGCCCGAAGAGGAATGTTCGGCCCGGTTCTGCCCGTGGCTTGCATTCCGCTGGTCCCGAGGGAGCCCCCGGGAATTGCTCCAGGTGCCCTCCCGAGCCCGGTCGCGTTCGCGCCAGTCACTCTGGGTGCGGCTGCGTGAGTCGTCGGGGTGGAGGCGCTCGGACGCCCGGCGGCGGCGTTCCCAGGAATTGCTCTGGGCGTCCCTTTCTCGGGAGGCTTCCGCCGCCTTTATGTCTGTGGCGATTTCCTCGAGGTCGTCGGCCACAGCCGCACCCATGGCTTCTAGGTCGACCTGCTCAGGAAACTCTCTGAGGTTGCGTACCACCGTGGCCAAGGCTTGAAGGCGTTCCCCGCTCGGGGGAACGCGGGGTGACGAGCTCGTTCGTCGTCGCACGGGCTCCGGAGTCCCGTACGCGTGGAAATTCTCACGAACTTCGGCCCTGGTCTTATCGGCCGGGCCACCTCGGACTTGCCGGCGTAAGCTGGCCAGCGTCCGATTCAGAGATGCCTGTAGGTGCTCCTTGGCCGCCTCGTAGCGGTGAAGACGCGTTTCGGCCGGGGATTTGCTCCCGACATTTCCATCCTCCTCCGCAACGAAGACGTTACGGGATTGGACGGATCGCGAGGGGGACATCACGGTGTCTCCCCGTGAAGCGGTCCCCTGGTCGAGCTCGAAAAGGTCGGGGATGTCCAGACCATCGTAGAGCCCGTCATACTCGTCGTCCGAGAGGCGTCGAGCCGAGCGAAAGAATCGCTCGGTGCGGCGATTTCCACGGAGAAGCTCCGGGAACCGTCGTGATTCCCAAGGCCAGCGACGTTGGCGGCCCCATTGTCGAAGAACTGCTTGTCTTCTTCCTCAATTTCGGGGGCGCCGAGGCCCTGGCGATCTTGGGAATTTGTCATCCTCAGGATTCCTCACGAAAGGGAAAGTCGGTCCCCACGGACGGCGCCAGCTGTCGACGATTGGGGAGCAGGCCCCCGCCGAGCTTACTTGTTGGTGGAGGGACCAACCGCGACCCCTTCTTGCGTGATGAGATACTCAGAGGAGTGACTCACTGGGCTTCAACAAGCAGACAACAGAGTTTACCCTGGTTCGGGCCTCTCAAGAAGGAGATAATAGCCCTACTCCAGCCTTGTGTATATCTTTGTGCGAGAAAAAGTTATGTGTCATCCCCTTCACGGTGGGGATGCTTTTATAGCTTACAAAGGGGCGTGCTTGTTCAAACCCACTAACTCCACGTCCGACTGTGTCCAACGTGGTAACTAACGGATCCTACACTCCTGTCACGTCCCCGCGAGGATCACAACGAACTAGCGGAGGTTACGCAGCGGGTGGTTACCGACCTCGGGATCACGTCAGGTCGGCTAACGTCTAACTCCGAACTCGGCCACCTCGGCCTGAGCACGAGCTATCGGTCCACCAGGCCATGCGACCTCCTAAAAAGGTCCCGACTAGACCGTCCCTTGGAACAACTCCTCGCGACCAGGACGGGAACGACCTCGTGCTGCTCGTGGCGCCCGGCTAGATCGTCCAGGGGAACGGCCTTCCGGTAGTTCGGGCAGCAGTGAGCCCGCGCCCCTCGTGGCACCCGAGGTAATTCTGTGGGGTCTACCCGACTCCCCGACAGAAGCTTTTTTAGGCTTTTTTTTAGAATGAAATAACCATTTACCACTAAAAGTCTCCAAAATTACCCATCAAATGCCATCATATATAAATCGAGAACCCCTCCCATCCAACCCATTAATAAGCCAGGATACCAAACAGCATGTCTTGCCTTAAAAACAGACAGCTTAAAAGTTCATTTAGCCAAAAAAAAACTAACTTTAAACCAAAAGTCAAAAAACCTAAGACAAAACAAAAAGGCTTTAGTTCCTATTTTTCAACTCAGCTGGCTGAGTAACAAATGTAGTAGGTCTTAAAACCTGGTTATTGTAGCTCTGGAAACTATCTTACTTAATTTCCTTCAGCATACATGTAATGCTGTAGTGCATTCGATGAGAAGCACAACTGGATGACTTGCTGGTTAGGTGTTTGCAATGAACTCTGTATTTGTTGGTTTCTAATAAAAGAAATCAGGAAGGTCTCTGCCTTCCCATTTCAGGAAAAAAAAAAAACAAAGTGTGTGAAATAGTTTTACGCTCTTCGGTTGTGCACCGTCAACCTAAAATTATGGCATGCCACTGGATGGAACATATATCATTAATGTATTACAATTTTTCTTAGCACTTTTAAAGTTTCAAGTGTGGAATAGAAAGAACTAAACTATAGTCCTTGTCTGAGGGGGTAAAGGATGTGTGAAATTCAAATAAGTAAACTACTCCTTGTCTAAATTTATAAGGCTTGTTTTTAGTTTTGTTCATAAATATAGAACGTATTTCATATTTCAAAACAAAATTAGTGTAATGTTTCCTTTATACCATTAATAAATAATCATCTTTACTTTATATTCTCTACATGCATGCATTACGTATAGTGCGTGGTGAAAATAATTAGAGATAATCTAGTCATTTTTAATGTCTTATTGGTTCATATACCAAGAAGAAATATGTATTATAAAGCTGGACGAATGGAGTAATTCCGTTATGAGGTATCTACCTATGTAGTATGTAAATAGCACAGGTCAATTGGTGTAAAACTGCCTATATGTGAGGCTTAAAAAATACTTAGAACAATAACTATTCGTGATCGGC
Source organism: Rhipidocladum racemiflorum (assembly GCA_036346355.1). NCBI lineage: Eukaryota > Viridiplantae > Streptophyta > Magnoliopsida > Poales > Poaceae > Rhipidocladum > Rhipidocladum racemiflorum. Next base: position 38,359,325 of record CM070569.1, on the reverse strand, counting down.
GAGTAGTAAATCGCTTTTTTTGTGATCAGTTTTTTTCTTAGAGCAGTCAGCTTTCTCTCTTGGTAGACGCAGGATGCAATGGTAAAGTAAGGCGTACATAAATGCGAGAACAATAACTCTACCGCCTATCGCTAGCAGTGAATTACTACGCCGACAGTACGTCCTTGCAATAGCATGTGGTAACTTAAAAGCTAGCGCCTGCATCATTATTAGTATTACTAGTTACATGCCCGTGCATTGCTACGAAAAACAAAATTGATAACGTAAAATAAAGATTAAAAAATAAAAAAATTATTTCACAAGATCAAACATCTATCTTTAACGCTTCGTTTCTTGCGAAAGCTGGCTAATTAAAGTAACGCTTCGTTTTTTGCGTAGGGCAATTAAGCAGGGCAATTAATGATATGGGTAGAACTTACCACTGCCACCAACTGTTGCTTTATAATAGTATAGATTAGTTTATTTCTAGGTGTTCTACCCCTTTTTTTTTCCCTGTGCCTGTGATTTTTTTTTTTTTTCATTTCTGCCTTGTTCTGAAATCTGAACTAGTACAACTTTATCCATTCAACGTGCTTCCAATTCGATCGTGTCGTCCAAGATCTATCTCAATCTCAAGTCTCAGATTATGAAGTATTTCGGCTTGGAATTCTCCTTTGGAGCAGCGATTTCGAAAGGGTAACTCCCTACTCCATTCAACCCATACTACTAGGGTGAAACCGGGTCGGATACGGGCGGATATTGCTCGTCCCGTATCCTAACCCATATTTTGTTTCCAGATTCGGAGTCGGATACGGATGTCCCGGATACGGATACAAATTCGGATTATTCGGGATTCGGATACGGAGCGGATACCTAACGGATTCGGATCGGGATCGGATATCACAATCGGATAGTAGTATAGTACATAAAGGGAACATATCTAGTGCTAATGGCCATTGGGTGCTAATATGCTAACATAAGATCTGCGCCATCAGATCTATGATGAGTGGCTCAGATTTGGACAGGTAATTAATGAGGTAATCAATGGGCTTGTGTGAAAAGCATTTGAGTGAGTAATGAGGTAATTAATAGGGCTTCCACCTCTCTACATCTGAGCCATTTATCATAGATCTGATGGGTCAGATTTAATGTTAGCATGTTAGCACCCAATGGCCATTAGCACTAGATATGTTCCCGTACATAAATGTGTACGTAAAAGAAAGAATGAAGCATTAACCTTACAACATTAGCTTCAAGTCATAATTATTTCAACGTATGATAGTAGTATAGTTAGAGGTGCAAATGGATCGGATATAAAGAGAGGGATCGAGACATAAAGAAAACAGAGAACAAGGGGAGCTCTTCCATCAAACTTAACCTTACGAAATAAATTCCTGGAGATATTAAATAGTGTTGAATTGTCACATTCTGACAAATTGAAGATAGACTTCTCTCATAATGAGGACTACTCGGACTTGTTTGGTATGCTTCAATTTAGTGACTCAACTAATTCCAGTAATTTGAATAGAAAAAAAGTTTATCAAATAAGTTGAACAAATCAATTTAGGTAAAAGCGTTATGTCATCACTCTATTTGTTTGTTGATAGATTTGTTGAAGTTCACGCTTAATAACAAAGTAGTGTTTTTTAGTGTCAGTATCAAACAACTACTCTATCTATCCAATAATGAACCAAATTAATGGAAGAATAACTGATTTTATCGGGATATCGGGTCGGATATTTACCGGATATCGGGTCGGATATTGCTCTTCCCATATCCTAACCCATATTACATGCATGAGATTTTTCGGATACGAATCAGATATTGCTCTTCCCATATCCTAACCCATATTATATCGGATTTCCGGATACGAATACGGATAATATCGGTACGGATTTTAAACGGATTCGAGATCGGATCGGGCGGATATTTCCTGTCCTGTTTTCACCCCTACATACTACTACGTACCGTGCGTGTGCGTGGCGATCTATACTTGATAAAAAGGCAGGAGTGGCTTAATTAGGCCCGTAATTTGGAATCGAGCTGTTTCTACTAGAATCTGAAAGAAACCCAGCCAAACGGGCTAAAACTCGAAACGATTCTCCTCGGAACGTTTCTTCTTTTTCCACGCCGTGACTGAATCACTCTCAACTCCGTTTCACTAGTTTCTGCTAGAATCTAGAACCATACCAAACGGTTTGCAGAAAGTTATTCTGATTCTATCTGAAACGTTTCTACGAAGAATCTGAAACCGTTTCCATTTTATAGAACCGTACCAAACGGGTGCTTCGAGTCTTATCACCTTTCGCAATTGATAGAATGAACTCGTAACAAACCAAAGCAGCAAGAGCTTACAATAACGCTCCATTAATTTCACCATTACCACAAGTCCACAAACATCACATGTAGCTAGCATTGCTCATGCATGCCTCAAGAACAGCACTACTACATAATCAAGAACTTAACACGATAGATGGGCCTAATTAATTAAACAAACAAACAAACAAACATAACCGATGCATGCAACAGATCGATGCAGGTAGAGGTAGAGCACTAGTGCTAGCTAGATAGCGCAAGCTAACTGCACATATAATAAACGCGACCATGCGTGCGTGCATGGATGCACTACGTATAGCATTACCGAATCATGCACCGCACGAAACACTAACGAATCTCCCACCGGCGGCCGGCTCGGAGCTTAGGTGTGTGTGTGTGTTTTTTTCACGGCTTCTTCGCGTGCTCGTCGACTGCGGCGGCGGGGGACCCCGGCATGCCTCCCAGACCCGGGGCGCCGCCGCCGAAGCCGCCCAAGAAGGGCATGTTGCCGAACCCCGGAGTGCTGCCGGGGAGGCTGAACCCAGGGATGCTGCTGCCGCTGCCGCCGGGCAGGCCGCCGAACGCCGGCGACGCGCTGCCGAGGCGGTCGAAGGGCGGGAATGTCTGCGGCTGCACGACCGCGTCCTTGCTGGCCGCCGCCTCCGTCGTCTTGATGTTCCTCGCCTCGGCGCTGGTCGCCGCGGCGACGGCAAGAACCAACACGGCCACCACCGCAACCATCTTGGTAGACTTCTCCATTGCTCGCTCGCTCGCTCCTGAACAAGTGCTAGTGTGCTACCTCCTAGCGTGTGGTGTGGTGTGACGTGGCGTGTTGGTGTGGCTGCTTGCTTGCTTGCTGGCTGCTGTTGCTGCTGCTGTGTGGAAGAGGGAGGAGAGAGGTGGCGAGGTATTTTATAGCTGGGGAGCGAGGCAGAGACATTGAAGAGGCGCACAGCTCATCGGGCTGGGGCACGGCAGCGATGGTAGGTGGGCGGCGTTAAGGAGACACTTAAAGGAGAGGGTACCTGCTGCTGTTACTGCCATCCTGTGATCCCCATTAATATTTTTGCTCTTACAGATCGATCAATGCATGGAAGAAGCAAGGAAAAATTTTAGATCTGCAGGTTGTGGTTGGGAGCTTGGGATTGATTGGTAGCTGTGTGGTTTCAAAATGCAGGGAATTTGAGCTAGCTTGGGACAGGACAGCCACTGAACTGAAAAGAAAGGTCTAGCTAGAAATAGAATTGCTTTTTCTTTGGCTGGAGAAAGAACATTGCAGTAACTGCTTAAAGAGAAAGCACATTGTATTAATTGCTTAAAGATAAGGAGAGAAAATATCAGGATGCCATGAGCTTTTTTAGAGTGCATGTAGAAGTATTGCGATAGGGGAATCTAAGTGATAGTGAGGTACTTGACACAAGACAGTATCTAAACCGTCTCTATCATGTGTGACAATGTTTGTCCTTCCAATTATGGCTGCGTTTCCACACTAATCGTGTTCTTCAACCAGTCAGATAATTAAACACCGCCAACAGCTAGCAGCATTAATTTGGGTAATTCCACTGCTAGTTCGACAAAGAAAGGCTGGAATATATATAAATTCACAGATTTAAGCTTCCATGCATGCATGCATGTGAGTGTAATCCTCCGCTTCGATCTTGCCCGGAGAATCTGTAATTTGTTAGTACTACTGCCATAACTTCGATCGAGCTTGAACGGACTTGCTGTAGTGCAGTGAGTGCTAGCTAGGGGGATTTCTCATTTGCTAGCAGACTCCATCTAAATTATTACTGCTGTTGCTTGTGCTAAACTTGACTTTGTGCTAGCTGCTTAGGAATAAACACATGCACACAAGCTAGTACTACTGTTAATACCACACAAGATCGATCTAGCTACTCCCATACACGGATCTATAGTTTTTGGAAGGATGGTGGTTGGTGACATAATGTTACGGGCATAGCCAACTAAGGTTTAAAATCCCGACAAAAATTCAGAAATTTTGTTTGAGATTTCAGATTTCGATCAGGGATGAAATAAAAACTCCTAGCCAAATAAAAAAACTGGAAGCAACAAAATTAAATTACTACAGTGTTTTCAGAAATTTTGGTGAGATTTCGTCAAAAATCACCGAAATCTCGGTTTTTTGGCTGAATTTTATACAATTTTACCGGATTGTATTGAATTTGTACCGGATTTTATATAATTTTTTTAGAGCATTGTAATACCTTATATGGCTAACACATAAGGGAAAAAGTGAAAAAAATGGGCTGAAAGTGGGATTCAAACCCACGCTCTTCAGGCAATCACCAAAGCCTTAATTATTTGCATGGCAATGACCAACTCAACCGACTTGTACTTTTTGTCATGCAGTACAGAGCCTTGAAGTTTTGTAGCTTCGACCTTATCTCCTGACCGAGACACAAAAGCAGGGTTCCCCGTTTCCTCACGGGCTCAAACATCACTCAAGCACTTTCTTCTCACTCAGCACATTGTGCTTCCTCGACGACGGCCAGAATCCAGCCAGATCCGGCCCTGTCCAGTCACTCTAGTGGCGCATCTTGGTGTTAAATAACGAGATCTCATCCTTAATAGCAAAAATTTCAGGTATGTATGCCAAGATCTCGTCCTCAATTTACTCTGTTGTTAGCACAAATTTCTTTAAATAGCAACTAGATTTCGGCCATTTGCTTGGAATGAACATGTGCAATTACTTACATTGATCTATGAAAGGTTCAAAGCAAAGTACTTGCTTAGTTGTTGGCTTGTTGTATCCTTAAGTTGTGGTGACCGATGATATGCTTGTTCAAGTTAACATTTCATGACGGTGATATGGTTCAATAATGAAAATTTCAATTCGATATATTTGTAATCCCAAGCTCTAGAAATTTAGTTAATTCAATATTTGTGATATTTGCACATAAACAATATTAATTTGATCTCCTGGGTAAATAAAACCAAGTAAATTCAAGCTAACAGGTATTTCATATGGCATGCATGCATGATTCAAGTAATTGTATCTTGTGCCATGGTTATTAATACTTGTTTGTATGTCCTCTGATTCGAGTAATTGTATGTACGCGGCATAGGTTATTAATTCTTATATGTATATGCTATGATTCAAGTAATTGTATGTATGTGCCATGATTTAAGTAATTGTATGTATACGGCATAGGTTATTAATTCTTGTATGTATGCAGCATGGGTTATTAATTCTTGTATGTATGCAGTATGGGTTATTAATTCTTGTCTTCTATTGCATATTCTCATGATGAATACCGTCTATGAGCATGGGGAGCGTGTCAGAAAAGGGTCAAAGTGCAACTACTGCCATCATGTAATGAAGGGGGCAGGTGCGACTCATTTGAAGGAACATCTCGCCAGGCGCTCTGGTGAGGTGAAGGCCTATCCTAGCATGCCTAACGTGGTTAGGCAGGCCATGCTCACAGACCTCTGCGGAGTTCGGGAAAGGAAGAAGGAGGAGGCGGAGCGCCTACGTAAGGAGGTTTGCGACGACTGGGCGACTGACTACCGTACAGAGCAGGAGCAACAAAAGATAGCCATAAGGGCCTCCAAAGAAGAGGCTTACCTTATGAGCCAAGGTTTGACTCCAAGATCGGGGTTTGAGAGTGGTGCAGCGAGACCCTAAGTCCAATTCACTATATCAGCAAAAAAATTTGGTAGGTCCAAATCAGCACACGAAAGCCATGAATGCATCGATGTTGACCTTGCACAGAGTGGTACCCAGCAGCAACCCTATATTGACACTGAATTTAGACAGGGAGCGAGGCAGAAGCTTGGGAGGGCATGGTCCAAGTGGTTCCATGCAAATGCAATTTCAGGAAGGAAAGCCGAGTGTCCGTACTTCACATGTGTGCAACGCTCATAGGTTTGTAGGTTAAAATTATTTTCAAGATTGTGCTAAACTCTTATGGCTGCTGTGGACAGATGCATTCAAGATGGCGCAGGAGCTAGGCCCATGGTTTCGTGAGGGATGATGAGCCCGATGTGGGCAGTGATGACGACCACCCCTCAGAAGGTGTACGTTGATAGCAGCTCGGTGACAGACTCTGGAGGCGATGATGGCCACTACACCCTCTGACTTCGTCACAGCCATAATCACCGGGAGGATCGCAACTGGGGGAAGTGCCCCAATGAATGGCTCACAGAGACAGACTTGTAGCGGATGAGTAGGTGGTAGGCGGCAGGCAAGACAACCCTAGGATGACATGGGCTCATAGTCTAGCAGCCAGTCTTCCAACCATTGGGGCTTCTCTAGTGAGCACCTTGGGTATCCCATGTTAGGGTACGACTCGATGCCATACGGAGGGCATTTGGGTGGGTACAGTCACAGACAGAGCCACGACGGATCAAACATATCATCATTGTTCGACAACACTAATCCCTACGCCGATCCGTACGCACAACACACACCTGTTAGGTGCCTACACCAGTAAGAGAATCCTTCGATCTGGATGTCGCATTATGAATATTGGAAGTCCGCCTGGCTGCCACGGGACATGAGCTAAGAAGAGTACAAGTAACAGCACCAGTGGAAGAGTGGCGAGATCATTGTTGATAACGCAAAGATGCATTTTTCACCATTCTCATACTACTACTCGTAAGTACGTCAATGCATAGTTGTCCATGCTTTACGTGTTTACTCCTTTTAAGTATGCCTCTTTTTGTAAAACATATTCATACCCCATCTTTTATTTATTCTTTTACATCTTCTTTCTATATATATTGAATTGTTATATGTACCAATTTTATTTCATGCCTATCATTTGTCATGACAATATGTATTGATTGTTGGCAATTATAACTGTCCTAATCCGAAAATCAGTCAACATGCTGTCAAAATTTCTACCTTTATAGTCTTTTATGTTAAAATAATTGGTATGTGTTGGCGCCGAAAAACGTGGCCTCGGGTGGATCGCTGCCAACACACGAGAACGCCGGGTTCAAGGGTTGCGAGCGTGCCAGCCGATTTGATCGCACAATCGGCAAGAGGCGTGTCTTCAGATGTGACCGCTCAAAAGAGCGATCCGAGTCTTGATGGTAAGGTAATCCTTGTCGGCTCGGTGACAAAACAACTTGGATCGGGTAACTGGGTCCAATTGACTCTTTCGAATCAATCGAAAAAAGGGGTAAAAGCCTGGCTTCTCCGAAAAAGGCGATGTGTAACAAGATCGGAAGAAACAAGAGCTTGACAAAGCGTAATGCAGCAAAGATCAACAACCGGCGATGCGCAACTCGTATTGATCAAAGTGTATTACAGAGGAAAGATTAGAATGCTACGAAACTACTACTAGTGCAGGAAAGATAAAGTATTGGTAGATTGGTTGGTTGTTTGTGTTGATGTCCTCCTCCCTGTAGCATGTCGCCCTTTATAGCTGGTGTAGTCTTGATCGTGACAATCATGGACTCTTCAATCGTATCAGCCTTAATCTTGTCTTTCCATCTTGACCGCAACCGTATCAAATCCAGGTTCTACCGGCTTCGGTCTCTTCCCGTCTGTGCCTTATACGACCATGCTCTTTCCGATATGGCTTTCGTCCCATTACTCGTTGCTACTCCGACTCGCGCCATCTTCCTGGCTCGTGCCACGACCGGACCTGTCTCGGTCAGCCAAATTTAGGTGTCAACAGTATGTTACATTAGAATAGATAGGGTCATATAGAAAACTGTCGACGATTGGAGAACGGGCTCCCGTCGAGCTTACTTGTTGAATGGGGGATCAACAGAGCCCCGTCGCACGGATCGAAGAGGGCGTTCGAGCGACGCGAGGTCGGGAGAAGGAGGCCGGCAAAAAAAAAAGGGGGGACGCGGTGTTTTTTATCCTGGTTCGGGCCTCTCACCGCCGAGATAATGACCCTACTCCAGTGTATTGTGTTCTATCTTTCGTGTGCCCCCCTCTGTTCTGAGATCTTGAGGGTTTAAATACTATGACTAGAGATGCGAAAAAAATCGCCTCAGGGATCACGCTATGTATCCATATCCGTGATGCTGCCCTTGATTCAGCGTTATTTGAATTTGGGTATGATTTCCCTTGATCTCCTGGCTGATTGGTTGCCTCCTTCCTTCCTCACAGCTCTCGGCTGACCCTCAAACCAAAACACCCGAGCAGGTCGTGGCCTCCACGAGCATGCTTGCTCGTGGGGTGTGTTTGGTGCTTCGCTGAACGGAGGCGCAAACGCGTATGCTTTCCGGAGGAGAAGGAGGGATGCTCGTTCGTTCTCCCGAGCATCTTCCCTTAGTGCCGCTTGGTCGGCGGGTTTAGCTTTTCACGGGGTACCGTGGTCTTTTTTTAAGATAGCCAATCCCCGACAGCTAGACCCCGAGGTTCAAGTGGGGAACACTCGGGCTTCCACTTGAGCCTAAGAAGACTTGAGGGTTGATTGAATTCCCTTTGGTCGTGGCTCCACGACCATTTTACGTCGGGAGGCAGGCTTCTTTACCGCCCAGCGTGCTTGCTCTGCGCTGGCGCGTCGTTGGTTGTTCTGCGGTTCCTTCTCCGAGAAGCCTCCCTGCAGCGATACGGTAGTTTCTGAAGCGGCGCTTTTCCGGCCAGGTGTTGCTGCTGCGATAGGCGGCGATTTTTATCCCGCCTCTTCACTATCCTTTTAACCCTTTCTACCGAGAGGTCGGAGTCCCATTGCGTCTCTTTGCTCGTCTTGGTGAAAGATCTTCCAAGAGCCCTAGCGCCCAAGAACCCTTTTCGCTCTCCTTCCTTCTTCGGCCATGGCGCGTTCAAGGTTAGCGGATGACCCGAAGGAGGCTCCGAAGTGCTCACGGACGAGGGGTACGTCGGACCCAGGCTCGGGTCGAGTGCCGGGGATGATGCGGCGCCGCACCGCGAGACGGAGATCGTCTCCTGCGAGTTGTACGCCATCAACGGGCTTCGTGCCCGAGGCGACTTCCTCGCCTCGTGCTTGCCTTCTGCGGGTGCGAGATCTCTCATCTCCACCCCAACTATATCCTTTCTCTCGCAATCTTCTCCCACCTTTGCGAGGCTTACGTGGGTGTAATGCCCACGGCTAGCCTCTTCTTTCACTTCTATTCCCCCTTCCGCACCGGTAGGGATGGTTCCGCCGCTGCGTTTATCTTCGCCCGGCCCAACCGACCATACGAGTACCCCTTCGTTGCTCTCGAAGGACTCGGTGTCGGGTTGGCCGACCTGGTTCTACCGGAGAAGAAGGCGGAGGGTCCCGATTGGTCTACCATCGGGAGGGACGCTCCGCCCTCGAGAGGCAGCGCGCCCGTGCAACCCGAGGAAGAGCGGGTGCTCGGGGCGATCGGTGAGCTTGCCCGGATGGGGCTCACTGGTCGGGATATCGCCCGACTTTACCTTCAACCGGTGTCCCCACGAGGCGCCCGCGAGCATCCCTTCTTCGAGGTGACCGGTGGCACGACTTCACCCGCGAGGACAACAGCAGTATGTTCCTGGACCTCTTTCCCGAGCATCGCCGCTACGGTGAAGCGCTATGCATCCGTATATGCCTTTTGTCTTAGTCTTCGGTTGTGACGCACTCAGGACGGATCAGGTTGGACGATAGGGTCGCCGAGATGTTCGGCGCCCAGAAGGAGAAAGGAGCCGACGCCCAATCGTCAGTCCCCAAGAATATTTTTGACCGCGGCGACGCGGTAAGTACATTTTCCCACTTCCGTTCGAGGGCATGTTTCCAGCTCATTCCTCCCGATTTACATTGGCGGAGAAGGTCGCCCTTGAGCTTGCGGTGTCGAAGGCCGCAGCGCCAATAAGCCGACACCGACCAGGGGTTCCCGTAGAGGGCGGCGGTCGAGGTCGCCGAGCATCCGCCTCGCCTCCCCGCGCCAGCGGTCGAGGCGCCGAAGCCGACCAGGACCCCTACCCGCACCTTGAGTACGCCGACCGCCAGAGGTAAGCGAACTCGCATTTGGTTCGATGACTTCAAACGGAGGAAGCCGGGCGATGAGCCGATCGGAACAGCTCGCCGAAAGCGGCGAGGAAGGCCGAGGAGGATGCCGAGATCTCTCCCGACCAAGGAGGCGGTGGAGAGGCGAGATCAAGGCCCTCCAGACCAGCTCACTCGGGTGGTTGATGCCCCAGAGGAGGAGGAAGAAGAGGAGGAGGCCGCCTATGCTCTGGTTAGAAGGAAGCAGGAGGTCGACCTCTCAAACCGCCTCGGCAATGGAAGAGGTCGACATGGACGATGTCGACCCGGCGATGGCACCAGCGCCCGACGCCAGCAGAGGAGCGCCAGTGGTCGTGGCCGAGGCCTACAAGGCCAGGCGGTCGCCGCGTGGCAGCGAGGAGGCCGAGGAGGATGGCGCCGCCACGGGCGTAAGGTACGTTCTTCATTTTCTTATTCCGCTCTTGTCTTGCGACTTTCTTCGCTAACCCCACCTGTTTGGCGTGGGCGTGATAGCTCGGATGTCGTTTTGGACTTCCGCCAGATGGTCGAGGAGATTATCAACTCCGCGATGGACGCCGAAGCTCGACCGCGTCGTCGGCCGGTGATGGCCGAGACGGGGAGGAGCCGGTGCTAACCGGACTCGGTGGAGCCCGAGCTTCCTTCGGGACCAGCGCTCTTCAGCCGCCGTGGAGCCTATCCCACCGGAGGAGCAGGAGCCGCGAGGGGATCGAGGACCAAGACGCCTTGGCCTTGGCCCCTTGCGAAGAGATGATCAAGGCGAGGCTCAAGCGCCGAGCCCCGGGAAGGAGCTTGGTCGCTCCGACCAACAGCCTTGGCCATGAGCCAAGGAGAGGAGGAGGAGGAGGTCGTCCCGGCCTAACTCCTTGGTCCCGGGGCACCAGGCGCCCCCGGCCACGGAGGTGCAAGGGGCGGAGGTGATCGTACTTGATCAATCGCCTCCGGCCGCGGAGCATCGGGCGCCTCCGACTATGGAGGGACAAGAAGCGAGGTGATCGCCCGATCCAATGCCTTCGGTCGGAGAGCATTGGTCGCCTCGGCTGAAGAGGAACAGGAGGCGGAGGTGGTTGCTAACGACCAATCGCCTCAGCCAGCGGAGCATGGAGTGGCAGCGCTCGTGGTTGGCGTCTGACCCGGCGGTGGCGGACCATGGGGAAAGCGACCACGAGCCGCTTCTTTGTGGACGAGGATCGGCCGGGCGACCGGGTTGATCGAAGGTGGTGACGCCGTTGCTCTCCTGGGAGCACCGGTGCTCGAGAGAGCAAGACCTTGGCCAGCCCGGCCGGGATGACTTGGTCAATCCCTTCTTTGGTGGCGACCGACCCGCCAGCGGCCGAGGACAAGGTAGTCGGTAGGGCTCTTCGGTAAGTTTCCATGTTTCTTCTTTTACTGCTGCGAGCGATCTTTCCGGGAGTCCTGCTCGCTCTTTCCCTTCTCCTTTCTCTTTACGCCAAGTTTGCCGCGAAGGCTATGGAGGATATCGATGCCACCTCGGTCTCATTGAGAGAAATCTTGGTCGTACCACCATGAGCAAGACGCCAAGATCGCCGATCTTGGCGTCGAATCTCCGAGTCTTGTGAGGCCGACTGGCGGTGGAGATCGGCGAGGAGCCTCATCGCCGGGCTTGGGACCAGCTCTTCCAGAGCGAGGCAGCGAAGAGCACTTCAGAGCGAAGTGCGCCGAGCTTGACGAAGAGGCTGGTGAAGCCGGCGGGACCTTGGCCCAGCTCGGGAGCGCGAGGAAGCCAGCTCAAGGAGGCGCACACGCCTCCGGAAGCGCGGCCGAAGGTCGCGCGGCAGCGGAAGGTCCTGGACCTAGAGGCGAGGTCGACTCCTTAAGGACGAGCTCGCTGCCCTCCAGGCGGTCGTAGGACTTAGCTCTTTCTTTTATTTTTATCTTGTGTAAAACCACCTAAAAAACAACGTTTTGGATTAAATGAGCATATTCGCGGGAGTTTGGTCCTTGCTCTGTTTTTTGCTTGAACTCGCTTTCGGCATATGCCCGTATGATCCGGTTCTGCCCGAAAAAGAAAGCAAGTTCTGCATGGAGCGTGAATACGAGCAAAGAAAACAAGTTCTGCGTAGATCAAATATCATAGACACGAGCAAAGGATCCTTGGTAAGGAGGGACGGAACGTTCCTATCATACGTAGCCCCCCTGCCATGGACAAAGGTCGTGTCCTCACTGTTGTGAGCACGAGTTTGTTCATGGGAGTTTTTAAGGGTCGCTTTGGTCGTAACGATTTTTTGAATTACTCGAATAGATCGGTTGTGTTTGAGTGAGCTGTGAGCACTGAGCGGGCGAGCTTTAAACCAACAATACGTAGAGCCACCATACCCGAGTGGTCACCGAATCGGGCTTAGAGTGGATGCTCGCGCTCGACCATGCATACAAATAAGAGCTCTTGTGGAAAGTGGACGATTAGGCGAGCATCCGGCCAGGGGCCAAGGGAGATGGCGTGCACATACTTGTTGGATAAGTTAAATCTGTAGTCTTTGGTAGACGACGATGCTCGTTCGACAAAGCGAGGACGAAACTTCGAGAAAGAGGGAAAATGATTTATTGGAAAGAACGCAAGGCGCGAGATAGGAGTACTCGTCTAAGCGTAGAATTTCTGTGATTGATCGATGTTCCAGTCTTTGGTGAGCTCCCGACCATCCGGCATCGCGAGGCGAACAGCCCGGTATTTGTAGACATGACCGTGTAGGGTCCTTCCCACCTTGGGGTCGACTTGTTGGCCTTCGACAGTCTTGAACTCTTCGTAAGACCATGTCGCCCGACTTGTAGGGCCCTAGGTCGGTTTGCCTTGGCTGCATGCCTACGAAGAGCTTGTAGGTAAATTGCGCAGGCCAGAACAACGCCCGTTCGCGTGTCGCTTCGACGAGGTCCAGGTCGACGAGGCGCTCAACCTCTTGATCGATGGAATCGATCGATTTGCACCTGGGGAACCCGGCCACGATTTCGGCAGCGTAATGGCCTCCGCACCGTAGACGAGTTGGAAGGCGTCTACTTTGTGGCTCGACTTGTCGTGGTGCGGATAGACCAAAGAACGGCGGGAAGCTCCTCCACCCACTTCTTTGCTTGTCTTTGGTTGAGGGTCTTAAAGACTCTCTTTTATGCCCTGGACTAGCTGCCCATTTGCTCGCTCATTTGCTCCGTTACTCTGTGGATGTGCCCACGAAGCGAAGCAGACCTTGGTCCCGACCTCCTCACACGGTAACTTTGGAGCAGTTCAGCTGGTGAATCGGGTCCCATTGTCTGTGATAAGGCAGTTGGGTATCCCGAACCGGTTACCACGTTCTTTGCGGAGGAACCTCTTGGCGCTGGGCCGAGATGGTCGAGCAGGCTCGGCCTCTATCCACTTAGTGAAAGTGTCGATGGCCACGAGCAAATACTTGCGACCTTTCTCGACCTCGGGAAAGGGTCCAAGGACGTCGAGCCCCAGTGTCGAGAATGGCCACGGCGGTATGGTTTGTAGGGCATATGCCTTGGCCGGGTTTTGCGAGCATGGAACCGGCATGCTCGGCGGTCGTTACGATTGACCGCGCGTCCGTCAAGGCCGTCGGCCGAGTAACCCAATCGGAAGGCTTTGCTCACAAGCGTTACGAAAGACGAATGAGCTCGCACATTCCTTCGTGGATATCACGAAGAAGGTCGGCCTTCCTCCTGGGAGACGCATTTGGAAAGGATTCCTAATGCGCCTTTCCGATATAGGTCGCCTTCGATCGATCTGTCTTGAGAAGATTGCCTTGTTAGCCAGAGCGCTCGGCTTCTTCCTCGGGCAATGTCCCATGCGCAAGGTATTGGATGAATGGCGTCATCCAATTTGCGCTTTGCTCGAGGAATGAGACCCTACCGCCGGTCTCTGGTGCCTCCTCTTCGAGGGAATGGAGGGCTTATGTAGGTGCTCGACGAGCACCCCGCCGAGCGGCGGTTTGGGAGGAACCGACCTTAGACATTTGGTCGGCCAGGAATTATCCTTCCTGGGGATGTAGATTACTTGAAATTCTTGAAGTATTTCTCCATCTTCCTTACTTCGGCCAGGTGCAGCGCCATTGAGGTATCGAACACCGATACTCCTTGTTGACCTGGTTCACGACCAACTGTAGAATCGCCCTTCACAAAGGAGCCGTTGGACTCCTAGCGATTTGCATGCTCAAGTCCGGCCAAAAGGCGCCGTACTCCGCCGCGTTGTTAGTCGCGGCGAAATGTAGTTGGATGGCGTCTTGTAGCTGCTCTCCGTCCGGGAGACCAAGATGACGCCTTGACCAGCGCTCGTATGCTCGGGATCCGTCAAATACAATGTCCGTGAGTTTCCCCTCGAATCATTGGTCCATTGGCTGGTGGTGCCGAGCCGACCATTCTGCCACGAAATCAGCCAGGACTTGTGATTTTATCGCCGTGCGGTGAGAATACCAGCTCGAACTCGGCGAGTTCCATTGCCCACTTGGCTATGCGACCACTTTGGCGTCTGATTTTTCAGGATTTCCTGAGTGGGAAGCCGGTCGGCCTACGATCTTGTGTGCTTGAAAGTAGTGACGCAACTTCCGGAGGCCATCGATGTGAGTACAGTGAGTTTACGGACCTCGGTAACGCTCCTTTGGTCCATGAAGTACTTACGACGTAATAGATAGGTCGCTGGGTACCATCTCTTTCTCGCCAACACCGAGCTCACCGCGTCGGAGTTGTCTTTGCCAGTATAATAGCAATTCTTCCCCTGCCGTGGGTGTGGCGAGGACGGGCGGCTTGGAGAGAGTCTTGTTTTAGCTCTTTGAGCAGCGCGATCAGCTTCCTCCGTCCATGTGAAGCCATCATGTTTGCGGAGGGCTTTAAAGAAAGGTAGTCCTCGCTCCCCGGTCGGAGGCAGGCAGAAGCTTAAAGCGGCCATCCTCCGGTCGAGCTTGTACTTCCTTTACGCATGTGGGCGACCTCATGTTCTCAATGGCTTCGATCTTCTCTGGGTTAGCCCCAACGCCATGTGGCCGACCATGTAGCCGAGCACCTTGCCGGCCTTCACGCGAATCGCATTTTTACGGATTTAGCTTTATTCGATGCTTATTGAGGTTCTGAAAGTTTCTTCTAAGTCGACAGCGTGACCTGAAGTACTCTTGCTCTTGACAACTATGTCGTCGACATATACCTCCAAATTCGACCTATTTGGTCTGCGAAAGTCTTCTGCATGAGGCGTTGAAAGGTTGCTCCCGCATTTCTCAGGCCGAAAGACATGGTCGTATAGCGGAAAGGTACCGAGCAGGGTGATGAAGGAAGTCTTTCCCTCGTCTTCGCGCGACAGGCTGATCTCGATGATAGCCTGAATAGGCGTCTAGGAAGCTCATGATGCAGCTGACCCGTCGTCGCGTCCACCAATTGGTCTATGCGAGGCAACGGATAGTTGTCTTTTGGGCACGCTTCGTTCAAACCCGTGTGGTCGACGCACATGCGCCACTTGCCTCCTTTCTTCATGACCAGAACTGGATTGGCTAGCCACTCGGAGTGCTCGATCTCTCTGATGAAGCCAGCTTTTAGGAGTTTATCAAGTTCCTCCGGATGATTGCTTGTTTTTCCGGGAAAAGCGTCTAAGTTTCTGTCTCCTTTGGTTTTTGTCGGTGAACCGCTAGCTTTGTGCTCGACCACCTCCCTTGGGACCCGGGCATGTCGGATGGTTCCCAGGCGAACACATCCGACCTTGCTCGGAGGAAAGTGACGAGCTCGAGTTCCTATTTGGGATCTAGGAAGATCCCAAATGAGCGACCTTGGCCGTTCCGACTCGTTGAGCGGAACAGCCTTGGTCTCTCCTCCAGGTTGGAGGGCAAGTTTAGGCCGGAATGCTTCGGCTCTTGGTCGGGGGCGCGAGCGGCAATCGACCGACCATATCCAGCTCTTTAAATGCCGCAATTGAGTGCGGACTTGTGGTTCCCTTTGACGGTTATGACTCCGTTTGGCGGGAATCTTTAGGCACCGATCTGGCGTGATGCGAGGCGGCCATGAACTTGGCCAAGGCCGGCCTGCCGAGGATGGCGTTGTAGGCCGACTCGAAGTCTACCACCTCGAAGGTGATGAGCTCCGTTCTGAAGTTACTTGGGCCGCCGAAACTTACGGGCAGGACGACCTGCCCCAGAGGTTTGATCGAGGTGCCGGGACTATCCCGAAGAAGGGCACGGCCACACTCTTGATTTTGGAACGAGGAATGCATCTCGTCAATACCTTGGCTGCAATAAGGTCCAAAGAGCTCCCGGAGTCTATGAGGACCCGGCCAAGCGATATTCTTGATGGTGGGGTTCACGACCATCGGAAGCCTCTGGGGTTTGGTCATCCCCAAGGGACAATCGTCTCTGGAGAATGTGAGGATACCTCCGAGCCATTTCAGCCTTGCCAGACCGAGGCTTACCTGGGTAACATGGTGCACTTCCCTTGCAGCCTCCTTTAAGTCCGGCGGGACTTGTAGGCGGAAGGAGCCCGAAGATGACCGCTATGTGATTCCTTGGTTCTTGATATTCCATTTCATCCTCACTTTCCTCGGCGGGCTGTTTTCCTTTGTCGTTTTCACCCTGTTAGAAGCGTCGGCATGGGACCCTGCCCATTGTAAAAGCTGCTCCAGCGGTAGGTCCACGTTCGGCAATTCCGTAGAGTCGTGCCGTCGCTGGTGAAGTGGGATGATGAAGGTCGCCCGTCGGTCCGCTTGGTCGCCTCGTCGGTCCGCTTGGTCGCCTCGTCCTCGAGGCCTGGGTGGTTGTCCTCTTCCCCGAGCATTAGGCCCACGCCTGTGGGCTGAGTTGCCGGGCTGTTGTTGTTCCACTGCGGCTACCATGGCGGGCGAGGTTGCTTTTCTTCTTCTTCTTGATCTTCTTGTCTCTGAGTCGAACCCTTTTTGCTAGTGAGGTCTCTAGACCGGTGGCGGCGACTTCCCTTCATCCAAAGATTTTCTTCCATTGGGCGGCTTCATCTGCGTTGGCGTGTCGATCGGCCATTCGGAAGAGCTCGTTATTTGTTAGATCCGGGTGGATCTCCAGGTCTGTGTGAAGCGCACGGCTCGTACCCCTAACTTGAAAGCACTGACGACGGCCTCGTCCGATATGTGTGGGCTCGAGTTCCGGACCTGGATGAACCTCTGGGCGAATTGTCGCGAGGTTTCCCGTCCGTCTGTATCAAAGCGCTCCAGGTCGCTCTTTTCGGCGGATGTAGCGACTCAAAATTCGCTCGGAGTGCGGCGCTGAGCTGCCCCCAGGACCGTATGGATCCTTCCTTTTGATTGAAAAGCCACGTACGAGCAGCTCCGTCCAGGACCGTCGGCAGGTAATTTGCCATTACCCCCTCATCACCTCCGTGGCGAGGATGGCGGTAGTGTATATCGAGAGGAATTCATCCGGTTACGGGTCCCGTTGAATCTCTCGGCGTGGCCGGGCTTGAACCTGTTCGGCCATGCGGCGTCCGGAGGGAGCTTCGTGAAGGCGGCGGCCGGCTCGGGGTTTCGCGGCGAAAACCTCGATCCACGGCGGCCTCCACGCGGATCTTCCACCCAACGCCCGCGGCGCTGGCCGAGTCGGAGAAAACCTCATGCGTCGGTCGTGCCGATGACCGCATGGTTGCGGAGTGCTCGGGCGCCAGTAATGTCTGGCGATTATCACGATATCGCCCGAGGTTGCTCTGTGGTATTCGGGGCCTTTCCGGATCGGGTCGGCGACACAGGCGATCTCAGAGCATGGCTCAGAGATTCATCTCTGCGAACGCACGGGGAAGCGTTGTGATGGTCCCGGAAACACTCCGGCATCCGGCCATGGGGAGGATCCGAGACTTTTAGCTCGGCGGCAAGCCTCTCCAAATCTTCGGCCACGACCACGCCCATGGCCTCTAAGTCTACTTGCTCGGGAAATCACAGAGTCACGCACGACCGCCGCCAAGGCCTGTAGCCGTTCTGCTCGTGAATCAAGGGCGGCGAGCTTTGACGGCGCTCGGAGTGCGATCGGGAGTTCAGTACCGCGCGAGTTCCTTTCCGTGGAGGCGCACCTCCCCTTTGCCTGGCGGCGAATGCTCGCATAGCGTCTTTCCCAAAGACGCCTCCAAGTGGCGTCTGGCCGCCTCATAGTGGTCGTGCCTGGCGGCGTCGAGATCCCTTTCCGGGCTCCGCGTGGCTCCCACCATGTTGACTCGGCGAGAGCGAGACGAAAGCGATGGGGACATCATTGTATCCCCTTGGGGCCGCGGTCTCTCGGTCGAGCTCTAGGTCGCCTGGTATGTCCAGGCCATCGTAGAGCTCGTTGCGATCATCCTCGGGGTCTCCGAGGGTAATGTCTGAGGAATGGAGGATCTGCCCTCGCATTCCCGTGTCCGAGGAAAAGCTCCCGGACTCGGTGTGATCGATAGGATCGGTCACCCTGAGCACGTTGTCGGCGGCGTAGTACACGTCGTCATCCTCAACGTGGTCAAAGACACAAAGGTCCCGAGTGTCTCCGAGTTTGGCATCCTCGAGGATCTTGATCCGCGACGGAATCAAAGCCCATCGTCCCCCGCAGACGGCGCCCGGTTGTCGGCGATTGGAGAACGGGCTCCGTCGAGCTTACTTGTTGAATGGGGATCAACAGAGCCCGTCGCCGCACGGATCGAAGAGGGCGTTCGAGCGACGCAGTCGGGAGAAGGAGGCCGCAAAAAAAAAAAAGGGGGACGCGGTGTTTTTATCCTGGTTCGGGCCTCTCACCGCCGAGATAATGACCCTACTCCAGTGTATTGTGTTCTATCTTTCGTGTGCCCCCTCTCATTCTGAGATCTTGAGGGGTTTAAATACTATGACTAGAGATGCGAAAAAATAGCGCCTCAGGATCACGCTATGTATCCATATCCGTGATGCTGCCCTTGATTCCGCGTTATTTGAATTTGGGTATGATTTCCCTTGATCTCCGGCTGATTGGTTGCCTCCTTCCTTCCTCACACAGCTCGGCTGAGCCTCCGACCAAAACACCCGAGCAGGTCGTGGCCTCCACGAGCATGCTTGCTCGTGGGGGGTGTGTTTGGTGCTTCTGCGAACGGAGGCGCAAACGCGTATGCTCGGAGGAGAAGGAGGGATGCTCGTTTCGTTCTCCCGAGCATCTTCCCTTAGTGCCGCTTGGTCGGCGGGTTTAGCTTTTCACGGGGGTACCGTGGTCTTTTGCCAGATAGCCAATCCCCGACAAAAACTTTCCAAATAATTTGAACTTCATTTGTTACATTTAAAAAATCAAAAATAGAATGAATCACGGCATTAGCACTGTCATAATTTTTTAAAATTCCTCAGACTTGATCATCATCTCAAAATTTTATAAGAATATTATTAATACATCAAAATCATCCAAAAAAAAATTTAAAAAAAAATTGATGCATTTTCGACCATTTTTAGGTCGGTTCGATTTGACTGAAATTTCAGATATTTCGGGCAAAATCTCGGTGATTTCGTCCGAAATGTCGGTTAAAAAAACCAGATTTAAAATTTGGTTTTTGGAATTTGTCCAATTTTTTTTTCTAAAATTTTCGAATCTCGTCAAAATTTTGAATTTCGGTCTCTCCAAGATACAGTATGAAAACGAAATTTAAAACTTTGTAGCCAACATGCCCGGAGGGAGGGGGCACTATCATTACACCTCCTACTAAAAGTATAATACAATGATAGAATTCGGTAATTCGGTTCAGGTCTCCTCGTGTATACGAAAAATTGCCAAGTTTTCGCTTCCTGGTATATCGATCAGCTCCCCGTTTTTTTAAAAAGAAAATGGCACTACTGCTCTTCGCAGCTTAGATTCTGTTTGTTGACTTTCTCTGGATTAATTACAGTACCGCTCGTTTTTTTTTCTTCTTTTTGTCCACGTTAAAAATGTTAGACAACCTCGCTATCGAATAGTCCAGGGTTGCCTAATAGATCTAAACTGGAGAACAGAGAGAGAGGGCGAGAGACACAATATGAGGAGGAACGGGTCTGCTTTATTATTCTGTATGCTTGTGTACAATGGGGTGACCCCCTGCCTCCTATATATAGCGGTTCTGCTTAGAGATAAGGAAGAGTCCATATAGGATACGAATTCGGTTTCCTAACACTCCCCCTTGGACTCTTCACTGCGAGATGCATATGCCTCATTAAAACTCCATAAAAACCCAGTGGGAAAAATAATTGGAGAAAGAGTACATAGCACACGCTGTCGTGTTGCACGGATTGCCTCATCAAAAATCTTATGTAAGAAAACTTCAATGAAAAACTTACTTAAGGAAAAGAGTACAATCCACCCAAACTTCAATGTTAATCTTCAAGATTCACGTTGGGTACTCAAACTTCATGTTCAAGATTTATGTAGGAGTATGTGAAAATTCTCCCCCTGAAATCTGCACTTCTCTAAGCCTCATCATCCCGATTCCTCTAACACATCTTCCAAAGGAAGATGCCGGGAGTGACTTAGTGAATAAATCTGCGAGATTTTCACACGACTTAGTATGCAGTATTTTTATCTCGTTCATCTTATGCAATTCATGAGCATAAAAGAACTTAGGGTTGATATGCTTTGTGAGGTTACTTTTCACATATCCCATTTGCACTTGAGCAACACAAGCTGCATTATCTTCATAGATAATGGTGGGGGTTTGTTCCATGTTCAAACCACATGACTTCTGGATGTGGTGAACCATTCTTCAAGCCATGCACATTCTCGAGAGGCTTCATACAAGGCAATTATTTACGAGTGGTTTGTCGGCGCCGAGACAAGAGTCCGCTTTGATGACTTCCACGAAATTGCTGTTCCACCGCAAAGGAAAACATACCCGGTTTGTGACTTTCCGATATGCGGGTCCGATAGGTACCTCAAAGATCGGCATAGCCACCAAATTCAATTCATTGTTCTTTCTATAGAACAAACCGAGATCTTTGCTTCCTTGGAGGTAACGGAAGACGTCCTTAACCCCTTTCCAATGCCTTTTGGTGGGTTCTGCCTTTGCATCAGTGCTAGCAAATTCACGGCGAACGCAATGTCCGGCCTAGTGCTATTCGCAAGGTACATGAGTGCTCCAATTGCACTCAAATATGGGAATTCTGCTCCCAGGACTTCCTCCCCCTCTTCTCTAGGCCTGTATGGGTCTAGGTCTGCTTGGAGTGACCTTCTGACCATTGGGGTCTTTGCGGGGTATGCCTTCTCAAAACCAAATCTCTCCAACACTTTCTGTGTGTAAGATGATTGGTGTACCAAGATTCCGCCTTGGACATGTTCAAGCTACAAGCCTAAACAGAACTTGGTTTTTCCCAAGTCTTTCATTTCAAACTCAGATTTCAAGTATGTGCATGCTTCTTCAATTTCTTCATCCGTCCCAATGATGTTCAAGTCATCTACATAGACGGAGATTATACAAAATTCATTCTGGGATCGTTGTATAAACACACATGGACAATCTTCGCTGTTCGAGTAGCCTTTCTTGCAAAGAAAATCACTCAAGTGATTGTACCACATTCTTCCCGACTGCTTCAGTCCATACAGTGATTTCTCCA
The DNA here is from genome assembly GCA_036346355.1 of Rhipidocladum racemiflorum. Lineage (NCBI taxonomy): Eukaryota > Viridiplantae > Streptophyta > Magnoliopsida > Poales > Poaceae > Rhipidocladum > Rhipidocladum racemiflorum. The sequence goes on along the minus strand of CM070569.1, from coordinate 38,337,626 downwards.
ATCTCACACTGTATAGGTTTCTGTTTGCTCTGTCTTGGTTCGGGATAGGGATACCTTCCGGTACTTTCATGTATATCTCTGAATCCAAGTTTCCATACAAATATCTTTGTGACAACATCCATTAGCTTCATTCTCAACTTCAAGTTGATCGCCATTGAGATCAAGTATCTAAAGGTATTTCGACCCATGACCGGAGAATAGGTTTCTTCATAATCACCCCTATGTCGTTGAGTGAATTCTTGAACAACAAGCCTTACAATGGTTGTTGCTCTTTTCATAGATTCTCCTATTATTACAAAATTTATGGCCATTTCGTCATGGTGTGCTTCATGCACTTCTACTTGCTCTTCATTGCTATTTCCCATTCCAGAGCAAATTCCTTTAGTTTTTCTCCGCCAATGTGTGCGCACACATTATTTCTCAAGCGGTTTCTTCCAATTGAAGATTCAAATCTGGAATTGCCTTTTCCACGAGGCTTCTTTCCAAAGGCTGTGTCTCAACTGGCTCCCCTTCTTGCTTTGGGGTATTTTTGTGATTGGCTATGGTAAGTCCTCTTGCCCATTTTTCCCCCAGACGTCTCCGGTACTTTGGGTTTGAGAAGCCGATTTCTGTTCTTTTTCTTTGAGGCCTCACGAGCAGGATGAGGATACCTTACCTTTCTTTGGTATTTCCACCCTCTCTGGTGCATTTCTTGCTGGTATATGCGACTTAACCACGCTCTTCAGATCACAAAAATGATCAGGCAGTTCATTTGCTAAATTCTGCAAATCGATTGTCTTCTTGACTTCATGATTTGCTTCATTAGTGCGAGGGTCATGCACGGGGATCCCAATGGAATGCCATATGATTTTCCGGTATTTTCATCCAATGGTTCATTTCCTCCCCCTAATGACGGGAAAGCGATTCTCGTAAAAAAAATGCAATGAGCGAATCGGGCTGTATGCAAATCTCCAGTCGTGGGTTCCAAATATCTGATTATGGATGCATTCTCATAACCAACGTATATCCCAGACTTGCGGAGAGGGCCCATTGCAGTCATTTGTGGGGGTGGTATAGGTACATATACCATTCATTCAAATCTTCAAGATGACCCATTGCACTAGTTGCATAGTTAAATGGATGTTGTAGGCCGACGGTCTATAATTGATGAGTCTTCTTTGCGTCAAGGCTGCGTGTCCCCAACAAGTGTTGGGCAAGTTACAACTCTGCAAGAGCGGTCGGGCTATGAACTTAATCCTCTTTATTAGTGCTTCAGCTAGTCCATTTTGCGTATGAATGTGCGTGCAGGGTGCTCAATAGTTATTCCGATTCTTTGTGCAATAATCATCAAATGCCTTGGAAGTAAATTAGCGGCATTGTCCATTCGAATGGACTTCACGCGATGATCAGGAAAAGCATTCTTAATTCTAATGATCTGCGAGATCAACTTTGCGAATGCATGATTCCTTGTTGACAGCAAACATGTATGCGACCATTTCGAGGAAGCATCAATGAGCACCATAAAGTATCGAAACGACCCTGACAAGGGCTGAATCGGGCCGCAAATATCCCCCTGAATGCGTTCCAGGAATGCAGGGATTTCATGTTGCACTTTCATAACAGAGGGTCTTGTTATTAATTTCCCGGTGGCACATGCATGGCACCCAAAATCTTCGTGATTCGGGAAATTTTTAACATTAATGCCATGACCTTGTGAGTTGTTAACTATATTCATCAATCTAAGACCAGGATGACCTAAATATACAATGCCATAAAGAAATAATTCAGAGCTTCTAAAAAAAATATACACTGCGTGTGCATTGATTCTCGTGTAGTACAACCCAGATTCATATGAGGGACATTTTTCTAGTACCATCTTTCCATATTCCGCGTGCTTCACAATGCACAAGTGTTCTTTGCCATTTTCTTCATTGGTTTCTACGTGAAACCCATTGGCGCGGATATCCTTGAAACTTAAGAGAGTGCGAGTTGATTCAGGGTACAAGAGGGCTTCTTCAATTACCAAAGTTGTACCCATTGGTAATATAATTGTGGCTCTTCCTGAGCCTATTATATCTTGTGATCGCTTCTGCGATTGTCGTAATCCTTCCAGCGTTCTTCGTGATCATCTGGAAGTATTTCGACTCTCTTAAGATGGTATTTGTTGTGCCACTATCAACAATGCATATTTCCTCCATTGGGTGCTACACGATTTCTAGATGAAAAGAAATATAATTCTAATCAGACAGTGGCAAAGTAATTCAAACATTGCTTGCAAGTAAAGAATACTGGAATAAAGAATAAATAACAATTCTTATTCATGAGAAAGTAAAAGTATGCTCTTCGAGAGCTTACAATTATTCAATATTAACTAATCAACCACAATCTAAAAGAAAATGCTGACAATGCTATTCATGCACTAAACAGAATCTGTAAAGTATGCATTCACTTCTGCTTCTATGTCATCCACGTATGTTTTCTTCATTGGCTAAGGGCTTGGTCGCATCATCGATGTCTAGGCCGGGCTGCGAGGATGAAGCATGTGGGGTGTCAACTTCCATGACATCATCATTGCCTACTTCGGCAAAATATGCCTCTGCCAGTGCATTTCCTTTGGCCTTCTTCTTGGCCTGATATGCATTGATCACTTCCTTGGATTCCCGACATATTTTTGACCAATGCCCCCAAGTGCCGCATTTGAAGCACGTTTGGTTCTGCTGTCCATACGGCTTGCCTTGCGGCTTTTCCTTGTCATCCTTCTTCTTTTGGGCTATGGACTTTCCTTTGGCCTGATGTTTCTCTTTTCCAACCTTCTTGACCCACTTCATGTGGGCGGGCTTTCACCTTATAGCTGTTGGCATTGATTTACGGTACAATGCCCCTTCCAGTGGTCGTGAGACGAAGTTCTTTCTGAGAACTTCATCTTGTGACTCCAAGAACTTGCATAACATCAATCAGTTCGCTATACTCCTTGTATGCGTCCGACGATAGTCATGCGCACTGGATAGCATTGGGGTGAAAAGTGGAAAGAGTTTTCTCAATCTTCTCTTCTTCAGTGATCTTCTTGCCACATAGGGAGAGATTAGTACAAATTCTGTGCAAGGCAGAATTGTACTCGGCCACTGTTTTGTAGTCCGCAAACCTCAGACGCACCCAATCTTGCTGTGCTTGGGGCAAGATTGTGTATTTGAGCTTCTCGAACCGCTTCTGGAGTGCAGTCCATAGCTCAATTGCACTTTCTTCAGCCATGTATTCATTTTTCAGGGTGGCTGAGAGATGGTGCCTGAGGAAGTGCAATGCTTGATCGTTCTGCTCGGCAGTAGGTGGTGCGTCCTTCGAGGACCCTAAGCCAATAGCAGCTCGGAGCTTCTTGCCGCCGAGTACGATCTTCACATCGGATGCCCAAGTGAGGTAGTTTTGACCGTGCTGGGCCAATTCTTCAAACTCACGGTTCACAATGCCAGACATCTGCATTTTACAAGATTCCTACATTAGATTACTGCGTGTAATCTAATAAAGTGTGATTGCATAATTCATAAAATGCGGAAAGTAAATTCTCATGAATTTCCAGAATTTTTCTTAGTATTTGGCAATTTTCTGTGAATTATACAGCAATTTTCCAGCATCACTTGATAACAGAAAATAAATTTCAACATCAATTAGACTTGGCATAAGTCTAATTTCAACTCATGTAATTATTTATTGGTTTGGGAGCGAAAACAAGTAATGAATATCTCCGTCAATTTGACTCATGGCCAGGTCAACCCGCCCTAGGGCTCACATGAGGAGGGAGCACTTCCGCTTCCGGTGCCAATTACAGAACCAAGCCTCATGTGTGTTTTCCTAGACACCAAGTGTCTCATATCTGTTTATTCATTACCAAAATCAAATCCCAACCACACAGGTTCTCATAAACTGTTGTATGAGAAATTCTGGAATTTTCCTAGCATTTTTCGTAATTTACGCTAATTTCCAAGCAAATGACATAATGCTAAGGAAGATAAAACCAGATTCAAGGCATGAACAAAATATTCTCATAAGTTTCTAGCAAATTATGCAATTTTCATAATATTCGAGCAATTTTCAAAATTACTTGAGAAACAGAAAATCAATTTACCACATATTAAACATAGCTAAAAGCTAGAAAATCAAAACCAGGTATGGAGTTTCCAATATGTCCTAAAAATATTTTTTCAAAAAATTGAAGTCCATTTAACTAGAAAACTAATTTTCTAGTATTAACCACTTGCTTTCTAGAATCATTCATTTATTTCCTAAATTACAAGGGGTAAAATGTAATTTCAAGAGGCATTTAGCATTGAATTTATAAGTCTTAGTTAATGCAAAACATACGCACATGCATGCAACGCACTTTCTAATGCAAAACAATTGCATGCTTGAAGTGCATGCACTAATGCAAGAGTTTGCATGCAGCAGTGTGTTGGTGCATACAGAACATGCCTACGTAGATGGAGGACCCTTGTAGATGTAGCTTATACGCAAGAATGCATGCTACTCAAGAATGCATGTAGATTTATGCGAAGGGTTCTTTGTTTCGTGCCGTGGGCGCTATGCAACAGCAAAACGTGGAGGCGGAGGCTCGGTCGAGTCGACGGGAGTCGGCAGCGGCTGGCGCTGCGGCCTGGCGCGGCCAGGCTTAGCCGCTTCGTGCCGCGTGGAAACTGGCCGGCAGCCGGTGGCTAGCGACTGGCGCGCTACGTGCGCGAGGGTCTAGGCGGCTGGCCGTTTCATGTGCATGCAGATCTAAAGTTCTTTGCCAAGGGGACAGCAGCCTTCGGCCCGGGTCAGGCCAGCAACTTCGCGCAGGGGGCGGCTTCTTCCGTGTCGACATCGGTCGACAGAGTTTCGGGCCGAGCGACAGCGTTGCGGGCGCTTGGCCAGAATCAAACAGTGGCTTCGTGCCACATTAGGTTAGATACATGCATTGATGCATAGATTCATACAAGATTAGGTCAATCCTGTATTTCACCTTTTCAATCTATTCTTCGTAGACTATCGCGTAGGATAGAGTCGCGTAGGACTTTTTCGGCAATCCGAGCGGATGCCGGCGTGGTGACGAGTTGATTGCAGATCGGATCGGGCGATCAATCGCCGGTAGTAGTCGTTCGTTGTCGTCGACGATCCTTCACTTCTTGCCTTTTTCTCACCTTTCAATCTTTCTCCGCAAGAGCTTCGTGCTGATAACGTGTTAGACAACCTCGCTATCGAATAGTCCGGGGTTGCCTAATAGATCTAAACTGGAGAACAGAGAGAGAGGGCGAGAGACACAATATGAGGAGGAACATGTCTGCTTTATTATTCTGTATGCTTGTGTACAATGGGGTGACCCCCTGCCTCCTATATATAGCGGTTCTGCTTAGAGATAAGGAAGAGTCCATATAGGATACGAATTCGGTTTCCTAACAAAAAAGTGGCACCGTTTTATATTTTACCTCAACTTTAATTCTTAAAGATTGCCTCTCTAGTTCGGAGCACAGTCCGTACCTTTGTGGATATTTCGCGCTTTTGTATGGAACATTTTGAATTCACAGATTCAGATTTAAATAGTTCCATACATCTAATAGCTTGTATTAAAAGAAAAGGCATATAAGCACTGCCCGAGAGGTTCCTGTGTGCCCAGTGCCATCTTGCACGCGTTCGTGCATGCACACCTCTCTGTATGTAATGAATATTGCATACATTGCACCTCTTTTGCATTATACTAATAATACCGAAGTGTGCTACGTTTTAATCCAAACTCTCCAGGGAAGAAAAAAAAAACACCCAATTTGAGTGAACAGGAAGAAACACTGAAAAATCGGAGCAGTATTTAGTAGCAGTTGCGGAAGAAAAAGGCGGAGAGAAATGGGGTGAAGGAAAATCTGTTCGTCGTCCATCGTGCTCACTCGATTCTGGGGAGGTACGTACATTGGGCGTCAAGAATTCAGGACGACGACTTCGTGTCGTACGAGTCACGCTGTATATATCGATCTACTGGCCGTAAATTAACGGAGATAACTCGCGCGTATGGCAAGTGGAGCCGTTAGAAAATGGGCAAAGCGTTGGCGCGTGTGACCGCTGACCAGCTACAAGAAAGACAGGAAGAAAGAACGGAATTGCTTGAAATATATCGGATGATTCTTTTCAGAGAGAGGTGCTTCTATGCTCTTCGTTTTAAAAGTTGCACAACTATTAAAGCATGAATGAAGGGTAGATGGTGATTACTTACCCTTTCGCTTGCTTTAAAATTTGTACAATTTGTATTAGGAGGAAAAGCATAGAAGCATTGCTCTTCTTTTTATGTGAGTCAAATTTTCTAACCTTTCGATTTGCATTATGGTTCGTGCGCTCGCTCATCTTCGACTCCGTTTTCGTATCCGACGAGGCTCCAATGAGCATTTTCGGGGTTGGGGTTCACCCGGGTCAAGATTTAAGATTCACCAAGACCCGGATTTAGAGGGAGGCTAGGGCGACGAGAGGGCCGGCCAAGGGTGGATCTAGTATACGGACATAGGTGTACAAATATACATCCAATTTTGGCAACAACAAAAAACCCAGTATATAGTAGGGATATTAGGTGTATATGGTTTCAAAAATATGTATTTTAACCTCTAAGTCCATTTTAGCCTATCCCGTCGACTCCCTTTCCTAATCTTCCTTGCGCGACCCAATTGCCTTAGGCCCAATCTTCATTCATCAAGCCCAACACCCAACTCTATCTCCATTCCGCACTCCCCACTCTCTCTCGCTCTCTCTATGGCGGCAGCGCAGGTGGTAGCTCAGCAATGACGGATGGGGGCCATGGGGCAAGCGCAAGCCGATAGGGAGCAAGGAAGCAGATGAGCGCCAAGTAGCCACCAGCACTGGCGAACGGACGGAGACAACATTGCAGATGGTGCAAGGAGCATCTCGCGACAGGCAGCCCTAGCCCCGTGGCCGTAGCGAGCACCAACTCAGGAACAGAGGGTTGACACCAGCGATGGCCGACAGGTTAGGACCGTGTTGTCCAGCGGGGTAGGGAGCAGCGCACGACTTATTGCAGGAATGGGGATGGAAGGTGCGACACCAGCGGTGACCGGCGGGTTAGGGTTGTGGCATCCGACAGGACAGGAAGTTGCACTAAAACAATATGCAGCAACTAAGCATTCGACATCGGCAACCACGAAGGTGAATTTCATTTTTGATTCCCAAATTTGAAATCCCCAATTCACAAATCTAGCATTATGTTGATTTGTAACGGCGAATCGTGATTTTTTTAAATGTAGTATGTAGAGCTTTCAAAAATGATGATAAAGCATGTAGATTTGAAAGCACCTAGTAAGAATAATTCGTACTTTTGTATTTTTGCTATTGTAAACCTCTATGTTTTATATTAAACAATACTTTTGTAACTCCGAACACCCATTCTGAAAATCCTTGATCCGTCACTGGGACCGGCGGTGGGGTGGCAAGGCGGTTAGGGCACTGCCGGCCGCATGCCTGAGGGAGGGAGGTGGTCGGTGGAGGTCCGTAGGGACAACACGATCAAGAGAATATTAGAAGACGAAAGGAGACAACGGCAAATCTGACGGCAATAGCCGTCAGAGATGAGGAAAATAGCGGGCCGGGGGATATGGAGGCCGGCAGCAGTGACGGCGGAGAGAAGGTGGCGAGCAGCAACGACGACGAGAGATGAGGAAATGGGCAGCGGCTCCAGTGGGGAAGGAGGAGTCACGTAAGGATCTCGTCTGCGTCGACAGAGGCGATGCCAATGAGGTGGCAAGTTGGCGGCGCATGGGGTGACACTAGGGATGGCGAGAGGCGGCAGTGGTGGAGTGAGGACTCGGGTGCTGCTGCGTTGTATAGGAGCTGGCAGGGTACGCTGATGGTTAAAAATGAATAATTTTATAGGACAAAATCTGTCAAAAGTTTTTTGAACCACGATACTCGTAGTCGCAGATGGACAGCGCACACGCTGCCACCTTAAATTTCCGCACCGGCCAACAACCCGTCACGTCTTCTCCCCTCGGCTAAAGCTAGCTTGGTGTTCCTCCCGTCGTTTCTCTCCTTCTTTTTCTCTCTTTTTACCTTCGTTTTCACGAGAGTTTTGAACCCTGGCTAGAAAGCCTGAAGACCCCACTGAAATGCATGTCGAGAACATGCACACCCTGGTGTGTTGCCATTTCTGCCGTACTCGCTCGCGCACGCCAGCAGCAGTAAATGAGGACCCATGGCGGTAGCTAGTGCTAGTAGCGTTGGCGCTGGAGCAAAGAATCGGAGATGGATATATGCAGGTGCATGCAGTAGTGATCTGTATATGTCACACGCACGGCCGCTCGCTCGCTCGACAGGCGATGTTTGCCTGAGGAGGAGAGGTAGCTACCGCATTAATTTACTGCGCGCTCCTCTTCTCTTCTCTTTTCTCCTCCTTTTCCGTTTTCTGCAGAACTAAGCAACACGGTTTCTGCCTGTCCTGAACGCCGAGGCCGCCCTCGCATGCAGGAGCAGGACCGTCTTGCTGGCAGCCGGAAATTCGAGACCCGTGCACTGCAAATGCTTTACTCGCTCGACTGTCAACAGTATTGCAAAGTATGAGTACGTGCTGGTGGTACCTGTTAGGGAAGAGATTACACGGCATGGGCAAGCTCCAACAGATCATCGATCGATCGAGTCTCACCTAGCTCTGCTGGCAGGGCTGGCAGAAGGGAAAGGAGACATGGATTTGCATATCAGTGGAGGCAGAGGCACACCACTGCACTGCTGTTCGGGTGCCCCATCACCATGCATGCATGCGCAGGACAAGTGCCTTTTTGAACGGGTCGCAGTATCCACGTATGCCCAGCAAGCAGTGTACATTGTGTCCGGCCGTATGATGGGTTTCGGCAAGAGTATTTTCCCGTTGGGCCTCGCCGGTGGCCACTCATGCGAACAAAGCCCAATCCATCGCGGCCCGCGGCTCATCGTGCCCGTGTACGGCCCAAGTCCCAGCGAGAAGGCAAAGGCGGCGGCGACGGCACATTGTGGTCTCTGCACGATCGTAGGCCCGGGCTGTATTGGAAATTTCTTCACGGACCAACCCGGAATTAATCGCGCGCGCCGTGGGCACCACAGGCCACACGCGTGATAAGTCCGAGGGGTTGCGACTCCCCTATCGCCACGTGTGGCCCATGCGAGACACAGGAACACGAGGGGGACGGAATCTTGCGTGGTTCTGGCCCTAGCTAGATGGGACGAACCGCTAAACTAAAAAGGGGGAATTAGGGCTCGCAATTTGCTGCAAATTCAGGTGAAAGCCAATCATACAGACTATGCCCACCAGCTTGTAGCAGCATGCAATTACTCTGCCGCTGGTGTAGCAGTAGTACTGACTGAGTCATAGTCTCTACTATATAAAGTGAGAGTTTCTTCCCACGTCGCATTAATTGCTCTGCTTAATTGCCCTACTTAATTGCCCTGCTTAATTGCCCTATGCAAGAAACGAAGCGCTGCTTTAATTAGCCAGCTTTTGCAAGAAACGAAGCGTTAAATATAGATGTTTGATCTTATGAAATAGTATTTTTTTATTTTTTAATCTTTATTTTTCGTTATCAATTTTGTTTTTCGTAGCAACGCACGGGCATATAACTAGTACTAATCTATATAACTGTTCTTTGAAAGCACGATCCGGTGGTCGGTCGCCCTCTCTGCTTCGTGATTATGTTCACTATTAAAATATATGTCTATCTTGATAATTCTTTCTATACGTAGCAATATACGGGCTCATTGCGCATCTAGTCATATAGAATACGTGTGGGTAACATCAGGGGCGATTCTACAGCATGTTGTAGGGGTCAGCTGACCCCGACGACTTTTGAAAAATCACTTATACCTCTAGTCATTTCACCATGGTTGACCCCAGTAGAAAAATACGATGACCCCAGTCCCAAACGCCAAGCGACCCGTGGTAATCACTTAATCAGCTATATAAAAGCGTGTCACACTCACGAGCGCCGAGCGCTCGAAAGCGCCCATCGCCCAAGAGGGCTAGTCCTTAGCGTGTCTTGTTTTAGCCCAACAGCAGTCTACCGTTCATCTACGCAAGTCACACCAGTTAGCAACTTAGCATCCAAAGTTCCAAACGCCGGTCCGTCTTCTCGTTTCATCAGGCCTCGTCGCCTTGCGCACAGCAGCACGCCAGCATGTTAGCACTCCGTCTAGGTGAGCGATGATTTTTTCTACTCATGTGCATACTGCAGACGTGCTTAGGTTTTAATTTAATTTCCTCATTCTCTATCTCTAGGTCTGAATGTTTATCGTTCTATACTTCTATGTGCTTAGGTTTGCTGCAGTAATCAAAGTTTGATGGAACGGTTTTTCAAAAGAAAATTGCCTCCAGCTAGTGACCCTAATGATCCTGGTGCCAGTGGAGAGACATCAAAAAGAGGGGCAAGTGCATCAAACAATAACTGTACAGCTAGTCATCGTCCGTTGCGAGTGTCACGAAACGAGGTAAATTTTGATGAGCTTCCTTATGATCCAGCAGATAGAAGAAGGATATCTGATTACATAGGACAAAAGCTCCAAGATGAAATTAGAAAGAAATATTTGGTTAGAGGTCCTTTCAGACCACCTGTTGGCTTTAAATATCCACAGAAGATCATAGCAGGTCATGCACGTCGGTTTCAACCTGAATGGTTCACAAAATATGATTGGTTAGAGTACAGCATAAAAGTGGATAAATGCTTTTGCTTGTACTGCTACTTATTCAGAGATTGCAATGACGGTCAAGGTGGAAATGACGCATTTGTAAAAGATGGTTGGGATGGCTTTAACAAATTGGATAGGCTTCGAGATCATGTAGGCACCCAACCTAACAGCTTTTCATAACACAAAGAAGAAAAGATGAAACAATTTGATTAAGCCTAATCTGTCCATTGATTGTGCTCTGGACAAACAAATGAATGTCACTAAAGAGGAGTATCTTATTAGATTAAATACTTCTATTGATGTCGTTCGATACTTGTTGCATCAAGGTTTAGCTTTTCGTGGTCACGACGAATCGTAAAATTCTACAAATAAAGGAAATTTTCGAGTTGGTGAAGCTTTTGGCAAAGCAAAATGACAAGCGAAACAATGCCCTTCGAGGAATGCCCAAATGTTGGCCTCAAACATTCAAAAGGATATTGCAAACTGCTTACAGAGGTAAGAAAAAGTACCGTTTTTTAATTTGTAAATAATTTTATCTTTCATTGATTGTCTATTCAAATGAGTTAATTATGTTTGTATACCTTTTCAGATAATAGTGAAATCTATCATTGAAGAAATTGATGGTGATGTCTTTTGTTTATTGGTAGACGAGTCATCTGATGTTTCTGGTAAGGAACAAATGGCTGTTGTTTTGAGATATGTTAGCAAGCTTGGGTTAATAAAAGAGAGACTTGTTGGTGTGGTTCATGTGAAAGAGACTTCAGCTTCATGTCTTAAATCTAACATCGACAGTCTGTTTGGAAAGTATGGATTGAGCATAAAACAAGTTAGAGGACAAGGTTACGATGGAGCAAGTAATATGAGGGGTGAATTCAATGGTTTAAGAGCTTTGGTATTGAGGGAAAATAGCTCTGCATATTACATCCACTGCTTTGCTCACCAACTCCAGTTAGTTATTGTTGCGGTAGCTAAAAAAAATGATGATATTAGTGATTTCTTTGATATGGTATCCTTATTACTAAATGTTGCTGCAGCTTCTTGCAAAAGGAAGGATATGATTCGAGAATGTCAGCAAGAAAGAGTTAGCAAAGCCATATGTAGTGGACAACTTAGTAGTGGAACAGGGTTAAATCAAGAACAATCACTTCAAAGGGCAGGTGACACTCGTTGGTCCTCTCATTTCAAAACCCTTCAGAGAATAAGCAGTTTGTTCCCTGATGTAATTGAAGTTCTCCAATATGTTGAAAAAGAAGGCCCAAATGATGCCAAGAGACGCCAAGCACGTGGTCTCATGGACTATTTGAAGGATTTTGACTTTGTATTCCACTTGCAGTTAATGTTGCTTATTTTGGGCCATGCAAATGCTTTGTCATTGTCATTACAAAGGAAAGATAAAGACATTTTAGAGGCCATGGTAGAGGTGAAGTTAACAAAGCAGAAATTTCAGCAAATTAGGGATGATGGTTGGGATTCTCTATTAGAGGCTGTGTTATCCTTTTGTGAAAAACATGACATCCCAAAGTTGGACATGGAACATGAGTACATTAATCGCCACAAGCCAAGGCAAAGAACCAACAGAACTAATTATGAACACTATAGATATGATTGCTTGAACCCAGTTATTGACTTGCAGCTTATAGAATTCAGTGATCGTTTCAATGAGGTGAATTTGAATTGCTTACCCATATTGTCGCTTTTAGTCCCAATAATTCTTTTGATGCCTTCAAACATGGGAGTATGATGGAATTGGCTAAGGCATACCATGACGATTTCAAATTTTGAGGAGCTAGATGACCTTAGTAGTGATCTTCATCTCTACATTGATAATGTGAGAGCTGATGCAAGATTTTCTCAATTGGATACTATTTCTGAGCTTGGTAAATTAATGGTGGGTACAAAAAAACATCTTGCTTTTCCATTGGTCTATCGACTTCTCAAACTTGTGCTAGTTCTTCCTATTGCAAATCGTGATCAAGAGAGAGATGTTTTTCAGCAATGAAAACTGTGAAGACCATCCTGCGAAACCGGATCGGTGATGACTTTATGAATGATTGTGTCATTAGCTTCGTGGAACAAGAACTTCTTGATGCAATTTCAAATAATGATGTGATAGTTCGATTCCAGAATATGGATGGACACACTCGTAGAGTGCAATTATGAAAGGTATGCTTGTAAAACTGTAAAAGTTTATTTTATCATGTTATGTTTTTGCTAAATTCATCTTTTTATTATATACATGTTAAATTTTATCGTTCTGATATTGATATAAGTTATATCACTATATTATGCATAACGATCGATAATTATAAGTTGCAAGTCTGACCCCGGTGGGGATTTATCCTAGATTCGCCCCTGGGTAACATGTGACGGCCCGCCTTTTTAGGGGCAGATCCGTACGCCTCGACAGCTACCCAGGATGATTAGCTGCCAGGAACCAAGCATATTATTGCCAGGCAAAAGTCAAATTCTAACATTTTTATTCAATATAAGGCCTAACGGCCGTGGTTTTTCTGAAGAGAGGCGCGGAGGCCCGAATAACTTACAAGCAAAACACCGCACAGCGGGCTGAGCAAAAGACTAAGACCTCAAAACCAAATTGCCATCTACGCACTCTGAACGCCTCCAACTTCTTCAAACTCGAGAGGGGGTCGGGGTTGCAAGGGTGAGTACAGAGTACTCAACAAGTCGTGACGGAAAACACCGAATATTACATGCAAGGGTGTAGCACAATATTGGTACAAGGTTAAAGTATTTGTGGATGCGCTTTATTTGTAACATCATTTTACATTTAAAACACAATCCATAATAATAGTAATCCAGGGGGTTCCATTCACAAAGTCATCACCATTAAACCACATTCTCAAACATGCACCAAGATCTACTTGAGCTAGGTTACTGGATTCACCCCAATTAAACTTAGCTTCATTTACCTAAGCACGGCGTATTCGAATACCATTTATTCACTCTGCAGAGGTGTTCGGCTTTACCCACAAGATTCCACGATCGTTAATGCCAACTCGAGTTTAACACGCAACTTATATGCGTCTTGGCCGGATCGAGGTTATCATAGCTTTTAAATCGGACATTTCCCTCTTTAGTCCCTATCCAGGTAGAGTTTTAGTCCACATTAACCCGGGTCCCCACCGCCGCTGTGGAGTTCTTGGTCCCGCTTACTGTGGACACCTACCGTTGTGAACCGGAATGCCACAGTTTCCTCGTGCACACTTTCGTTTCACTCCCATAATCATTGGACCATCTCCCATACCTGGGAAGGTAACCCTGCTCCTATAGGTATTCCGAGGGAAAGTACAATGTACCGAGCTATGTTGAGTCAAGCCAACGAAGTTGACCGGCCCAACCTGTGGTTGAACGAGTTCTTAAGTTATTTACTTTGCTCAAGGGGATTATGATCCTTACATTGCCAAAGACCAAGCCTTTTCCGATCCACAAACCAATCCGGTACCAACTGTACCAGCCACCACAACCAACCATGGCATTAATCATCAGCCGGGGATTGGAACTCATCCTCTCCGGGATTTATCCAATTCTGTCCCCCAAACCGTAGCACTTTTCCAAACAGGACCGAACCAAGGTTCGGCAGCCTTTCATTTCCATTCTCAAAAAGCATTTGACTAGACTAATAGGATAATAACAATTAATACCGGAATATTAATTAACCTAAGGTTACAATGATATAATTAGGTTCAATAATTTTCAAGGAAGTCTCATGAGCAAATCGGCATTAACTAAGAATCATGTCATTCTAAACTAAACAGATTTGCAATATTTCAATATACAGTAAAGTAATGCGGTAGAAAATAGTAATTAACTATAATAAGGCATGAATAGGTTCAATATGTTCAAAGGTGTACGGCTTGCCTTGCGAGGCGGAGGGGTTCCCTAGTTCTGAGTTGGTGCAGTCGAGCTCGGCTTCACGCGGATCCGGCTCCTGTCCCAAGGACTGCTCCTGTTCCTGTGTCGGCTCCGGGAGTTGGTACTGCTCGGGCATCGGTTCTATCGTAAACGAACATCATAAAATAAACAATAAATAATACGAAAAGAAAGAAGAGAAAAGAAAAGAGAAAATCGGGAGAGAAAATAGCCGGAAAATGGGTCGGGGGCGTTTTTGGAATTTTGGAAACTTGGTTTGGCGAAACGGAGGTCATTTTTGGACTCAGTGGCTCGAAACGGTTCGGAAAAGTATTTTTGGGGCATTTTTGGACTTTCGGATAATTTTGGAGTATTTTTGGGTGTTTAAATAAATTAAAAAGGATTTTCGGAAACTAAAATCCAAATAGAAAATGGAAAAAGGGACTGTTCACTCTGGGCCGCGCCAAAAATTGCTTTTGGCCCATCAGATTCTTGCGAGGAGGCTTCTTTGGTAGGCCCAAGCCGGTCAGGCTAGGCGACACGCGGCCGGTAGAGAGAGAGAAGGCGGCGGGTGGGGCTCGCGTGGCAGCGAGCGGGGGAGGCTGCAGGTGGGCCACGGGAGTGGGGGAGGATGGGGCAGCGGGTGGGGTCACGGGGTGCGGGGAGAGAGGGAGGGAGCGAGGGGCTGGCGTGTGGGGCCGGAGGTCACGGCAGTGGGGTGCCGGCCGGAGCGGGGCGGCGTCTTGCCGGAGCCGAGGAAGACGAAGGGCGTTCTCACGCTTTTGGTCGCCGGCTCGAGCGGGGATTGAGGAAAAAGGGGGAGGGACTCACCCCGTTCCTAGGGCACTGCTCGGGGGAGATCAAGCAGCGGCCAGGCGCTAAGCGGCGGCGTCTTGGCCGGAGACGGAGAGAAGGCGGCAAGTGGAGCGGGTACGGTAGGGCACGGGAGCGAGTGGGGGAGAGGGGAAAAGAGAGAGGAGTGGGCGGCGGGCTCGATGAGCTGTAAATGGCGGTCGAGGGAGGCTTAAATAGCCGGGTGGGAGGGAGACTATGGTCTCCGGTCGAATGATGACGGCGGAGACCCGAGCTGGCAGCGGCGACGGGACGGGAAGGGGCTCAGGGCTCGGGGCGGCGTGCGGCGCAAGCAGCGGTAGGCACTGGAGAGCCCTACGGGCTAGGGCAGCGGCGGGGCAGAAGTCACGGGTGGCGCGGCGAGCTCTGCCATGGCAGAGGTCACGTAAGAAGGAGCAAGGCGCCACGGCGGCGCGAAGCGCTGGCGGCGGAGGCGGCAACGCACGCGGCGCTGGCGAACGCGAAGGCGCTGCCGGGCGGGCGCGAGAGGAAGCGGGAGGCGCACCGGCTGAAAGAGGAAAGCGCCAAAGCTCCGAAACTTTCCCAAAACAGCAAAAACCTAAAATCAGCTCAAATAAATTCAAATAAATTCGAAAAAAAATCCAAATAAATCAGGAAAAATCATAAAAAGTAAATAAAGTCTAATTCAAATTTGATTTGGAAATTTCGGGTTATTTCATAACACCTCCGGGCTGTTCAAATCAAGGTAAGACAGAGAACAAAAAAACAAGTGAGAATTCGGGATGCAACGTGTGGATCAGGTGCTAACCTAGCTACTTCCCGGCTGCTAACGTGCTGTCTCCACCAGAGGAGTAATTAGAGAGACCAACGTGAATGAGTTTGTGCTCCTTAAATTCGGTGCCACAACGTATGCCACCGCTAACTTCATCGGGAAGCTAACACCAATGACAAGTTAGCCTCACGATCGAACAAACAATGAACCCTTTCCCGTGTACGTTAGCTTGTTTGGACCATAGTTTTTTTTTTTTTTTTTTAGCTAGGGAGGTTATTATGCCGCTTCCAAGTACAAGCCTACAAGTCCATCTTAATGCATGGCATGCATGGTTAGGAATGAGCGTAAATGGTTGTTTCGTTTTTGTTTCTATATTTTTTTTATTAGTAACAGAAACAAAATCAAGTAAATGGTTGTTTCGTTTTTGTTTCTATATTTTTTTTATTAGTAACAGAAACAAAATCAAATACTTACCCAGGAAATAGATACGGAAGCGGATGCGAAACGGAACAGAGCAGATACGGAAACGAAATCGAAAAATTCCACACGAACATAGTACATGATCACAATATACATAACCACAAGATCAATGTAACTCATTCCACCTCCAAGGTTGGACACAAGAATAATGTTATAATATTCATCGGTATCACTAGAATTTTTTTTCTCAAGTTTGTCAATTGAAGACTCATTATTTGTCCACCATATTAGACCATCATGTCCTCCTCTACATCATTATCATCGACATTCTCTTGCTCCACCAACTACAAAGGTGTAACGTGTTAAAATTTGCATATTATTGTTCGATGTTCATTTATGATTTTTTTTTAGATTTATCCTAGATTTTCTAGAGTTTATAAATGTCGTGTTGCTATTTTTAAATTTATAAAATTAATTAATTCATGAAAAATAAAAACAAAATTATGCTAAAAATATATTTTTACTAGGTTTAAAATGTTTCAAAGTATTTTTGAGAATTTTTTTTAGAATTTTAAACTCTATGTGATATTTTCTATAACGCCATTTGTATTTAAAAAATTATTTTAATTCAAAAATAAGTGTGAATTCTCCCTTCTCCCTTTTAGGCTCAGTTCGTTTCCCTTTTCAGCTCGTTTCCATTACTAATTTCTGATTTTCACTAATACGAAATTTCCCTTTCTGTTTTCGCCGAAACTGGCTCTCCTATTTTCCATTTCCATTCTGGTACCAGTATTTTCCGCTTCCATTTCCGAAAAAAGCTTATGTTTCTGTTTTTTTTTTCGAAACGGTCAAAAACTTTTTGTTTCGTTTTTAATCCTATGCCTGGTGCTAAACAAAAAAGGAACAAGCTAAGGTGCCCGTCGCGTTGGCACGATAATAATTCAGGCATCGACAGCAGTGGGGGCACTGCTCGCATCGACCCAAGGTGTCCCCAAATCTACAGCCACAAAGCCATCACCACACTGCCCCAAAACACACAGCTTTTCCATGTATTACTGTACCACTTGCTTGCTCGTTTCTGAATACACATCATTCTAGATTTTAAATTTTATTTCTAAATGTATACTATTTTATATTTTTGGATGATATATTTTTTTCCTTTTCTTATATGTTTATTAACTACTTTTGATATTATTTATTATCAAGAGCTAAAATAACAAATCATTTAAAGATATAATACATAAGGATAGCTAGTGTACTATCGATAGCACATATCCTCCGTACTATAGGGTTGTGTTTGCAAAATTCGAAGATGAAATTGTTGATCCAAACCGTGCATTCTGTTCATCTCATTGAAATCTCGCTACCCACCAAATTTTATATATTTTGGACTTTTTCTCATATTTATTTTGTATTTTTAAAAACCTCATTGGACGCCCCACAACTAATTAGATCGTGAATTTTTAAAAATACAAAATAAATAGGAGAAAAAGTTCAAAATATATAAAATTTGGTGAGTAGTGAGATTTCAATGAGATGAACAAAATGCACGGTTTGGATCAACAGTTTCGTCTTCGAATTTTGCAAACACAACCCTATAGCACGGAGGATCTGTGCTATCGATAGCACACTAGCAATCCTCATACATATATATACACACACTAATATATAAATAGATGATCCTTAGACGACACTTGACTAGTGTATGTGTGTATATATATACTAGGAAGATTCACACACGCCAGCGCGTAAATTTGATAAAAAATGATGAAAAGCGGAAAAAGCGGAAAACGACGCTAAAAACGAATTTACGTTTTTTTTTTGGGAAACGGCCAACGAAAACATTTTTTCCATGTTCCGGAGAAAACACGGTTCACGGAAATAATTTTTTCAGGCAAAACGAAGAAAGAAAACGGCTTTCCATATTTTTTGTGGGGAAATAGCCACCGAAAACAGCTTCCCCATGCTCCGGAGGAAAAACGGATCACGAAAACATTTTTTCGGAGCAAAACGGAGAAAGGGAACGGTTTTCCATATTTTTGTCTTGAAAAAACGGCCAACGAAAACATTTTTCTCATGCTCCGGAGAAAAATCGGATGACGAAAAATATTTTTTTCGGGCAAAACGGATAAAGGAAACAGTCTCCCAATTTTTTTTGGAGGGAAATAGCTATCGAAAACATTTCCCCCATGCCACAGAGGGAAAACCGATCACGAAAACATTTTTTTCGGCAAAAACGGAGAAAAGAAACGGTTCTACATTTTTTTTTGGAAAAACGGCTAACGAAAATATTTTTCGCATGCTCTGGAGAAAAAACGGACCACGAAAATATTTTTTTGGGACAAAACGGAAAAACCGATCACGAAAACATTTTTTTCGGCCAAAACGGAGAAAAGAAACGGTTCTACATTTTTTTTGTGGAAAAACGGCTACCGAAAATATTTTTCGCATGCTCTGGAGAAAAAATGGACCCCAAAAACATTTTTTGGGACAAAACGGAGAAAGGACCCGAACGTAAAGCGCGAGGACCTATTTGTTATAATTTTGGACTTGTTCGCTATTTTGAATAATTAGGAAAGGGCTCGCTCGCGATTGGCCCTTAACGGGAGGGTCTCCATGCAAAACGGGAAACCAGGGATCTAAACGCGAACTGGAAAAAATATTCTTCTCTCACATAAAATCGCGCAAGGACCTGGACGTAATTCAGAAGAAACGCGGGGAGCTTTTGGCAAAAACGCCGGCAACACGTGGGGGGGCCGGTTGGCCCCCAATCCTAGCCCTCATAAGGTGGGTTACCATATATATAAATGGCTGGATGGAGGAAGTGCAAAGATAACATCTACTGAGGGAGTACGCAGCTAGGTAAGTTAGGCTACAAGTGAAATGGAAATTCTAATCACGGGCCGACCAGCCTCAAAATCCGTGCCGCTTGGTCATCACACATAACAAATCAAATCATCAATTCTCTAGCCTATAAAACTTTTTTATATATAAATTTACTCTCCTTTTAAACGCAATTACAAAATAGTTTTATTTTTAACAACAAAAATATCAGTAGACAACACGTATCACCTATCACCCTTTCTATCTAGAGAAGCATCTACCGAGCTATAGGAGCTTGGTAAGCCATCGAAAAATACCAAACTCTCATGGCTCAATAGGTGCTTCTATGGTGTGAGAGCGTGACAGGTAATACGTATTAATTGTTGGCGCTTCTATAATCAGTATTAAAACTATTTTTATAATTATGTTTAGAAAAGAGCTGGATTTGAAAAAACAATTGCTAGGACTATTAACGCGCCTCCACTTAGCGATTTTTGAAAGAAAAAATAGTTATGCAGCAGTATTATAGCGCTGCATAGCAACAGTATAGATGCATGGTACTATAGCGTGATGTTTTTTTATCCGCTGAGTGGAGGCACGGTATTTACCATCGGTATTTGTATTTTTGGCGCTCTCCATGCACAGGATTTGTATTTTTCGCGCTCTCCATACGCAGGATTTGTATTTTTTCGCGCTCTCCGTACGCAGGATTTGTGTTTTTCGTGCTCTCCGTGTGCAGGATTTGCCGGTTATGGAGCCATATTTAAAGAATAAAAATCATATGAGGGCTAGTTCTGAAAAAAAATATTGGGGGCGATAACAATGAAGAGTTCTTTCATTGGAGTATAGATTATAGAACTAGAAACAAGAAAGAATTGTACAAGGCAAGAAACGAACGGCTAGATTTAGAATATGATATCATATCAAGTGGTATAGAATATACTCCCTCCAATTACAAATAGTTATCGTTTTAGACAGGTGTGATCAAACTTTAAAACTTTGTTTGTCAATATATTTTAAATATTTAAATTAGATACATAAAAATCATATATATATATATATATATATATATATATATATATAGCTTTGTCTTGAAAAGTTCTTTTATAATATTATAATTTTATTAGGTTTTATAAATATATTATAATAGAAATTAATGATCAAAATTGTTTTCTATTTATATTTTATTAGATTATTTCATGTCTTTCTATATAGGTAGAACTCTTTATTGTTGTAGCCCTAAAAAATTGTTTTTTAGAACTAGTCATCGCGTAATTTTTTTACTATAATGTATTTATAAAATCTAATAAAATTATAGCGTGTTTTTTTCCGGAACTAACCTCCACTCAGCGGATAAAAAATGTTGCGCTACAGCACCATGCAGCGATGCAATACCCTTAGCATAGCTTTTTTTTTCCCTGAAAATCAAATCGTTGAGCGGAGATGCGCAATAGTTTCATGCAGCGCTGTAGAATTGTCGTAAAAAAATATTGATAGAGATTAGTTTTGGGGGAAAAAAAATTTAAGAGCTACAACACTGGAAAGTTATGTGCTCGATGCTGTCTGCCATACTGCCACTTCACGGTGACCTGCATGGCTGCATTTTGGTCTGACGATGAGTGGGAGTTGCTTTTGAGCTAGGGCGCTTAGACCATCTCCAACCCATTCCCGTCCCCTCTTTCATTCCCTTCGCGAAGGGATTCCCATTTCCTTCAGCGCTCCAACAGATTCCCTTCAGCATTCCCTTCAGCCTGGGATTCTCTCTCCTATTCCCTCTAGGAAGGGATTCTCTCTCCTTTCCCTATACAATTCCCTTTAAAGGGAATCTGTTGGAGATGAGTGGAAATAAAGAGAATAGGAATGGGGAAGGGAACAAGGAAGAGAATGAAATGAAGGGAATATGGTTGGAGATGGTCTTAATTCCGCTCGGAGTAGGGACTAGGGACTAGGGAGTATACTACTAGTTTAGTAGCTTAAGCACAGGTCCCATCATGAGCTCTCGTGATGATTGGCTAGGTGGCTATATATGTATTAGGGATTAACTAGGCTTGGACTAACCTGCCCTCCTCATGGGAAGTGGTCGTATCTACTCCGGAGTTCAGAGTTGCCTGCTCTCGCAATCCGGCTTCCCTGTCGCTGGCAGGTGGGCCACAGTTTTGCTGGAAGCTTACGCGCCTCAATTGGAGCGTAGTAGAGGGGGCCATGTTTAGCCGTAGGCCATGGCTGCATTTCATTTTGAGGGAGACTAGGCAAAACGGTATAGCCGTGAAACTTATGAAATTTATCAGTTTCAGTGCTGGTTTTATGAGTTTCAGTGTCTAGTTTCATCAGTTTCATGTTTCATCAGTTTTTAGTGCTAAGTTTCATGAGTTTCAGTGGGAAAATTCATAAGTTTCATAAGTTTCAGAGGTATACCGTTCCTACGGTATACCGTTTTTTAGTTTTTCTGTTCATTTTACTCACCTGATCTAGCGAAGCTGTCCAAAACAAAACTTTGACTAAACGAATGGAAGGCCAAAAGATTCCTTCGGTTCCAAATTAAACAAGCGGAAGTTTCCGGCAAATTATTCACGGGGATATTAGCCCTAGACATGATCTCGAGCAATATTAGGGTTAGCACGATAAATAAATTGAAGACAAGGTTTAAAATGAAAATACCGTTCAGAAAAAATCCACTAAATTTTTTAAATAATATTTTGTAATAAAAAATTACAGAAATAAGATATCAATTGAAAAATAACAAAAATACCCCTCTGTAGCCATTTGAAATGGCGACAGAGAGTTTGTCGCCATTTGAAATAGCGATAGTCTCTCTGTCGTCATTGAGGGTTGTTGCGTAATGGTCGCTTCTGTCGCCATTCCAAATGATGACAGAAACTTCTACCTCTCAATCGCGCGACTCCCTTGCCAAACGCCACCATTCATCCGAGTGAAGAAAGAAAGAAAAGGAAGAGGGGAAAGAGGAGGAGAAGGAGAGAGAAGAGGGAAAGGGACATGAGGAGCACAAGAAGAAGAGGGAAGGAGGAGGGGAAGAAGAGGAGAGTAAGGAAGAAAAAATAAATGCATCGTGATTTTGTAGGTATTTTTTGTTTATTTAAATTAAAATTTAAAAGTACGATTTAGTGAGTAGATTAATTAGGTTGTAAGTAATTAATTATGTAAAGTAGCGATTGTTATTTATATATACGGTTTAGCGACCAGATTAATTAAGTTTTTAAGTAGTTAGCTAGGTAGAATAGTAATAATTTTTTTTAGATATACGATTTAACGACTATGGGCATGTTTGGGGGGCGGGGGTTGCGGCTGGGCTGAAAAGCTGATTTTGGCATGTTGGGCTGTAAAGCAGCTGTAGCTGGCGGCTGTGGTTTTTCTTGATCTGTCGTTTGGCAAACTAGCTGCTGCAGCTATAGCATTTGAGGGGCAACCGAGTGGGCCAGAGTGAGGAGGGAGTCGGGGAGACGGCGCTCGAGCCGGAGTGAGTCGAGGAGGCGATCGGGTGGGGAGACGACGGGGCGAGAAGGGAGGCGGTCGAGCGAAGCCACAGCTGAAAAGCACCTCCCTACCAGCTGTGGCTTTTAGGGATGCTTCAACTGTGTCTTAGCTGTGCAGCTGCTTTGCAGTTGGGCTGTTTGGGGGAGCTTTAGACCCAAACCTGAAGCACAGCTTCCCCAAACAGGGCCTATATTAATTAGGTATGTCAGTAGTTAGTTATGTAGAATAGTAATATTTTTTTTAGATACACGATTTAGCTATCAGATTAATTAAGTTTGTAAGTAGCTAGCTATGTAGAATAGCGATAATTTTTTAGATACACGATTTAGTGATCAGATTAGTTAGGTTGTAAGTAGTTAGCTGTGTAGAATAGCAAGAATTTTTTTAGATACACGATTTAGCGACCAGATTAAGTAGGTTTGTACGTAGTTAGCTGTGTAGAATAGCAATAATTTTTTAGATACACGATTTAGCGACCAGCTTAATTAGGTATGTAAATAGTTAGCCGTATAGAATAGCAATAATTTTTTTAGATACATGATTTAGCGACCAGATTTATTAACTATGTAAAGTAGCAATATTTTTTTACATACATGACTTGGTGACCAGATCAATTAGATTTGCAAGTAAATATATGCATAGAGTAGCAATAGCTATGGATATACAAAACTGTGAAAATATGTAGAATAGTGTGTAGGTCAAAAAATAAATTTATGTATACCTACAACAATTGTTTCGAGTAGTGTAGAGTATGTCATCGTGGTATATAGGTGCAGCGGTATTAAGAATTTCATTAAATGCTTAACAGGTATGGACAAACGAGTACAATTTAAAATACACAACATAGAAGGGGTTCCGTACATGGGTGCACAAGGGGTGGAACTAAGTCATTTTTTAAGTATCGTGGCTAGCCTGTCACATGCAGGTGAGCATTCATGGAGCACGATTACAAGATGATAGTACTATATATTCTCGTTAAACTGTGAATATCATGATTTGAAGCTACACAGAGTAGGGTGTTGGAGACGAGATTGCACGTATTGGGAGTTAGTGGAATTGAAGAGGCTGAAGTCGTGGAGTTCGTATGTAAGAATGGCGATTGAGAAAGGATGGACATTAGTGTTGTTGGTGCAAACATTTCAGAAAGCCAATGTCGTCCATATGACACAGGAGGAGGTTGTTGGTGATGAACCAGAGGAAGTTGGGGAGAGCAGCCAAGCTAAAGAATGCTTGGTGAGGTAGGATGTTAGTTCGGGTCAGGAGGCAGAGCAAGGCGAGGAAGTTGATGTTCCAATGACAGAGGTGCAGGAACCAATGGGTGTGGCAGACGAGGGAGAACATATTGAATCGTGGGTGTAATCAATGGAGACAGAGAGCCAAAACTACGAGGATTTAAGTAATGACGAATACAATGAAGAGCATTTCCCTACGGATTGGGACGAGTGTTAGTTCGATAGGCTGGTGGTCAACGGGGGTGAAGACGTCGCATGGGGGTACGATCCGAATGAGGTGTAGTAAGGAGCAATTTACAAGAATAAGTGTGAGGTACGGGAAGCAGTGACAGCATGGGCAGTGTCGCTGCGTAGGACCTTTAAGGTTGTAAAGTCAAATCAGCAAGTGTATGATGTTAGATGCTAGATGGAGGGTTACCCATGGTGTGTTCATGCTTACCAGCCTAAGTGGGACACCATTTGGAAGTATTCTAACTCGGAAGTACAAAGACCAGATATTGACTGCTATAGGAGTAGATGGTAACAATCAGATTCTTCTTGTGGCACTCGCATTCGTGGAGGGTGGGAACACTGATAGCTGGCTTTGGTTTCTAAGGAATGTGAAAGTCGACGTCGTGGATCAACGGTATGGAATGTGTGTCATACACGATCGGCATCTCGGCCCGTTGAAGGCGATCGTGCAGTTGCGGCAAGGTGCAGATGAGAAACATCTATGGCTTGATTTGTGAAGTATGTGGTGCAAGCGGCACATAGGTGCCAACTTCTACAAGCAGTTTAGAAATAAGGAGCTCAGGAAGCGTTTTAAGAGGTTGTGCACTGTGGAAGTTTGATGCACTGTGAAAGAAGTTGGACGAGCTGACATCAAGGTATACAGTAGAAACAATGAAGAGGGCAACACCTGCCTAGGGGAGGCCCCAGTAGCGCTCAAGGAGTTACCCATGGACTCTCCGCACCTGGTTCGGAGGAACAAAAAGGCTATTAAATGCTTATCTGAATGAATAGAGCATGAGCATGCGGAGAAATGGGCTCTGCTTTATGACATGATAGTGCTCGGTATGAGGTCATGATGACAAACTTGGCTAAGTGAAGGACCATGTGGAGATCCATCTATGTTTGTGATGAGTATTTGACTTTATTTGAGCAAGGTGTGCTCAAATTTGAGTTTGATTTGAATTGGAATTCAAAAGGAAGCAATTTGAGTTATGTTAGAGCATACGATCGATATAAGATCTTTTATTTGAGCATGTGTGATGATTATTGCATATTATTGTTGGACATTGCTATGTGATGGGTTTTCCTTATCTTTGATGATTGCAGGATGACAGTGCTAGGTCATGGTGAGGCGGAGGATGACCGGGACTAGGTGAGGTGCGTCGGAGGTCCAGATGGTCGAAGATCACCGGAATATGATTAGAGATGAAGTTCGGGCAAGTTAATAAGACAAGGAAAGACAATGATACTAGCTAGATGCCGCGAGGATCGATGAGGGCCGTTGGATCACGGTCTAGTTGATAGGTTAGCGGATCTAGGTAGTATGCATTGAAAACCATGCAAGAAAACCCATTATGTGTGTAGGGTTTTGGGTTGCCCTTGCATGGATGTGTTAGTGGGTTAATCCTAGCCCTTGGTGGAGTGTTCTAGGGTTGAGGGACTCATCCAAGGGTGGTAGGTGGCCCAAGAGTAGTATAAATAGAGGGGGAGGGGTGCCCCCTCACTTGAAGTTTTGAGTTGCTCCTTTGAGCTTTGCCCACATGAAGTGAGGCTTTCTAAACCTTCTATCCAGAAAATACAAAGATTTTTTGTACTATTCTTGTGAATTTAAATTGCGCATTTACATTATGTCTTTACTTTACGCAATTTAAATTCAGCATTTACCTTCCCGCAATTTACTTTCTCGCGATTTGGATTTGCCTCTCCTCCTTCTAAATGTTGTTGATCAAGGATGTCTTGAGGGTGCTCATGGGGTTTTACATCTCTCTTGCACCCTAGGATAGACTAGAGATCAATTTTATATCATGTCGCAAATCTGTCATGAATTTGTTCTTCGCACAGTAGTCAGTCTTTGATTTTTATAAGAATCTAGAAAAAAATCCCTTTTGAGTGATTCTTATTGGAGAAAGTGTGTGACTCATATATCCATCTATGTAAAAATTTTGGAGTCCACTGGTTGTACCGTTTGGGCGCTATGAGGTGAAAATCGAGCCCTAAACTTTCTGATCGAAGTTCCTGACTGTTTGTAATGGTTTATTTTTCTTGATTATTCTACAAGGCTTTTTGAGGTGGTTTTGGTGGAGTGTAAGGAACGACGTGAACTTAGCGGAAAGTAGGAGTCGTGTAAAGAAATGTTCAGTTTGCAAGGAGACGGGGCATATTTTCAAGTATTGCTCGCAGTTCAGAGTGCATGAAATTGTTATATCGACTTTGCATATGAAATTATTGCATTTTAGTCGCATGTCAATTTAGTGTTCTACTTGTAATTGATGCATTCGTTTTGTATGCATATTCAAATTTGTACTAACATTGAACTCTTGAATTGTAGGTATGACAGATGTCGAGAGATATGAGTTGCTTAACCTAGTGATAGACGTGATTCACTAGAGCCACTCAGCCACCTTGCCGCTGCCAGATGGGGAGCCAGCGTTCGAGCTTAGCGCCCTACGCTTATGCACCCCCATGAATACATGGCAGGTTGATTCTTGATGGATTCCGAGGCTAGTGCATTGCTCTCATAATTGCGTTATGATGTCTTGTATGTGCACAGTGATCGTACTTACATTATTTTCCTACAGGATGAGTGCGGCAGGGTTACTTCCTGTAGCTCGGATGCTGGAGGCGACAGCCGCTGACGCGCAGGACAGACGGGGTGCCTCCATGAGGTTCCCTTATGATAGGAGCTTATTAACTGCTCTTCTGGACCGCTGGCGACCAGAGACATACACATTTCACCTACCATGCAGTGAGATGGCGTCGACATTGGAGGACGTCAGTTACTTACTGGGCCTACCTTGCTCTGGGACACAGTGGTGCTTGACGATGTCCACTCGGAGTGGCAGATGGAGCTCTTGGACCAGTTTGTGGGTGTGTTACCCGAGGAGGCAAGGTACACACAATTCACTTCTCCGCACGGTCCGATGCAAAAGTGGTTGGTGCAGTTCTACATAAGTGCAATTTAATTTGTCTCATTTTTTTATTTCATTTTCCCTTGTAGTTTTCTACCTGAGTATTACTTTTTATAGCCTGAGAGGATGGCGGACGGAGCGGGGGAGTACGTCGTTAGCAGCCACTTCAAGGCATACCTGCTCTGGCTGTTCGTCTGTGTCTTGTTTTACTAGTCCCACTGGGACAACGTTGACACGCACATGATCCAATTTGTGAGGATAGTTGCGGACGTCGACCTGGAGGAGATCCCGTAGCTAGCTTGGGGACCTACTGTACTCGCTGCCACCTACCAGGTCCTTTGCGATGAATGTCATTGCGTGGTGGACTCCTCCACTCTCGTCGAGAAGTTGGGAACGTCCAGCTACCGACCCTTTGTGGTTTCAAGGTCACAACCCTTCACTTGAGGCTGACTAAATCCAGTCGATGAGATTACATAGATCTCCCAAACTAAGATCTTTCCATTGACTACTACATGCCTAGAAATCCAGTCCATGAGATTGCATAGATCTTCCTCGAGCCATGGGCAAAATGCAAACACAACCTCAACACCATAGTTTAGGTTTGCAACGGGCCTCATTGCCACCTGGGATGTCATTTTTACCACTGCTCTATATTCATGATAAATGCTACAACTCTTATATACCATTTGACGTAATCATATCTCGCTATATCACTCGCTAACATATAATCTTACTTACAAACCACAGATTGCAAATTCACTCAATGGGTGGACCCACCGTATCACTTTATATGCCCAATGTTACATGTACACATTACTTAGATGTATCGATGGTATGCGAGAGGACCTCGCCACACTGAAGAACAAGAATGAACAACTCCGCAAGCTAAACGACGACTCCAAACCCAGAACGACGACCTCCGTCGCCAAAAGATCAGGGAGAGGAACAATGAGGAGGTTGTCTACCTCGGCAGCGCTACCACATTTACTGCTGCTGCGGCTATGCAAGCTATAGTTGTGCTTGCCACTATTGGGACCAGCAACCTCGTCCACGGCGTCCTGATGATCAACACTCCTTGTGGGTGACGTGTGATTACTCATTCAAGCCTTTCGAATAAGGTCTATGATAGTCAGTATGACTTCTTTACAATTCTAAAAGGCGCGCATGTGCCTTAGCTGTAGTTTCTGCTCATGGTCCCTCCATGTCATTACGCCATGTCTCTTTCATATTTTCTATGTCATGCTATGTACTCTATTATTTCAATATCATGCTAGGTAACATTATATATTTCTGCACGTTTGCTATCATTGTTTTCTACATTATGCTATGCCATTTTGTTCCGTACGAACCATGTACTCCCTGCCTCCATTTCGTTTCTACCAACATTAAATGCCACTTATTCGAATTTTTTCTTATTAATTTCTCTTCGCCTTTTTATTTTACATTTACAAAATCTCCTTCCCGAATTTCTATCAAATTTTGTTAACGCATATATTATTTCTGTATTTTTGTAACTATGACATATCATCTTTTTTAGTATGATTTGACAACACGCTGCCAACAGCTTTGTCAGCCTAATTTGATAACACTTTGCCCCACTTTCTCAGAGCCAAGTGACGCCCCGATTTGACAACATGTTGCCAGCAAATTTGTCAGCCCGATTTGACAACACACTAGCAGCTGCTTTTTTAAGACTAAATTCATAATACACTGACATGTACTTTGTCAGACCAATTTAATAACTCGTGGGCTGTAGCTTTCTTAGTTCGCTTGGACAACAAGCTCCCACCGAATACATTCCACACTACCCGATGGCAACCCCACACCGAGCACCTTATCCCTACCAGCACCACAGACCCCTTCACCGGCGAGTTCACGATGACCGACTATGGAGTGATTTTTTGTAAGTGGAAGTGGCTTGCCAAGAATGCAAAAAACTACCCATATGTTTCTTACAAGGATGCATCTGTGCCACCGGAGTTTCCCCCCTCAAGCTGCGGTTGCGGTGCTCTGGCATGGATAATGAAGTCTAGACATCCCAACATCACTGGTCGGGCACACTACACGTTCCACAATGAATGGAGCATATGTTAATGACATGCATATACATTCCGTAATATGTCTTTCATACTTCTAACTTCGTTCATGCATGACACCAGCTATACGACCATTACTACTTCTTCTAGTGGATCGATGGCCCAGACATATACTATAGGGAGTACTTTGAACATAAATTGTACCTACACTACGCAGTTGCACCCGAGCACTAATGTAACATCCCAATTTTTGCCTTTAATGCATTCATTGTGTCTTTTGAATTTTTGAGAATTTATTTGAAATTAATTTGAATTAAGACTTTTATTTAAATATATGAAAAATTTATATAAAATTTGGTTGAAAAAATTTTATTGGAGTTCAAAATATTTTTCTGGAATTTTTCTAATAATTTTACTATTTTCTTGAATTAATTGAATTATTTTTAAATAGAAAATCAGGAAAATGCTAAACCCTAACAGGCCGAGCCCACTTGGACCTGACCCACGCCGTGTAACCCTAAGTGCTCAGATCTATGACCGTTGGATTCGGATCCGACGCATGAGATTGCACCGCGTCGTCTCGCGCTTTGCACGGTTGGATGAGGGCCACTTGTACGTTCAGGATTCTTTCGCGTTGCCACTGCGTGCACAATGGAATCCACCACCGTAGTCGACTTGAACTCCATGTAGGGCACATAAGCCAAGGTATTTAATGCGCCCATCCAGTTCCCCGTTTCGCGCCTCACACAAGGCCCTAGATGTCGGTGTCTGAGCTGCCGCAGGGAGTGCGCAATTTCTCATTGGACTTGGTGAAGCGCCGCCACATGTTCTTCGACCTCTACCATGAATCATAGCCGTCTCGTCGTGCTTGAGCCCAGATTTGGAGTCTACGCAGCAAGGCACATCGGATCAGAGACCAGACGCTTCAAATTCGCGCCCGAACCGCCCTCACTGGAGTTATCTCCTTCAAGTCCGGTGAGTACCCCGACGAGTTCAAATGTTCAATGCTATAGGTTATCAGTCGTTGCATCTAGAACCATTGGTTAAGATCGAGCCACGTATGTGCATCTCGTCGCGTTGACTCGATTAGATCTCAACCGTAGGATTCGAGATGTGGAGTCAAGATGCAATCGCGTAGCTGCTGCTTTAGAAGGATCGTGGCCATCCATTTGGATCTGTGCAGCTTGGATAGTGTCAGGTGTCGACGACTGGGACGTGCCACGTTGCTATCCAATGCCACTGAGTAGAGCTAATCTTAATCGTTGATTCTTGAATGAAACGTCCAGATTACACCGCTCAACGAACCAATCATAGACCGTCACCTATCACACAGAATCCGAGGCGTCACCGAGCCAGCTGCACTGTCGCTGATGTCAGTCGTGATGTCAGCGATGATGACAAAGCGGGGCCCACCATTCGGCCTAATAGGATTTTCTAGAAAAATATTTTACTTTATTTAATTAGTTGCTGACGTCAGCATGACGTTACAAATTGATTTTCCTTTAGAAAATTTTTTTGCCAAAAAGAAAATCAGGGATGATGTCACAGTGACATCACATTGCAAAATTTATAGTAGGAAAATAAATCAATTAATTCAGTTTATTCTTTTTAGTTTATTTTCAAATTTTAAATTGCTCGTTCTTGCTCATACAAACTCCGATTGAGGTGATTCTAAAGCCTAAAAATTTGTAAAACTGTGCTCTATTTAATGGTCAATTTTATTTGATTTTTAGAGTTGCTTTTTCTCTCTCTATTTTTGGTATTTATTTATTTATTCGTTACACGTAAACGTTAAAGTGCCCAAGGGATTTGAAGGAGAAGTGCTAGTTCAAGAGCAAGATCCAGAACAAGAAAAAGAGCTTTTCCACGGCAAGTTATGCTTTGACCATATCGATCCTGTATTTTAAAATTATCTTGTTTCAAATTATTGCATGCTAGTTCAAATTAAAATGATTTTAATTACTTTGGGAATAGTTAATCAACCTATTTGATTGTGTCACCTTATCACTATTAATTGTATGCCATGATTTATTTGTCACCCTAGGATTGTTGATTATTAGTTGGTTGCTAATAACTTGCCAACATAGTTTACTAGATCGTTATTAGTATGCTTAGACATGCAACGTGTTATTGATACCATTTTGGAATATCAAAATTAATCTTGCTTAATGGAATATGGAATGTGTTTATGAAAAGTATGTCAAGTGTTATTGATGATGTTGATGGCACGTGGTGCATGGTAATCAAATGGGTGTGGTAAAATGATTTAGACTGGGGCAAGTGGCAAGAGTGGTGAATATGGGGGCCAGGTGTGGCATTTGGGCGGTCACAATTGGTTCTTTTGGTGATTGGATATTGCGAGCCTTTGATAAGTCTTGCCTTGGTCAATTAAGGACTTAACCTTGCAAGCATTTGAACTGGGCTAAACATACAACCATATGTCTAGTATGGGACAGACCTAGCTGACTAATTTGTGATGTCTAGATTTTGGTACTGCTGTGGTCGTGTGGGTTCCGGGGGTATGGGTAGACTCACATGGCACAAGAGGGGGCCCTGATAGTGGTAACCAGTCCCCTCAATGTTGAAACTTTAGTGAGCAGTACTGGGTTTAGACAGAGCATTATAAATGCTTTATTATGATCATTTGCCTTGGTGGTGAATTGATTATATCTTGTGGATAAAATGTATAACCTCTGCAGAGTGTCAAACCTATTCGAATAGTCGTGTCTGCGGTATTGGTCAATACTCAGGGATTACATTCAAGGGTTAGATTTTGAAAAAAAAAAGCTAGGGATGGAGGCAGTGTTCCTGTGGAAAGGTGGAAATTGGTTTAAGGTTGTGAGATGGTTTACTTGTGAAATAACTGAGAACTTTATTATTGTTATTATTTGTTTTACTGCTTTGCAATCTACATATGTTATTCATAAATGCTGCTTTATTACAAAACAATCACTTCAGCCATTCATTCGGAATAAGCCATGCATGTAGATACTAGACTTGCATTCTGTGCATGACTTGTTGAGTGCTTTATGCACTCACCCCTTGCAATAATTCAAACACCAGTTGAAGAGAAGTTTACACCTATTTTTTAGGAGGAGTACCAGGAGGAGCCAACACAATTAGGGTGCAAGCCCAGTCAGTTGCCTGTAACATATTGATGGGTTACTAGGAGTCTTATTTTTTCGTTGCAGCTTTCTCTATATTCGAGTCTTGCCCTGTGTGGCATACTATTGCATGTTGACCATAAGGTCAACCAAATAGGTTATATTGATAGATGAAGTCTTTATTTATTATTTCATTGCATATGATTTTGATATTTCATCTATATTGAGACTGTATGCACTAGCGTGATTCTAGACTAGTGTTGAATACACAAAGGGTCTGGATTTGCACATTCAGGTCTCGACAGCTACACCCTGTGGAAGCCTTCCCTGGAAGAGAAACCAAAACACCAGTGCAATAGCCTAGAAGATGCGTACTTCTAAAAACCCCTACATGATTGTCAGGAACAAGAAAAGAAGCTGAAAGAGCAAGTTGAGGCGGCTTGTTTCCGGGAGGAGCCGAAGATCGCCTAGAAGACTACTATTGGGTCGATGTCTATGGACCTAATTGGAAGAAAGCCAAGGCCAACAGCCTCGGTAGATCAAAGGGGAAGACACTGATGGATTTCTTCCGTGTAAGGTCTACGACATGAAGCATGACTTCTTTACAATTCCAAAAGGCACTCATGTATCGTAGTTGTACTTCCTGTTCATCGTTTATCCGTGTTGCCATTTGTATCTACAAGTACGAAAGCTAACATAGACAACGAATCAAACTGTATGCGCCACGTATGTTTACTTATTTTATATGTCATGCAATGCAATAATTCTATTTGTGCAATCTATCTTCGATCATTTTGTACGCTTTTTGTGCATCTTCATGTTTATCACGTGTACATCGATTTGATTATAATTCCACAATTTTGGAGTACAATACTGAAGGATCATTGTTTTTTTTTTTGATCCATGTGTTTTTGATGATGAGTATTTGAAAAAGATTTGAAACAAATTTGAAACGATTTATTTTCTTTGAAAAAGATCTGAAACCAATTTGTTTATTTGAAAAGATTCAGATTTTGCAAAAGAGTTTGGTTTGATTTTTAAGTATGTTTTTGGTTGATTTTATTTGATGCAATGCGCTCGTGTGAGTGGTTGCATGGATTAACTTGAGTCAAGTCGCGGACTTGGGCTCGGAAATTGTTTGTGTGTATTTTTTTTTTTCACGTGCAGGTGTTGCTTGAGGTCGAACGTGGTTGGTGACAGGACTGAGACTAAGTTCAGGGAGGAACTGAGGTCGTGAGGGTCGAGGATGTCATGCGAGATGTTTGGACTAGAGGACAGTGCACGTGAGGTCGAGATCGTTCTGGCGTAGTGGCGAGGAGGCCCGTCTGCGTGTATACATTTTTTAGAGTGTGTGTGTGCATTTGTGTGTGAGCATGCAAGTGTGTGTGCATGTGCTGCATGCGAGTGTGTGTGTGTGTGTGTTTGCATGCATAAGCATCGTGTGTGTGTGTTATGCATGGTGTGCATGCATGTGTGTGTGTGTGCGTGAGTTGCATGTGTGCGTGCGTAGTGTGTGCATCATGTGCGTGTGTGCACGCAGGAGGGCATTGCTGCCGTGTCCGAGAAGGAGACAAGAGCGCTGGGGACCCCGCCGTGTTTCTGTATGCTGCCGTGTCCGAGAAGGAGACAAGAGCGCTGGGGACGTGACGAGCGCCCTACGCCGTGTCCGAGTGGTTTCCGAATCTGAGTTTGGCAGGCGTTTGCTTGGCAGGTGCGGTTGCCAGCCGGTTTGCCGTATACAAGAAGGAATCAACTGCTATGGAGCCCTTTAAATAGGGGGTTCTAGGGGCTTAGAGAATCATCCAATGAAAAGGGCAAGAAGCAAAAGGTGTCTATAACAAAGAAGAGTTTTTGTGCTCTCTTTAGTTTGTTTAGGGTTTTCTAATCTTGTGAGATTAGAGATTTTGTTTAGGGTTTTCTAATCATTGAAGATTAGAAGATTTTTTTTTGGTGTCATCTTGTTGAAGATGGCTTTGGAATAAAAAAAAATAAGTTTATGCAATATTCTCTTATTTTTTTTTTGCTTTGATTCTTGATTAGAAGGTTTGTTCGATTTTTGATAGAACTAGTTTTTGTTTTTTTTTTTTGTTCGACTTGTCTCGCTAATTAATCTAGGGTTTTGATCTCTTCATTATTAGATTTTCTTCCGCTATTTAGGGGTCTTTATTTTTCCGAAAGAAATAGTTGAATTTTATTCGGCATCTATTCACCCCCCCCTCTAGTTGCCTACTCGGTCCTACAAGTGGTATCAGAGCCAGGTTCTACTAATCCATCTTAACAGGTGATTAGTAAACGGTAAGTTATGGCAACAGAGAAATACTCGAACAAGCCGCCAATCTTCGATGGCACAGACTTCCCCATCAAGTGATCCGATGATCGCATATCTTCAAGCTCAAGGTAACGCGATTTGGCGCAAGGTAAAAATCTCGCATTTAGCTTCCTTCTAATGATGATATTGATAAAATCGAAGTTTGAGAAAGATGTTGAAAACAATAATAGAGCTAGAAACATATTGCTTCAAGGACTTGCTAGAAAAGAATTCGATAGAGTCTGTCATTTACTCATCTTTGCTCATGAAATTTGGAAATCTCTTCAAGATTATCATGAGGGCACCGACTCTGTAAAGAAGCTAGGCAAGATCAATTTAAAAGGAATACACTAGATTTGAAATGAACTCGAGAATCTCTAGATGATTGTTTTGCTCGCTTTAATGTAATCTTAAACAATCTTAGAGTCAGTAGATGTAAAGTACATCGACTCTGAAAATGCTAGACATTTCCTATCATCTCTTGATCTTAAAATCGGCAAATGAAAGTGATCGCTTTTAGGGAAGCTCATAAGATGAGTGAAATGACTTTGGATAAACTATATTCTAGTCTCAAGACTTTTGAGATAGACATTGTTTCAAGAACTTCCAATGATAACTCTATGGCTCTTAATGCTAATTCTTCATATGATAATGCTACTAGTTCTTCATCATCATATTCCATTACTGCTTTGAGTGCTCTTAGTGATGAACAGCTAGATCAAATACCAGAAGATACACTTGCTCTTCTTTCCAAGCGTGTCAATGCAGCTTACATGAGATCAAGGGAGAGAAGAGGAGCCTCCATCCATTGCTACAACTGCGGCAAGGCCGGGCACATCCGTGCTAATCAAGTTTCAAGAACAAAGATAAAGAGGAGAAGGAGCAAAGCAACTCCTCCAAGTCCTTCCCGCCAAAAGAGAGCAAGGAAAAAAATAAGCAACGTAAAAAGAAGATGCTAAACAATGTCTTCGCGGCAATTGGTCGCTTAAACTTAAGTGACATTGATGATTCAACTGACGATGAGAAGGAAGCGAAGCAAACGGTTTAACGAGAAAGATTTCACCTGATCAGTGCTTCATGGCGAAAGGGAACACTAGTGATTCTAGTGACAACGATAGCACCTCCAGCTGACGGTGATGAGGTAATACCTTCGTATGATGAGCTTTGTGAAGTTTTAGTCATATTGAGAAAATCTTTAAGAAAATCTTCACTCAAAAATAAAAACTTAGAGAAAGATCTATCCATGCCGAAACTCAAAACTTTGATCTTAGAAATTCAAATTTAAAAGACATGTGATTCTTGCTTAGATCTCAAATTTGAAATTAAATCTCTAAAAGAGGAACATATGATTAAACTAGAACAAGTTTATGCCAAACAATTGAAAAATGAAAAACTTGTGAAAAATGTTGGTTGCTCTCTTGATGGTTTACATGGTCAAACTTCTTGTTCTAAATGTCCCATACTAGAATTGAAGTTGCATGATGCAGATGCTAAGATTACTCAATTGTTTAATGATTTGCTTACACATGAAGTTCTTTCATGCTCAACTTGTCGCAAGCAAAAAGAAAAAGTAGATGTTTCCTGTAATAATTGTTTAACACTCTCTCGAAAAATTGATTACTTGGAAAAGTCTTTAGAACGTTTTACTAAAGGAAAGAAAAATCTAAATATGATTTTGGATCAATCAAGAGTCAAGACTCATCACAAAGGTTTAGGTTTTGATCCTTATGCTCATCACAAATCATATGCTCCTACTATTGTTAAAACTCTTGAAAGTGGAAAGTTTGAAATTGTCAAAGAACACAGAAAACTGTCTTCAAATCTGCTGAATTTTATCTTCTACTATGATGAATGCAAATGTTGCTTCTGCTTCTAAAGATAAACCATTTGTTAAGTACAATTGCACTCATTGTGGAAAAGATGGTCATTTGATGAATTTTTGTTTTAGACTAGCCAAACAACAGAGAAAGGAAAATTCAAAGGCTAAGTCTAACTTTAGACAAACACGTATCATTTCTCCACATGTTCCGCTAGTGAAAGCAAACAAAATACCTGGAAATTCATTTACTTTGCATTCACAAGCTTTTGTACGATCACCTCCTCGTTGAGTGATTCGATCTTTGGATACCTAAATCATATTTCTCTAACCCCATAATAATCCTCAACATCTTCTGCTCATAACATGTAGGTGAGTACGAGAAGGAAGGAGAACATCTGGGTTGTTGATTCGGGATCTTTGTCAACACATGACAGCAACCCAAGTTGGTTCTCCTCCCTAACAAAAGCATCTGGGAACGAAACGATCACTTTTGGAGATGCTACTCTTTGGGCCAGCGTCATTGCAAAAGGTACCGTGAAGGTGAATGATCACTTTACTTTAAAGAATGTCTCTTTGGTGTCTAAACTGAAATTCAACCTTCTATCTCAGATCTCAATTGTTGGATGAAAACTTTGAAGTGAGTTTTAAACCAAATGCATGTAGAGTACTCGATGCTTCGGAAACTTGACTCTTGAGATATCTAGACTTGGAAAAATTTTCATAGCAAATTTTAGCAATGCTTCAAGTTCACATTGTTTTGTTGCTTCCAATCTAGAAATCTCAATTTTTGGCATCGTCGGTTAGGTCACATGGGCTTTGATCATTATCTAGATTGAGTGGTCTAGACTTAATTCGTGGCTTGCCAAAATTAAAATCTTGCAAAGACATTGTTTGTGCTTCCGTCGACATGGTAAGATGGTTGGAGCCCCTCATGCTCCTGTCTCTCTTGTAATGACCACTGCCCCTGGCCAACTTCTTCACATGGATACAGAGGGACCATCTCGAGTACAATCGTGGGAGGTAAGTGGTACTTTCTAGTAATAGTTGATGATTATTCGAGATACTCTTGGGTGCATTTTCTGTCTTCAAAAGATGAGATTTTTGGACTCTTTCATGTCTTCATTAAGAGATTGATAAATGAATTGCCTAACTCATTGAAAGCCATAAGAACAGATAATGGTACAGAATTCAAAAATGCATTGTTTAAATCTTTTGTGAAACTAATGGGATTGAACATCAATTTTCTTCTCCATATTCTCCCTCACGAGAATGGTGTTGTAGAAAGGAAAAATAGAACTTTGATTCAAATGGCTAGAACTATGCTAGATGAATACAACACTTCAAGAAAATTTTGGCCGAGGCAATTTCTTCGCTTGCTATATATCAAATAGGGTCTATCTCGTAGCTTTACTTGGTAAAACATCTTATGAACTGAGATTTGATCGTAAACCATCTGCTTCTCACTTACGAGTGTTTGGTTGCAAATGCTTTATTCTTAAACATGGAAATCTTGATAAATTCAAGCTCGTAGTACGATGGTATTTTCCTTGGCTATTCGTTGCACTCTCGTGGATATCGTGGTACTTGATTTATCGACTAACAAATTGTTGGAGACATGCGATGTTACTTTTGATGAGGCTAGCCACAGAGCTAGACCCGACATTTCAGGTTCACGAGAAGATTTAGAGCCAATCTTTTGGATAAAAGATTCAAGAAAATGATGAAGATAATGATGATGATGAGCTCATACCTACAGAGCAGGAAGATGTTCCTGAACAAATTGATGTGACTACTACTTGATTCTCCTACACCTCCCACGGCAGTGAAACAACTGGACCTCCCTTCTTGTTTTGAAGAACCATCCTCCTGAACAAATTATTGGAAGTCTTCATGAAAGGGTGACACGTTCTAATTCATCTCAAACTCTTTTATGCATGCATTCGCTTTTGTTGCAAATTTTGAACCTAAGAACATTACTCATGCTTTAACTGATAGTTCTTGGGTAGATGCGATGCATGAAGAATTAGAAAACTTTGAAAGGAATAAAGTTTGGTCTTTAGTGGAACCTCCTAAAAATCAAAACATTATTGGAACAAAATGGGTTTTTAAGAACAAGTTAAATGAAGATGGAATAATTGTTAGAAACAAAGCTAGATTTGTAGCTCAAGGATATTCTCAACTTGAAGGAATTGATTTTGATGAAACATTTGCTCCTGTTGCTCGTTTAGAAGCTATTCGCATCCTCTTGGCTTTTGCAGCTTCAAAAGGTTTTAAGTTATTTCAAATGGATGTGAAAAGTGCTTTTCTAAACGGTTTTATAGAAGAAGAAGTTTTTGTGAAACAACCCCCTGGTTTTGAAAATGAAAAATTTCCTAATCATGTGTATCGTTTATCAAAAGCTCTTTATGGATTAAAACAAGCTCCTCGTGCATGGTATGATAGATTAAAAGGCTTCTTGCTTCAACATAATTTTGAGATGGGAAAAGTTGATAAAACTCGCTTACTCAAAATTCAAATGATCAATTCCTTGTGGTGCAAATTTATGTGGATGATATTATCTTTGGAGGATCCTCCCACTCTCTTGTGTTGCAGTTTTCCGAGCCAATATCCAGGGAATTCGAGATGAGTATGATGGGAGACTTGACATACTTCCTTGGATTTCAAATCAAGCAAGCGAAAGAAGGGATCTTCTTGCACCAATCCAAGTATACAAAGGAGCTACTAAAAATTCGACATGGGAGAAGGAAAGTCAAGATCTACTCCAATGAGCACAACAACAATTTTGGATCTTGACGAGAATGGTGTCGAGATGGACCAAAAGAATACGAAGCATGATTGGATCACTTCAGATTTGATCGCTTCGAGGCCTGACATACATTTTGCAAGATGTTTGTGCGCTCGATTTCAAGCCTCTCCTCGAGAATCACATCGACAAGCAATTAAAAGAATTTTCGTATCTTCGCTCCACTTCGAATTTGGCATTTGGTATTCTTGTTCTTCTTCGCTTACACTCCTAGGATATTACGATGCTGATTTTGCGGGGTGTAGATTAGATAGAAAGAGTACTTCCGCACATGTCATTTTCTTGGCACTTCACTTGTTTCTTGGTCTTCTAAGAAACAGTCCTCGCTTGCTCAATCTGCTTTGGCCGAATACGTTGCGGCCGCTAGTTGTTGTTCACAAATTCTTTGGATCACTTCAACTCTTAAAGATTACGGCATTAACTTTAATAGTGTTCCACTTCTTTGTGATAATACTAGTGCAATTCACATCGCTAAAAATCCTGTTCAACATTCAAGGACTAAACACATTGATGTTCGATATCATTTTCTTAGAGATCATGTTGAAAAAGGAGCTATTGAACTGAAATTTGTTGATTCGGATGCTCAAATTGCTGATATTTTCACTAAGCCGCTTGATTCTTCTCGCTTTGCTTTCTTACGCGGCGAACTTGGGATCATTCATCCCCATGGGTTGATTTGAGGGGGAGTCTTGATTTTAACTCTTTCATTTGTGTTACTTGACTTTGGTTACTACAAGGAGCTATTTTGTCGTTACACTTAAAGAAAACTCCCCTGTTTTCATTGCTTCATGTAGTACAAAGCTTTGTTGACTATTCTTGTGTATATAGTCAAATTAATGCTTCATTGCTTCACTTCTCACTAAAAGACTAAAAGACTAAAATAATTCAATTTGAGATGCTTTTTGAGAATATTTTGGCTCTTGTTCATTATGGTATTGCATTTGTGAAATAGGCTTAAAAGTTTCTTGTCATCTGTTGAAAGGCTAGAGCTGATTAGAAACTATGTGTGAGCTTTTTGTTGGACTTCAAATGATCATTATGAGTCTCAAGCAAAATCAGTGTTTTAATATTAAAAGCGAGTTGAAAAAGATGCAAGCAAAAGCTACTTGGCTAAACACAAGTTTAGTACAATGTGCGACTTCCTTGCCAGGATTTAAATTCAAAAGATGCAAGAAAAGGCTACTTGTCTAAACAAAAGTTCAGAACAATGTGAAGCCACTTGCCAATTTAAACTGAGAAAGATACAAGAAAGAACTACCTACTCATACACAAGTATGGGCTAGTGTGCAGTTACTTGTCATCCCTGTTGATCACAAAGCAAAATTGTCAAATTTGCTAAAAGAGAAAAAGGAAATTCAAATTTTTGAAAAGGCTTGAGACAAACATTAGTGAATTTGAAAGTCTCTCTTTACTCATGATAGTTTTCTTTTTAGCTTTGGCAAAATCAGTTTATGACATTTTACTTGTTTGCTCTAATTTGCTTATGCAACAACTATTCTATGTGTTAGAGCCTCCATATTCTCACAATTTGCTTTCTCATTGGATAAATTGATACAAAATGTGAAAACTCTCGTAAAAACTCTCCAATTGCTTTACTTTGATTATATACCTTGAATATACTTCAAAGCTTGAGATACTGCATTCATTAAAGGGGAGTTTTGAGATCTTGATGACTATTTTGTCAAAAAGGGGGAGAGCAAAAGTCAAGAAGAAGAAAAATAAAAAGAGAGGTGAATTTCAAACTGTTTGAGAATTTGGATTTTCTTGGTCTTTATTTGGTCTTGGAATCTTTTGGGTCTCAAACTCTCTTTTGGTATTTTTTCTATACCTTTGTCAAATCTCATATTGTGTTTTGTCAAATTACTCATCAAGGGGGAGATTGAAGGATCATTGTTTTTTTTTTGATCCATGTGTTTTTGATGATGAGTATTTGAAAAAGATTTGAAACAAATTTGAAACGATTTATTTTCTTTGAAAAAGATCTGAAACCAATTTGTTTATTTGAAAAGATTCAGATTTTGCAAAAGAGTTTGGTTTGATTTTTAAGTATGTTTTTGGTTGATTTTATTTGATGCAATGCGCTCGTGTGAGTGGTTGCATGGATTAACTTGAGTCAAGTCGCGGACTT
The DNA here is from genome assembly GCA_036346355.1 of Rhipidocladum racemiflorum. NCBI lineage: Eukaryota > Viridiplantae > Streptophyta > Magnoliopsida > Poales > Poaceae > Rhipidocladum > Rhipidocladum racemiflorum. The sequence continues at coordinate 38,296,243 of CM070569.1, read as the reverse complement.
GGGCTCGGAAATTGTTTGTGTGTATTTTTTTTTTTCACGTGCAGGTGTTGCTTGAGGTCGAACGTGGTTGGTGACAGGACTGAGACTAAGTTCAGGGAGGAACTGAGGTCGTGAGGGTCGAGGATGTCATGCGAGATGTTTGGACTAGAGGACAGTGCACGTGAGGTCGAGATCGTTGCAGCGTAGTGGCAGGAGGCCGTACGCGTGTATACATTTTTTTTAGAGTGTGTGTGTGCATTTGTGTGTGAGCATGCAAGTGTGTGTGCATGTGCTGCATGCGAGTGTGTGTGTGTGTGTTTGCATGCATAAGCATCGTGTGTGTGTGTTATGCATGGTGTGCATGCATGTGTGTGTGTGTGCGTGAGTTGCATGTGTGCGTATGTAGTGTGTGCATCATGTGCGTGTGTGCACGCAGGAGGGCATTGCCGTGTCCGAGAAGGAGACAAGAGCGCTGGGACCCCGCCAGAGCCAGATGTCGCCGTGTCCGAGAAGGAGACAAGAGCGCTGGGACGTGACGAGCGCCTACGCCGTGTCCGAGTGGTTTCCGAATCTGAAGTTTGGCAGCGTTTGCTTGGCAAAGTGCGGTTGCCAGCCGGTTTGCCGTATACAAGAAGGAATCAACTGCTATGGAGCCCTTTAAATAGGGGGTTCTAGGGGCTTAGAGAATCATCCAATGAAAAGGGCAAGAAGCAAAAGGTGTCTATAACAAAGAAGAGTTTTTGTGCTCTCTTTAGTTTGTTTAGGGTTTTCTAATCTTGTGAGATTAGAGATTTTGTTTAGGGTTTTCTAATCATTGAAGATTAGAAGATTTTTTTTTGGTGTCATCTTGTTGAAGATGGCTTTGGAATAAAAAAAAATAAGTTTATGCAATATTCTCTTATTTTTTTTTGCTTTGATTCTTGATTAGAAGGTTTGTTCGATTTTTGATAGAACTAGTTTTTTTTTTTTTTGTTCGACTTGTCTCGCTAATTAATCTAGGGTTTTGATCTCTTCATTATTAGATTTTCTTCCGCTATTTAGGGGTCTTTATTTTTCCGAAAGAAATAGTTGAATTTTATTCGGCATCTATTCACCCCCCCTCTAGTTGCCTACTCGGTCCTACAAATACTCAACAAAAAAAGCAATGACTAACAATTAAAATTTTAAAATTTTACAATACATCACTGAACAAAAAAAATAAAAAACTATTGATTCAAATTCCCTAATTTTTCACTACATCAGTGGACCAAAAAATTCAAAAAATGTCATATACTCCCTGTCTTCATTCTGTTTCTATCAATATTAAACGTCACTTCTTTGAATTTTTTTTCTTATTAATCTCTCTTCGCCTTGTTAATTTCTACTTAACAAACCTTCCTTCCAAATTCCTGTCATATTTTGTTGGCGTGTATATTATTTTTGTATTTTTTTAAAACTAGGCCACGTTGCCCTATTTTTCGTATACTTATTTTCTAATTTTTTATTTTAATGAAATTCATATGCGCTTTCCTCTTCTTTCTTCCCCCCGCTTTCTTTCTCTTCCCTTCTTCCCTTCTCTTTTTTTGCTTGTAGTGTCTGTCGGCGTATTCTACACCAAGGTACCCGCTCCCCCGCCCTAAAAAAGGAATCAAGTGGCAGCCAGGGCGTGCTTGGGCCCACTGCCGCGGCAAGAGAAAAACCCATACGGTGGTCGCCCCGGCGGACACGTGGCGTATAGGCCAGGCCTCTGGGCGATCAGTAAGGTGGTCGCCCCAGCGGACGCGTGGCGTATAGGCCAGGCCGCTGGGCGATCAGTACGGTGGTCGCCCCAGCGGACGCGTGGCGTATAGGCCAGGCCGGCGAAGCGTCGATCTGATAATCGCCAGCGGACACGTGGCGTATAAAGGCCAGGCCGGGCGTCGATAAGGTGGTCGCCCAGCCGACACGTGGCGTCTGACAGCCAGCCGGGTGATCGATAAGGTGATAGCCCAGCCGACACGCGTGGCGTCTGAGCAGGCCGGGCGATCAAGAAGGTGGTCGCCCGACACGTGGCGACGGCAAGGCGGCGCGCACCATCCCCGGGATAGTCCTGTCGAGATCAGGGACATTAAATACGAATCGTGCGCATTAAATGTGGAAGCATGGAAGCTGCAGCGTGGCGGCGCACCTTCCCCAGGCGCATCATGGCTTTGGGAGACGTCAAGACTGCACCTCACCCCGTGACGGAACGGGCGGCGTTGGTGGACATGGGGCCCAAGGCAGGATTGTGACAGATGCGCGAACATTAATGTGACATAAGAATAGTGACTGGCGCGATTAAATACGCCGTAGCGGCGTAATGATGGGGCCGGCAGCAAGCCTCCCATGCGCCCCGTCGGCCAGTATAAAAGGGAGCCGGGGTGCATGGGAGAAGGGGTTCGACTCATTGTTAGTAGTTTTCCATCCTTTCCAGCAAGAAGGCAGGCAATACGAAGAAAGGCAGGATTAGGGCTATTACTCTTCGGAGGGCCTGAACCTGGGTAAAAACTCTTTGCGTCCCCCCGTTAGTCTGAGTCTCCCGGTGCCCCGATCGTCACCGTCTTCCATTCCGAGGCGATTGCCCCGAAAGCCCCTGTCGAAACCTCATAAGCACCCGTCTCGGAGGTGCCTGTTGGCTAGTACGCCGACAGTGGCGCGCCAGGTAGGGGCTATTGGTGGTTAGATTGCCTACTCTTTTTCATTCTCAGTTTGGGGCTCAGCAGGAGGAGGGGCGCTTGTCTGCATGGCGGAATCGCATTCCAAGCGCAGCAATCCGCCCGAGGTAAGGGGCGCCCGTAGCCGGTCCCGATGTTCGGAGAGGGGGCCGGGCCACCCGGGCCCCTCCGCCGCGGGAGCGGTGCACTTGGCTCCCACGCCCAGGGGTCAGCCTGTCCAACGGCGCTTGGCGCTGGGGGACGACACCCCCGCGCGAAGCCTTCAGGCCGCCCGGCTCCTCGATCATCCTCCGGTGACCCTGGGGGACGACACCTCGGCCACTCCTTGGCTGCGGGATATCGTCCACCTGGTGGATGCCGCTCAGCAACAAGTTGAAGCGCGACCACCGGGCTTCCCGATGAGGCGACAGGAGCTCCGCGAACCGACGCTACGGCTTCCACCGCCACACGGTAGCTTCTCCCGCACCAAGGGCCGGACAGGGGAAGGGAGTCCAGGTTGCAACCCCCTCTGTAACGGGGGGATGGGCACGTGACTCCGCTTCTTCCCGCGGTCCCCCCGAGTCCAGGGGGAACCGCGAAGACCTTCGATCGCGCCTTGACGAGAGGCAACGCCAGCGTGACAGTGACCTGCGTCGTGTCCTCCGCGAGCGCCGCGGGGGTGCAAGACGGGGGGCTCCTCCCTCGGACTCTGGCGAGAGCGCAGGGTCGCACTCCTCATCCTCTCCTCAGGATCGAGGGGCCGCGAACGACGCCGCTTCCCCTATAACGCCGGATGCCAGGCGTTCTCTCTCCGCCGGCAAGCCGCATGGCCGGAGAGGTTCCGCCCGCCTCCTTCGAAGTATGATGGTACCACCAACCCGGAGGAGTTCCTGCAGATCTACACCACGGTGGTGCGTCGGCGGCGGAGGATCCGAAAGTAATGGCCAACTACCTCCCGACATCGCCGACGGCTCGCCTTGCCTTTGTCGCTTAACCTCCCGCGAGGCTCAGACACTCGTGGGAGGAGCTGCAGGCGACATTTTTGTCGCCAACTTTCAGGGCTCTTACGCTCAACCAGCGTGGAGGACGATCTCCACGCCTGGAGCAGAAAGAGGAGTCCTCGAGAGAGTTCATCCGGCGGTTCACCATCGCCGCAATACGATCCCCGGATCGCCGAAAGCGCCGGTGATTATCGCTTCGGAGGGGGTCCGAGACCAGAAGATGCGGGAAAAGATGGCCACGCGCGTCAGCTCAACCACGTCTGAGTTGTTCTCCCTGGCGCACAAGTGCGCCAGGGCGGCCGAAGCTCGGAAGTGCGCGGCAAAACCTTCTGACTCCGGCGATGCTGGCGCGCCAAGTCCTCCGACCGCAAGAAGAAAAAGAAAAAGCGAAGGAGGCAACCGCTAGGAGGTCTTGGTCGCCGAGCCGAGCCCAAATCCCGGCGTTATGATGATCAGGACCGACGACGAAGCGCCGGCGGCGTGGCGACCGCAGGACCGCCGCCGCCCGCCGCGAACGATGGTGGCAAGCCCTATTGCCCCATCCATCGAACAAGCGGACACGACTTGGAGGATCGCCAGGTTGTGTCCAAGTTGGTCGACAGCGGCTCAAGAAGCGCCGTGGGAAAGACCACGAAGACGAAGACGACGAGGATGCGGCTCCGCTAGCCTTCCAGCAGGCGGAGCGCACGGTGGCGTTCATACATGGTGGCTCCGCCACTTACTCATCGAACTCGCAGTACAAGCGGGATCTGAGGCAGGTGTGCGCCACAACGTCATCCTCCGGGGCGAGCCGGCCATTGAAGTGGTCGGAGCAGCCGATCACTTTCAGTCGGGCTGACCACCCGGAGAACACCTCCGGCCCTGGCCACCTCCCGATCGTGGTGTCCCCCACGGTCCGCAACGCGGTCAGGCGGAGTCCTGGTTGATGGGGCAAGGCCATCAACTCGCTATCCGTTGGAGCGCATCAGCGCTCCAAATCCCGTGACAAGAACTGCGTCCGCCTCATTGTTTTACTGGAGTTGCCCCGGGGTGGGCCTCTTACCCCTGGACAAGTCCGGTTGCGGTTACGTTCGGAAGTTCGGAGAACTTCCTGACGGAGCCGGTGGATTTCGAGGTCGCCGATTTCGACCTCCCCTACAATGCCTTGCTCGCCGCCCGCCCTGGTCAAGTTCATGGCGGTGGCCCATTATGCCTACATGTCGGTGAAAATCCCAGGCCTGGGGTCCAATCACTGAAAGGTGGATAGATCGAAGCCCCGCGCCTTAGCAAGCATGCAGGATCTCGCCGGCACCACCGCCGCAAGACGCGACAAGGGCGACAACCCGGCCTCCTCGGCCAAGACCCGCTCCGCCTAAGCCTTCTGGGCGAGGCAAAGGCGGTCCCCGTGGGCGAGGACGGCTCGGGCAAGGTCGCCAAGATCGCACCGACCTCGGCGCCAAATAGGAAGACGCGCTCGTCACCTTCCTCCGGTCTAACCTGGATGTGTTCGCTGGGAACCATCGGAAATGGCCGGGTCCCCAGGAGGTGATCGAGCACCGATTGGCAACGCTCCCTGGAGCGCACCCGGTCCGGCAGAAGATCCGACGGCAGGCGCCAGAGCGACAGGATGCCATTCGGGACGAGGTGGAAAAGCTTTTGTCTGCCAATATTGTGCGGTAGGCCGCTTATCCGAGTGGTGGCCAACCCTGTGCTCGTGAGGAAGTCCAACGGGAAGTGGCGAATGTGCATTGACTTCACCGACCTCAACAAAGCCTGCCCCAAGGACCCATACCCCCTTCCGCGGATAGACATCGTCGTCGACTCCACGGCAGGTGCGGCTTTGTGCTTCCTCGATGCCTACTCCGGCTACCACCGGATCAGCATGGCGCAAGAAGATGAAGAGAAAACTGCTTTTGTGACTCCTCTCGTGTGTATCGCTATGTCAAGATGCCTTTCGGTCAAGAACGCCGGGCGCCACCTATCATGGCCATGCACATAGTGTTTCGCCCCAAATAGGGAAGAATCTGGAAGTGTATGTCGATGATTTGGTGGTAAAAACAAAAAGGCCGATGAGCTCGTTCAGACCTAGCGTAGACCTTCTCTCGCCTCGTAAACTCTCGCCTAAAGTTGAATCCCGAGAAGTGCGTGTTTGGTGTCTCATCCGAAAGCCGCTCGGTTTCCTGGTCTCCACCGTGGAATCAAGTCAATCCGAAAAGATAGAAGCGATCGAAGCGGATGCACGCCTACCCGGCTCAAGCAATCGCAATGCTTGATCGCCGGGCTAGCCTCCCTGGCCGGTTCATATCCCGGCTCGGGAAAAAGTCCGCCATTGCTCAAGCTATTGAAGAAGACCAACTCATTTGAATGGACCCGAAGCCCAATGAGCATTTGAAGATCTCAAGAAGTACCTCTCTTCCCCCAGTCTTTGGTCGCTTCGAGCCGGGCGAGCCGTTATCGGTATGTGGCGGCTAGCCCTTCAGAGTGAGCGCGCTGGTGGCGGAACGGAAGGTGTCCAACGGCCGGTCTACTACATCGACAAAATGCTACACGACGCAGAAACAAGGTACCCTCAGGCTCGTAAGATGGTCTATCTTTGTGGTGGTAGCATCGAGAAAGTTGCGTGACCGCTTTCAAGGGAGGGAGATCACAGTGGTCTCCTCATATCCTTTGGCGTGAAATCCTCCACAACCGAAGCGAGAGGGCCGCATCGCAAAGTGGTCCGTCGAGCCGGGGAGTTCGTGTCAAGTTCGCTCCTCGTCGCGATAAAGAGTCAAAGGTGGCGGACTTCGCTGCCGAGTGGACTCCACCGAGCCCGGCCGATGAGGTCCCCGCGCCCTCCCTGGACGCTCTTCTTCGACGGTCCTTCAGGCTTGAAGGCGCTGGCCGGGTTCTTCCGTCTCTCCGACCGGGACCTCCTCAAGTACGTGGTCGCCCTCGACTTCAAGGCCACTAACAACGCCGCCGAGTACGAGGGCTTGCCGGGTGGCCGCGTCGCCGCAGCCGCCGGCCCGGCTACCGCAAGTAGGGCGACTCCTGGTCGCCAATCGTGCAAGGAAAGATTTCTCTGTCGCCCCGACTTCGCCATGGCGGCGCACTGGCGGAGGTCGTGAAGTTGGAAAGGCATTTCAAGGGTTGGGGTATACTCATATCCCCGACGCGACAACCATCTCGGCAGACGAACTCGCCACCGCCTCAACCAGATCTCCTGTGCTTGGCCGGGTCTTTGAAGAAAGGCTTCCGCGATCGTCCATCGCAGCCCCATTTCGACGGGGACGGTGGTGACGCCGCTTCACCCTCGCCCTTGAGGGAAAGTGGTCCCGCGAAACGCTGGCAGCGGAGTACCCTGACGACCACCTCGTGGTCGCCGTGCTTGACCGGAAGGCACATGGATGGATCCGATCCTGGCCTACCTGCGGGATCAAGAATGCCCCGACGATGATGCGTCATCAGAGAAGGTAGCACGAAGGCCAAGTGCTATACCCTGGTGGGCGGGGATCTATACCGCCGGGTAAGAACGGAATTCTTCGAAGTGCATCACTCGGGAAGAGGGGAGCGCTTTGCTCTCGATATCCACGGAGGCGTGTCAAAGCGGAGCCATATGTCCGGACAAACGATGACGGAAAGGCTTTCCGTCAAGGGTTCTATTGGCCAACCGCCTCCAGGATGCTTGCGAGCCGGTGAGGAGATGCGGCGTGCGATTCCACGCCAAGCGAGATCCACCAACCAGCCAGGCCTCGCAAACTATCCCGCTCTCTTGGCCCTTCGCGATGCAGGGCTGGATATCCTGAGCCGTTCTCGCTGAGCCACAGGGGCTACACCCACCTATTCGCCGCCATCGATAAGTTCACCAAGTGGGTGGAAGCCGAGGCGTTGAGATCCATCACCGCGCTGCCGCATCAAGTTCATACAAGGGATTTTCGCCGCTTTGGGGTCGCCAACCGTATTATCACCGACAACGGCGCACGCTTCACCAAATAAGAACCTTCTTGGATTTCTATGAGGAGATGGGCACCAAAGTCTGCTTTGCCTCGGTCGCCCACCCCAAGAGTAACGGCCAGGTCGAGCGGGCCAACGCGCTGGTGTTGAAGGGCCTTAAGACCCGGGCGTTCGACCGACTTCACAAGCGTGGCGCCGGTGGATCGAAGAACTCCGGCTGTGTTGTGGTCACTTCGGACCACTCCTAGCCGCCACCGGGAAACTCCTTTTTCCTGGTCTACGGCGCAGGTCGTTTCTCCCTTCGAATTGAGCCGATCACCCCGCCGCAAAGCATTCACAGAAGAGGAGCAGGAGGGTCTGCGCCGGGACGACGTCAACCTCCTGGAAGAGGCGCGAGATCGAGCAGCTTTGCGCGCCGCAAGATACCAACAAAGTCTCAGGCGGTACCACGCCTCCCGGGTCAAGGAGAGAACGCTGGCAGTGGGCGACCTGGTCTTGCGAAGAATCCAGTCGCATGCCGGGTCGCATAAACTGTCTCCCCAGTGGGAGGGACCCTTCAAAGTGGTCTCGCCTCGTCCCCGGCGGTTAGGTCAAGCCATCGAAGACGGTGAAGAGCTAACAAACTCCTGAATATAGAAAATCTACGCAAGTTCTACCCCTCGATCGGTTGTAAGTCCTAGGGTCTCGCCCTCTGACCACGAGTGTGTCTTCCTTTCCGCCGTGGCCTGGGGAGACCTTGTGTTTAAAATTAAATATTCACTTTCTTTATCCAAGTATTTGTTCTTTCTGCCTCCCTTCGGTCTTTTGCCCACGGTGGCGGCGCCAAGGCACTCGCCCACAGTGCCCTGCCGCCTTGCAAACCCCAGTGACAAAGACTAATCGCTAAGTGAGAGCGGCGTGCGTAATCAAGGGCGGTTGGGCTGGTTCAAGACGACCCAAGACGGCCATGACACTCGGTGTCCCAGTGGGGTCGGCGCCTCGAGCACCAGCTACCAAAAGCCCAAGGTCCTGTCACGACTCACTAAGTGTTCGCTCCTAGAGGCTACCCGGGAGGTAAATTTTGCTAAGGCGAAGGGTTTGAGGGCCGAGGTCTCGCGGCGCAAGACTTGAAGTCTTTAAGCGATTGTGTGCTCATTCGTGTGGAACCGTAAAAATTACTGCAAAGCGAGTTCTTAAGCAACTTGGCAGGAAATTTTACATTACTATTTCATTCGAAATGGCAATTGCCTAAAGTTTTGCAGGCAAAGTCACCACCAAAAAAGAAAAGAAGAAAAGCTACTGAGGGGGCGCCGGAGGGTCCTCCGGTCGTCGCCACCGCCTCCTCGCCGCCAGATCTTCAAAGACGAGGCCACGCCCAAAGCACCATCGCCACGTCCTCCGCCACCGCCTCCATCTGGGGTTCTCCATCGCTAGTCTGGCGGCAACTCGCCGAAGCTTAGTGGACTCGCTCCTCCGCCGCGCCACGCCCTCTAGCTCCTTAGACAAAGAACCGGATCGGTTAGCGCCACGGGCCGGGCGCAGCTATAGCACGCATTTCGCCAGAGTCGCCAGAATCGCTGCGCGCTTCTCTGGCGGACCGAGCGGAAAGGGCGGCAGGCAGGCGCGTGAGGAAATCCGCGGTCTGGCAAAGGCAAAAGGCGTAATGCCGTGGCCTCCTCCCGCGACCCGGCCGCTTCCACTTTCGAGCGAGGCCGCCACCGTCCGGCCGGCGTGGCGCAAAGATCCGCAGTGTCTCCACCTCCGATCGAGCCCTAGCTCTCTCCGCCTCCAGCCCGCGAGAGACGCCGCGCGGCCGGTGCTTTGCTCCCGCCGCCCCACTCTCCACAACCGCAGCCTCCACTTCGCCCGATCGTAGTCCGCCACCTCCTTACGGAGGCGGTTGATTTCGATTCCGCCTCACAACCGCTTCCTCGCTCACCAGACGATTGCTCGTGGCCGAGTAGAGCTCACCGAGGGCCGCCAGCAGGGCATCAGCGTCCGCCGAGGGAACGGAGGCGGTGGGAAGTTCAGGGGTAGGAACGGGGCCGAACGGGCCTTGGTCCTGAACGACGGCCGCAGCAGCGGCTACCTGAGAAACGTCCGCCGCCGACCGCCCCGCTCGACGACCGGTTGATGCAGCCGATACCGCGGCACCTTGGCCGCCCCGTCACGAGCGGCGGGGATATCCGGAGCAGAACCCTGGACAAAGAAGGAAATAACGGTAAGGATTAGTCTTAACGAAAAATTTTTATTGTAGTTGCATCTCCAGGTGAGTACCTGGCGCTGCCTTGGGAAGCGGGGCACGCTTAACGAGTACCACCGCACGGAGGCGGGCGGATCCGCCGCAGCCAACGGAGGCGGAGGTAGACCCGTCGCCGGCGCGGCGAAGGCGAAGACCGAAGCTAGACTCCGCCATCGCCGGGCGGAGGAAGGACCGCCCGCTGGTGGCGGTGGCGCACAAAAGGTATTGGCGCGGAGGGTTCAACGTCGCGCTTCGGACAGGGCGAGGTGGACGACCCGCCGGCCGACGAGCCCCGCCACCACGGAGGAACCCGCTGTCGCAATCGGCAGCCTCGCGCCGACGTGGAAGCCTCGCGCCGACGTGGAAGTCCTCGTCGGCCGCCCAGGAGGCGGGGCCTTCGGGAAGCGTGGGCGGATCCGCTGCCATCGCCTGGCGCTGCGCCTCACTCGTCGCCGCTTCTCCTTGACCGCCCACGGGAGGGGGATCCCGGATCGTTAAGGGCGCCTGGCGTGTCACGACGGGCGAGCCCATGGCGTCCATCGAGGGCAGGGCGCGGATTATTGCCGCGCGCTCCGAGGGACAGCCGCAAAGCGGATCGCACTACCGCCGGAACGGCGGGACAGGCCGGATAGGCCTGGGCTTGCAGCATCCATCGGCCGATCACGCTATCACCAAATTCTGCCATTGCCGCACGAGAAGGAAAAGAAATCGCAGGAGCAAAGAAACGCTGTAAGAATCGTGTTTTGCTCAAGAGAAATAGAAGTAACAAGGAATGACGCAGAGCGGAGCGGTGTTACCTCCGGATACTCCGGTCCCATCGCCCACGCCCATGTATCGCCAGTTGGCGACGCGGGCGCAGGGGCACAGCCCGGTAATAAAATCCCGGATTACCATGGCCCCGTCGGCCCGCCGGGCCCGAATCGTCAACGCGGCCAAGATCGCTCGAGCTCGGGCGCATCGCTCACTGGAGCCCCAGCTTGGGGTTGCCGACCGCAGGTCGGGCGGAAGATCCAAAGACTCAATGCCGCTGTCGCCCTCGACGATAGCCACTCACGCGCTAATCCCTCCGCTTGGAACGGCAGTCCAATGGGATATAGCGCGCAACGCTCCCGTCAGCGAGCCGCAGTGACAATTTTTCCGAAACCGGCGGGGTACGCCATGGCGCCGAAGGGTGTAGAAGAAGCGAAAAAGAAGAATGTTGGGCAGCACTCCCACCTAACATCTCGCGAAGTGAGCAAAGGCGTAAAGGAGGATAACAGAGTTGGGAGGAAGGTGAATGTGGTGGATGGCGTAGAAGTTGAGAAACGTAAAGATAGAAGTCGAGACCGGCGGTAGCAGTCGGCAAGGAGCCGCCACCAAGAAAACCACTTCTCCAGGCCGACAGTGGGGCTCGACAGTCCCGGCACGGAGGCGAAGGGCGCCCCCGGTGATGTTCTGGGAGAACCTAGCGGCCCTCTCCTCCTCAATGATCGAAGAAGGAAGCATCGGAGCCATCGGGAAGGTAGGGATTTCGAAGCGCAACCGCAAAGGGGATGAAGCAAGAAAGCCTGAAACGTCTGAAAGAGGTGGAGCGCAGAGAGTTGAAAGGGGGAAGAACTACTCCCTCTTCGATCAGCCTTTTATAAGGCCGCAGGAGGCGAACCGGCGGGAAAACCGAAAAGGCGCGGCGATTCGAAAAAGAGGAAGTTTAAGAGCCTCGTAAATGGGGCGCATCCCAAGGAACGTGCGGCGGTTACAAGGAGGAAGTAACCGCGCAAACCGCTTGGGAATCGGGGAAGCCGGAAGATCTTTTTTTGCGAGGCACGCGGACCTTTGAAGGGTCCCACCCAGGAGCCGGAGCAGTTCTCAAGCCGCCAATTAAAGAAGAGCAGAAGACCAAAAAGCGCTCCTAGGTGGGCCCGGGGGCTACTGTCGGCGTATTCTACACCAAGGTACCCGCTCCCCCGCCCTAAAAAAGGAATCAAGTGGCAGCCAGGGCGTGCTTGGGCCCACTGCCGCGGCAAGAGAAAAACCCATACGGTGGTCGCGTGGCGTATAGGCCAGGCCTCTGGGCGATCAGTAAGGTGGTCGCCCCAGCGGACGCGTGGCGTATAGGCCAGGCCGCTGGGCGATCAGTACGGTGGTCGCCCCAGCGGACACGTGGCGTATAGGCCAGGCCGCTGGGCGATCAGTAAGGTGGTCGCCCCAGCGGACACGTGGCGTACAGGCCAGGCCTCAAGCGTCAAGATAGGTGGTCGCCCGGGACACGTGGCGTATAAACCAGGCAGCCAAGCGTCGATAAGGTGGTCGCCCAGCGACACGTGGCGTCTGAGCCAGGCCGCTGGTGATCGATAAGGTGATAGCCAGCCGGACACGTGGCGTCTGAGCCAGCCGGGCGTCAAGAAGGTGGTCGCCCGACACGTGGCGCCGGCAAGGCTGGCGCACCATCCCCAGGATAGTCCTGTCGAGATCAGGGACATTAAATGCGAATCGTGCGCATTGAATGTGGAAGCATGGAAGCTGCAGCGTGGCGGCGCACCTTCCCCAGGCGCATCATGGCTTTGGGAGACGTCAAGACTGCACCTCACCCCGTGACGTAACGGGCGGCGTTGGTGGACATGGGGCCCAAGGCAGGATTGTGACAGATGCGGCAGACATTAATGTGACATAAGAATAGTGACGGGCGCATTAAATACGCTGTAGCAACAGAATGATGGGGGTCGGTGCAAGCCTCCCATGCGCCCCCGTCAGCCCGAGTATAAAAGGGAGCCGGGGTGCATGGGAGAAGGGGTTCGACTCATTGTTAGTAGTTTTCCATCCTTTCCAGCAAGAAGGCAGGCAATACGAAGAAAGGCAGGACTAGGGCTATTACTCTTCGGAGGGCCTGAACCTGGGTAAAAACTCTTTGCGTCCCCCCGTTAGCCTGAGTCTCCCGGTGCCCCGATCGTCACCGTCTTCCATTCCGAGGCGATTGCCCCGAAAGCCCCTGTCGAAACCTCATAAGCACCCGTCTCGGAGGTGCCTGTTGGCTAGTACGCCGACAAAGGGCGCGCTGTAGGGGCTATTGGTGGTTAGATTGCCTACTCTTTTCACTCTCGCTTGGGGCTCAAGCAGAGGAGGCGCTTATGCATGGCGGAATCGCATTCCAAGCGCAGCAATCCGCCCGAGGTAAGGGCGCCGTAGCCGGTCCCGATGTTCGGAGAGGGGCCGGGCCACCCGGCCCCTCCGCCGCGGAGCGGTGCACTTGGCTCCCACGCCAGGGGTCACCGTCAAAGGCGCTTGGCGCTGGGGACGACACCCGCGCGAAGCCTTCAGCCGCCGCCGGCTCCTCCTCGATCATCCTCCGGTGACCCTGGGGGCGACACCCGGCCACTCCTTGGTCGCGGGATATCGCCCACTGGTGGATGCCGCCAAAGAACAAGTTGAAGCGCGACACCCGGGGCTTCCGGCATGAGGCGACAGGAGCTCGCAACCGACGCCCGGTTTCAAACCGCCACACGGTAGCTCTCCGGCACCAAGGGCCGGGACAGAAGGGAGTCCAGTTGCAACCCCTCTCAGAACGGGGATGGGCACGTGACTCCGCTTCTTCCCGCGGTCCCCGAGTCCAGGGGAACCGCGAAGACCTTCGATCGCGCCTTGACGAGAGGCAACGCGCCGCGATGCTGACTCCGTCGTGTCCTCCGCGAGCGCCGGGGTGCAAGACGGGGCTCCTCCTCGACTGGCGAGAGCGCAGTGGTCGCACTCCTCATCCTCTCCTCAGATCGAGGGGCCGGCGAACGACGCCGCCCCCTATAACGCCGGATTCCAGGCGTTCTCTCTCCGCCGGCAAGCCGCATGGCCGAGAGGTTCCGCCCGCCTCCTTCGAGAAGTATGATGGTACCACCAACCCGAGGAGTTCCTCGCAGATCTACACCACGGTGGTGCGTGGCGGGAGGATCCGAGAAAGTAATGGCCAACTACCTCCCGACATCGCGACGGCTCGCTCTGCCTGCCTTGGTCGCTTAACCTCCCGCGAGGCTCAGTACACTCGTGGGAGGAGTCAGGCGACATTTTTGTCGCCAACTTTCAGGGCTCTTACGCTCAACCAGGCGTGGAGGACGATCTCCACGCTCTGGAGCAGAAAGAGGGGGAGTCCCTGAGAGAGTTCATCCGGCGGTTCAGCCACTGCCGCAATACGATCCCCCGGATCGCTAAGCAGTCGGTGATATTCACGAGTATATATATTACCCCCTAGACATGGTCTCTGTCATTGTTTGGGTTAGCAAGCAAATAAACTGGAGACAAGATTTAACATAAAAAATCATTGCGGGAAAAAATCTCAGGAAACAATTCACTATCTAGTTCAAGGATTACATGTACATGGGTGGCTTATATAACCAAAGAGTTCTAGTTGTAGAACATATGAGTCCTAACAAACTACAGATAAAACCATAAGATATGATACTTATAGATATTTGAGTTATCTCCAACAAACCTTCTCTTAACTCAAAATATATAATGATATTGTCTTGAGAAAACCCTAAAGGGTAATTAAGCACTAAAAGTCTAAAGGACAGTGCAAATATAAAAGACTGAAATAATCAATCCAAACACTTCTTGCGAAGCAAAATTTGAGCAAACCACTAGTAAATCAAGAAAGATCGGAACAGTCAAACCAAACACGCAGTTATAACGAAGCAGATAAAGAATCTGGGCCTTCAACAATCCATAACCCTATAAAAGTCTGAGTCTGTGCAACTGACATTCTAAAACAAATGCTCAAAATAGTATAAGCCAAAACATCACTTGTGGTGCTTGATAAATAGCGAAGAACTTATATCAAGGATATTTGACATGGTCTATATGGAACAATAAATTCGGCAAACAATGCTCATTGAAAGAGCAAATTGCATGTGCAATCATCACATACGAAAAACTGCCTACTGAAATACATGACATGGTGAAAAACTGCCTACTGAAATCTTTCAACTCAAACTGAAATTGGAGCAAAACCTTTACTAAAAAAATAGCTACTATTAGGGTGTCATCAAATTCCAAATTAACGTTGCCAAAACCTCCATAATGGTCAACGTATCCAAATAGTGAATAAACACCAAATTAAAGGTGATGAAACACTAAAGTAACGGTGATGAAACACCAAATTCAAATCAACAATGATAAAACACCAAATTTAGATATCTCCCAAAGTAGACTATATCGTTGCTGAAACGATCAAGAAAACTGACGATGAAACGTCGAATAAATCTTCAATAATAAATTAATAAATAAACTAGAGACAAGATTTAACGTGAAAAAACCTTTGCGAAAAAAAAAACCCACAGAAAATAATTCACAATTTGGTTCAAGGATTACATGTACGTGGGGTGGTTTATATAGCCAAAGAATTTTAGTTGCAGAAGATATAACTTCTAATAAACTATAGATAAAATTATAAGATATAATAATTAGAGATATTTGGGTTACCTTCAACCCCAAGGGAAAGCTAAGCAGTAGTACCAACTATCAAGTACCAGCAAGACCCAATCGTGCGAGAGCTGTTCTTCCAACTCATCCAGAGGCCAGAGTATATACATGCTTCTTTCGAAATACGCAGTGCGATTTCGTGTCAAGCTCCCTCCCTCTGACCATATCAACGCCGACGACCGGCAAGTAAGAAGTGCTCCGTGAGACCATGACCAAGTGGCACGATGCAGATTGCAGAGGCGCGCCAATGGGGATTTGGTTGGCACGGTCAGTCAGCCGGCCTTCGTTTGTTTAGTGCGTACGGCAGCAGGGAAGACGACGAATGGATGGGTGAATGGATCGGCACCAGACACAGGCTGAGAAAAACTGGCACGGGTCCTCAGCCATGTCTCTGCCTCTGGCACGTGTTAAACGAGCCAGCGTGTAATAGCAATGGATTAGTAGTTGATCAAATCCAAGACTTTATTACTGAGTATCATTTAATTTTCACGAACAGGAAGTCAAGGAGGGGAATAGCGTATTTTCATTGGCACAGGGCTATTTGATCTGTGACCCTTGGTCGCGTCGTACCTCCGTGTATAATGGTTTCTCGACATTATTAAGTAGTGTTTTTATGCATCATCTTTTAATATAAATCATGTAAATCTCTAAATAAATAAATAAAAGTAAGTAGTCATCGTCTACCATTTATTTATACTTTAGTAGTTACGCAACTTTCAAAGAATAACACATCGAAGCAGTCCCGGAACATTTTGCACGAAAACAAGAAGCGTTCGAGCCATTCGCTCAAGCCTCCCCTCCTTCGTGTTGCTTATCGCATCCATAATGTAGCTTACGAAAAATGTTGTCGGCGACAGCTACCTCTTGTGGTGCTTGTAATTTGTCAGAGCCGCCACCACGCGTTGAATAATAACTTATCTTATAAGCCGTGGAATTGGCGAGGCCTTCGCTATGCCATGTCGCCTCTTTGCGCGCAAAAAACCCACTCTTTTCTCGTATTTGCGTGCAGGTCCCCGTTCTCCAAGCCATCCATGTTCGCGATTTTTGGTCATCCGTCCGCCCCCGCGTCCCAATGTACCCAAGGCCGTATGGTGTCATTGATGATGGCACACTACCCTCGCGTCTTTGGGCCATTTAGGGTCTACTCCCTCCTATCACTTTTGTAAGGTTTATTTTTTGAATGATTTTATTCATAAATATAAAGCTTGTTTGTAGATTTAATGACGTATTTCCTTCTATACCCTTATTTTCTCTCTCTCAACCATATGCATTTATTCATTACCACCACACAAAGTATATCTTTCATCTTCCAAAACAATTAAGTGAGGGCATCTAAGTCACTTTCTTTCATACATTTCTCTATTTCAACGCAACCTTAATTATTGTGCAAAGTCAAAATACGCCTTATAAAAATAAACGGAGGGAGTATTTGTTTTTGCTTTGAATTCTTTAAAGGCCGATCCTGAATTATGATTGCAGATAAGCTAATTCTCCAAAAACTAGAATGCAAAAGCACATATGAAATGGATTGTAGATTTTAGTGTGTGTGTGTGTGTGTGTGTGTGTGTGTATATATATATATATAGGAAGCCTTTTTCGTACTCTTGGGAGTATGTACTCCCACCTCCAATATACCACTTAAACGAATACGTTATACTCCTTTATCACTTTCAGTATACTTTAATAATAATTCTAAGATACTACAATGCTACATTGTTGAAAAAAATTAATCAGAGATATTTATTTTTTAGCTATATACCCTTTTTCATATGTAAAAAGAGTATATAAACAAATTATGCTATAAAGGGTGGACTTTAATGAAATTTTTTGTGGAATTCACTTTGGAGTATCTTATAATCAGTATTAGAGTATACTTAAAAGGATAAAGAGGTATAGCAACATCATTTAAGCGGTATACTGAGAGTGGGAGTACGTACTCCCAAGGGTATGGAACCATTTTCCTATATATATATATATAGCAGCATATTTGGTGCAAACCCCCTTTACCGTGAAAACTCCGTGAAAACCACGTCTAAAAGTTTTGAAAAATTCTCAAAAAAATTACCATACATAGGTAAGGTGTGATTCTACAATCCTGCAAAATTTGAAGACAAAACTCAATTGCATTTGGAAGATATAAAAAAGACAAATTCAGTATGAATAGTGATTTTTCACTCTTTAGCACTATTCATTTTGCAATTTGTCTTTTTCATATCTTCCAAATGCAATTGAGTTTTGTCTTCAAATTTTACAGGGTTGTAGAACCACACCTTCCCTATGCATGGTAATTTTTTGAGAATTTTTCAAAATTTTTACACGTGGTTTGCACGGAGTTTTCACAGTAGAGGGGGTTTGCACCAAATATGCTGCCTATATATATATATATATATATATATATATATATATATATATATATATATATATATATATATATATATATAGGCTGAATTGTGAGAATCAATTCTTAGAATTAAGCTATTTGTTTTATATTCAATTATTTGGGGCCGGAATCCATGATTAAAAGCAAAAAACAAAGATCAACTATGCAGAACGATTGGACCTTGTGCAGGGACGAATCATGGAGTACATCTAAAAGTTGGAGCATCTCTATCAAAAACTAACTACCAGGGTAGTCGATTTTTGGAGAATCATTTTTCAACTCTGGAAAGTAAGACAACACTTTCGTCGTTGGACGAGGGGGGCTATCTGATTTGTGACCTCAACAGTGCCTGTCATGCATACTGGTCTCGAAAACGTTTTAGGAGAAGTGCAGGAACCAATCGCTCACATGCACATCCCCTTCCTCGGCGACCCTATGGCCCTATGTCGCCTGTTCTCAGTTGGCGCCGTTGTTTGCGGCTAGTTCAACGTCGACTAATGATACCATGTTGTTTTCTTCGTCCTAGCTGCCACATGTTGTATTGCATGCATCTACGTAAGGGTGTATTTGGTTGTCTGTATCAAGTGGTACATGCAGTGGCGGACCCAACAGGGGGTCAAGGGGGGCTAGGGCACCCCCTACCTCCGATAAAACCATGGGTACCCCCTCTAGCACCCCCTATCTATCGTGGGGCACTTTTCGGAATTGTTGTACTTTGTTTGATTTATTTGTCTTATTTTAGTATTGTATCACTACCAGTTAGCACCCCCTAAATTTATGTCTTGGGTCCGCCACTAGGTACATGTATGAGATGGTTTAAGAAAAAAAAATCATTTATGTGTTCGGTTGCTCCTGAATCAAGTGATACAAATTTGAGGAATATTCCCTTTAGATGCTGAACCATTTTATTCATCTAAAATTATGGAACCAAATGGTATAGAATTATCCCATCATATTCAACCTCATCACATCAACCAAACACACCCTAAATCCCATCATCGTGCTTTGACTGCATCCAAAGACGACCATTCTACTGATGCCTTGATACGCGATCTACTATGCACAGCGAGTGGATCTTACATGGTGTATGCATGAATCTTGGAGTACACCTAAAGGGAGAACCCCTCTGCCGAAAAAAAAAATCAACGTTTTTTTAATTTTTTTTTTCCTGTGTCACCCTGTTTGGCTATCAGGAATTAGCTGTGGAATCATGGAATTGGAATTTTATTCCATGGATAAGAGTTGTTTTGGCTGCCATTGGAATTGGAGTAAATAATTCTAGAGCCAATTCCAAGATGTGGAATACAAATAGGGCTGTTAAAAAAGATCGATGCTCGTGAGGTGCTTGAGCTTGGCTTGTTCTAGGCTCAATCCGAGCTCGGTTCGAGCTCCAAACGAGCCGAACTCAAGCTTGATCCCTAGTTCGCGAGATTCATCGAGCCGAGCTCGAATAGCTCGCGAGGCTGATGAATTTACGATAACTTGTTAAATATTACTATATGTTAATTAACTCTTACTCGAGTCAAACTCAAGCTTGAGTATTTTTTTATTATTGAAAAATAGTATGTACTGAATTATTTATTGTTGTCGAGCTCGTTCGAGCTCAGCTCGTGGACCCTAACTAGAGCTCGTTCGAGCTCAGCTTGAGCATTTACCGAGCTCGAGCTTGGAAGAGCAGGTTAGTTCGAGCCCGGTTTGTTTACGGGCCTATATACAACTAGCGCCCGTTTGGTTCTTGGAATTGGACCAAGAATTGCATAATTGGAATTGAGTATAGGAGAATATATGTTGTTTGGATGCACAAAGAAATGGAATTGAATTGTGGCCTAATTCCCTCTAATTCTATGGACAACTAAAGTGAGATGAGTCCAATACCGAGCCAACTCCGTGACGTGTGTTGCTATGGAATATAATTAAGAGTGCATGTAATATCAAGTTAATTGAATGGGTATGCATAAGCTTAAATGCATGGGTACAACTTTCTTACAGAATATTGAGGAACTGTAGGATATCTGATAATCTTATAACAATATATTTTTTAAGCTTGCAGGATTAATCATAATGTAAGTGTTGCATTGTGCACAATAGTATCTTGCTATCGGCTATTTTCCTAAAAAATTCAATGTGAGGCATATGTTTAAGGAATTCAGTGTCATAAACTAATTGAAGGTTTTTATAATTAGATCTCAGATCTGCTTGCTCTACGGCTAATGGTTGCACTGAATAATTTTGGTGATATTATACTTTTTAGGTTTAGAAGTACGAAACACATGTTTATCTACGTGTGCCTATTTCTCCATCCGAGTTCAGTAGCCTAATATTTGTCGCGGTATATTGGAGGAGAAGTGACGGTGGCGGCAATGGCGGCAAAACTCTTGAGGAGGAGGTCAAGTGGAGGGAGGGGCATGGGAGGAGAAAGCGTGGAGAGGGGGACGTCCTGAGGAGAGTAGAAAGAGGAGGTGGTGGAGTGAGGGCTTGTGGAGAAGAGGTGATGTCAGCGGGAGAGAACAGCGAAGCACAATTGGGTGGGTGGGGAGGGGAGGGAGGGGTTACGATGGCACACGAGGAGGGAAAGGGGGAGCGACATGGCAAGGAGAAGAGGGAATAGCGGCGGTGCGCGAGCGGGTTGAGGCGAGGGGAGACGAGGGAAGGGAGGAGGCGACATCGGGTAGAGAGGATGGATCTAGATCTTTTTTTTTTACTGGGCAATTCACTTCCTCAGTCCATCCCCGTTACTAGATATCTTGACCTACACATGTCATCATCAAAGAAACAAATCTCGCAATCTCCTTTTTATTAACCCACCTACTTATCAAGTGTTTCCTTCACATGTTCCCGTACCGTCTCCCTCCTTTTAATGTCCATTGTATGATTTGGATCACATTTTGTGATATGTATCATCATCTTTAGAGATCTTTTTGTAACACAGACACCTTACTAGTTAGTTATGATTTATGACCTTCTAACTTAACAGTATCAATTATTCAAGGGCATGAAAGCACATTTAACCACATTAACTGGCAAAAAAAAAACATATTTGTTCTTTGGGATTTTCAACATGTCATTTTGGTTCAATATAATTTTGTCTAGCTCCATATGGAAAAATAATATCTCAGTTTTGTACCACGTCATCGTTCGCCTAGTTCCATCGTCAACACTTCACATGTATAATCATAGTTACTAGGTCGTTTTGTGCGAGATACCGCACCGCGCGTGTAGCACAATTTGGTCTAAGTTTTTTTTGTAAAAAATATTATTTCAGTTTCTCGATAGTGTTTTTTTTTAAAATTGGTTGGCTAGGAGCCGTCGTCGAATTTGTGTAATTTTGGTTTTTTTCGGTGGTGTTTTCTAAAAAATGGCTGGCTACGAGCCGTCTTAAATTTGCGTAACCACGTAGTTCTTTGTTTAAAAAATGGAACCACTGGTCATTTTTTGAAAAAAAGAGAGTAGAAGGACCTATCCGTAAATTTAGTTTACTGGTGGAGGATATCTTCGTGAATACATCGAAATACGAGGTCCTTTTTGCAAAAAAAAACTGTAGAAGGACCTAAGCATAATTTTAGGATTTTGGGGGTGTTTTTGAAAAAATATTGACACGTGGCCCTCATAGTTGAGCTCCAATCCCAAGTTGTTTATGTTATAGTATAGATATAGATGTTTTGGTTCCTATATATCATTGGACATCTCAACCTTCGTGGTTCACATGCTACAAAAGCGAAACGAAATTCCCCTTCAAATGACTTTGTACCGAAGTTTCAAAATGGGGCACTGTTAACCTCAGCCTGAAAGCTCATTGAACTCTTTGCTGGTCGCTTGGGTTCGACAGCTAAACCTGGGCATTTTTTGTCGTACTGGATCGACACGGCACGGCCAGCTATCGTGCCACGTAGCATAACTTGTTTTTGGTGAGTGCACGCAGGGTCCACTAGCACACCGCATCATCTTTGTGCCATGCTAGTTCAAGTCCGGTCAATTTGAACTGTTGTACAGGAGAGGAAAGGACCCGAGGAGGAGTAGGGCACACACCAGCGTGGTCACGAGGACCGACGTTGGGGAAGAAGCATGCAGGGTGCTGACGTGGTGTAAGAAGGCCGAATTTGGCGGTGCCGAGGCGGTGAGGATTTTTGAGACTTGGCGTCATCGTAGTCTTCTTCCTCTCCGATCACCACCGTCTTCTTCCTTGAGACTACCGGCGAAACTGGTGATGCGGTGCCTAAATGCCGTATTCGGTAGCGACGTGACAAAGGCCACTATATTTGGCACCGAAGCAAATGGTGGAGGTGGCGCGCTGGGAGGAAGTAGGGGTAGAAGAGGGTGAGAGGGGGGAGAGGGGGGGGGACGACGAAGGTGCAAGAGATGACGACTACGCCGGATGAGTCATGGGAGGGGGTGAAGGGGAGATATAGTATTTGATGATGGACTGTGCCGCTGGGTTAAGATAGTTGGTAATGTATTGGACTATAGATAGTATGTTTTTGACCAAAAGGTTACGTTTCTATTGTGCCGAACCGCCCATCGTACCGAGTTTCAACCTCAGCAAAGGCCATCATTCATGCCATGACATGCTAAGCCAGTGGTGTCGAGAACTGACCAAAAAAAGTCACCCCATTGCCCAGTTAGAAGAGTTTATTGTAGTAGTCCCCTCCCCCCCTTTTTTTTCAAAACTAACCTCCGTACAACAATTTTTTGCAAAAAATGACATCCCATCGTGAAAGACCCGATAGGTGACACGTGACACCTGCCGTGGTCTAGTAGCGTGAGAGATGTGTGACTTCGCGGCAGTGCGGGCGAATGTCACAACGCGCAAACGCATGATGTGAGGGGCATGCGGCGCGAGTGGGGCGTGCGCGCGCTACTGCGTGTTGGCATGGGAGTGCTGCCGTTGTACTCCTTTTCCGCAGTAGTTTGGTGGGTTCGACCGGCTTCCGCGATCTCATACTGGCCACGTCCTTTCGCGTGACTAGACCATAGTAGGTAATATGTGTCACCTGCTTGGTTTTCCATGATGGAGAAGAAGATATTTTTGTAAATTTTGTTGTATGGTAGCTAATTTTAGAAAAAAACCCAGGAGAAATGCTACTATAGTAAAAGGTTCGAAGAATCAAGCTCGAGCATCTGTATGGTTGTGTCCCTTACGAGCAGGGATACAAATCTCGGCGGTTTTCGGCGAAATCCTGATGAGATTTTGGATTTCGGACCCCCAAGATTCAAAATCTCGGTCGGGTAAAATTTTTTGAAAAATTTCAAAATGCTGCTGTGTAAGTTGAAATCTTGCCGAGATCTCGCCCATTTCGACCGAAATCTCGATGATTTCGGCTGAAATTTCAATTTTTTTTGCCGGATTTTTATTTTTTTTGGGCGGGTATGATTGGATTTAGGTTGAAGATCTTCCACAAAAAATTTCAGATTTTTTGTTGTGTTTTGACCATTTTTTGGTCGGTTCAAATTGCACCGAGATCTCAGAAATTTCGGTCGAAATCTTGGTGATTTCGGCCGAAATTTCGGATTTCCCGGTAGAAAAAAGAACGGATTTAAAATTTAAAATTTATATTTTGATCAGATTTTATTTGAATTTTTGAAATCTCACTGAGATTTTGAATTTTGAGCATCTCCAAGATTTAGCTCAAAACGAGATTTGCATGCTGCGTTTGAAATTTCGAATCGGAGGTAGCAGGTATACGTGCCACCACCTACCCTGCGGTCCTGGAAAAGTTCAGCTCAGCTCTCTCTCGCTGTAGCTGGTCGGCTGGTCCTCACTGACGCCGGTTACCGTTCGCCTCGAGTTCAAAACAACAGAAACAAAGCCCAGATCTAACCAAGCCCAACGAGGGGCATTCCTGTCTTTCCCCCCACCTCACCCCGATTCGAATATCGCGTCCTTTGATGCGGTAAAAACAAAAAAAAAACTAACCCTGGCCGCACACGCACCCATCACGCTTCCCAGCCACCTCCGCCCACTGCCGCGTGGGCCACAAGAAAGCCGGGTCCACGCGTCGGAGAGACGAGCTGGCGCCCCCGGGCTGTTCAGGCCGTGGGCTCCGCGGATTTGACCGGTCAAAAGCTTGCCCGACTAAACCGAAGGGATCGATGCCGAGCCCTGGGCGCCGGGACGCGACCTTTTGCAGCACGAGACACTGACATGTGGGCCAGTTTATATAGGGAGGCCCACCTGTCCGCGGGCGTGAAGTAGGCCGGGGCGAGTCTTGTGGTGGTGGGTGCCTTTGACTGCGGCCCTCGGCGGCAGGCAGGCACAAATCATTTCGGCCGCTGCGTCGCCTTGGTGCTCGTCCCGACAACCAAAAAGAAGAGACGCGAGCTGGAGAGAGAAAAAGGGGAAGCAGCCGGAGAGAAGGGGAAAGACGGGGAAGGAGCCAAGGAGGCATACAAGCTACAGGGAGGAGAGGAGAGAGGGGGAGGAGGAGGGGAAGCGAATCTTGGGTCCGAGGAGGACGAGGTGGTATGAATCGTCTGCTTGTTCTTGCTTTTCGATTTGGTTCTTCGTTCCTTCCTTCTTTTTTTGCTTGGGCGGTTTTGTGTCCGCTTCAAAGACGCGTTCTTGGGTCCGTGGTTGTGCCGATGTTCGTGCTTCACGCGGTGATGGTTCCGGCGGCCGTCTGTCTGCTAGGATCTGCGTTTTCCTGAAGAAAGGCGCGGCCTTTGTCGCGATCTTTAGTTATCATTTTTTTCCCGAGGTTCTTGAGATGAATCTGGGGAGGATGCGGTGGCCTTTGCTCCGAATTCGTGGCGGTGTTAAGTCAGCGGGGATCATTTATACGGATTTCCGAAGTATTTCCGGTATTTATTGTTACGTAGGTCATGTTCTTGGCTTCGGATGCGAGTAAATAGAGATCATTTATGCCGTCAATTCGTGCCCAAATGGTCGGGTTTTTTTTTATTGGTTTACTCGTTCCCCTTAATTAGAGGCTCAGATGCTCGCATAAAAATGATGCTCCCTAACGGATGCAGAAGAGCCTTAAATAAAGATGAACAAGAGGAGAGCCCAAATTAGGATGGTTTCTTGCTTTCCTGCCAGCGGCAGCGCGTTCGTTGCATCGATGAGTTCTGGCCAAGAAATATGGCAGCGCCAGCCGTGTTCTTTTAGCTTAAGTTAGGCAATTGCAATTTCTCTAGTGGAAAGTTGCGTAGCAGAAGAACATGCCTTCCGAGCGAAGATCCTTATGGTTGGGCTAAAGACGTACTTGTTCCTTTTTCTGCTAGGCTCGTAACTGCTACTGGTTCCAGTCTCGCATGAGCGCATTCTTGATTCCTTTGTCTATTGCTTTGCACCTGACGAGTGATCGCTGATGACTATTTGCTCCAATTGACTATGCTAGTTAGGCACGTTTAGGGTTTATTGCTAACCATTGTGAATGAGTACTCTCGGTGCATTTGATTTGTTCATTGAATTCTTTGTGGTTACCCATGTGATTGATGTTTGATTGTTCGTTATTAATGGACTTGCAGGTAGAACAATAGATCCACTGCTGGTGTGATTTGATCCAAAGCTGACTCGGCATCTATTGGCTGTCTTAAGAGATGGCTTCAGTAGGTGTAGCTCCCTCTGGGTACAAGAACAGCAGCAGCACCGGCATGGGTGTTGAGAAGTTGCCGGATCAGATGACTGAATTGAAGATAAGAGATGATAAGGTCGGCTAAGTTTTATTTGGATGGCTCTAGTGTAATATGTTCTGCGATTTACGAAAATAGTAATATGACTTAGTCGTAACATATTAGCTTGAATGACAAATGCAGGAAGTTGAGGCAACTATTATTAACGGCAAAGGAACAGAAACTGGTCACATAATTGTGACAACTACGGGTGGCAGAAATGGTCAACCGAAGCAGGTGACTGCTTGGTATTGCATTTTATTAGGATTAGCAGCTTTTTGTGCATATACGTGTTTTTCTGTGCATGATGCAATAAATAGAAGGCAATATCATAATTCAAGAGTGCCAAATATCGTAAATATATGCATTATTGCCAATATCTTCTTAGTGCTAGCTTCTTTTTTGATCTTGTTATTTGTCCTGACCAATTTATGTGGCTTATTTTCACTATCGTAATGTGGTTGTTGGATGCACCTGCAGACGGTGAGCTACATGGCTGAGCGTATTGTAGGGCAAGGTTCATTTGGGATTGTCTTCCAGGTTAGTTGCAACAACTTCAGGCTGATGTATGTTTTATTACGCTGCCAACTCTATTATTGCTTTACATGAATATACTCTTAACAACATTGTTTGTTTTCCTGTCTGGGCTAACTATCCACATATTTCATATAGTCTATATCATGTTGGCACATAAGTGCATAACCTTTTCTTATTAATTCTCTTGTGATTTGTCTATGTACTTCTATGTGTGTAAGGAACTTCTAATGTTCAATGTCATTTTGACCTTTTTGTAGGCTAAATGTTTGGAGACAGGTGAAACTGTTGCTATAAAGAAGGTTCTTCAGGATAAGCGCTACAAGAACCGTGAGCTGCAGACCATGCGCCTTCTTGACCACCCAAATGTTGTCGCTTTGAAGCATTGTTTCTTTTCTACAACTGAGAAGGATGAACTGTATCTGAACTTGGTTCTGGAGTATGTGCCAGAGACTGTTCATCGTGTTGTGAAGCATTACAACAAGATGAACCAGCGTATGCCACTTATCTATGTGAAGCTGTACATGTACCAGGTAATATTTTTCCATATGCCCTTTTTGGATATTTGTTCTTGTATTATATTTTGTTGCTTGGTACTGTCCTAGCATGTTTTTTTTATAGCAGAAGTAAGAAAGCAAAGCTGCTTGTAGACAGCTCTGGCTAGTTCCGAATCAAGCTGTTTTTTTTTTGGTCATGAATTTAATCCATTATTTGTTTGGTTTTTGACAGATATGTAGGGCACTGGCTTACATTCATGGTAGCATTGGGGTTTGCCACAGAGATATCAAACCACAGAATCTTCTGGTATGCTTAAAAAATTATCTATTATGTGCTGGTCGTAAATACCAATCACATGTTTTTTTTATCTGCATATTGATTTTCTGAACTTCTACAGGTAAACCCGCATACTCACCAACTCAAACTATGCGATTTTGGTAGTGCAAAAGTTCTGGTAAGATATTCAAGTTATATTGTAATACACTGTTCTTATTTAAACAGCTGGCCTTATCCTCTCTCTTCTGCTAATTTCTAGGTCAAGGGAGAACCAAACATATCTTACATTTGTTCACGATACTATAGGGCTCCAGAGCTCATATTTGGTGCCACTGAGTATACTACAGCGATTGACATTTGGTCTGCTGGATGTGTTCTTGCTGAGCTTATGCTAGGGCAGGTAAGCAGCCTCCTCTTTGTGCATGTTGAATTTAGTCCTTCATGACTCAGCATTATATGGTTTAAGTTGATACTGACTTGCAAGGTCTTTTATTGGACAGCCTCTGTTTCCTGGTGAAAGTGGTGTAGACCAACTTGTCGAAATCATCAAGGTAGTTGCAATTCTGCTGCTTACCAATTTATTAACCTTCTGACTTCTGAGGCTTAAATTCTTATCACCTTTAATTTGATCATGCATTGCAGGTCCTTGGTACCCCTACAAGGGAAGAAATTAAATGCATGAACCCAAATTATACCGAGTTCAAATTCCCACAGATTAAAGCACACCCATGGCACAAGGTGCTAATATATCTAGTGCTGTTATTATTACCGTCAGGAATTGGTTGCTATCAGGTGACTAATGGTGCATGTAATATTTAGGTATTCCATAAAAGGATGCCACCAGAAGCTGTTGATCTTGTCTCTAGGCTCCTCCAGTACTCACCCAACCTAAGATGTACTGCTGTAAGTATATTACAATGCACATTACATGGCTGATACACAAAATACTATAGCAGTGCACTCGATCTTATAATAATCTTGTTAACTTTATATTTTACTAAGATCCCTATTTGTTTTTTTGTCCAGATGGAGGCACTTGTTCACCCCTTCTTTGACGAGCTTCGAGATCTAAATACCCGCCTTCCAAATGGCCGCTTTCTGCCCCCTCTTTTTAACTTCAAGCCTCACGGTAAGTTTATAGCAACAGGGTAACACCTGTTCTGCTTATTTGCACATTCCAAGTCAGTCCTATATTTACCTATGTTCCAGGGAGAGGCCCTTGTGGTGGCGGTTGAGATCACCAGCTATTAGTTCTTATGATTGCTAATTGCTCAAGTAGGCACTGTAATTGTTACGGCAATTCACCATGAACTAGGTTGATAGGGTAGTTTAGACTTAAGCAGCTAATTCATTGTTTTTGGGATGAGATCAGCACCTTATTTTGTTCCCCATTTTTGTTTCCCCGCAGAACTGAAAGGAGTTCCGGCAGATATTATGGCAAAATTGATCCCAGAACATGCGAAAAAGCAATGCCCCTATGCAGGATTGTGAGACGAGTGCCTTATGACAGTTTGGACTTTGGATATTTCTATGACAAGTGCGCATTTCCCCTGGTTTGTTGAATCGGCAGCATGCGGGCCTGATGGTTGTTGAAGATGTGAAGTTTACCTTCTTGTATGACCACTGTGTTGACCTGGGTAGCTGAGTAGTAGTATGTTGCGATGCAAACTTGACATGTACACCCCCTCCCCTCCCCTGTATGATCCCTGTGTTGACCTGTGTAGCTGAGTAGTGGTATGTTGCGATGCAAACTTACATGTAACCGGTGCACCCCCTCCGACTAACCCTCATTTGAGAATTGAGATTGCCATAGCTGATCTGTGATATGTTCTAGAGCAGTATGTATTTATAGTTGATCCATGTATGGATCCTCGTTGATTTTTTCTTAGTTTCTTCATTTTCAGACTGCTACCTGTCGCTATTATGTACTTGTTTGCTCCTACTGAATCTGGTTTTGCAACCTGAAGATTTTTTTCGTGTGTGGTTGAGATGATCTGATTTTGATGTTGCTTGTTGAACTCTGAATCGTTGCTTTTTTCCCCTTCTGTGCTGGCCTGCTTGGTGAGTTCTAATGTTTGTGCTGTAATATCTGCAACAACGATCGTTCACGTGCATGGAAAAGATACGCATAATCAGATATGCTACTGGATACTAGTGGTGCGGTTGGGCAGCATTGGAAAGTGCCTTGTTGACCCAAGCCGTTCTTACACGATTCTAAGAACAGATTAATTTACCGAGTTGTGGATTGAAGGATTTGCGAAGAAAAAAAATTAAATATATACTATTGTATTTCATAGAAAAAAAAAACTTCGCAAAAATCTCTGGTTGCAAACGTGCCTGAACTCAAGGTTTCAATTGAAGAGACACTACCTGGTTCCCTTAGCTGATTGCTTCACTGGACCATCTTCAAGGCGGTAAGTAAGAAATTAATAACTAAAGACTAACTTTACAGCTCATGGGATCCCTACGAATTTAACGTGAAAAAATCCTTGCGGAAAAAACCCACAGAAAACAATCTACTATTTGGTTCAAGGATTACATGTACAAGGGGCTGGTTTATATAGCCAAAAGATATGGTAGTTAAAGATATTTGAGTTATCTCCAACATTAAGCAATCTTAGTTTGCTCAATCTTATCAAGTACATAATAAAGGTAATCCAGATTATGCTTTCAGACTATAGGTTTACATTACAAAAGAGCATCTTGTCAGCTTTCAGAACTATAAACATTTCCAATAGCTTGTTCAGTGACTGTTCCATCTCAAACTTGAACAATAACCATTGAATAAGTTGTTACTGCAATTTATACTTAAGTGGCTCAATTGGTGGTTTTGGAATTGGCTGTGTGCCTTTCTTCTTCCCAACTCTTCCATTTCGAATATAGCCAATTGTTTGGGCGCTAAGCAAACGGCCTACTCCTACCGGTGTGTTCCCCAGGGGGTAGAGGGGCCTCCTTGGCCAGGCTCCCCGAGGGACACACCAGTTGTGGTACTTGTATTCAATGAGAACTCAAGTTACAAGTGTGGTTACAGTGAGCTTTTATATGCTCTCAGCCTATTACACAAATACCATCCTATCCCTACTAGAGCGGCTTAAGTGGGAGTATCTTGGTCATTCCAATGAGGAGGTAGTGGATCCCATGTCATCGTCCCGTAGGGGTAGGCCTATGGCTCCAGGGTCCCACACGAGACTTAGTGGCCCCACTCAGCGGTTGGTCCCAAGTGACACGAGGGTACCTACCGATCTCCACGGGCTCCTGGGGGTGCACCCTCTTGGACCGGGCATCTCACCATGTGCCCTATGGAGAGAGGGCGGGCAAGGCCCTTGGAGGACTAGAGATCACCCCAAGTACTTCCTCTGGAGAGCCCGCGGGGTATGAGGGGATCTCCCGTAGTTCTCCCACAGGGGTACGAGGAGATCTCCCATAGCACGGCGATCTCCTGTAGCACGCCGTGGGGTATGAGGGGATCTCCCCTCCAATCCCTCTAGGAGAGCTCACGGGGTACGCCCACGGGGGTATGAGGGGATCTTCCGTAGCACGCCCACGGGGGTATGAGGGGACCTCCCATAGCATTTTGATGGCAAATCCAAATGAGAGGGATGGACATCATACCTGGTGGAGAATGAGGTCTCTTTCCCTGGAGTTGGAAGTTTTCCTCTAGCAGAAATAGTAATTCCAATGATTTATGGACAAACTGCATTAAGCATTGGCTTGTACTCATGTCCCATATCATCCCCAAGGAAATGAGGGTCAAAATACTTAGATCCCACTGCCTTGTAATAGAGAAGTACATTCACTTTTTAGCTAAAGCTGTTGCTCACCTTCTCCAGGGCAGAAACCATTTCTCCTCCACGATAGCTCCTTGTCAAAAAAGTTGCAAACTCCTTCTGTCATGGCTAAGAACTTTAATGGGTGCACCAGAGCATGTTCTGTTAATTTGATTAGTACCCCAGGGCAAATAACAATCATAGAACGGACCCTTTCAGAAGCATTACTCATCACTGTTAGACGAGTTGGTTACGGTATATCATGTACCAACCTCGTCCCGGATGCGTTTTGTCGGGACCCCGAATTTGCAAATCCGACTTCTCCGTATTCAAAGACTAGTCCAGGAACGCGCTTAGTGCACACAAGCCTAACATCGTAAATATCACAATCATACCAATCGATACCATAAAAGTACTTTATTAAAGTAATAAAATCGTTACTCGACCTTATAGCCAAGTTACAAATATATGCCTCAGAGGGCTAAACTTATTCGTAGAAAAATAATAGCAGCGAAAATCAAATAAACTCGTGGGCGCCATCCAAAGATACCACTGTAATCGACCGGCTCAGATCCCTAAGTAGATTCGGGTCCTCTTGGAGTTCCTCCTCCAAAGCCGGCGTGAATCTCCTCTTCAACTGTATTGTGTTGAGGCAAGGGTGAGTACTTGGTACTCAAAGAAGTCATGCAATGTAATGCAAGCTAATATACTATATGCATGGCTTGGTACAAAGGAATAGCTCAAGGTATATTTATGTAAACAAGATTTGACAAGTAATATAAGTGAGATTCAAAGCAAGAAAAACAAGTAAAGCATAAATAACTTTGCAAGAAGTTTAAATAACATTTTTCCCCATCCTAAACCACATTTCCATCATCTTCTTTGTTAAACCAACCCAACTTTTCAAATCCAAGTTATTTTCGTAAAATCTAACCCTTGACTGTAATTCCTTTGAGCATTGTCCAAGATCGTCGGACTCCTGGCTTATTCAAATAGATTCTACACTGCAGAGGTTATGCACTTTACCCACAAGATACAATCCACTCACCACGTCACCGTGAATCGCCATACAAGAGTATGCGAATGAGCGATCATAACAAAGCCTTTCTAAGCCTCAAACAACACAGTGGTCCTCTCTCCCAGACGTGTTTCTACACCATCCTTCCCTTAGCCAAGGCGAAGTATGGGACCAACACACTGCGTTAGATGGGTACCTGCCACAACCACGATACGCCCCCTCGCACAATCACACAAACGGGAATCGACACCCGAGGCTCCACAAGTGAGTCCTTAGCGACTTAGTCAACTAGGGCCGTCCCATTCCAGCCATGTGGTTGCAAGTATGACCTGGGCCCAAAGGCTTGCAAGGTTAAGTCCTTAGAGTGACCAGGGCAAGACTACCCGAAACCAAATCATCACTCCCTAATGCCAATCGCCCACCTGGACATTTTGCCACATGCCCCGGCCGAAATCAAGTTTATCAAACCCCGCTTGATTACCATGCACCACGTGGCCATCAACATCACATGATACTTTTCCAAAACAAAGGTTCAATATATCATTAAGTCCATATTAGCATTTGATTATCCAAAATCATGTCATGAGCACGAAAGTGTGCTCCAAGCAAAGATACTACAACGATCTAAACCCATGTTGGTAATTTAATAATGTCCAACTAGTAAACCACAACTAGGGTGACAAGGGATCATGGCACATACTTAAGTAATCAAGGTGTCATATAGCAAATTGGTATTTATCTAACCCCCATGTTTAAACAAAGTATCTTTCTAATTGAACTAGCATGCAATAGTTTAAATCAAAATAGATTTCGAAATAGGATCAATATGGTCAAAGCACAACTTGCCTTCAAAAAGTACTTGCTCTTGGTCTTGAGTTGGATCCCCGAAATAACACTTCTCCTCGAATCCTTCCTAAGACTTCAACGCTCACTGCAGAAGCGCAAATAGCAAATACACAAATGAACACTATGCAAAAGATCCTTAAAACTCCAAATAAAATCCATAAAAAGAGAGAACATAATTTTCCTGGATTTTTAGAAACTGAATCACAAATTTGGATTTAAAACGCAAAATTTATTATTATTTAAAGTTTAAATAATCAATTAAATAATATTTCATATAAAAAATTTAGTCCAAAAATTAAATAAAATTAATATTTATTTATATCTTAATTTTATACAAATTTAGAAATTTGAACCACTAAATCGGAGTTGAAACGCAAAAGTTATAAGCGCTTGAAGTTTGAATCTAAATTTGAATCAATATTTCGAATTAATAAATCATTTTCTTTTCGAAATTAATTATTTGCGCCAAAGATGGACACGCGGGCGCTCCCCGATTGGCCTGCCGACGCCACCGGTCCATAGGCTCGGTCCACACCTCTGGCTTTTTGTCCACCGTGGACTCATTGGCCCACGCTCCACGCGAGATCGACATGTGGCTCACCAGTGACGCCATTGTCGACGTCGGGCTCACCACGGTCGACAGTGGGTCCCACCGATGACGCCATGGTGACGCCACGGCATCGCGCCGACACGCGGCCCCGCTGCGTCGCTGACCACGACGCGCCTGGGCGCGACTTGCTCGGGCTCCTCGACGCTGGCACAATCGTGGGCCGCTGGTTTGAAATCCGACTACCGGGATTGAGTTTGGCCTCATGTGCTTGGGGCGACGTGGATCATCGTAGCCGCTGGATCTAGATCCAACGCTGGGATTAGATCTAGGATTTTCAACGGAAACTCACCGGCGACGTGGCACGATTCGGGCCTTGATCTTGATCGGACGGTCAGCGGAGCTCTGGTCGGCGATGGCTTTCACTGCCGGAGTTCGCGGCCGCTGGCGCCGAGGACGGCGACCACCCAAACGGGCGTTGGGGCGGTTCTGGCCGAGATGGAGGGTGTCTTCGCGCGCCCGGCTTCGGGTTTCAATCCGGGGTCACTGGCGCGAGGACGACGGCATGGCGAGGCGAGGCAAGGACTGCGGGTGGCGCTTCACGAACTACGCGAGCGATTCCGCGAATCCTACGGCGGCTAGAGCTCATGCGGTTAGGGCAAGAAGTGCGCGGGGTCACGGGCGGTCCTCGGTACGATCCGCATTAAATAGCCCCCGAGGCGTGGTTTCGCATGGAGCCCTAATCGTCACGGCAACAAGACTACGCGGAGTCCTGGCCGACGGAAGACGACGAATCGTGGGCCGCCCACGCAGTCGATTAACGCTACGATCGCGACGGCGCGATCGGGTCCGGCCCGGACAACACGGCCTGGCTTGGGCGGATCTCACCGCTGGATCTTGATCCAACGGCTGGGATCGACAGGTTAGAGTGGGTTCGGCCGAAGCCAATCGCCTGGTCGACTGAGTCCGACTGCTCGGATGAACAGATTTCTGACCCGAGCTGATTTTCCAGCGATTTAATATTTAAAATAATTCCCAGAATTCATTTAATTCATTAAAAATAGCAAATGACTCGTAAAAATTCCGTAAAAATTCTCGAAAATATTTTGGATTATTTTGGACTCAAATAAAATATTTCCAACAAAAATTTATTTGCAAAATTAAATTCTTCAATTATTTCAAAATGGAATAAATTCAAATAAATTCCAAATAAATCCAAATAAATTCCAGAAAATTCCAAAATTCACCAAAGTGCCAAATCACACATGATTTTAAGAAAAGCAAATTTTGGGATGTTACAAACCTCCTCCTCTTAATAGAATCTCGCCCCCGAGATTCGTGTGGCTCACTAAAGAAATAGGTTTGGAAATTCTTTCTTCAAATCCTCTTCGCTTCCCAAGTCGCTTCACTTTCTTCATGGTTGCTCCACCGAACTCTACAGACTCCGGGTTGACTTGTTTCTAGTTTCTCGATCCATTGTGTCTAGAATTTCACAGTGGTGCTCCTTATAAGTCAAATCCTCTTGCAACTCAATTGACTCTAGCTGCCTCGCTCTCAGAACTCTGAGACACTTCTTCAACTGGGACACATGGAACACGCCATGCACTCGCAAACGATCTGTGGGCAACCTCCACCGATAGGCACTTCACCCTCGCGACTCAAAATCTTAAATGGTCCAACATAACTGGTGCGAAGTTTCTTTGGCATGGAACCTCTTAACTCCCCGAGAGGCGAATTCGAGGTATACAAAGTCTTCTCGTTCAAAACTCAAATCTCGGCGACGATTGTCAAGATAACTCTTCTCGCCGAGATTGGGCTATCTTCAACCTTTCCCTAATCATAGCGACCGCTTCCTCACCTCTTGAAGAATATCAGCCCAAAGACACTGGCCACGGCCTCATTCCAATTCAATGGTGTCCGACAGGGTCGACTCATACAAGGCCTCAAAAGGTGACATCTCAGAACTAGCCTCGATAACTATTGTTGTAACTAAACTCGCATAATACGGCAAACTTTTTATCCCAAGAGGTAGCATAAGCCAATGCACAAGCTCTCAACATATCTTCTAGAATCAAGGTTGACTCTTTCTGGCCCGTCCATCCGGTCTCAGGGATGATAAGTCAGACTCAAGTTTAAACGGGTTCCCATGGCTTCATGCAACTTATTCCGGTAACCTTGAGGTAAATTGGGTACTCGTCCGATACAATCCTCTTTATATTCGCAAACAAACAATCCTCGATCATGTACAACTCGCTAACTTATCTCCCGAGTAAATGGTCTTCACGGGATAAAATGGGCTACTTTAGTCAAGCGATCCACTATAACCCATATGGAGTCATAACCTCCTTGAGTCTTTGCAAACCGGTAATGAAATCCATTCCGATTTCTCCCACTTCCACTCGTATTTTCAGCTATTGTAGCAATCCTCGCTGGCCCTCGATGCATTGCCTTGATACTGCTAACTATCAACTGCCCATCTCTAATCGCAAGTAGCGGCTTGAAATTTCACTTTCTTCCCACACTGCTCTCAATCGAGATAGTCCTTCGGCTCCACAATCCAATACAGCCTTGTGCTTGGATAACCAATCCATTCCCAATATAACATCTAAGGTCCGGTCTCCAAAATTATAAGGTTTGCTAGAACTCTATTCCATCTATTAGTATTCTCACTCCTAACATCCTACTCCGCTCGAGTTCGAACCTGTGGGTTTGAACTAAAAGCATGCACTTAAGTCTTGCAATCCTAAGTCATTTCTAGTAGCAAAGCCTTGCTAAACAAACGTAACGCGCTAAGCTCCAGAGTCAAACAAAATCACGCAGTACTGAAGTTAACAAGTAACTTACCAAAGATTTACGTCCGTAGCATTTTGCAATGCATCCGCGGTGACATGGTTGACTCGCCTCTCACCACGGCCTGGGTGTGGCCTCGTGCCGGGCGCCCTAGCTGGCGGTGGTTCAGATTGAAGCGAATCGTCGCCTCGCCTTCTTCGACAATCATGGCAAAGTGTCTCGCTCGTTGCGCTTGTAGCAATGCCTCACTGCTTCCCTCGACGCCGCTCGTAGCGAAGCGGGGTCGGGTTTGCAGTTCTGATTGGCGGTCTTGGTGCCGGGATGGTGTCCTTGTTGCATTCCTGCGGGTTGGAATCAAGAATTGATTTGGTGCAACTCTCAAGCCGCCGCTATGCCTCGACGTGATCCTTGTCGTTGCATCCTCGCGCTCCTCGTTTCATCCAGCCTCCTTGCGCTTGTCCTCAAGAATAAGCGCTTTATTCACCAACTCTTGGAAATCTGAAAGGTGTGGGTGATCAACCCTACTTGCAATCCCGAAGTTAAGTCCTTCATAAACGACTGCCTGGATTTATCTCTGCCGCTACATCCTCAAAAAGCGAGCGTAGCGCTAGCTGTGGTGAACTTGTTCAGTAGTCTGGCCACTGTTGATTACCTTGCTTCAAAGGCTCGAACTCCTCCTTCTTAAGGTCCATAATTCCTTCGTGCACGTGATACTGCCGGAATGCAAATGTGAACTCTT
This sequence comes from Rhipidocladum racemiflorum, assembly GCA_036346355.1. Lineage (NCBI taxonomy): Eukaryota > Viridiplantae > Streptophyta > Magnoliopsida > Poales > Poaceae > Rhipidocladum > Rhipidocladum racemiflorum. The sequence continues at coordinate 38,260,031 of CM070569.1, read as the reverse complement.
CCCAAGTGATATCTTGAGGGTTCTCTTCAAGGCTGGCACGTGAAGTTCTCCCACCATTCTGGCACAATGCCTTCCAACCGATGAGAAGCGTAAAGTACCTTCTCATTTCCTATGCATTGGGCTATGTGTAGCTCTCTCAATTGATCTTAACCAATCATCGGCCTCCAATGGATTGGCATTTCCGTGAGAAAGTGGGTGGGTGAGTCCTCATGAACTCCGACGCCTTGTATTCCTCGCGTGGTCCCCGACAACTTGATTGGCAAGGGCTCGAAGCAGGACGTGCTGCATTTGTTGCATCATAGCATGCATCAACTGGTCTCGAGCAGCAAGAAATGCTCCAAAATTCTGCACATCCAGCCAAGGGCGGCCGGTGCTCCATCATTGGGGTTTTCTTCTGGGCGAGATCCACTCCCATTGCTTCCAAAGTTCTACCGGGTGTTCACCATCTATTGATTTGCTCTAGGTTTAGAGATGAGAGGGAAAACAAGAATAGACAAGTAGTATGGACTTTATGCGAGGCTAAAGGGGCAACTTTAAGGTCCATCTTTATTACTAATAACTTGGTATGGTCACATAATGCCTAAGGGCCTTGCAACACATAATTAATCAAAGAAACAAAGCAAATCCAAATCGAACTAACTCTCGAATCTAACGCCAAAGGGTGACTCTTTACTTTATGACGCCGACTTCATTAAGGAGTCTCAATTATAGAACCTAAGCTCACTCATCGAGAAAACCTCCACGCCTGGGTGCGATGCCGCGCATAGGCGCCGAAACGACGCTCATGTCCAAATGACTATGTCATCTCGTGGTAGTCGGCTAGGCGTGTCCTCATCGAGATCCGACTTTCCGATCTCGCTCGTAGCTCGAGTAATCGCTCGGTCCGGGTCCGCATAAAGTCATTTCCAACTCGTCTCCCAATCCTTCGTGAGAAGGTGTGCCATACTCTTGAGCTTCCCGCCATCTCTTCTCTTCTGTGATCTCCTTGCGGCCTTCAGTAGCTCTCACTTGTATTATCTAGTACATCTTCCTGGCGACGCATTTAATCGTGCTAACCGTGGTAACCGCGGGCATTCTCATCCTCGAATCGCCTTCGGTCAAGAAGGTTATCGCTGGCGCCGATGATAACGAACACCGCGGCTTTCCAACTCTCCGGCGTGATACTGTAATGTGCCGCATTGCTCGTCGTGGAAACTTCTTGGATACCCATCTCGCATTGTAGATCTTCTAGCAAAGGTGCGGTATCGGGCGCATTGCCTGGCCCCTCTTCCGACAGTACCTCAACTTCACGCCACAAGCCTGATCAATCCCGCTTGTCCGATCACTTCTACTTGGTATTGGGGCTTTCAAAATCTCCGAGAGTTTGTAGCATGTGCCAAAGTCATACAAGGACTAACTCCCGTATCAACGTAGTTGAACTCTTCCTCCATCTCACACAAGAGTGCTTTACGAAGAACCTCTGAATTTTCGAATTCGTGACAAGGTAAGGGAAATTTTCAGCAAGAGACAAGAAAAGAGAGAAGGGATAAGTCGTGATGTCATTTCTTGTCTTCACAAATTTTTAGCTTTAGAAAATAGGTTTTATCCTCACTACGACCATTCTAGCTAGGTTGGAGCTTACTCATTAAGTATGGCTCGATACCATTCGCTCTGACCCCGAATTTGCAAATCCGACCCTCTGCAGGTATTCAAAGACTAGTCCAGAACGCGCTTAGTGCACACAGCCTTAACATCGGTAAATATCACAATCATACCAATCGATACCATAAAAGTACTTTATTAAAGTAATAAAACCGTTACTCGACCTTATAGCCAAGTTACAAATATATGCCTCGTAGGGGCTTAAAACTTATTCGTGAGAAAATAATAGCATGAAAATCAACATAAATTCGGGCGCCATCCAAGATAAATACCACAGTAACCGATCGCTGATCCCTAAGTAGACGGGTCCTCTTGGAGTTCCTCCTCCAAAGTCGGGCATTTCCCTTCAACTGTATTGTGTTGAGGCAAGGGTGAGTACTTGGTACTCAAGAAGTCATGCACGTAATGCAAGCTAATATACTATATGCATGGCTTGGTACAAAGGAATAGCTCAAGGTATATTTATGTAAATGTGATTTGACAAGTAATATAAGTAGATTCGGCAAAGAAAAACAAGTAAAGCATAAATAACTTCTGCAAGAAGTTTAAATAACATTTTTCCCCATCCTAAACCACATTTCCATCATCTTCTTTGTTAAACCAACCTCAACTTTTCAAATCCAAGTTATTTTCGTAAAATCTAACCTTTGATCAGAATTTTGAGCATTGTCCAACATCGTGGACTCGGCTATTCAAATAGATTCTACACTCAAGCAGAGGTTATGCACTTTACCCACAAGATACAATCCACTCACCACGTCACCGTGAATCGCCATACAAGAGTATGCGAATGAGCGATCATAACAAAGCCTTTCTAAGCCTCAAACAACACAGTGGTCCTCTCCCAGACAAGTGTTTCTACACCATCCCTTCCTTAGCCAAGGCGCTAAGTATGGGACCAACACACCGTTAGATGGGTACTGCCACAGCCACGATACGCCCCGCATAATCACACAAACGGGTGTAATCGACACCGAGGCTCCACAAGTGAGTCCTTAGCTTACTTAGTCAACTAGGGCCGCCCCATTCCAGCCCATGTGGTTGCAAGTATGACCCAGTTCAAAGGCTTGCAAGGTTAAGTCCTTAGAGTGACCAGGCAAGACTACCCTAAAAACCAAATCATCACTCCCAATGCCAACTGCCCACTCGATTACTCTTGCCACATGCCCCCTGGCCGAAAATCATGACAAACCCCGCTTGATTACCATGCACCACGTGCCATCAACATCACATGATACTTTTCCAAAACAGGTTCAATATATCATTAAGTCCATATTAGCATTTGATTATCCAAAATCATGTCATGAGCACGAAAGGTGTCTAAGCAAGATACTACAACGATCTAAACCCATGTTGGCAATTTAATAATGTCCAACTAGTAAAACCACAACTAGGGTGACAAGGATCATGGCACATACTTAAGTAATCAAGGTGTCATATAGCAAATTGGTATTTATCTAACCCCATGTTTAAACAAAGTATCTTTCTAATTGAACTAGCATGCAATAGTTTAAATCAAAATAGATTTCAAATGGGATCAATATGGTCAAAGCACAACTTGCCTTCAAAAAGTACTTGCTCTTGGTCTTGAGTTGATCCCGAGTCAACACTTCTCCCTCGAATCCTTCCTAAGACTTCAACGCCTACTCGTAGCCGCAAATAGCAAATACACAAATGAACACTATGCAAAAGATCCCAAAACTCCAAATAAAATCCATAAACAGAGAGAACATAATTTTCTGGATTTTTAGAAACTGGAATCGGCCAAATTTGGAGTTAAACGTTAGTGCTATGATTATTTAAAGTTTAAATAATCAATTAAATAATATTTCAGAGAAAACTTTAGTCCAAAAAATTAAATAAAATTCATATTTAGGTAGATCTTAATTTTATACAAATTTAGAAATTTGAACCACTCAAATCGAGTTGAAACGCAAAAGTTATAAGCGCTTCAGTTTGAATCTAAATTTGAATCAATATTTCGGAATTAATAAATCATTTTCTTTTTCGAAATTAATTATTGGCTACAAGATGGACACGTGGCAGCTCCTCGATTGGCCTCACGACGCCACCGTCCATAGGCTCGGTCCACACTGCTATGGGTCCACCGCGGACTCCTGGCCCACGCCTCCACGCGAGATCGACATGTGGGCTCACTCGTGACGCCATTGCCGACGCCGGGCTCACCACGGTGTCGACAGTGGGTCCCAATACCGATGACGCCATGGGTGACGCCACTTGCATCGTCCGGCCGACACGCTGGCCCCGCTGCGGTCGCTGACTGACCACGCCAGCGCGCCGTGGCGCGACTTCGCTCTTTCCTCGACGCTGGGTGGCACAATCGCGGGCCTGGTTTGAAATCCGACTACCGATTGAGTTTGGCCTCATGTGCTTGGGGCGACGCGGATCGATCGTGGGTCGTTGGATCTAGATCCAACGGCTGGGATTAGATCTAGGATTTTCAACGGAAACTCACCGGCGACGCGGCACGATCCGGGCCTTTGGATCTTGATCGACGGCTGGTGGAGCTCGGTCGGCGGATGGCTTTCACGGCGGAGTTGCGTCGGCCGCTGGCCGAGGATCGGCGACCACCCAAACGGCGGGCGTGGCTCCGAGATGGAGGGTGCTCCGGTGCGCCTCAAGCTTCGGGTTTCGATCCGGGTCAATGGCTACGGAGGACTCGCTGACGGCTACGAGGCGAGGCAGTGGACTGTGGCGCTTCACGCAACTACGGCGAGCGATTCCGCGAACCTACGGCGGCTAGAGCTCGCGGTTAGGCAAGAAGTGCGCTGGGTCACGGCGGTCTCGGTACGATCCGCATTAAATAGCTCCTCGAGGCGTCAGCATGAGCCCTAATTTCGGTCACGGCGCAAGACTTCGGCGGCGGAGTCCGCTACGGAAGACGACGAATCGTGGCCGCCCACGCAGTCGCGATTAACGGCCACGATCGCGACGGGCGCGATCGGGTCCGGTCCGAACACTCGCTTGGCTTGGTTCGCGGATCTCACTGCTGGATCTTGATCCAACGGCTGGGATCGACAGTGGTTAGGAGTGGGTTCTTGGCCGAAATAACCGCTCGTGCCTGACTCGAGTCCACTTTACTGATGAACAAGTACTTGACCCGAGTTGGATTTTTCCAAGCGATTTAATATTTAAAATAATTCCCAGAATTCATTTAATTCATTAAAAATAGCAAATGACTTAAAATTCCGTAAAAATTCGAAAATATTTTGGATTATTTTGGACTCAAATAAAATATTTCCAACAAAAATTTATTTGCAAAATTAAATTCTTCAATTATTTCAAAATGGAATAAATTCAAATAAATTCCAAATAAATCCAAATAAATTCCAGAAAATTCCAAAAATTCACCAAAGTGCCAAATCACACATGATTTTAAGAAAAGCAAAATTTTGGGATGTTACACGTTTCAGCGCGTACGATAACAGCGGCACAACTGTTGCTCTGGAAATTTGGCTTGCGCTCCTCTGCATGGCAAGATTAACACCGGCTCTCCTTCCAAATAGCTTGGATTGGTTCCAATGGCAATACGTCATCCTCAGAATTAGATTGATTCATGTTTTCTTTGTTTCCTTTACGTATTGCACTCGTGTACTATATACGCTGATACTCAAATCAATGGAACTATTGCATGATTTCCCAAACACTCCACGCTTTCATGGTATCATGAGTGGTTCGCATCCTGCGACCCCTCGCTTCCGCACCCTAGCCGCTGGTGTCTCATCGCCCGCCGCTACTCTTCCTCGCGCAGCCGGCCATCCTGCGCCACGTCGCATTCCTCTTCTTCCCCGGCGCCATGGCTGGCACTCTCACTGACAAAGACCATGAGCGACTTGCTGCCGAAGAGGCAGAACGCTCACAGAAGGCTGCCGACGACAAACGTGCAGGCCTGGCAGCCGAGTGCACACGCCTTGAAGGCCAACGCACGTGCCTCGATGCTGAGCTTCAGCGCCTCCATGATGCTGAACGCGCCCACAACGCCCAGCACGATGCACTGGAAGCCACCACCATCGCGGCCCTCCACGCGCAGGCGGTGGCCGTTGTCAACATCCGCTCGCTCATCCCCGTCATCCTCGACTGCGAGTCGCCAAACTACACCAAGTGGCGCGACCTCTTCCTCCTTGTCGTCGGCAAGTACGATCTCTCCGACCACGTCCTCTCCGACATCGCCTACCCCACCGTCCCGTCTTGGGTTCACATGGAGCGCACTGTCCTCAGCTGGCTGTACGGCACCATCTCCAGCAAACTTGTCGAGGTCTTCATGATGCCCACGTCGTCTACACGTCGTGTATGGCTCGGCCTCGAGGAGCAGTTCGAGCAACAAGGAGACACGGGCGTTGTACCTTGACGTGGAGTTTCGCACCTTTTGCCAGGGTGATCTCTCCATGTATGACTATTGCAGCAAGATGAAGGGTATGGCTGACGCCGTCAGCGACCTAGGTGAGCCCGTCCTCGACCGCACTCTCATCCTTGTCGGTCTGCGCGAGTTGAATGAACGCTACTCCCACATGGTGGCCCTCATCAAACGGACCAATCCACTTCCTCCTTTTGTTGAGGTTCACTCGGACCTGATGCTTGAGGAGCTCACGATGAAGAACAAGCTCAGCAACCCTAACTCCTCTAATTTCCTCGCAATAGGCCATGGTGGCTCGCGCAACGTTTCCGGTGGCTCCCAGCAGCGGCAACGACAATGCTCACCCTTTGCTACTTCTAGCTCTCGTGCACTCGCAAACTTTGATTTAATACATTATGACTTATGGACCTCTCCCGTTGCTAGTGTCTCCGGTTACAAGTATTATCCTATTATTCTTGATGGTTGCTCACACTACTCATGGACGTTTCCTTTGTGGCTTAAGTTGGACACTTTCTCCACCTTGTCGCATTTTTTGGCCTATGTACACACTCAGTTCTCGTCTGTGTTCAAAAGAGTCCAATGAGATAACGGATGTGAGTTTGACAACTCATCTGCTCGCACTTTCTTTCTCACCCATGGCATTGCACTTCGCATGTCATGCCCACATACCTCTCAACAAAACGGCAAGGCCAAACGGATCATTCGTTCCACAAATAATATTATGCGCTCCCTCATGTTCCAAGCTAGCCTACCACCGTCTTACTAGGTTGAAGCTCTCCACACCGCTACATACTTACTTAACCTCCACCCCACAAAGACACTCCAATTTCACATGCCACACTTCACCCTTTTCGGCGTGAATCCCTCCTACTCTCACCTACGTGTCTTTGGTTATCGGTGCTACCCCAATTTATCATCCACGGCGCTCAATAAACTCTCACCATGCTCTACCCTTTGTGTTTTCTTACGCTACCCTTCGGAACATAAAGGCTATTGGTGTCTTGATCTCTCTTCCAATAGAGTGATTATCTCTCGCCATGTCACTTTTGAAGAGACATCCTTTCCGTTTGCCACCCTGCCGTCCCCTCCCACCCTCTTCGATCTTGATTTTCTAACAGAAATGGACTTTGTCCATTTGCCAATCGGACACTCTTTTGCAGGATCGCCTTTGGCCGGTCTTGCTGCCCCCAGCGGTCCCACACCCTGGGTTGCTGCCAGCGGAACCGACCGTACGACGGATGGCTTCAGCAGCGCCGGATCTGTGACGCACACAACACCTCTCGCAAGTCCGCCTGCTGGTTCGCTCTCTGGGCTGTCGGGGACCCCACATGGGCCGACTGCCTCTCCGCCCGCCGTTGGCCCCCTTGTTGCCGACGCCACCAATGGGCCTCCTGCTGGCAGCCCAGAACAGCAGGCGTTCTCGCAGCACCAGCAGGCCGGTGCGCCTGTTTCCGCCCAAGGGGTTGTGTCGACCCACACTGGTCGACATGTGGACATCGCCATTCCGCTAGTAACCAACTCTCACGCAATGGCAACCCGTGGGAAGTCTGGCATTCGTCTTCCAGTCGATCGCCTCAGCCTGCAAGCAGAAGTCTTATCGCCAATTCCAAAGACTTTTCGTAGCGCCCTGACTGACCCAAATTGGCGGGCCGCCATGACTGAATAGTTCAACACTCTCTAGCCCAACCACACTTGGGATCTCGTTCCTCGTCCATCTGGTGTCAACATTGTCACAGGAAAACGGGTCTATCGGCACAAGTTTCATCCAGACGGCACCCTTGAGCGGTATAAGGCTCGTTGGGTTCTTCGTAGTTTCACACAGCGTCCTGGGATTGATTATGATGAGACGTTCCTAGACTATGGGCAAAATAAACATTGGTGTGGATGCATAGCAGTTTTAGAGTAGCAAGGATTTCATATCTATTCATATAAAATGATGCTAGCACTTGTAAAGTTTTATTTGAGTACAAATTATGCCACTACATGAATGATATGAGCATACCATGCATAACTTAACAAAATAAAGAAATTTTTGGGCTGTTACGGCCCTGTTTGGCAGAGCTCCAGATCCCAGCTCCACCTCAGAGCTGAAACTTATAGACTAAAATAAAGTGACTTAAGTTTATAATTTTATTCTAAAATATAAACAAGATAACTCACCTAAACATTCTTAATATACATACAGCTCCAGCTCCACGAATTTGGTGGAGCTAGTAACACCTAGCTCCACCAACTCCAAGAATTTGGTGGAGCTGGAGCTCTGCCAAACACCCCCGTAATAGCAGCTCTGTTGTAGTGCTCCAGAACGTCGCCGTGCGTTGGGTCAAGCACAAGGCAGCCATGCAGTCTCGCTGCAGGGTGCTTGTCGCCTTGTCCTGGTTGATCCGAAGAAGGCAGCACGGAGGTGCATGCAACTGTTGCAAGTCCGTCTTGAAGGCTATTCACGTACGGCAACAGTGCACACCAATTAAGTTTCCGCCTTGCCGTGCCCTTCCTGAACATCATTGGTTGGCTGATGAGGTGATGCGTCATTGATTGTTGCATGCACATGATTCTGATCGTACATCATTAGTGAACTCCTTGAGATAATTACTTCGGTTAATTTCCTCGTTCCTCTTTTTCGCTCTATAGTTGCATGTCTATTTTTAGATTGATTCTTTGTTTCACCGTGATAATTTTGATTGGTTAATTCCTTTTAGATCATGATTAATTTCGTAATTAGGGTTAGATCAATTTTCATCATAATCTGATACAGTCAGCTAGCAAAAATCATGAATTTCAATCCGTAGATCCGATTGAGATGATTTTTGTTGGTTTAGTTTCTAAATTTAATCTAGTTTCTGCAGTTTAAATTTCACGTTAATCCAACGGTTGGATATGTGGGAATTAATGTTTTAGTGAACGTATATCAGCCTGCTTTTGCTGAAACCGAAACAGTTTTTTTATAATTTATTTATGGTTGTTTTGAGAATCAATAAAAATTTGTTTTAGCTTTTGCGCAATCATTCACCCCCATCTGATTACTATATTAATATACATCGATCCTATAGGAGGGTTCCATCAAGGAGATTATATAAAGGAAGTACGTGAAGTATATGGTGAAGGCAACTGTTGTACCACTGCACCCACTGAAAACCTAAGCCGTCACCACTCAGGCCTTGCTGTACGCACTGGTGCTAGTACACCGATGCACGATGTTTCTTTCCCGAACGTGTGGACTTCAATAGAGGTGTTGCTGCTGCGGCAGCGCTTCGTGCTGTTCGACCACTACTCGAGGACGCACAATATAATTAATCGAGCTACTTCAACTCTCTTTCCGCTGCACTGCATCTCTAGTAGAAATGATTCATGATCTTTTATTGATTTAGTATCCTGATTTACACAATATAATTTTAATTTATATTAGTATAGCTCACCTGTATTCGTTGAGCAACAACGTCACATCGTCCTCGATCCAAGACCATTAAGTGACCACACGATTTTTTTTATTGCGTTGGAATTGAATCATGTTTGGAGTTCAGTTCCAGAATTTTTTTTTGGTTGGAATCGACGCGTCCAATGTATTGAATCGATTCAATGCAATCTCTCTCCTTTGAACCGGCTAAAATAGAACATTGGAGTCTTGTAGATCCTTGGAAAACCTGCCGCCACATGCATTGTTGAAAGGTTTTTTCTTTAAGACAAATCCATTCATCAACTCACCATGCTTTCAAACCTTAATCGTAAAAGGTGTGCACAAACGCGTTCTCTGGCCAAGATCCCCGGCTATGAAATTACTAGCAGAATGTGCGGCGCATGCCGCACCGTGTAAAATTTACTCTGTTTTAAAAAAAACTGTAGGAGGAACTAAACATATTTTTTTCCGGAGCGATCTTAACACTTTATACGTTTACCGGTAAATAATACATTTTTCGAAAAATATTATAGATCGAGTTGCAAAAAAAACTATAGAGATACAGCTGTATACATATATTTCTTATTCCGAAAAATATCAGAAATCGAGTTACAAAAAAAATAGAGAGATAGAGTTGCACACATATTTCTTTTAACGAATTTGGTTAACACTTTATTATTACCCGTCAACCTTCTTTTGTCGAGTTTAACAATCTATGCGTTTACCGAGTAATAATACATATTTCGGAAAATATTAAAGATTGAGTTGGGAAAAAAGTCTAGAGATTAAAGATTGAGTTGGGAAAAAAAAAATCTAAAGATAGAGTTGTACACATATATCTGTTGATGAAAATATTTTTTCCGGGAAAAACGAAGAAAGAACTTAGACACATATCTCTTTTGACGAATTTGGTTAACACTTTATCATTACCCGGCTAACCTCCTTTTGTCGAGTTTAATACTCTATGTGTCAACCGGGTGATAATACATGTTCTAAAAAATATTAGAGATGTCAACCTTCTTTTATCGAATTTAACACTATATGCGTTCACTGAGTAATAATACATGTTTCGAAAAATATTAGAGATCGAGTTGGGAAAAAAAATCTAGACATAGAGCTGTACACATATTTCTGTTAACGACAATATTTTTTTTGGGGAAAAACGGAGAAAGGACCTGGACGTAAGGGCTAGGGACCTGTTTGTTATATTTTTGGACCTAATCGCTATTATGAAAAATTAGAAAAGGACTCGTTCGAGATTCGTATTTAGCGGGGGGCTTTGCCGTAAAGTAACGAACCAGGGACCTAAACGCAATCTGAAAAAGATTTTTTTATACTCACAAAAAATCGCAAAGGACCTCTCTGTAATTCACAGGGACCTATCCGTAATTAGAGAAAAGTGAGGGACCTTTTTGCAAAATGGCATGAGGGGTGAGATGGATAGGCTTAGGCCCTGTTTGTTTCAGCTGGGGATTGTAGAAAGCATCTTTTAAAATCTGGATTGTTAAAAGCTGGAGGTTGAAAAGCTGATGGCTGTTTGGAAATCCAGATTATAGTGTGTTTGGATTGCTATTTCTACTTGGCAAAAGTCTATGATACCCTCAATTATAGGTTGAAAAGTCTGTGTGAACAGTGGGGGGCAATGGTGGGTAATTTTCACTGAAGTTGGATAGGTATTGTGGTCTTTTGCAAAAAAAAAGCTGAGAAAAGTTCCTCCAAAGTGGGTTGTGGGATTGCTACAATCTGACTTCCAGATTATTACAATCCAGATTGAAAGCTTCCTGTTTGTTAACCTTCCAGCTTTTGAAAGCAGCTTTCTACAATCCAAAGCTGAAACAAACAGGGCCTTAGAGCTCTCCAATTCTTTCCCCTTTAATAGATAGTATATTAAGGCCGTATCGCTTTCAGATGCTGATCAAAACAGCTAATATAGGTCAGATGGCCCATATATTTCTGTAGATCTTTTACAATGATTTCCATGATTTGATCTTGTGACATAGTTTATTTTAAGAAGATTAATCACACTAGCTAATTGTTTTCAATAAAAAGCATAAAGTTGTATAGAATTCGATTTACCGGTGGTAACCGATTAGTACACACACCAATTTGTAAGATATCATGAAGCCTCTGTGTTTCTAGTGTTTCTAGACTTGAACTAAGGACTCATTCACGCGTCTGTATGTTCTGTGGTGGGGTGCGTATACATGCACGTCTACCTCATCACAAGTTAGTGGTGTTCACTAGTTATATTGGTCAAGATGGGTACGGCTTGCAACTAGGTTTTTCAGTTCTCGTTTGAAAATATATACGTTAATTGCAAATTAAAAGGCTAAGGAAATTTAAAAAAATGGTACGAAGAGACATAGGGAGAGAGCACACAATTGGCCATGACTTTTATGAAGTTTTCTAGATGTACATAGCATGAAGTGAATTGGAGGCACCCATCCATGTCCCCTTGCAGTAAGTCGCATGACTGCAGGTTGAGTTATGGGTTCAGGTTCACATTTTTTTAAAGAAAAAATGTAGTTTATTTTTGTATTAAAGTAAGATAAGCTAACCCCTGCCAAGGCGAAGTTTACTGTGAAATTACGAAGACCTTTTCTTTAGGCTTAGATTTTTTAACTTATAGTTTAAATATAGTTTTTGGGCTTAAATAGATTAAAAACAACCAGTTTTATACATGATGAAGGTGGATAATTTTGTCCTAATTTCAGTGGGATTAATCTAAAACTAACATTCAATAAAACAAAAAAAATACCTTTCTAGTAACTTTTTAAATCAGTGAAAAACTCAAACAAACATGATCTAAGTTTGAAGCGAGGCCTAAGCATAACTTAGCCATCCCGATCGGACGGTTGTGGAGGATGACAGGGTGCAGGAACACCGATGGATCCAAATCCATCGTCGATGGGCTACCGCACCTTGCGCATCTGGCACCGCTAGAGCTCGCCCCCACAGCCCACAGGATAAGAGAGATGAGCGCCAAGCTCGCCGTGCCCATCGCCGGTGCCTCGTCGCCGCGGCCGTTCTCCCCCTCGCACCGCGCCCCCAAGCCGCCCACCCGGTTGCCCTTGCTCAGACCCGCCCGCGCCCTGCGGAACGGCGGAGGCGGAGGGTCCCTGGGGCGCTCCTGGCCCGCCGTCTCAGCCGCCCTCTTCGGCGCGGGGTTCTTTCTCGGCCCGCTCCTCGACGGCATCCACTCCCGCGTCGGCCTCCAGGTGTACCACAACGGAGCCCTCGCCGTCGGCCCCCTCCGCACCCACATCCTTGTGCCGCCCCTGCTCGGAGCGTTCTACTGCACCGTCGGCCTGCTCCAGCTGTTCTTGGACGAGCGGGTGGCGCCCCCCAAATCCAAGGCCACCGGAACAGCGCAGAAGACGGCGACATCGCTAATGTTCGTGCGATATATATCTTCCTAAAAATTCGTTTTGGACGTCGTGATTTCTTGCGTTGCCATCGTTGATCTCCGCGCGGTTCTTCAGGGTTCTTGCCCTGTTCGTCGAGCTCAGCGCGGAGATGTACAGAGCAGGGGTGCCCAGCAACGTGGAGGCGTACGTGCTGTTCGCCGTCGCAGAGTTCGTGTGGCTGCTTCTCGACGGCTCCTGGCTCGGCTTCGCCTTCGCGTGCCTCGTGGGCGTCGCCTGCCCTCTCGCCGAGATCCCATTGATCAAGTAACAACACTACTTGCATTTTACCTATATTAGATAACTTGATTACGATGCACACACGCTCGTCCTCCCAACTGCGTTTCAACTTTGATCTTAGAAACACCACTACTGCTGATGCAGACTGCTCGACTGCTGGAGCTATCCGAACGCCGACGTCCAACTGCTCGGCGAGGCAAGCACATTTCTCTCTCTCTCTCTCTCTCTCTCTCTCTCTCTCGGTCGACAATAGAATTCAGACATGTGTTTGGCCGATGACGCTCGTGCTGATTGATCTCTTTTTCAGGGGCTGATGAGCTGGACGACGACGTGCTACTTCGTGTACACCCCGTTCCTGGTAAATCTAGCAAGATTGCTCAAGTCACGGCTGGCGAGTGATGCGGAGGGAGGCAGAGAAGCAGCAGCTCGGTGATTTTTTTCCCCCTATTGAGAAAGACCAGGATGCTCTGCTTCAGCGGCTGGACGTGTACCCGGATGTCAGACTGAACCACTGTAAAACTCAGCATTTCAGAATTTGTCGTGCGAGGAAGATGGATCAATTACAGTGCTCTTTCCGGTTCACAGCATATATACTAGCCAGACAGTTATCTAATTGGTGAACAATTAAGAAGGGAGCGGTGTTTCTATACTTTTTTTTAAGTTGTATAAATATTAAAGTATGAATAGAAAATAGATGGTGATTAAAGATTTATGCACCTTGTATTGAGAAGGAAAACATAGAAACACTACTCGCAGAATGTACAAGCTAGCCTAGCTACGCGGACTAAATTTGTGGCATTAAAATAGTGTCGAGAGGTGTTTCTATACAGCTCTTTTCAATATAAGTCATATAAATATTGAAAAAACAAAAAGGTAAGTAATCACCGTTTACTCTTCGTGCGTACTTTAATATTTATATAACTTTTAAAAATAAAAGCATAGAAGCACGTCTAAATAGTGTTACTGTGATGTGAGAATATAGGTAATTTTGAAGGACCTAATTAAGCAATAATAGAAGTCAAGTTTTCTAGATTCCCGTTGCTGCCGTAAAACTTCTGACAATAGTACCGTGTGCCTATTGAGGGTGCTTTCTAGTAGGGGATGTGACATGCCAGTAGATTTTTTTAGCGAATGGGCAAAGTTAATGATAGATAAATCTAAACGAAAGTCAGTCCTCGATGGAACGTCAACAAAAACCAATAACAAACATGAATGAAATATCAAAACATAGGATATATCTATAAAAAAAACTTACACTAGCTACGGCCTACTTCTAAAGTACAGAAAAAAATAGCCTATGTTAAAGCCTGACCGGTGCTTGATCATGATCTCCGACAAATCCCGATCATTTCTTATAATTACGACAAATGATAAAAAAAAAAAATTACCGACTTTTTTACCAAACAAAATCCGGCGGCAACAACTCTGCAGGAGCTTTGCGCACCTTTGCGCCGAGTTTCAGGCCCTGTTTGTTACGGTTCTAGATTCTAGCAGAAATGGAAACGGTTTCAAATTCGTGATAGAAACGTTTCAGGTAGTATTCTGTGAATCAGGTGGAACGGGGTTGAGACCGATTCAACAACAGAGTGGAGGAAGAAGAAACATTCTAAGGAGAATCATTCCGAGTTTTAGCCCATTTGACTATGTTTCTTTCAGAATCTAGTAGAAACGGCCCGGCTCCAAATTGCCAAACGGGACCTCAAATTACAACATCAAGTGAGCATTAAACCTCAACCCGAGTCAACACGGGCCAGTGGCCACAAGCAGCAGAGCAGGAGAGCAGAGACGAAACAGAGCAAAAATGATGGCGACAACGAATCAAGGCACGTCGCGCACGCAGCCCGCCATTGTTGGCATATTCCTCCTCGATCTCTCCGGTGAGAAGAACACGAGCCGTTCGGCGAACGGCGTGCGTTGTAGCGAAAGGCTGAGGATGGTCACACGTTTGATTCCCTGGAATTCTTCTGTTGGCACTCCACTTCTAAGTTCTAAGTTCTAACCGATAACCACCAATCTCTCAAGAAGTCAATTCATCCGTGGCTTCAACACATGTCTGATCCAGCCGAGATTTTTTGGACGCCGCCTTCGCCGCAAGTGCCGAAGCATTGCGCTCGATCCGTTCTTTGCTCCCCAAGCTTTGGTCATCGATATACTTAAAAACTATATAAACTGGCTGTATGGAAATTATATCACTAGAATCGTCAATAAAAAGTTCTTTCCTTAATATCGTAACGATTTATGCTTACATTGCACCCCTCTGTTGATTATTTCTGGGCGTCGTCGTGCTCAGCACAAGAGTTAACGAGCACGTGGATTGACAAAATTATTCCTAATAAATGCAATCTCCCCTCCCTCCCGCAAAACCATGACCGCAATAATGGATTTGATTCCCTGGAACTTAGAGCCAACCTAATTAATAGGGTTCAACAGGAAACAAGCATCAAATTTTTTATGGTTTGCTGAATGCGGCAGGGCTCAAAATCTCATCGAAATTTGGTGAGATTTCGGATTTTGGATTCTCCGAGTTTCATAATCTCGCCGAAATAAAAAAATTTAAAGTGCTACAGTGTATTAATATCTCGCCGAGATTTCGGTGATTTGGACCGAAACTTCGGTAAAATGGACCGAAATTTGTATAAAAGTTGACCGGATTTGATCGGATTTTGACTGAATTGGGTTCTTCACATCATTTCCCATGTGGGACTGTCGGTAGATCATAATTTCCGCGAAGTTGAAAAAACCCTAAAAATTTGAAAGTGTGATAGTACCGGGAAATTTCGTCGAGATTTCGGAATTTTGGACCGAAACTTTGGATTTTTCAGTGAAATTTCGGATTTCTCGGTTAAAAAAAAACCGGATTTGAATTTTGGTTTTTGAATTTCGTCCGGATTTTGTCCGAAATTTCCAAATCTCGTCGAAATTTCAGATTTCGGCCAGGCCCGAGATAGAGTCCGAAAACGAAATTTGAATCCTTGAATGCGCCTAGGCTCAATTTGTTTCAGCTTTGGGATTATGATTCTGAATTATGGAAGAATCTATTTTTAATTATAAGAGAATCGGATCGAGTTGGCTATGACTTCTAGGTTTCGAACTAGATCGGCAGAATCAGCAACGATCAGTGAGAATCAGGTTCCAGCTGGATTTTGATTCTATGTAGATGGCAGCTTCTGATCCTCAGAGAAGCTATCCAAAATCCTCCTGTTCGGCAAATAATCCATTTTTTAAAAGTAGAAGCTGTGTAGAAACTGAAACGAACGGGACCTTACATTGATCAACAACAAGCTGAAGGAAAAAAAAAGTACGCCCAACAAAAAACAACGGGCTCTGGAAGAGTAGTGCTCTCTCCGTTCATTTTTATAAAGTATATTTTGACTTTGCATAAGAATTAATGTTACGTTGAAATCGAGAAAAATACAAAAAAAATAACTTAGATTCCATAGTAGTGCTCTCACCGTTCATTTTTATAAAGTATATTTTGACCTTGCATAAGGATTACTGTTACGTTAAAATTGAGAAAAATACAAAAAAAATAACTTAGATGCCCTAACTTAATTGTTTTGGAAAATAAAATATATACTTTGTGTGGATGGTAATGAATAAATGCATATTATCGGAAGAGAATAAATAGGGGTATAGAAGAAGAGATCGCATTAAATCTATATACAAGTCTTATTTGTGAATAAGTCTATTTAAAAAATAAACCGGAGAGAAAGCTATATGTCGGCACCATCAAAAGTCAAGAAAATCGTCTAAAAGATGGGCATGATGAGTAATTAGCAACAGTAATCGACAAACCATCCGCCATTAATACTGCCCGAAATTTCCTTTTCTCCCTCCTGCCACACCACAAGTCCACAACTATTCACACAAACGTGTATTGCAAGCTCTAATCAGCAACTCTCCCAAGACTATACAAGTAGTGAAGTGATACTATCAATATCACTTGCCAAATCGGCTACAACGAATATCATCGACAAGTAACAGCTTCTATGATTTCACAGGCTTCACATTTCCCTTTCTTAGCTAACGAAAAAACATGTCCACGTACTTACACCTAGTTAGCGGAGTACTCACTCCGGTCACACAAAGATGTTACTTTGGAATTAATACATGTGCATTCGAACTTTCTAAATTTTGCCTATGGATGCATTTTTAAATGTCTTGAGTAGACATATGAAAATCTATGTGTAGTTTTGTTTTGAAAAATGGTTTCATAATATTATAATTTGTTGAGCTCTATAATTATATATTTCAATCGAAATGAGTGATTAAAGTTGTATTTTGGGTCCCTTTGGATGATTGGATGTCCAAACAACATTCTACTGAAACAACTTCAGAAGTCAGAAGTAACCGAACAAGCTAAGCAAATCTACCTCCGTCTATAAATACCAAGCGCTTCACTTGTGGTTGTGGCCCATGAGCAAAACGCAGACGCCCATCGTGGCGAGGAGACAACTACATGCAACACCGTGACAGAGATTAGAGTCATAGGGCAGCGGGTAGCTAGATAGCTTAGCTAGCCAGCCATGGCCACCAAGCATTACTCCTTGTCCAAGCCATTCCTCGAGCTGTGCTGCCTCCTCCCGCGGAAGCTTGCCGGCGGCCGACACCACCGCAGCCGAATGTCGGCGGCAGCGACGGAGCCGAGTCCCCCGCCTCCGCCGCTGGATAGGCTGCGTGGACAGACCCTGGTGGTGGACGTCGATGGGTGGCTGCTGCGGTCGCCGGTGTCTGTCTTCCCGTACTTCATGCTCGTGGCCGTCGAGGCCGGCGGCTTCCTCCGGGGGCTCCTTCTTCTGCTGCTCTACCCGCTGATGTGCGTTTTTAGTGACGACGTGCGGGTGAAAGCCATGGCCACCGTAGCGCTCGTCGGGCTGGAGGAGAAGGAGGTGGCGAGGGTCGGCAGGGCGGTGCTGCCCAAGTTCTTTCTGGAAGCGGCGGCCGCGGAGGGGGTGGAGGCCGTGAGGGCGGCGGGGCGGGTGGTGGCGGTGAGCGCGACGTTCCCGAGAGTGATGGTGGAGGGCTTCCTGAGGGAGTACCTCGGCGTGGACGCCGTCGTGGGGCCGGAGGTGAGGTCGATCGCCGGCGGGGTGCTCTCAGGGCTGATGGGAGAGGAGGACGCGGCGGAGGTGGCGGCGAGGAGACTGCGGGCGTTGTTCGGCCCCGAGATGGAGGACGTGAGGAAGAAGGCCGGCGGCGCCGTGGGGCTCGTCGGAGCGGGGAGAAGCGGTAGGGTGCACTACCTTTTCTCTCGTTACTATTGCAAGGTGAGTCTAGCTAGTCCTTTTTTTTTTGTGTATAGGCATCATGCGGATGTTTTTGTCCTAAAAATCATCCAAACTTTGGACCGTACGATCAAAACACACATCCGTAGGATTAACCCACCTCGAATTCAGGAGGGGTGTGCATCGATCTGAAAGCAAATCCAATGACCCAGAATTTGGATGATGGTTACTAAAGAAAACATCCGGATGAAACTTATCAAAATCCTTCTTTTTTTAGTTTTGGTCGTTGTAAGATGGGTGATCTTTTCTTAGGTCTATGTCAATTTCCGTTGTTATTAGTTTTATACAGATTAATTATTTTTTGAAAGGATTAGTAGGATCTCTACCATTCATTAAACATGATGCAAATAAAAATTAGTACAGATTAAAGTGAATCCGAACAGAAAGCGGTAGTGATAAAATTTCAACAAGAACCAAACCCTGGGTAAGAGGCTTAGAGAGTTGATAATGGATTTAAGATTAATCATTTATGTGTAGCATGCTTGGATTTTGATCTAATAGATCAAAAAATTGTGACTTGTATATAGAAAATTCCAGCTTAGTTACAATTAGACAATCCTAGTTTCATTTGTTTGGCTGCTGGAAATATTTGTTTTTTGGAAGAGGGGAATATTAACCTTACCCTTTCCATTTATGTGATGTTACAGTACGGGTATATCATAACAGAGCAGATTAGGAAATTGCTAGGATGAGATAGAAAGTGCACGTGTCCATTTTTGGCTCAAGTATACAGCCTTTACTCTTTAATTTCTTTCTTTTTTACGGTTATATATAATAACACCATTATGCATGAAGAATTGCCGAGAGCTCAGCCCTGCACGTCACCTCCCCGTCATTTTATAAAAAAGTCCCTCTATTTTCTTCAATTTAAGGATAAATCCCTATAAAATTACAAAAAAGGTCATTTGCAATTTTTTGTGAGGGTAAGAAAGACGCTTCCAAATAGCGTTTAGGTCCCTTGGTTTGTTATTTTACGAAAAAAACTCTTGTTAAATACATATCGCGAACGAGTCTTTTTCTAATTTTTCAGCGTAGAGCTCAGGTCTAAAAAAATAACAAATAGGTCCTCGGCCCTTACGTCCAGGTCCTTTCTCCGTTTTTCTCGAAAAAAATATTTTTGTCAACAGAAATGCGTGTACATCTCTATCTCTAGACTTTTTATTCAACTCGATCTCTAATCTCTAGACTTTTTTCTCAACTCGATCTATAATATTTTTCGAAACATGTATTATTACTCGGTGAGCACATAAAGTGTTAAACTCGACAAAAGAAGGTTGGTATCTCTAATATTTTTCAGAACATGTATTATTACCCGGTTAACGTATAGAGTGTTAAACTCGACAAAAGAAGGTTGACCGGGTAATAATGAAGTGTTAACCAAATTCGTCAAAAGAAATATGTGTACAACTTTATCTCTCTATTTTTTTTTGTAACTCGATATCTAATATTTTCAGGAATAAGAAATATATGTGTATAGCTCTATCTCTATAGTTTTTTTTTGCAAATCGATCTATAGTTATTTTCGAAACATGTATTATTCACGATGAACATATGAAGTGTTAAACTCGGTAAAAGAAGATCCTTTCTCCGTTTTTTCCGAGAAAATTATATCTATTATGCCTTGAAGATTTACGGAGCAGCCAGCCGGCCACGTCACCCTCTTCGCCAAAAGTCCCTTCGAAAAACATAAATTGCATTTAGGTCCTTACGTTGGTTATTTTTTAAAAAAACCATAATTTCGTACATTTGCAAATGTGTTCTCCACCGTTTTTTACATTCTCGCGGAAGGGTCCTCCGAAAATTACATTTAGGTTACTTTTTGCAAAAAAAAAAAAAAATGAACCCGTGATTACGCAAATTCGTATACAGCTTCTACCCATCCTATTTTTTAGTGATCGCTCCAAAAAAATGAACCCATGGTTATGCAAATTTATAGACAGCTCCTACCCATCCAATTTTTTTGAGATCACTCCAAAAAATATATATGTTAAGGTCATTCTGCAGCCTTTTTAAAAAAAACAGAGCAAATTTTACACGATGCGGCATGCGCAGCATATTTTACCTAGTAGTCTCTCATTTCTTGACTGAATGTCTCTGGCTAGATAGATCTTGATCATGACTGACAACTTGAAATTAATGAACTTCATTTATTTTGGATAATGCAAAAAGGGTGTGCAACATATTAATGGCCAAGTAGCTAAGGGCATGTACAATAAGACTACTTTAGCTGATTTTTAATCTATACACACTAGCTTTGGTTTATATGAAAGAGTGAGAAAAGAGGAGAGAGAAGAGAGCTAACTCTTATGTAGTAGCTAGCTTTGCACGAGAGCATAGGTAGATTATTTATTTATAAGAGAGAAGAGATAGTTATTGCAAATATTTAAAGATAATTTTTAAAGATAGTTATTATATAAATTGGTTTTTAACTTATTATTAATCTGTAGTGAACTTTCTATTATACTTACTCTAATCGTCCGAGGTCATCTTTTAAGGCCATGTTTGGATTCCAGGACTAATTGTTAGCTGGCTAAAAATTAGTCCTAATCTATCCAAACAGGAAGACTAAGGGCATGTTTGGATCCATGCAGCTAATAGTTAGCTACTAAAGATTAGCTGGAGTGGATCCAAACACCCCCAGCTAATAGATCAGCTAACTATTAGCTGGGCACCCAGCTAATGGTTATCTCATTAGCTAGCCAAACCCAGCTAATAGCAACTAATAGGTGGCATTTAATCAAAATACCCTTCGCGTCTACCACCAATAGCATTTAATAGCATGGGTATTCTGGACAATAGCATCTATTAGCCACATATTAGCTGGTGGATCCAAACACCCTCCAACTAATAGTTAGCTAGCTAATATTAGATAGGAACTATTAGCTAGCTAACTATTAGCTGTTAATGGATCCAAACAGGCCCTAATAGGTGGGCTAATTTTTAGCCAACCCCTCAGCTAACAATTAGTCCATTAGCTGATGGAGGGGAGCTAATTTGGGCTAATAGTAGGTAACACGCTGAAAAAAGTCTGAAATACCCTCGCGCTGGCCTTATCCTCACTTCCTCACCCGTGCGTCCACTCCCCAGTCCGTTATGAGGGGCAAATATGACTTTTCTAAGAAATTAGCCCAACCATTAGCCATGTATCCAAACAGCCCTAGGCTAATTTTAGATGGACTAATTATTAGCTGACTAATAATTAGCTCTAGCCATTAGTCTGCTAACAATTAGTTTTAGGCCATGTTTGGATGGACTAAAGCTAATTGTTAGCTGGCTAATGGCTAGAGCTAATTGTTAGCCAGCTAATAATTAGTCCATTTAAAATTAGCCCAGAGCTGTTTGGATACATGGCTAATGATTGGGCTAATTTCTTAGAAAAGTCATGTTTGCCCCTCATAACGGACTGGGTAGCGGACGCACGGGTGAGGAAGTGAGGATAAGGCCAGCGCGAGGGCATTTTAGACTTTTCCCAGCGTGTTATCTGCTATTAGCCCAAATTAGCTCACCTCCACTAGCTAATGAACTAATTGTTAGCTGAGGGGTTGGCTAAAAATTAGCCCACCTATTAGTCTTTCTGTTTGGATATACTCACAGGTGGAGCTGCTCGTGGGGCTAGGTGGGGCTGAAGCCCACCCCACGCTAGCCCCCAAAACCCTCCCTGCCCATCGGTATTAGAGATTAGCCATGCAATTAGCCATCTGAAATTCTGAATGCATTGCATTAGTAGCAAATTAGCAAACCGCGTAGCGTCTCCATGACTCGCATCGCGTCAGTTCGTCTTCATGGCAACAACGGCAAGGCGAGGCGCAGCTCTACCTAGTGCCTCGGCCTCGCGCAGCGCACGCACGTCTTCCCGGTGACTTGCCGTTCTGTCTCGGCCTAGTGCCTCGGCGGCTCAGCCTCGCGCGCACCTCGTTGATTTTGGATGTCTCTTTTTTTAGCCCCCCTCGTTGAATCTTTCTGGCTCCGCCACTGGATATACTAGGACTAATTTTTAGCCAGCTAACAATTAGTCCAGGGATCCAAACATGGCCTTAGCCCATTCAAACATGGCCTAAGCCAATTAATTGGGTTGGCATGTACCGTTTGCTGTACGAAAACATCTCGATCGATATATGTTTTAAACATAATAATATCTCTTCATTCAAAGGTGATATCTTCATTCAAACGTACGTGCAGTAATCTATAAACTGCATGGAAACACTAGTAACAACAATAATAAAGTTCCCCATAAAGTTATTGTTGACTATAATTAATTTTGTAATTTGATGGTAAACCTTGAACTCGATCCCGTGAAGTACAAATTAAAACTGGCTCACTTTAATGTAAATTTCGTTTTCTTTTTTTTTGATGAGGTATAACAACCACCACTTCGATCTCACAAAATTAAAGGCCCGCTTCAATTTTTTTGATGATCTTGTTGAATCATAAAGTGGTCAATTTACTCCAACTCCCTACCATTGAAAAGGTTCTTACCTCCTCTTACTGAACCTTTTTTAAAATCTTTTTCAGCTTAGTTCTTGCTATGCAGTTTCCTTTTCAAGCAGTGCACACAGCACAGCATGCACATCACCGCTATGGTTTGGCAATAATCACGTGCCCTCGGCCATAACACACTAGTCTAAGGTCCTATTAGGTACGTTTTCAGATTCTAGTAGAAACGGAAACGATTTCAGATTCTTGGTAGAAACGTTTCGGGTAGAATCAGAATCACTGTCTAGAAACCGTTTAGCTAGCTGTTTGGATTCTGTGAATCAGGGTGGAACGGGGTTGAGAGCAATTCAGCTCCAGCATGGAAAAAGAAGAAACATTCCGAGGAGAATCGTTCCAAGCTTTAGTCCGTTTGGTTGGATTTCTCCCAGATTCTAGTAGAAACGGCTCGGTTCCAAGTTGCCAAACGGGGCCTAAGATTCTGTTGGAAACTAACGAAGACTTGTTAATATTGTTGATTTGCCGTGTCATAAAATGCAAGTAAAGATCGTGATATAATCGATAATTAGATCAAATCAGTTAGTTTGTTTCCATAGTTAGGTTTGTCATGTTTAAAGTTTGCTTTGATTACCAAGTTGGTTAGGTAGTCCGTCAATTATATAAGGGTATGCATCCCATGAGTTTAAGAACAATATAAAATATAATAAGAGAAAATTATCCTAAAGCTTTTGAGTTCTTTGTATTCGTGTATGCGCTTATGATCCAGAATTAAAACCCAACGGATTCTAAGTTAATTAACCTATCGTAACAGGAGTATGTTTTTGTCTCATAATCTCTCTCTCAGTCCTCCTAGGACACATTTGGACTGCATGATTTTTATATGTGCGAGAGTTACATCTTTACACTGTTTTAATGCAAAATTCAGTTAAATTCCGAAAACACGGTGTATCATCTCACAGACACACAATGTCCTTCACGTTACGTGCAGAATTTTTTTTTTAAAATAATACTTTTTTTAAAAGAAATTGCGGTTTTAATACTCGAAAAATCAAAATTGCAAAATTAATATGTAATCGCCAGACCGTACGGCGAATACCCTATTTTCGCCATACCCTACGGCGAATACCCTATTTTCGCCGAACCGTGTGGCGACGATACACTAAATCCGCAGTTAATCTGCTACACGGGAATCAAGGCTATTTTTGCCGAACGGTATGGCGAAGACCCTATTTTCGCCATACGGTTTGACGAAAATAGGGTATTTTCGCCATATGGTACGGCGAATACCCTATTTTCGCCATATGGTTTGGCGAAAATAGTCTTAACCAAACATCCGACGGTTAATCGACTTTAATCAGATAATTAGGGTATTTTCGCCATATCATATGGCGAAAATAGGGTATTCGTCGTACAGTCTGGCGATTACATATTAATTTTGCAATTTTAATTTTTCGAGCATTAAAACCGCAATTCCTTTTAAAAAAGGTATTATTTAAAAAAAATTTCTTACGTGCATGTTCCATCCCTGCAGGAAACTATCGCTGCGAGTGATGCTGACAAGAGAGGATGGCACCCACTGCCGCCGGCCAAGTACCCGAGGCCCCTCGTTTTCCACGACGGCCGCCTCGCCTTCGCGCCGACGCCGTCCGCTGCGCTCGCCATGTACACCTACCTCCCCTTCTGCATCGCGCTCGTCATCTTCCGCACCATCGCCGGCTCGTTCCTCCCGTACCGCTTCTGCTTCCTCGTGGGCGCGCTCAGCGGCGTGCACTACCGCCTCGTCGCCGGACACGCGCCACGCCAAGAAGGCGCCGCGGCGAGCGGCGGCGGACGCCTCTACGTGTGCAACCACCGCACGCTCATGGACCCGATCATGGTGGCCGCGGGGCTCGACAGGCCGGTCACAGCGGTGACCTACGGCCTGAGCCCGGTGTCCGAGATGATCGCGCCCATCCGCACTGCTCGGCTGACGCGGGACAGGGAGAAGGACCGGTGCAACATGGTGTCGCTGCTGGCGCTCGGCGACCTGGTGGTGTGCCCCGAGGGGACGACGTGCCGGGAGCAGTACCTGCTCCGGTTCAGCCCGCTGTTCGCGGAACTCGGCGTCGACGTGAACCCCGTCGCGCTGGACACGCCCGTGGACATGTTCCACGGCACGTCGACGAAACCGGCGGCTAAGTGGATGGACTACTTCTACTTCGTGATGAACCCAAGGCCGGCGTACCGGGTTGAGTTCCTGGCGCCCGCCACGGTCCAGCCGGCGGAGAACGGCGGCCGCCGAGACAGCATCGACGTCGCGAACCGGGTGCAGCGCGAGCTCGGCGAGGCGCTCGGGTTCGAGCTCACCGAGCTGACCAGGAAGGACAAGTACATGATGCTCGCCTGCAACGAAGGCGTCGTACCGGCCGCGCTCAACAACAACAAGTACTAAAGCTTGAGTACATGCGTACGCCGGCCGGGCGGCGGCGGCGGCGATGTATCATGTGATTTTTCATGGGAGCTAGCGGCCGAGGCGCTTTGCAAGGCACGGCTATGAAATTACTAGCTTCATATTGTATAATTAGTATTAAAAAGTATATATTTTAGCAAGTAAGAGTGTATAACTCATTTAAGAGAATGGGGATTCAAGCCTTTAACTCATGAAGCCCTTTATTTGGGGACTGTTGGAATTTTTTTTTTCCAAACTAGGGTGAGAAGAATGCTTCACACCACGACTCCTAAGCCCTAACAGGATTATAGAAACGGATTTGCTATACAACACTCAACTAAAAATCACTGGGATTTAACTCGAATTTCTTACCGTATGATGGCATCACGATTTGTGCTCCGGTCAGTGAGGTTTTTTTCGAAACTTAGGACAGGAGCACTGTCATTTCATTAAGAAGGAGAAAAACCCCCGAAGAGGGAAATACAAAGGTTTCCGCCAAAAAGCAGAACAAACTCAACCCTCGGCCACCACTGCCGAGCTCACCCGCCAACGCGGAAAACAGCCTAAACAAAAACCTGCGCCGCCCTCGGCCACAACAACGAAAACCCCACCGTCCTGAGCACTTCTAGCGCCGACGCCCCAGACTCACCACCCTGCACCTTTCCGGCGACCTCCAAGCACCGCTGAGGTCGCCACATCACCGCCGCCTGACGAACAGCCGGCTCCTACAGGCTTCCTTTGCCTCCTCCTGGCTCCAGAGCTTCGACCTCCTGCTTCTGGTTTCCTTCACCTTGACTCGGCTTCCTCCACCCGTCACAGCCACCTGCTCCAAAACCGGCCTCTACCTGTCTGCCCTGCACACTCCTCCTGCACCTCTCGCCGACTAGGCTTCCTCAACTCCACCACTAAGATTATGCAGTGAAAACTCGGACGACCTCCAAGCTGGAGCTTCAACAACCAACTCCGGCACCCTCGCCACCTTCTCCTGCTCCTCCTGCACCTCTCGCCGACACCGAAAGCCGCCGCAGCTCCACCGCCTGAAGAACAGCCGGCGGCTTCCCTCCTTATCTTCCTACTCTTGTTGCGCAGCTCACCGACAGCCCTCGCCTACTTTTCCTGCCCCTCCTGCGCAACTCACCGAGACACTGTGGCCCACCGCAGCTCCACCACAAGAAGCTCCACCGGCGGCGTCCTTCAAGGCTGCAACACACTCGGTCACAGAACCGACCAAAACCAAGCTTCCTGCAAGGCTCCACCCCCGCCTCGGCCGCCACTCGCGGGGCTCGCCGCGCAGAGGAGCCGCACCGACGGAGCCGCACCGACACGCCGTGGCTTGCACCGCCCTTGGAGCAGAGGTCGTCGTCGCCGACACCCATCGCCCAACGGCCACAAGCCGCACACCGCTGGGGGAACCCACCTCCCGGCTGCCCGACCGCATCACGCCCACAGCGGAGCCTGAGGGAAACAAGCCCCTAGATCAGAGACCTCGCCGTTGAGCCCAAGCCGAGGGGAGGAGGAGAAGGGAGGGTGGGGAAGAAGAAGAAGTAAATGGGGGATGCCCCGCCGCCGCCGCTCCTGGAGAAGGAAGCCCCGGCGGCTAGCCGGCGACTACCGGCGGCGGCGGCGAGGTAGGTGGTGGAGTTGGAGAGGCGGCGCTTGGCTAGGGATTTGAAATCGCCTCCCAAGTCGCCCGCAGACGACTCAGGAGGCCCTACTAAACCAGGTTGTTCTCAGTGAGGTTTTCATCTTCTCCGATAACGCCAACGGTGATTGAAGGCAAGGGTTTGACAGATTAGGGTTCGGATTCATCGGGACCCATTTATACGGTGTCCCTTCCCCTTCGCGAAGGGATTCCTATTCCCTTCAGCTCTCAAACGGATTCCCTTCAGCATTCCCTTCGTGAAGGGATTCTCTCCCATTCCCTCTAGCAAGGGATTCTCTCTCCTTTCCCTATACAATTCCCTTTAAAGGGAATCTGTTGGAGATGAGGGCAAATAAAGGGAATGGGAATGAGGAAAGGGAACAGGGGAGGGAATGAAATGAAGGGAATATGGTTGGAGTGCCAAAAATACTTTTGACCGCTGTATATTTTGCAATCCAAAATTTATCGGCAACCATTGGTCATCTTCAAATATAAGTAACACTCGAGTGTTTTTTTGGTTTGTGAGCACTCAACTTGGGGGCCTATAAAGAGGGGGTGGTGAGGAGAGATGGCAAATTGATTGGATCAATGGATCTAGATCCAAAGGCTACAAATTTGAGTGCTCACAAACTAAAAAACACTCAGGTGCTCCGTAGACACCCCCTTGTTTGAAATGCTAATGACTACATCTAGATTTCAAAATCTGCGGGTCCTTGACTCCCTACAGGCACTGGCTAAAATTCAGAATTTAGCACCAACAATACAGCAAAGCAGACTTGATTTTGCTAGATACTACATATGCATGACGTGTCACCGGCCGGTCGGGTGCACGAGCTGCGAGAGCGCCACGCTGTTGGCCACCTCGTCGTCGGTCTCCTCCACTATGACGCACCTCTCGTGCACCCTGGACGTGGACGACGTCCCCATCGTCGTGACGCTGGCAGTGCTCCCGATGCTGTTGCTCGGCTCGAGCACCGGGCGCCCGCCGGCGTCGTCGTCGCCCTCGAGCTGGCGCCTACTGCCTCCCTCGAACGTGTCCTGCAGCTGCAGCGCGAACTCGAGGTTCCACAGCACGTCGCCCATGGACGGCCGGTCTGTGCCGTGGTCGGCAAGGCACTTCTCGGCCGTCTCGGCGAACTTCTTGAGGCACTCCGGCGAGATCTGGCCTTTTATCGCTGGGTCGACGACGTCCGGCAGGGTGCCATTCCTCTGGCAGCTAAGCACGTAGTCGGCGAGGCTGATCTGGTCCCGCGGCAGCGCCGGGTTGAGCGCCGGCCGCGCAAGGAGTACCTCGAAGAGCACGACGCCGAAGGAGTAGACGTCGGACTTGTCGGTGAGCTGCTGCCGCCGGAAGTACTCCGGGTCGAGGTAGCCGAAGCTGCCCTTGACCATGGTGCTGACATGCGTCTGGTTCACCGTCCTTGGGCCGGACTTGGAGAGGCCGAAGTCGGAGACCTTGGCGACCCAGCTCTCGTCGACGAGGATGTTGGTGGTCTTGACGTCACGGTGGATGATGGTGTACTTGGCGCCGGTGTGGAGGTAGTGCAGGCCCCGCGCGGCGCCGATGCAGATCTCGAGGCGGTGCCGCCACGACAGCGGCGGGTTACCGCCCCTGTTGTACAGGTGCTCCCGCAGCGTGCCGTGCTCCATGTAGTCGTACACGAGGATCATCTCGTCGGCCTCCTCGCAGAAGCCGATGAGGGAGACGAGGTGCCGGTGCCGCAGCTTGGACAGCATCTCGACCTCTGTCTGGAACTCGTGCACGCCCTGCTCCGACGACGGGTTCGACCGCTTGATGGCCACCTTGGTGTCGCCATCCACCACGCCGCGGTACACCTTCCCGAACCCGCCCACGCCGATTATTAGCGAGTCTTGGAAGTTCATGGTCGCCGCCTTGATCTCCGCGAACGAGAAGTGACGGCACATGCCCGCCAGGTTCGCCGCGAGATGGCCGGACGACTTGCCGCTGGTGTGGGAGTGGTACAGCGGCAGCCACCCGGAGGTGTGCGACTCGCCGCCGCTGGGCTCCTTGTTCTTCTTGTTGTGATACACCACCACGCAGATGGCTGCGACGATCCCGACCGCCGCGGCGCCGCCCGCCGTGCCGCCCATCACCTTCGACATGTTGGTCATCTCCTCGGACTTTAGCTCATCCGGCTCACCCGCCCCCAGCTCCGCCTCTTCCAGAAACTTGGACGGCGCGGGGTCCGGCGCGGCCAGGTTGCCGGAGCTGTCGTTGAGCTTGAAGACCTCGAGGCCGTTGAGGATGGCGTCGAAGAACTGCGGCCTGAGCGCCACCGACGGGTGGAGGGCCACCCACATGACTTCGTCCCCGGGCTCGTCGGCCATGTGCACCGCGTAGTCCTTGTACACCGGCACGCCCCGCTCCGACGTCATCTCGATCACGTCAGCGTCGGACTGCGCCGTCTTGTTGTTGACGTAGATGTCGAAAACGCGCTGGTTCGGCCGGTTGAGTTGCAGCTCGCAGAAGTGGAACCGGACGACGTAGGTGAAGTTGCCGTCCACCTCCATGGTCCACGTGAGGTTGTAGTTCTGGTTGACACGCGGGTCAGAGCCCATGGAACGGGTGGTGAGGTAGATCTCGGCCGGCGCGGCGTACTCTGCGACGTCGCTCGGGTACTTGATATGGAACCGGGGGCCGGCCCTGTAGGAGACCCCCTGCGCCGGGCCGAGCACATAGGGCGTGTCGTCGAACCATGAGCGGCTGAGGCCGGAGTCGTTGGACGGCGGGATGTACGAGCCGCCGACGTTGAGCCGGTACATGGTCTGGAAGGTGGAGCCAGCAATCTCGACGGTCTGGTCGGCGAAGCCGACCATCGTGGCGGGCTCGTTCAAGATGTCGGGCATGGAGACGACCTCGAGGCCGTTGATGTAGGCGTAGGTGACGTTTTCCATCGGCGTGGGCGTGAAGGTGACGGTGATGAACCCGGCCGGCGCCGGCGGGAGCGAGAACTCCCGGACAATGTACGCCTGGGTGAGCGCCTTGGTGGTGAGGTAGACGCTGAAGTTGCGGAGGAGCGTGACGCCGGTGGAGGTGGACACGGAGAACTGGAAGTCCTCGGGGGCGATCCCGCTGTAGGAGGACGGGTAGAAGTGGAGGCGCAGCCAGTGCCTGTCCCGGGGGCTCACCGAGAAGTTGTACACCGTCTCCACGGTGAACACCCGCGCCGTCATGTACGGTATCGTCGACGGCAGCGACGAGTCCAGCTCGTCAGCCGCCGCCATGATCGACGACTTGCCGGAGTCGCCCAGCCACGTGTTGCTGTTGGTGTCCTCCAGCCACTTGCGACCGTCGGCGTCCAGGCCGCCCACCGTCGACCCGCAGTTGAGCAGGATCGAGTCCGCCGGGCTGTACTCTCTAGCCTTCGCGGTGACCGCGACGCCGGCCACGACGAGAAGCGCGAGCAATGAGCGCCCAGATGTGCCAGCCATGTGCAGGCGTGCAGAGAGGTGGGGAGATGCAGAGGGGAGGAGAGAGGTCGGTGATTCGGAGGTGGTGATCGGTGAAAGGGAGCAGAGGGGTGAGTGTTTGACCGCGGGAGAAGGGGGTGGAAGGCGCGCGCGTGTGGACTGGGAGTGTTTGGCGGGAAGAAGAAAGAGATCAACGCATGGCATTAGCCCTCTGCAGGTGGGGCCCGCCGTTTGTTCAGGATAATATTTTTGTTCTTGCCAAAAATTTATCACGAGTTTCGCTACCCATGGCTCATGTTAGCATGGTGGCAATGCAATTGTTCAGCGGAGACGTAAGAGTGAACCATCAGCTCATACCAAGAGCTGGGATCTCCGGTTCAACACAACCAAGGGAATTCTACTGCAATTAATTAGCTGCCACTTGCCCAGTTCTAGCAGTGCAGCCACTGCAGTCTCGATTTGTAATGACAGGGAAAAAGGTTTGCCTGTTGCAACTTGAAATAGCATGCATCTGAGAAATCCTACAAACATGCCCAGCCAACCGAAAAATTTTCCTAAGAGAAAACAGAACAATCCCTAAAATTCTGCCTACATGAGCCAGGAGTGAGGCAAAATAAACATCGAACAAGATCATTTCTTTCATACAGAGCCACTGAATGTTCTTGTAACAATCTAGCCTATTCCAGGCGGTGAATAAAAATGGAATTTACAAGTATTGCTTCCCAATAACTGGCCAGATTGCTTGCACCACCAGCCTTTAAATGGGTGGTTAGGGGCTCTACCGAAAACAGTTCAGCAACCACCCTTATTGGTCATCGACCTTCGTGAAGATCTTCAGAGAAAATCGCCGTTCTTGGTATGTTTTCAGTCTCAAAGGGACCGAGACCTGAGAAGGGCCCGGATGAGAACATGGATGAAGTGCCATCAGATTCATAGGTTGTCGAAGACTGCCGGATATTGGGACGAGCGGGTGGTGTTGGTAAAGATTCCTGGAACTCCACAGAACGCTGCACCATCTTAAGTGACTGCACCACCTCACCCATTGTTGGCCTTTGGTTCGCCTCCAGGGAAACACAGGCTGCTGCAATTGTGCAGACTCGCACAAAATCATCTTTTGGATGCTGGCCACCAAGCCTGAGGTCAGCTAGTTCCTCTAGTCTCTCTTTATCTCGAAGAATTGGTCGTGCCTGTAGTCAGTTGAGCAAAGTAAACATAATTACACATGTTACATCATATGCACTTCGTAGTCATAGATAATCGTCCTGTAGATATGCAATACGTTCAGATTTAATAATCTAAGTGCCTACTCCCAACAACCTAGTCACAGAAGCCAGCTAAAAAACATACCAACACTTTCTAGCCTTGAGGACAAGGGATAACTTGAGATTTGCTATTCTAAAATCTGAATGCCCACACCCAGCAACAACCTAATCACACAAGCTAGATATGGAACATACCAACAGTGTGTTTTGGACCCTTAGCAGAGAGGATCAGGGGGGGCACAATTGCATAAGATCATACACGTAGACACAAATAGAAATAGATGCAGGTTGGCACATACAATGTGCATAAAAACGCACTGTAGTACACATCTATGC
The DNA here is from genome assembly GCA_036346355.1 of Rhipidocladum racemiflorum. Lineage (NCBI taxonomy): Eukaryota > Viridiplantae > Streptophyta > Magnoliopsida > Poales > Poaceae > Rhipidocladum > Rhipidocladum racemiflorum. The sequence goes on along the minus strand of CM070569.1, from coordinate 38,228,161 downwards.
TTATAGCTTCCAACCAAGGGTGTTCACCCAACTTGTTTAACTCTTAAGTTCCTTCGGTTGGCTGCCTTCATAACATCAAGAAACACCTAGTGGGCGCGCATCTCTAGCAAATTCAATTGGTTGGCTGCTCAACAATTATCGTGCTAAACAATTCACATTCAGATGTAAAAGATTAATGCAAGAACAACAGAAGAAGGTATAGTATACTGTAGAATAGAAAGAAATCTAACCCATGTCACTAGGTTTTCCTGTCCAGAAGGTTGTGACATATCCACAGGCCTCCTCCCAGTAAGTAGTTCAAGTAGAACAACTCCATAGCTATACACATCACTTTTTACAAGTAGGTGTCCTGTCATCGCATATTCTGGTGCTACGTATCTGAAAAACACGTCAGATATATGAAGCAAAAGCAGAGTCGAAATAGCTGTGTAGCTCAAGGTAGGACGTTCAAATTACCCAAAAGTTCCCATAACACGAGTTGATAGATAATTTGTGCGACCTTCTGGCGCCTGTTTGGCCAAACCAAAATCAGACACTTTAGCATGAAAATCGTTCTCAAGCAATATATTAGAAGCTTTGAAATCCCTGTGGATTACGCAAGGCTGTGAATCCTCGTGAAGGTACGCCAATCCCCTGGCTGCATCAAGTGCTATCCTCATTCGGGTGTCCCAATCCAAGGGGCAGTTAGCACCCAATGAGCCTGATAAAATGGAAGAGGTAGTAGAGTCATCAGTCATGTTTTGGATGCCTGGAAATTACAAGATTACAGCTAATAACAAATTAACCTAATAAAAGACTAGTTTCAGTTGCAACAAAATTGGGAACTGTGCAGCAATGGTTCAGAAAGTAAAATAAGTTAGCACAATTAGCCATACCATGAAGCCAAGCTTCTAGGCTTCCATTAGGAACAAGCTCGTAACAAAGAAGGTTCTGTGACGACTCACGGCTGCTATAGTAACCAATGAGTTTCACAAGGTTCCGGTGGTGCAACCTGCTCAGCATCTCCACTTCAACTAGAAACTCCTTATCTCCTTGGTGCCCTCCACTAGTAAGCTTCTTTATAGCAACAGCAGTGCCATCACTTAGTACCCCCTTAAAGACACGGCCAAAACCACCTTCTCCAAGCACACTTGAAGGCTCAAAGTTGTTTGTTGCTTCTTTCAGATCTTCATATGCAAGGAACCTTGTACTTGTGGGGCGAGGAAGCGATTCCACTGCAGAAACTGCATCTGGTGTCCTTTGCTTGGCTGTACAAAAGAACTGATGAGGTTAATGCACATAAAATTGTTTCTAAAAACAGACATAATAAACATCGGGAAAGAATCCGAACAACCCAATCCTCATTTTAAGTTGGCTAAGAAACTGAACGAATTATGGGGTGCAATGGACAGTATCTGCCTCCACTCTTGCGTCCCTGTTTAACAACCTTCAAAGGACTACAACCAGAAATATGTTATGACCTTTCACAGGCCGCAAATGTGTGTACAAGATGCATTTCTCTTAACATGACAAGCCATGAAGATCCTTAGTTCAAATGTATTACTTGACTGGACACCAAGCGAAAGGTACTCTCCCCATGTTGTATGGTTAGGCGATTAGGCCAATTCTCTGCAATGCTTCCAATACTGTGATTCAAAATTCTGTGATGAAATAATAGTCACAATTTACAATGACTTAATATAGTCAACAATTGTCTCACATATACATATTTTGACAAGAGTCAGGACTTCTCTACATAATTAGAACTGAGCACCTTTTGTTCACTTGCCATTTATTTTACTAACATCAATTTTTTTAACAAGGTTTTTTTTAAAACAAGACATTAATTGAAGGCTTTACTTATTAGTGAATGATGGCCAATCTACTATTCAGAGCAATGTTATTAAGTCGTAAAGTTGAGTCGACTCGCCAGAGAGGCGACTTGTGGACTTAGTTGACTAGTCTCGACTAATCCCTAGCCTAGAATTAAGTTAGTAGGACATGTCACATACTAAGTTGTAGCAACAATTAAGCACATATACATATTATAAAGCATGAAATGAAGAGAGAAACAACATAAGCATAATGATGAGTTGATGACTTATTTGTTTTGATCCCAACATGTCTTTCTTGATGAATGCCTTCTTTGAAATTGAGAAGCAACACCCTGGAAGTACCATAAGGTCTTGCTTTAACAACCAGTATGGCAGCTAAAATTCAATGACCTATGCATCTACTACGACTGCAATAGACTTTACCATTAACATATGTTAGCAATATCATCTGCTTTTTGCAAATGATAACTTATCAATGCTAAGGATGTCAATCAATGCTAACAATCATGGTATGCAAGTTATATGGCTTCCAAGAATAGGGCAACCTCTTTCCTTGCACTTTCCTTTCACAAAGCAGCGAAGAAGCATTACAAGAACAGAGAAATGTAAGTTGGGAGAGCAGCGAAGACAAATACTAGTACTAGAAGAGAGCAATGAACTATTCGCCCGGCTAGACAAGCGCAATTGGTCACGGCTAGTTGCCAATTAGTCGTCCAGCTGCTCGACTAGTCGCTCCAATCGAGTCGAGCAACCTAGTCATCCTCCATATACCGATTGGACAACGACTAGTCGATGACTTAATAACATTGATTCAGAGAGCAGGTTCTCTAGTGCCAGCCTGTGTCAAATATCATGGTTGTTTTCCACCAGCAAAACCAGACAGACAAGATACCCCTATCATCCATCATACTAATGCTTGGACTAAGGACCAGTATACCATCTAAGCAAAAGCTCAGATTGTTCAAGATTCAAATCTTCAACTTCTATTAACCATGATAACTTATTCACCTATGCTTAAAAAGAAGTTCCGGATACAAATCTCAATAAGGGGAAAACTATGTTCATGTTCAGTAAGTTGAATATAAACAATAATGACGAGTTTTTGGGACATTTTGCATGCACCATAGTTACAAATTTTCGCAGATGATATAATCACAACATACAACAAAACAAATCCATATTATATATTTTTCCAAAGAACACAGCAGAGAATAGATAATTAGATACTCACGTGTTTCAACAGGAGGCACCTTCTTTTTACCTTTCCTAAATGCGCAGAAGCAAATAAATAAAACAAGCACCAAGACACCAATGAGAGCACCAATACATATGCAAATGACAGTAATCAGGCTCAAGTGTCTGCCATTGCTAGCATCCTCACTCGGTCTTGGTAACGTAGATGCTGTAGACGGAGAGGCCTTAGGTGATATCGTGAATGCTGGAGCTGAAAAATTGAAATGGTGGATAGACAGTGACGTTAGGAAAGGAATTTTTTTTAGAAAAAAAAAGGGTAATGGTAAAAAGGATACACACAATCGAAAGAAAGGTCATTTATATGATATGTAGGAAATATCATATCACCAAGCATACAGATGGAGTACTTACTTGATAGATGATTCGAAAAGGTTCAGATTTTAATATCACGTTGGTGATTCACAGATCACACTATATACATACCTATTATTATCATGTGACATGTGCTGCAACTATTCTTCCTCAGACAAACAGTTCACACTACGCAGTACATACCTAGTATTATCATGTGCTTCAAATATTCCACGATTTCTCAAACAAAGTAAACAATGCAGACAAAATTAAAGGAACAAAACTGAAGTAATCTTTCAGTTTTCCCTACCTGGACACTAAAAGAATTGTCAGAATTGTAACAAATAAAACAACATCAAGGTGACTAAGGATTACCAGGAGCTGGAGCCAATGGCCTGAACCACATTAAATTAAGAAGACTGTAGTCCCCAACTAGTACAGGATTGATTCGAACTGTATGCAGACTAAGTGAATAATTCATTGCAGTAACTTGATCGCCTGAGAAGCTAATTCCAGTGTGGGGAGCTATATCCATTGTGACATTTAGCCCAGAAGCTCCAACGACATAGAAATTTACAATCTCGAACTGAGTAACCCACAGGTTGAGCTGAGAAGCAAGTTCCGCAAGAAATTCGTTGCTCCAATTTGACGTCAAGGAAACATTGCGAAGGAAGAGCTCAACTCTTACTGGGTAAACACAATGGCAATCCCGGCTCCCTCGTCTTTGTACCATGTTTGGAGCACAACAGCCTAGTGAAACAGAAGGTGAATTATAATGGGGTTGACATCATATCTAGAGCAAATGTTACAAACAAATCAAAAGTATCTATGAATGAAGTCATTGTTATCCATCACCTAAAGATTTGGAATAAATAGGCCAGGAAAAAGATCTAAATGGCGAATAAAAGGGGCAAATGGTAAGGTTCAACCTCACCAGGCCACTGTTATTAAGTCGTCGACTAGTCATCGACTAATCTACGACTAGTCGTCCAGTCGGTACTTGGAGCACGACTAGGGTGATCGACTCGACTTGAGCGACTAATCGTGCGACTGGACGACTAATCGTCGACTATTAGCGACTAGTCGGGATTGCATAGTCGGTCGACTTATGGCCCACAGTCAGAGTCTAGCGATGGAATGGAGATTGGAGTGAGTCTAAACCCTACAACCACCCGTCCAGACTCCAGATCGATTTCCTCTTGCGCCCTACGCAGAGGGCGCCGCCGCCTGCGCTTCCTAGAGCCCGGCCATCTCCACCGCCTCCATCCGGCCACCTCCGGCTGCGCCTCCTCCAGTCCGGCCGCCTGCGCCTCCTCCAATCTGGCCGCCTGCGCCTCCTAGAGCCCGGCCGTCTCCGCCGCCTCCATCCGACCACCTCTGGCTCTGTCTCCTCCAGTCCGGCCGCCTGCGCCTCCTAGAGTCCGACCTTCTCCGCCGCCTCCATCCGGCTGCGCCTCCTCCAGTCCGGTCGCCTGCGCCTCCTCGAGCCCGGCCTCCTCTACCTCGATCGCAACCCATCTCCGCCTCCTCCCGTCCGGCCGCAGCCCCCTCCACCTCCGCCTGCTTCGACGCCGCCTCCACCTCCTCCTGCCTCGGCGTCAGTCGGTGGCAGCCACCTCCTCCTGCTTCGGCGTCGGTCACAGCCACCTCCTCCCCTGCCCGCCGAGACTCCATAATCTAGAAGTCCAAATCAAGTATGCTCTTGCTCCAGAAGTCCAGATTTTAAGTGATGTTTCTGTCATCTTTAGTTCTTCAGTAGCAATATACTTCCTAATCTGGAGACTAGTCACGACTAGTCAGTCGACTAGTCACCCAAGTCGGCAAGTCGCCCCCCTGGCGACTCGACTCGACTTTACGACTTAATAACATTGCACCAGGCTAACAGAGCTAGAAAGTAGAAACACTTGAAAAATAATATAGGCTGTTCTATAGTATCTTAAGCATTCCAGTTAAGGCATACGGTATAAAAGTACTGTGTGATTCATTCCAGTAAGATATGAAGAAAAAAACAGTTGAATTTCCACAATATAGAATCAACCATATTCTATAAGCAAACAAGAATAGAAAATCAATCATATTTCAAGCATCTGAATGTTATTCACAGAATACTCTTCACATCATTGTTTAATTATTCTGCCCGACAGAGACCAAAAAAAAAGGACTGCAGTTTGCTGAATTTGCATTATGTAGTTTATAGCTTAATGTGAGCAGAAAACAGGTTTTTATTGTTGGATCAAATATGCTGAACAGGGCAAAGAGTGCTCAAGTGGTCCTATGCTGGCGGCCAGCCTGTAGTGTGAACTGGTACACAAGTTGGTATCGAAACTTTTCAAGACAGGTAACAAGTTTTACTGAACAACCAGCCAGATTATATCTGCCACAGCTACTGAGCATTTCAGAATGCTCCAAGTATTCAATGTGCGCCACACATTTAAGGTCTACCGTCTCTGCTTCCTACAATAGTCTATGTACATTCCAATGAGTGAATGTGGATATGCGCAATAGAGTTAACATTTATGATGAATTTTTAATGATCACGCGCGACAACTTTATGTTAAAACCACTTGGTAGATCACTAAATAGAAACTGGATGTTTTGCTCAAATTCAGTGCAATTAAAAAAATAGTTTTTTCACCAGTCGTCACTCCAAATTGATGCAATGAAACATAGTGCTTGAATTAGCGAGCTAACAAACTTGTATAGTTCACGTGCTATGTAGGGCAGCTGCTAACAACTGGTACTTACAATCAATCATGAAAAGCTATTGCCCCAGATAAGGAGGCAGCCAAATAAGAATCAATTGCACAAACATCACTTTACATATCTTCTCGAATAACCAGATGCCTACCCTTTTATGTAATGGATTTACGTAACTTAAGTTCATGCTTAAAATAATGAAATCATTTGGAATTAAATGATTCCAAGGCTCTAGCATTCAAACTTACCATTGTGAGGAGATACCGGGGGTTGCACTAATCCAGAAGGAGCTGCACTAGTATTCAAAGCTGCATCAGGAGGGGCAGCATCTACATGAGCAGGAACATCTGCTGCTGAGCGTCTGTTATGCTGCACCAAAGGATCTGACAGGTCTGAGGAATAAAATGAGTGATCAGAAGCAACAGATATAGAGCTATAGCTCGGCGCTGAGATAGGAGGGTGCACAGATGATAGAGATGATGAATATAGCTTATGTTGTCTTCGCTGTCGCATTGAAATACTTCTGTCAACTTTGGCTTGGGATACCATGGACCGGACTGGTCTCCAACCTTGTGACGGAGACATAGCAGGAGCAACCACTTTTAGAGCTGATGTTTGGGCAATCAAACTGATCCCAGTGATAAATTCCAGAGTCAATATAACAACCAAGAACTTGAACAAAAGTTTCCTTGGAACACCTTCCAAAAGTCCTGCCAAGAAACAGTACAATATCCAGTCAGCATTCTCTTTAATACAAGAATATGTTTTGTATTGACCAGGAACAGGTGCAACTAATGGATGTGCACTCAAAAATTACAGAATTAATGTGAACAGCGCATGATCCACACACTCCTTAGAAACAATACACAATTGGTACGGAGAAATCGCTTTTGGTCAGGTCCACACATTAAACAAACATCTGGGGCAGAAGGGCATAACTATGGCCCTGTTTGGCAAAAGCTCCAGCTCCACCTCCACCAGATTTGTGGATCTGGTGGACCTGGGTATTCCTAGCTCTACCAGATCGTGGAGCTGGAGCTGTGAGAGTGTTTAGGTGGATCATCTTGTTTACATTTTAGAATAAAAATATAAACTTAATTCATTTTATTTTAGCTTACAAATTTCAGATCTGAGATGGAGCTGGGATCTGAAGCTCTGCCAAACAGGGCCTATATCTTCATACATGCCCACAAAAGATGGAAATATAGGTAGAGTAGCGTATGTTAATGGAGAAGAAGATTCAGAAAGATAGATGTACAGGCCATATAAATCTTTCCATCTCGATGAACCAACCATTATATTTTACAAGAAAGAATCAGACTTGGAATCTGCTATTAGTGTTACTGGTCGCTTTTAAGTCTTTCTTCTTTTTCTTTTTGGCTAAAGTCGCCAGAAATGATGATGGTCTATGTTTCTCATGACCTATATGTCTATATCAATGTTTATTACTCCATTAGCAAGCATCATAATATGGTTAATATGGTGCTTCAAATATGTTGGATTCATGGTAATTAGTTATAGAAAGACAAGCCATTTCCAGCAAAAGAAAGGGTGGCAGTTTAAAAATGCTGCACTTGCAGTAATTAGTTCTAGAAAGACAAGCCATTTCCAGCAAAAGAAAGGATGGTGCTTTAAAAATGTTGCACTCGCAGTAATTAGTTCTAGAAAGACAAGCCATTTCCAGCAAAAGAAAGGCCTTTCTTCCAGACAATGATAAGACAAAGGCGTAAAGCCATGAAACACAAACTAAAAATACCAAGGCCTCTCCCAACAGAGGTAGGGAAAGAGGCAAAAGTGTTATTTCCCTCTGCATAAATAGGATATCTATGAAGCAAGTACAGCATGACAGCAATGCCAGAATTGTCTTCATTCCAGCAATAGAAGTTCAGGAATGATCCTTTCGAGTACAGGAGGATCCCTTGACATGAATTCATTACTCAAGATCAGAAATTCATTTACCTCGAAGTTAGCTAGACCAGTGCAAAATAAGGCTATGGATCAAACCCACTTTTGTAGATCTCAAAACAATGAACATGAACTACGGGCACTGAACTACTTATATATTGATTTCCTCCGAAAGCATTCCTTAAACCAAGAATCCTTCCTTCTCTCTAGCAACGGATCTATCTATTGAAGCAGTGGCATTTGACATGATCGGGCCAGAAAATGATCTCTGGGTAGAAAACCTCGTTAGACTTTATAGCTTTAATTTGGCAGATGTTCAATCCAAGAGAACCAAGAGCCATCCAAGGCACGGATTGATGGCTTCAGATACTCTAAGGCCTAAGCTCTACATTCTGATACTAGGCTCCAGATATCCAGTAAAGAGAGGGCAACGAAGAACGCCAAAACCTACCCACCAAGTCGAACCGAGCTCTGAATCCACCATGCCCACAACTCCAAACCCAAATTTTTCAGTCGAGCTCCCAGCTGAGCTACCAAACGAGCGCAGCAACTAAGAGACTAGAACAACCGCCGCCACAACCACGGAATTAGCCGCCTTCCCTCAGCCCAAACCCCGCCGTCACCCCACCACACAGACAAGAGCCGGGCATTTCTCCGCCGCTAAACCTCAGACTGCTCTAAATAATCGCAACACAGCCCGAATATTCAACAAGTCACCACGCCACCTAGCAGCAAACACGACATCAAGCACAGACGTTCCGATACCAACGCGCAGGGAGCTCAGATCGGGGGACTGACCTCGGCCGGAGCGGCAGCCCTCGCGCCCGAGCCGCGCCATTCCCCGGGCGCGGCCCGAGCCGAGGCGGCGGCGGCGATCTACCGCTGCTAGTGCTACTACTGGCGCCGGAGCGGCGGGGGGCGTGGGGGGAGGGGCGGCGCCGGCGACGCGGGGCCCATGGGAGGACGCGGGCGCCGAGGAGGAGGGGGTTAGGGTTTGGGGACGGAGCCGAGCTGAGCTCGCGGCGAGAGTGGTGGGAATCTTGTGCGCTTTTCCTCCTCCCCTTCTTTCGCCGTGGCCTCGAGCCGCGGCGGTGGTTTGCTTTTTGCGCCTGCTCCTCCCACTCGCTTCGCTGCTGCTTTTTTCCTCTGCGCGAGTGCGAGTGCGACTTTTCCTTTCCGTTGCAACCTTGGAGGCTGCTGCGGCAGTTTACTTGAAGCTGACGCAAGTGAATGCCCGTCTCGGAAGAGGCTCAAAGCACGTAGCCACGGCAAAATTGCAACAATAAGAACCTTCTGAATTTATAGCTAACGTATAGACCATCTCTATCTGTATTCTTTAAATTAGATCCCTATATTCTCATGTACAGAATTTCTTAAAAATACTCTTTTTCTATATTTCTTCTCTCTCCAACACCATTCCTCAAATCCCACTTTCTATTTTCTTCCTCCTATATTATAATGATATTTTTATAACCGTCATATGAGCAACGTTTTTTTTACCGGGAGAAATTCGAACGGTTAATTTTTAATGTGGAAATTTAAAATTTGAGATTTATTATAACAGTCATCTTAACGGCTATATTGTAATGGCTATGTTGTAACGGTCATCTGTATTTTTTGTTGTAACGGCTATATTTTTTGAGGCTATATATACATAGTCATTTGTACTTCTAAGTCTTGCCTATTTCTTAATGTTAACTATCTAGCATATATCAATGAGTTGTTGCAACTGAGTCAAACATTTTCTCTCAAAAGGCCCATCGTCAGATGACGACTGTCAGCGTACTAGCTAACAGGCACCTCCGAATTGGGTGCTTATGAGGTTCAAACGGGGGGGCTTTCGGGGCGATCGCCGGAGACGGGAGGAGATGACCGGAGCACCGTAAAGCTCAGAGGAGTAGGGGGGCGCGGGACATTTACCCAGGTTCAGGCCCTCTTGAGAGTAATAGCCCTAGTCCTGCATTTCTTGGTATTGCTAGTGTTCTTTCTGGAGAGAATAAAAACCTTACAGCCTTTCGACCCCCTTCTCCCATGCACCCCAGCTCCCTTTTATACTTGGGCTGCTGGGGGCGCATGGGAGGCTTACACTGCAAGCCATACTCATTACACTGCCACGGGCGCATTTAATGCGCCTGTCACTATCCTGACGCCTCAATAAATGTTTGCCGTAGCCGTTTACACTCCTGCCTTGGCTTCCACGCCCACCAACGCCGCTCGTTTCGTCAGGGGATGAGGTGCCGCCGTGACGTCTTCCCGCAATTATGATGCGCCTGGGAAGCGCCGCCACACCGCCTCCTGCTACCCGGCATTTAATGCGCACGATTCGCATTAAACACCCTTGATCTCGTCAGGACCATCCTGGGGATAGTGCACCAGTGGCCAGGACTGTATGCCACGTGTCCACTGGGCAACCACCTTCTTTGGCGCCCCGGCGCTCAGACGCTGTCGCCACGTGTCATTGGCGACCACCTTCTTTGGCGCCACGGCCTAGCTGTCAGACGCCACGTGTCATTGGCGACCACCTTCTTTGAGCACCCGCCTGGCACATCGCCATGCGTCCATTGGCGTCCACCTTTGGGCTCTTTCTCTTGCCGTGGTGGTGGGCCCAGGCATGCCACGACCATCGATTGACCAGCTTTTAGGGTGCAATCGGATCGGATAATTTCGGCCGGCCAAGCCAAGCCGGATGTGTTCGGATCGGATTCGGATAATTTTTTCGGATATTTTTCGGATTCGGTATCGATTTCGGATACTTTTTTCGGATTCGGATTCGGATTCGGGAGAATACTATCCGTCGGATCGGTATATTTCGAATTTTTTCTCGGATATATCCGGTTGATTTTATTCGGATATCCGACTAGACAATTAGTGCATAACCGGCATAAGGAACAGCATAAGACTCTACCGGTCACTCGGTCAGCCCCGTGCGCCGTCGCCGCCGTGCCCCCGTGTCCCTCGAGCGGCTCAGCCGTGCCTACTTCCCGTCTCCGCCCTCCGCCGCCATCCTCCGAGCCCGCAGTCTGGAGTTCAAGCCTGGAGCCCGGAGTCCGTAGGGAGCGCGCCGTTCGTCGTGGCGCACAAGATGGCCGTGCTGTCCCGCCCCAGCTCCGCCTTCGAGCGCCTCACCGTTACGCTCAACCTCTACAACCAGGTTCCGCGTGAGTCCTCCCTTGCCTCGATCTGATTTGCGTCTTCCCCACCCACAAGATCTGAGATCTCCTCGCATCCGTCCAAGGGGACGCGTACGCGGTTGGGAACTTGGGATTAACTAGCTAGCTGATCTCCTCAGATAGCTGTGGCGTGCTACATGAAGATGAACAAGTTGTAGCTAGCTATCGCATCCTCCATGAACGTTCATCTTCATTTCTTGGCGACCTTAGAGAGTTAGAGTATATAATTTGCAATCTTGTTCTGTGCACATATGTACTAATCTGATGATTAATCTTTTAGGTCAATTCTCATACACATCAACTAAAGATCTGTGATTTTGGAATCTCTAAGAAGTAAGAAGTTGGTATGCTTCTTCTTGCTTTGTTGATACTGCACTTTCCCTCATATGTGTGACCATGTAAGCAATGTATTTTCAGGTCCCTGGAGAACACCCAAACGTTTTGCGCATCATTTTTCCTAGGTACTGTAGCAATTTTAGCAATTTCCCTCCATTAGCATTTTCCATTCGTACTGTTTGAAATCGTATAATGGTACAATAGCCCAGGAGCGAGAGGAGTCGTTGACAAATGAAGCTCACATATGAACCAACGCAGTCACTTTCATCTCAGGTCATTAGATTCTGGCTCAAGATTTCTAACTAACTTTGATTTATCCATTACTTTGGTTTTGTTTATAGGTTTTGATGTAATTCTGGCAACTTCCTTTATTTTTAAGTAAAGAAAAACCTGATTACATCTTTCTCCGATCCATTGAATGCTTACACGAAACTTAATTTTTTGTAATTCTGGTAGTATAGCTTGACAAAGAAAGGTTGGAATAAATAAATTCAGAGATTTAACATGCATGCATGTGTGCAGTCTTTCTCTTTAATTTCGTCCAAGATAATCTAATTTTGTTAGTACTCTACTACCATAACTTCGATTAAGCTTGAAAGGACTAGCTGTAGTGCATAACTCCTCACTTTGCTGACTACTACATCTAAATTATTATTACTGTTGTTGTTTGTGCTAAATTTGGACTTTGTGCTGCTTAGGAATGAACATACAATTTGTCAAAAAAAAAAACACAAGTTGGTACTACGGTTGTGTGCTTTATGCTGTATATATTTACGCGCGATATCCGACAAAAATTATCCGTTACCGTATCGATTCTGCTCCGTATTCGATTCGAATCCGCAACCGATATTATCCGTGCCGTATTCGTATTCGGGACTATCCGAATCCGACTCCGAATCCGATAAAAAATATGGTTTAGGATATGGAAAGGGTGATATCCGACCGAATCCGAGCCGATTGCACCCCTACCGCTTTTTAGTGCGGGGGAGCGGGTACCTTGGTGTAGAATACGCCGACAGTAGCCCCCGGGCCCACCCAGGAGCACTTTTTGGTCTTCCGTTCTTCTCTCTTTTTTAGTTGGCCTTTTGAGAACCGCTTAGGCTCCCGGGTGGGGCCCTTTAAATGCCCACGCGCCCCGCAAAAAGATCTCCCGGCTTCTCCGATTCCCAAGGCGGTTTCTTGCGGTTGCCTCCTCTTAATGTCGCACATTCCTTGGGGCCAGCGCCCCCTTTATGAGGCTCTTTAACTTCCTTTTTTCGAATCGCAGCTTCTTTCGGCTTTCAGCGGTCCTTCTTCCGCATGACCTTATAAGAGGCCGAGAGAGGAGCGGTTCTTCCTCCTTTCAACTCCCCACTCCGCTTTTTCTTACCGCCTTAGAGCTCCTCGCTTCTTCTCCTTCCGATGGCTCGGTTCTCCTCTTCGTCCATCGAGGAGAGAGGCCAAGCAGGTTTTCCAGACCATCACCGGAGGCACCCTCCGCCTCCGCGCCGGATCGTTGAGCCCCATTGTCGACCCGGGAAGTAATTTTCTTGGGTGGCGGCTCCTCGCCCGGCTCTTGTCGCCGGTCTCGACTTTATCTCTCTGTTCTTAACTTCTACGCCATTCACCACATCCACCTTCCCCAACTCCGTTATCCTCCTTTCTCGCTTTGCCCACTTCTCGCGAAATGTTCGTAGGAGTGCTGCCCAATCTTCTCTTTTTCGTTTCTTCTACACTCTTGCGCCGCGAGTGGCGTCCCCGCAGTCGCCGAGCTGCCACTTGCGGCTCCGCTGACGGATCGTGTCGCGCTACATTCCATCGACTATCGGTCCAAGCGGAGAGATTGGCGGGAAGAGTGGGTATCGTCGAAGACAACAATGGCATTGAAGTGTTGGAGCTTCCGCCCGACTCGGCGGACAACCCCAACTGGGGGCTCACGATGGGCGAGACGCCTGAGCTCCGAGCGATGGTAGCCCACGTCGACCACCGAGCGGGCGAACTGGCGACAGGGCCATGGTGATCCGAGATTTTATTGCCGGAGATCGTGCCCCTGCCGTCGCGTCGCGCCGACTGGCGATACATGGGCGAGCGATGGGACCGGAGTATCCCGGAGGTAACGCTCCACCCTGCATCATTCCTTGTCCTTTCTCACTTTTACGCCAAAACCCGATCTTGTGATGCTTTCTATCCTCCTGCGATCCCTTTTTCTTTTGCGTTGGCGGTACCGCCAGAACTTGGTGACGGCGTGATCGGCAGTGGATGTTGCGGTGAGCCTATCCGGCCCGATCCGCCGTTCGGCGGCACGCTCCCACTTTGCCGGTTGTCACCCGGAACGCGCGGCGATAATCCGCGCCACGCCCTCGATGGGCGCCATGGGCACGCCGTCGTGATACGCCAGCGACCTTAACAATCAGGATCCCCCTCCGGCCCGGTGGCGAGGAGAAGCGGCCAAAGTGGCGCAGCGCCGGACGGCAACGGCGACTCCGCCAATCCTTCCCAGCCGCCTCGCTTCTGGGTTCACCAGGCGGGGACTTCGAGTCGGCTGCGAGAGCTTCTTTGGCCATGATAATGGGTTCCTCCATGGTGGCGGGGGCTCGTCGGCCGTGAGGCTCGTCCGCCTGCCCCTGCCGGCGCGACAATGGACCCTCCGCTGCCGGTTCCTTTTGTACCGCCATCACCGCCACGATGGTGGATCTTCCTCCACCTCCGCCATGCCGTCGGCGATGGCGGACACCTCTCCACCTCCGCCACCGCCGTCAACAGTGGCGGACACCTTCCGCTCGCGCCGCCACCGTTAGCCGGAGATCTCGCTTCGCCTCCGCCGCCGCCACCAGCAGGGGGGATCCTCCTCCGCCACCGGTGCTGACAGCGCCACGCGGGGGGCTGGTCCTTGTTCCGAGTGTGCCCCGCTTCCCGAGGCCAGCGCCTAGGTACTCACCAGAAAACGCACATGCAATATAGAAGTTCAAGAAATGTTTTAGGACTGATCCTTACCATTGTTTCTTCCTTTTTCCAGGGTTCTGCTCAGGACATCGGTACCCATGCCAGGGATGGCCAGCGCCTTGGCTCTGGCGGCTAGCCGGGTCGCCGAGCGCCCGGGGCCAGGCGGTAGCGAGCGGCGATCCCCATGCGGCGGCTGCTGTTGCCGTCGCTCAGGGCCGAGGTCCGTTCCGCCCCCCCCCGACCCTGGATCCCCGCGCCTCCATTCCTCGGCGGATCTGAGATGCTCTGTTTGGCCGGCTCTCAGCGAGCTTTACTCCGGACAAGCAACCTGCCTAGTGACAAGCGAGGAGCGGTTGGCGGGCGGAGGCCGAGATCAACCGTCTCGCAAGGAGAGTGGAAGATCTGCAGCGATCGAAGTGGGGCCAGGCTGCCGGCTGGCGGCGAGCGAGCGGCGAGGCGAAGCACTCGCCGCGCCGAGAGGCTCTGCGGGCTGGAGACGGAGAGGGCCGCTCGGGCCGATCGAGGTGGACACTCTGCGGATGCTTTGCGCCATGCCTTCAACCGAGCGGTGGCGGCCTTGCTCCATTGGGGTTGGAGCGGCCGGTCATGGAGGAGAGGCCACGGCACTCGCTATACGCCTCTGCCCAGGCCGCGGACTTCCTCACGCGCTTTGCCGCCGCCCTCACCGCTAGGTCCGCCCGAGGCGCGCGATTCTTCGCGGCGGCGAAGTATCTTGGCTTTCTTTGTGTCGGCCGCGACGCCACTTTCAATCCCGCGACCACTGCTCAAGGATTGAGGCGTAGCCGCGCGAAGGAGCGGGTTCATGACACCTCCGAGCAGGTCGCTGCTTTGTTGGCGATGGAGAACCCCCAGATGGAGGCGGCGGCAGAAGACGTGGCGCTGCAGCTGGACGTGGACCTTCCTGCTGAAGACGCGGCGGCAGCCGAGGAGGCGGCGGATGACGCGGAGGACCCTCCAGCCCCCCCTCAGTAGATTTTCTTCTTTTCTTTTTTCTTTTTCGGTCGTGCCTGTAAAAGACTTTAAATGCAAGACGCTTTAAATGAAGCAGGAGCACCGGCTTCCCGCTATGCCGTTCAGAGACCGCTTTTTACTTCAATTTTTTGGTTACACGTGATCGCTTAAAGACTCAGGGTTTTGCACCAGGGAATCTTTTTCCTTGGATTCCTTGCCTTAGCAAAAATTTCTTCCCAGACGGCCTCTAGGGAGCAGGCACTCAGTGAGTCGTGGCAAGACCTGGGTTTTCGACAATGGTGCTCAAGTCGCCGACCCCCACGGGGACACCCGGAGTGTCATGACCGTATTGGGGGTCGTGCCGAGCTAGCCATTCAATCGCCCATTCCTGCACGACGCTCTCACTTAGTGGCTCCATCTTTGCCACCGGGTTTTTGCAAGGCAGTAGGGCTCCGCGAGCAAGCGCCCTGGCGCTGCCCAACAGCAAGAAAGAGACCGAAAAAAAGGGCAACAAGAACAACCATTCCGGATAACAGAAGGCGAATATTAATTTCAAACAGAAGGCCTCTCCCAACCAGCAGTGGAGAGGAAGACACCCTCCCGGCCAGGTCGGAGGGGCGAGCCGAGGACTTACAACCTGGTCAAGGGTAGAACTTGCGCAGAGTTTTCTATATTCGGGAGTTCGCCCGGCTCCCTCGCCGTCTTCGGATGGCCAGCTGACCGCCGGGACGAGAGACTGAGACCACTTTGAAGGGTCCCTCCCATTGCGGAGACAGTTTATGCGACCCGGCATGCGACTGGATTCTTCACAAGACCAGGTCGCCCACTGCCAGTGTTCTCTCATTGACCCGGGAGGCGTGGTACCGCCTGAGACTTTGCTGGTACCTTGCGGCACACAGAGCCGCTCGATCCCGCGCCTCTTCTAGGAGGTTGACGTCGTCTCGGCGCAGACCCTCCTGGTCCTCTTCTGTGAATGCAGCAACGCTGGTGATCCCTGGCCCAATTCGAAGGGAGAACGACCTGCGCGCCGTAGACCAGGAAGAAAGGAGTTTCCCGGTGGCAGAGCTAGGAGTGGTCCAAAGTGACCACAACATAGCCGGAGCTCTTCGATCCATCGGGCGCCACGCTTGTGGAGTCGGCCGAACGCCTCGGTCTTGAGGCCCTTCGATGCCGGTAGCGTTGGCCGCTCGACTGGCCGTTGCTCTTGGGGTGGGCGGCCGAGGCAAAGCGCACCTTGGTGCCCATCTCTTCACGAGAAATCTAAGAAGGCCGCTACCGGTGAATCAGGCGCCGTTGTCAGTGATAATGCGGTTGGCGACCCCGAAGCGGGCGAATATCCCTTGCATGAACTTGACCGCAGCTGCGGCGGTGATGGACCTCACTGCCTCGGCTTCCACCCATTTAGTGAATTTGTCGATGGCGACGAACAGGTGGGTGTAGCCCCCTGTGGCCCGCGGGAACGGGCCCAGGATGTCCAGCCCCCAGACCGCGAAGGGCCAAGAGAGCGGGATAGTTTGCAGAGCTTGGGCTGGTTTGTGGATCTGCTTGGCGTGGAACTGGCACGCTTCGCATCTCCTCACCAGCTCGCAAGCATCCTGGAGGGCGGTCGGCCAATAGAACCCTTGACGGAAAGCTTTTCCCGCCATCGTTCGTCCGGACACATGGCTCCCGCACACGCCTCCATGGATATCAGAGAGCAAACTGCTCCCCTCTTCCCGAGTGATGCACTTCAGAAGAATTCCGTTCTTACCCCGGCCAGACAGTCCCCGCCACCAGGGTATAGCACTTGGCCTTTCGTGCTACCTTCTCTGCTGATGCATCATCACCGGGGCACACTTGATCCTGCAGGTAGGCCAGGATCGGATCCATCCATGTGCCTTCCCGATCAAGTACAGCGACCACGAAGTGGTCGTCCGGGTACTCCGTCTGGCCAGGCGTTTCCGCCGGATCCACTTTCCCTCCAGGGGCGAGGGTCGGCGCATCAACATCGCCCCCACCGGAAGCGGGTCGCGATGGACGGCCGCGAAGCCTTTCTTCAAAGACCCCGGCCGCAGACAGAGATCTGGTTGAGGCGGCCGGGCGAGCTCGTCTGCCAGTGGTTGTCGCGTCGCGGGATGTGGGTATATCCCAACCCCTCGGCGTCGCTCAATTTCTCGACCTCCGCCAGTACGCCGCCATGACGGTCGAGGCGGAGAAATCCTTCCTTGCTTGATTGATGACCAACAGGGAGTCGCCCTTCACCTACAGGCGTCGGACACCGATGGCTGCGGCCCGAGCCCGGCCAAGAAGCCTCGTATCGGCCGCGTTGTTAGTAGCCTTGAAGTCGAGGGCGACCACGTATTTGAGGGGTCTCCTGGTCGGAGAAACCAAGAGGACCCACCCCGCGCCTTCCAGCCTGAAGGACCCGTCGAAGAAGAGTGTCCATGGGGAGGGCGCGGGGTCCTCTTCAGCTTCGGACTCGGCTGGAGTCCATTCGATGACGAAGTCCGCTAGTCTTTGACTTTTTATTGCAGTACGAGGGGCGAACTTGATGCCGAACTCCCCCAACTCGACAGACCACTTTGCGATGCGGCCTTCTGCTTCCCGGTTGTGGAGGATCTCGCGCAGGGGGTAGGAGGAGACCATTGTGATCTCTCTCCCCTGAAAGTAGTGGCGTAGCTTCCTCGACGCTATCAGCACGGCATACACCATCTTCTGAGCCTGAGGGTACCTTGTTTCTGCGTCGTGCAGCACCTTGCTGATATAGTAGACCGACCGCTGAACCCCTTCCCGCTCCGCCACTGGGCAATCACCACGGAGGGGCTAGCCGCCACGCATAACAAGAACGGCTCGCCGGGCTCGGGCGACTAATCTTGGGGAGGAGAGGTACTCCTTCAGGTCTTCAAACGCCCGCTGTGCTTCTGGGGTCCACTCAAACGAGTTGGTCTTCTTCAGTAGCTTAAACAGCGGCAGGCTTTTCTCCCCCAACCGGGCTATGAACCGGCCAAGGGAGGCCAGCCGACCGGTCAAGCACTGCAGTTGCTTGAACCGAGTGGGCGGCTGCATCCGCTCAATCGCTTCTATCTTCTCTGGGTTGAACTCGATCCCACGACTGGAGACCAGGAATCCGAGTAGCTTCCCGGACGAGACACCAAACACGCACTTCTCGGGGTTCAACTTCAGACAGTATTTTCTGAGGCGAGAGAAGGTCTCTTCCAGGTCCTGAACGAGCTCATCGGCCTTCTTCGTTTTTACCACCAAATCATCAACATACACTTCCAGGTTCTTCCCTATTTGGGGCCGAAACACTATGTGCATGGCCCACTGATAGGTGGCGCCAGCGTTCTTCAGCCCGAAAGGCATCTTGACATAGCAATACACACCAAGAGGAGTCACAAAAGCAGTTTTCTCTTCATCTTCTTGCGCCATGCTGATCTGATGGTAGCCGGAGCAGGCATCGAGGAAGCACAAAGCTTCGCACCCCGCCGTGGAGTCGACGATGATGTCTATCCGCGGAAGGGGGTATGGGTCCTTGGGGCAGGCTTTGTTGAGGTAGGTGAAGTCGATACACATTCGCCACTTCCGTTGGACTTCTTCACAAGCACGGGTTAGCCATTACTCGGATAGGTGGCCTCCCGCTGGTCTGGCGGACAAAAGTTTCTCCACCTCGTCCCGAATGGCGCCCCCGCCGCTCTGGCGCCGCCAAATCTTTTGTCGAGCCGGTGCGCTCGAGGAAGCGTTGCCAATCGATGCTCGATCACCTCACTGGGACCCGGTCATTTCGATGGTTCCTGCGAACACATCCAGGCTTGACCAGGAGGAAGGTGACGAGCGCGTCTTCCTATTCAAAGATCGAGGTCGGTGCCGATCTTGATGACCTTACCCGAGCCTTCCTCACCTACGGGGACCACCTTTGCTTCGCCCGATGGCCTGGGCGAAGCGCGGGTCCTGACCGAGGGAGAGCCCGGGTTGTCATCCTTGTCGCGGGCCGAGCAGGTGGTGCCGGCCAGTCTCGCATTTCTTTGGAGGCGCAGGCTTCCACCTATCCACCTTCACCGTAATCGGCCCCCAGCCTGGGATCTTCACCAAGATGTAGGCGTAGTGAGCAACCGCCATGAACTTGACCAGGGCCGGGACGGCCAGCGAGGCATTGTAAGGGAGGTCGAAGTCGGCAACCTCGGTCGACCAACTCCGTCCGGAAGTTTTCCGCTCCCGAACGTAACGACTCGGACCGCCCAGGGGCATGAGGCCTACCCCTAGGGCGACCCCATAGAAGAGTGGAGCCGGGCGCAGCTCCTCATACGGTATCTGGAGCGCTTGGTACGCCCCGACGGATAGTAAATTGATGGAGTTGCCCCCATCAACGAGGACCCGTCCGAGCTTCGCATTGCGAAACGTGGGGGAAACCACGATAGGCAGATGGCTCGGGCCGGAAACGCTTTCCGGGTGGTCGGCCCGGCTGAAGGTGATCGGTTGCTCCGACCACTTCAGTGGCCTACTCGCCCCGGAGGGCGATGCGGTGGCACAGACTTGCCTCAGGTCTCGCTTGTACTGCGAGTTCGATGAGTAGGTGGCTGAGCCACCGTGAATGAACGCCACTGCATGCTCCGCCTATTGGAAGGCCAGTGGAGCTGTGTCCTCGTCGTCGCAGTCGTCGTGGTCTTTCTCGCGGCGTTTCTTGAGCCGCCTGTCGACCAGTTTGGACACTACTTGGCAGTCCTCCAAGTCGTGTCCACTTGTGCGATGGATGGGGCAATAGGGTTTGCCCCCCTCATCTTCGCGGCGGGGCGAGCGGCGGTTCCTGCGGTTGCCGCGCTGGTCCCGGCACTCATCCCCTTGGTCTGGATCGTCGCGGTGTCGGGATTTAGGTTCCGGCTCGGCGACCAGAACTTCCCTGGCGGCGGTCTCCTTCCGCTTCTTCTTCTTTTTCTTGCGGTCGGAGGACTTCGAGGTGCCGGCGTCATCAGGGTCGATGGGCCTTGATGCGCACTTCCGAAGCTAGCCGCTGGCGCACTTGTGCGCCAGGGAGAACAACTCGAATGTTGTTCACGATGGTGCGGGTAGCCATCTTCTCCCGCATTTTCTGGTCTCGGACCCCCTTCTAACGCGATGATGACCGATCGCCGTGAGATCCGGAATTGTGTTGCGGCAGTGGCTAAACCGCCGGATGAACTCTCTCAGGGACTCCCCCTCTGTCTGCTCTAGGGCGTGAAGGTCGTCCTCCACGCCTGGTTGAGCGTAGGAGCCCTGAAAGTTGGCGACAAAGATGTCGCATAACTCTTCCCACGAGTGCACGGAACCTCGCGAGAGGTTAAGAAGCCAAGATCGGGCAGAGCCCGTTAGCGATGTCGGGAGGTAGTTGGCCATGACCTTCTCGGACCCTCCCGCCGCACGCACCACCGTGGTGTAGATTTGCAAAAACTCCTCAGGGTTGGTGGTGCCGTCGTATTTCTCGATGGAAGCAGGGCGAAACCTCTCCGGCCATGCGGCTTGCCGGAGGCGGAGGGAGAACGCCTGACATCCAACGTTGTAGGGGGAACGGCGTTGTTCGCCAGCCCCTCGATCCTAAGGAGAGGACGAGGAGTGCGACCCTGCGCTCCCCCCGGAGTCTGAGGAGGAAGCCCCCCGTCGCCCAGAAGACATCTGGGGATTAGTGCGCCGCTGCGCGCCCTTACGACGCCCCGTGAGGACGTGGACGCAGTCACCGTCGCTACCGAGGTGCCGCTCGTCGAGGTATGATCTCAGATCTTCGCGGTTCCCCCTTGACTTGGGGGGACCGCGCGAAGAGGCGGAGTCACGTGCACGCCCCCGATGGCGGAAGGGCCGCATCCGGGACTCCTTCCTTGTCCCGCCCTTGGTGCCGGGAGAAGTTGTTGTGTAGCTGGAACCCGGCCGTGGCGTCGGTTCTGCGCTCCCTGTCGCCACATGCCTAAGCCCTCGGTGGTCGCCGCTTCAACTTGCCGTTGAGCGGCATCAACCAGTGGACGATATCCCGCAGCCCAAGGAGTGGCCGGGTATCGCCCCAAATCACCAGAGGATGATCGAGGAGAAGCCGGCCGCATGAAGGCTTCAGCGGGTGTCGTCCCCGGCCTAAGCGCCGCTGGATAGGCCCACTGGCGCGGGAGCCAAGTGCACCGCTCCACGGCGGAGAGGCCGGGTGGCCCGGCCTCTCCGAATGTCGGGACCGGCTATGGGCGCCACTTTCCTCGGGCGGATTGCTGCGCTTGGAATGCAATTACGCCATGCAGACAAGCGCCCCTACTTCTGCTGAGCTCCCAACTGGGAATCAAAGAGAGTGGGCAATCTAACCACCAATAGCCCCTACCTGGCGCGCCACTGTCAGCGTGCAAGCTAACAGGCACCTCCGAATTGGGTGCTTATGAGGTTCAAACGGGGCTTTGGGGCGATCGCGGAGAGACGGGAGGAGATGACCGGAGCACCGTAAAGCTCAGAGGAGTAGGGGGCGCGGGACATTTACCCAGGTTCAGGCCCTCCTGAGAGTAATAGCCCTAGTCCTGCCTTTCTTGGTATTGCTAGTGTTCTTTCTGGAGAGAATGAAAACCTTACAGCCTTTCGACCCCCTTCTCCCATGCACCCCGGCTCCCTTTTATACTTGGGCTGCTGGGGGCGCATGGGAGGCTTACACTGCAAGCCATACTCATTACACTGCCACGGGCGCATTTAATGCGCCTGTCACTGTCCTGACGCCTCAATAAATGTTTGCCGTAGCCGTTTACACTCCTGCCTCGGCTTCCACGCCCACCAACGCCGCTCGTTTCGTCAGGGGATGAGGTGCCGCCGTGACGTCTTCCCGCAATTATGATGCGCCTGGGGAAGGCGCGCCGCCACACTACAGCCTCTACGCTTCGGCATTTAATGCGCACGATTCGCATTAAACACCCTTGATCTCGTCAGGACCATCCTGGGGATGGTGCGCCAAAGGTCAGGATCGTATGCCACGTGTCACTGGCAACCACCTTTGCTGGCGCCAGCTGCCTGGCTCAGACGCCACGTGTCCGCTGGGCGACCACCTTGCCGGCGCCAGCTGCCGCTCAGACGCCACGTGTCCATTGGCGACCACCTTTGCTGAAGCGCCAGCCGCTCGCTCAGACGCCACGCTGCGTCATTGGCGACCACCTCATTGGCGCCAGTGGCTCAGACGCCATGCGTCCATTGGCGACCACCTCGCTGGGCGTCCACCTTTGGGCTCTTTCTCTTGCCGTGGTGGTGGGCCCAGGCATGCCCTGACCATCAGTTGACCGCTTTTTAGTGCGGGGGAGCGGGTACCTTGGTGTAGAATACGCCGACAACGACAATGAATCTTTTCGTACAGTAGCATACCTACCACAGGAGCAAGATGAGTGTATGAATACTCGACGTCATGGGGGTTCTGTTTTTTGTCATCAATACATAAATTACAATAGAGAGAAAGGGTATACCATGCTATACTGAGATTATTTTGCTGATCCTTCGTTCTACGACCCAACCTTCTTTTGGCATAGGTTTACAATGAGAATTACTTTATTTATTTGTGTTTTTGGTTGATCGTCTTTTCTATAGCTCATTCTTCTTTTCAGCACAGTTTAGAATGAGTCGTTCTCTATTTCTTTGCATATTGCATGCTGTAGAAGCACATGATGATTATTTTGTTTAAAAAAGGAATTGTGTTGGAACTATCAAGTTATCTTCTTTACAGAAGATAACTGCGGTATTTCGAATGATAGCTTATGGAGTACCAACAGATGCTATTGATGATTGTATGAGGATTGTAGAAAGTACTGACATGGAGAGCCTTCAAAGGTTTTTACGAGCTATTATTGTTCTCTTTAGAGATAAGTATTTGAGATCTCCAAATGAAAATGATACTACTAGATTACTTACAATCGGTGAAGAAAGAAGTTTTTCTGGAATGCTGGGAAGCATAGATTGCATACTCTGGAGGTGGAAAAATTACCCTAAAGTATGGCAAGGCTTGTATATCAGGCATGTACACAAGCCAACAATAATTTTAGAAGTCGTTGCTTCACAAGATCTATAAATTTGGCATGCCTTTTTGGGTTTAACAAGATATCACAATGATATTAATGTTCTTCACTGTCCCCCTCTCTTTGCAAAGCTAATAGAAGGACAAGCGCCGGAAGTGAGTTATACTATCAACGATCATAAATACACAATAGGGTACTATCTTGCATATGGGATATATCCTGCATGGGCAACATTTGTGAAGATAATACCAGCTCTCTATGAAAATAATAAGAAATATTTCGTCCAAGCTCAAGATGCATCTAGGAAGTATGTGGAACGAGCCTTTGGAGTTTTGCAATCTTGTTTTGCAATTGTTCGGGGACCAACATGTTTCTGGGATCAACAAATACTAAGAGATATCATGACAGCATGTATCATCATGCATAACATGATAGTTGAAGATGAGCGGGACAAAAGACAACTTGACTACAATTACAAAGGAATGGGAGAAAGAGTTTCGGTGTCACATGAACATACACCTAAACTCTTTGAGTTTATTCAAATCATCAATCCATTCAAAACCGGCAAACTCACCACCAGCTTCAAGACAATCTAGTGGAGCACTTATGGCAGCGGGAATCTTTAAATAAAGGAATTTATGATAGCTATAGAACATAACTTCATAACATGATACATACATAAGTTCAGAAGTTCATACAACATAAATTCGGAATAACATAGTTCCTACAACATAAGTTCATAATAAATTATAGTTCATACAACAGAGGTAATGCTCGACCAAACTTATTATATCTTCTTACTATTATGTGTGAGACCCCCCTTTTATGATACAGTATACTATAAAACAATTTCTAATGTGTTTATTGTGCTAGTCCCATGATCAGTAGCTAGCACACACATACACAAATTAAAATCACAACCATACACAATATTATTATTATTATTATTATTATTATTATTATTATTATTGTTGTTGTTGTTGTTGTTGTTGTTGTTATTATTATTATTATTATTATTATTATTATTATTGCAGAAGCTATTTATACAATGTAGTTTTACAATTTAGAGTAATATTACAGCGGAAAGAAACAAAAGTCATGCAGTGTTCACATCCAACCCTCAGGCAACTAACAAGATAAATCCTAGATAACTCGTTACCATTATCCCTGGAACCTACGTCAAGACGTGTATCATCGGGGTATTCGCCTCATCACCTAAAAACAACATTTATAGCAAGTTGAGTAATGTACTCGCAAAACTTTTGCAAATCCTATAATACATGCAGGCTGAAACAAAGGATGCTACTACAGTTATTTTGCATAAAGCTGAATTGAATTGTAAAATTCTAATTAATAAATTGAAAGCGTAATTTGTAAAGCAATTTGACAAGTACTTAAAATAGCAAGTATGAGTAATAGTATATAACGAGTCATTCCCTACCAACACAAGGCATAAACCCAAATTCTTTTGCCAACACATGGCACGACAACTGTTTCAATCCTGTCAACACATGGCAAGTATTGAATTATCTGTAAGGTAAGTTTCTCTAAATTTTCGAGTCACAGATCATTTTTCTGAAAATATTTAAAATTCTAACTATGTGATGACTTTACCAAGTGCCCTTAATAGTGAGCACGACTTTTCAAAAAGTTTTAACTCTGCAGAGGTGTACTGCTTTACCACAATAAATTATTAACTCTTTTTGCGTTCCAAATTAACACACTTCCTTTGGTGTGCTACAGAGAGATCATACATAACTATTACATTAGTTAACCCTAACTTTGCACAAACTCAGTACCGACAAACCGTTACTCTGATGGCAGAAGATATTTGTACACTAAGTATGACAAATGGTTTCACATCCCACTGCCCCACTTCTCTCCATAGTAAGGTGTATACTGTTGCATTGGCAGATGTTATTTCCAATACCTTGGTGACGGTATCCCTTCGAGCAATCCATATTGGAACAACCCGAGCTACTACAACCTTCCAAAATGCAAAGCTAGTTTTAAGTAACTTAATAAGTTAAGGCCATCACATGCTAGCCCTTGTGGTTGTACAGTTATCTTGCCATGAAAATAACATCATAGTTTGGTCCTTAATTCAACCCGGGCGAAAAATCTCCCCTATATATGTGCAAGTCACATGCACTTTCGGCTATTGCCAATATTCACCCACTTAAAAACCATAGTTTTATTTTTATTTTTATTAACATACCATTGATCATATTTGTCCAACATTTTCAAGATTCATGTCCAATATTTCAGTTCATTGCAAATAGTATAACCACATGTTTGTATTCCCCGTCTAAAGTGTAACTAAGCATGTGCCGTAATAAACGAGCATACCCATTTTGCATTTTTTATATGTGTCAATCCATTGTCTAGGGTTATCAAGTTTTACATGGAAATATTCAATTAAGGAAAACCCACAATTAAAGTGATATCTACCATATCCCATAATATAACATTTTATGAAACATATTGCATGATGAAAACATTTGATAAAACATTTCTGAAAAACTGGAATCAATATGATCAAGAGGGTGCTTGCCTTGCTATTCGTTGTCGTCGAGTTCTAAGTTAGTTTTGTCAACAACGGTGTTTGTGATGTTGGGTTCAACATGTCGTATGGCAAAATATAGCAAATAACAAACTTCAATAAGGGCAAAAAGAATACAGATAGAAAAACCAAATAATAATTACTATATAAAACAAGTAGGATTTAGGGTTAGAGTTTTATGATTTTATGTTCATGCATTTTTGTTTGTCTTTTAATCTTTAACCTAAACCTTAGCAATCTTAGGTTAGGCTAAGGCATAGTCACTTATTTTTTGTGTATTGTTTACTTTTATTTTACAAATTAGAGAGGCTAAAATTATGTATATGCATGTGTATTTACAAATTCAAGATGCTAAAATTAGTTGGATTTGTATAGGATTAAGACAAGGTCATTCTATAATATGTTATGTATACCTAGTGCTTAATCCTACATGTTTTTATCTTGGTTTCCATTTAAGGATGGCTTTAACCTTATTGGAATTATGGTTTAAGCTTAATCATTTTCCCAGGGTGAGGTCATAAGGTTTTAATGGATTTCGATAGCTTTGCCTCCAATGGTTATTGTCGACGATTGGGGAACAGGCCCCCGCCGAGCTTACTTGTTGGTGGAGGGACCAACTGTGACCCCTTCTTACGTGAGGGATTACTCGAGGAACGACTCACCAGATTTCAACGAGCGCGTGACACGTTAGCTTACCCTGGTTCGGCCTCTCAGAAAGAGATAATAGCCCTACTCCACTCTTCGCTTACTCTGCAATGTGTCCAGTCTTACAATTGCGGCGTGGTATGTTGTCGCGGTTGTGTCCCCTCACGACGGGACGCTTATAGCTTACAAAGGATCGAACTCCACCGAATTTAATCTCACTACCCGCACGCTTGGGATCTCGCCCAAACGTGCGGGCAACCGGTGGATCCTATCTTTCCGCCACGCTCCCACTTCGAAACGAATGGGCCAACGGAAGTTACGCCGTGGTTATTCCCACCGACTTCCGAGACCACGTAAGGTCGGGCCGATGGTCGACACCGAGCTCTGAATCGATCGAATACGATGCATTCTGGTCCCACCCGAGCCCGAGTTTCGACCACCGAATGCTGTGAGCTCCTCCGACTCGGATTAGACAATCCAGGGTAACGACCTCCCTGGTAGCTCGCGGGAGCGAGCTTGGTCACAGGCATCCGAGGTAATTTATGGAAATTACCCGACTTCGGCGCCTAGCCCCCCGAGGTTCAAGGAAAAGGTCTAAGGAAGGCCTTCCTTTGGGCCTACTGCTCTACAAGCATGTTTCGGCTTCATAAGGGACAATCGCCGCGACTAACGAAGCTATTAACCTTCTCCTGGAACGAAGCTTGTTGTTCCAAATTGCCGTGCTTCGAGCGCAATGCAGTGGGCCCCCTCATTTGTTCCTTCTCCTGAAGCCCGAATCGCTCCTTCCCGGGAACCGCTTTCGCAGACGGCTGATTTGGCGTGCCCATTTGTCGCTTTCCCCTGGATGGCTAACGCCTCAATCGCTTTCTGCGGTTTCTAGGGCTTCCTCGACCATAACCCGGGGGAAGTCCTTTCGCTTCCCCATCTCCCTGAGGAGTTTTTAAACACTCGAAGAGAAAACCCTTAGACTCACTTGGTCAGACATGCATCGCTGCTCTCACACTCCTCTCGCTTCTGGCCAGCTTCATCCTTCTCCTTGATCATCTTCCTCATCCTCATGGCGGTTCTGCCAAGAAGCCTCGACAGCGCAGGCCGAGACCCTCGAGCGCGGCACCTCGACACCCAGACATGGAGAGCCCTCGCGACTAAGAGAGCCCGCACGAGGAGGAGATCGCCTCCACCGAGCTCTACGCCATGAACTGCCCGACGCCTCGGAAGTGAGTTTGTTGAGGCCGTGACTCGCCCCCCGCGAGTGCGTAGATCGCCACCTCCATCCTAACTCCATTCTCATTATGGCCATCTTCACTATCTCTCGCAAGGGTTCGTGGGCGCCGAGCCCACTCCCGCCTCTTCTTCCACTTCTACACCCTTTCTCAAGAGACTCCAAGACGCCAGCAGCCTATCGCCTCTACTCCGCCGACCTACCCGACCATATGAGTACCCGAAGCCACGCCAAGGACTCGTGCTCCGGGTTGGGCCGACTTCTGGTTCTACTCGAGGAAAGCAGAGGGCGGCACGCTTCATCTCCGGCCAGGAGGTCGCTGCCGAGACGCTCGACCGCCTGCGGAGCCCGGAGGAGGAGAAGATCCTCATGACGATCAACGAGCTCACGCGGCCTGGGTCGACTTGGCCGACGCACCCGACTACGCCAGAACCTGATATCACCTCGTGAAGAGGGAGCATCCTTCTTCAAGGTCGCAGGGGTGGCAGGACATCACCGAGTCACGCTGTGTATGTCATCGCTTCAATCTTCTTTTCCGAAAGCAGAGGATGCCCTTCTCGCTCCTCCTTGGTCGTATGCAGCCCGCCTAAGACTGGTGGATGTGAGAGTGTCCGAGATGTTCGCACCCTAAAGGCAAGGAAATCATCGAGGGCCGCCAGATCCCCGAACAACGCCCTAACCGGACCGAGGCTGTAAGTCCCCGACGACTTCTTTCAAGCTTTTGTCCCGACAGTTTCACGGGGCCTTCCAACCTCATTCGAAGTTTTTTCTTTTTCAACAGAGAAGGTTGCCTCGTCGCTGTCCCAAACCGATCGCAGCTATGGATCGGGTCGAAGACCAAGGACAAAGTGTCGCAAGCGCCGCTACTGATCTCCGCCACGCCACGCCTGGCCCTCGCCCAGCGCACACGCAGCGCCCCGCCGACGACCGATCACCCCGCCAAGACTTGGAGTATGCGATCGGCAGGAGGTGAGTGAACTGAGATTGTGGATGGACGAGTACACCAACAATCCCGAAGCCGATGGCTCGCTTGCGCCAAATTGCCGTTGCGCGGCGCGAAGAAGGAGGCCGCAGCTCGGCCTAACATGGAAGGTCGAGCCGAGGGCCGATCGCGTCTTCAGCGCGGAGTTTCACGCGGCGAAGCCGAGCTCGCTCCCGGGACCACGAGGAGAAAGACGAAGCCGACTCGCGCCCTTGGTCCCGAGGTCCCGCAGTCGCCCGCCACGCCACCGCGCCTAACGCCGATCGCCTCCGAGGTCGGGCTGAGGAGGTCGACTCTTCTGGCCGCCAGGGCCGACAAGGCGCTGAGGACATGGCCGCCTCCCGCCCGCGCCCGAGCTCACGAAGGACGCCGAGCAAGGCCGGGCCTCCTACTCCTCTTGTTTGTCTTTTCTCCCAAGACCATACTAACCCCACATCGCCTATAGTGGGTGTGGCAATGGCGCGGAGTTATGGGATTTTCGGCGATGGTCGACGATTTATATTCTTGACTGCGGTACAGAGAGGAGCTAGCCCTTGGCCGCCGAGGTCGCTGGCGGGCGCATTTGAGGCCGGGCTGAGCCGAGGTCACTGAGGCCCGGGCCCCCCACTGCCGGTGGCACGACGCCGAGGTGGGGAGTCTCATGTCATGAGCCTCGGGATTCGAGGTCGTGGTCTCCTCAAGAGGAGGCACGGAGGAAGATCGCGCCGCCGATGCCCGGCCGCACGAGGGCATCCCCACATCATAGTTGTGGAGGATGACACCGTGGAGTCCGATGGTGGTGAGCAGCGTGCCGAAACTTCCGCCAACATATCATCACCGCTGCTCTTCAGAGATCACGAGGCCTCTCCCTCGGCTTATGACGCCACGCCGGCCCCACGCCACTCGGGCCGTGGGGACTCCTAATCTCAAGTGAGCTCGTCTGACGAGGAAGAGCTGCCACCCTGGCCGTCTGGGAGACGAGTCCCGACCACCGTAGAGGGCGAAAGCCGGCAGCTTCCAGACGATGAATTGCACGGGCGCCGAGGTCGCTTCCACGAGACCGACTCTCCCTGGCCACGACTTGGTGCCCTGCTGATCTCCTGGCCGGGACGCCGGCCAGCACTCTGCAAGGGCCGGAGCACTCGACCTGTCCCCTGCTGTTCTATGGCCGTAGACGCCGAAGGGTGGAGCCTCTGGCCGAGGAGGCGAGCTCCCTGGGCCGAGGAGGCGAGCCCCTGCGCAACTCTCGCCCGGAGGAAGAAGAGCTGAGGTGATCCTCGCTTCGAGGCCGCCCCTCTCCAGAGGCGAGGTCAGCCCCTGTGGCAAAAGTCCATCGCCTGGGATCTGGGAGCCTGCTCAAGCCCCCGAGCCCGATCAAGGAGAAGGGACTAAGGCTGATCCCTTGCCCGCCCGTAACGAGGTGGAGGACTCGCCGAGTTGTTCCATCAGGGGCCGAAACCCGACTTTTGGGTAAGTGCTTCGGGCTTATGTACTTTTACCAAGAGCTTCGACATTTACCTGAAAACGCCACGCCGCTAAGAAAGCCGAGTCCACCATGAAGGACTTCCATGCCGCGACTGCGCCGCCGGTTGTCGCTACACCAAGCCGAGCAGACGCCAAGATTGGCGAGCTCGAGCGCCGTTGCCGAAATGACATCTTCCGAGGCCGATCCGGCTGAAGGTGGAGGAGTCCGTGCACGAAGCCAGTGAGCGCTCGACCGAGCGAGCAAGCAAGGCTCTGCCTGGAAGCCACTTGGCGACTACGCGACGCCGGGCTACCGAAGGACAATCGACTCAAAGAACGGAGGAGTCCAGCGACTTCATTGCAAGCGAGTTTAAGGCCTGAAGCTCACGCCATGTGCTCGACCTTGAGTCCGAGCTGACTTTGCAGGACGCAGCTCGCCGCTTTGCAGACGAGTAAGGCGTCGCCTCGTAATTTTCTTTTCCTGCCTTTTACCCGTAAAACTTTAAGGGAAAAACCGCCTAGCTTGAACATAGAAAGAGCGTTATTTTTAATGGACGCTTTTGTTTTTCTCCGAGATGACAACGATTTGTTTCGTGTCGTGGTCTTACGCCGACTTAGCAGCCAATCGCATTTATGAAATGACTATCTCGCGAAGTTGCACGAGGTCGAGGTGACCATCTCGCGCAAAGTTGCACGAGGTCGCAGGTCGTGGGCCACATGGTACCTCTATAGCTCGCCGCCAACTGAGGTCGCGGGCGATCGCGAGCACGACTCTGCTGGCGAGTAGAATTCTCGCGAGACCGTGGTGGCCCTTAGGGTTACGGCATGGCGTTGACGCCGCCACCGCCACTCCGAGCTCTAACCGCTCGTATGGGTGTCCTCAGGCTAATCTTTACTTGCGCGAGGTCTACCGCGTAAAAAAAGATGGTCGCCTTATTTACGAGGAAGGAAGCCTCGAGGTCGAGCTTTTGTCGATGGTGTTTCGCCTCAACGACCGACCGCCTCGACACTTTGTCTCGGGCCGAGCTTAATCGTAGAAACGGGAAAGAGAGAGAGAGAGAATGAGGGTAAGGTGACAAAGCTTATTAAAAGGTAAAAGCAAAGTGAGGTTAGACATGGAACTTACGCAGCTGGTCGATGTTCCAAGTACTAGCTAGTTCTCGACCATCTTCCATTGCGCTGACAGCCTCGCGGCCGCTGAGACGACCGTGTAAGGACCTTCCCATCTTGGCGTTAGCTTGTTGGCTTTTGACAGTGTCTTGGACCCTGGCCGCAGAACGAGGTCGCCGACGTGTAAGGTCCTTGGTCGCACCGATTAGCGGCGTACACCGCTAAGAGCTTGCGGTAAACCGCGGATCGCAACAGAGCCCGCTCACGAAGTCGCCTCGCAAGGTCGAGGTTGAGAAGGCGTCGCTTTCTCGCCGATGTTATCGCCAGGTTCACCTCGGATCCTAGGACAACCTCTACGGTAGGATGCCTTTCCGCGCCATATACGAGCCGAAGGGGTCTCGTGGCTCGGTTTCGCCGTGCGCGATCGACTGCAGGATTCGGGGTAGCTCGGTTCCACCTGTGCCCGACTACATGCCGACGAGGCTCTTGAAAACTCTCTTCTTGATTCCTTGACGACCCGCCTGCTCGCACGCTCTGGCCGCCCCATTGCTGCGGTAAGGGCCACAGATGGCGATATCTTGTCCCGACTCTCCTCGCACAAGCCCAAACACCTCGCCAGGAACCGAGTGCCGCTGTCTGCAATGAGGCGACTTTAACGCCAAAGCTGGTTACTACATTATAAGAACCTTTAGCCGCCGCGCCGAGATGGTTGATAGAGGCTCGCCTATCCATTTAGAGCGAAGGTGTCGATTGCGACGTAACGTATTTACAACCCTCCTTCCGGGAAATGGACCGAGTATGTCGATGCCCCAAACCGAACGCCAAAGTTAGCGCATGGTCTCAGAGCGCCAGATGTCACGATGGACCTTCCGAGCATGGAATCGGGCAAGATCGGGCAGGAGGTTACTATTGAGCGCATGCCACTGCGGCCGGTTGGCCAATAGTAACCCACCTAAGGCTTTGCTCACTAAGGTCCTAAAGGACGAGCGAGCTCCACACATCCCGTCATGGATATCCTTGAGGAGATATTTGCCTTCCTTCTTGGGTGATGCACTTGGAGAGGACGCCAAGCGCTTCTTTGCAGATAAGAGACCTCACCATTTTATAGGTCGAGAAAGCGCCTCACTAGCCGGATTTCTCGCTTCCTCCTCGCAAAGTTGTCCTGCACGGCATTGGATGAATGGCGCCATCCACCCAAGGCCCCGGCCGAGGAAGGAGACGGTACTACCCTTGCCTGCCTCTTCCCCGGGGTATGGAGGGTTTATAGAGGTGCTCGATGAGCACCTTCGCCGAGCGAAACTCCGGGCGAATCCGACCTTGATAGATGGCTCGCCAGGGCATTGTCCTTCCTGGGATGTATAGTACTTCAAGTTTCAAGTACTTTTCCATCTTCCTTATCACCAGTAAAGCGCCTATCTGAGTCATCTGAACACCGATACTTTGTTAACCTGGTTGATTTACCACCATGAAGTCGCCTTCGCAGCTTAGTCGTTGGACTCCGAGCGCTTTGCATGCCCGGTCTGGCCAGCGTAGCACTCGATTCGTTGTTTGTTGGCGCCTGGCGCTTGAGGGCGATCGATCCGCCTCCCCGAGGGGATTCGAGACCATCTCACCGAGCAATCGTAAGCTCTGATCCGTCGGCAAGATGACCCAACGACCGCGGCTCGCCTGGGTTCGTTCTGGCGGGCGTTTGTCCATTCTGGCCAGGGAAGTCCGCTTAGACCTCGAGATTTGATCGCGGTTCTCGCCGAGAATTCGATCTCGACCGGCGAGCTCCATGGCCCATTTCGCGATCCGCCCCGCTGGCGCCCGATTCCCGCAGAATTTCTCTCGAAGTTGGCTCGACTTGATTTTGTGTGCCTGGAAGTAGTGTCTTAATTTCTTCGAGGCCACGAGTAGCGATAAAGGAGTTTTCTCGACCTCGGTAACGCCTTTGGTCCGTAAGACTTCGCCGACGAGTAGATCGGCGCCGCACTCCGCCCCGTTTCTATCAGGATGACGCGCTACTCAAGATGGGGTGTGGCCGTAAAGCAAGAGGACCTCTCCTACTTCATGTGGTCAAGACCGGTCTTGACAAATATAGTTTAAGCTCTTTGAAAGAGCCGTCACCCGCTTCATCTGCCCAAGTGAAACTGCTGCGGCTTCCGAGCGCTGAAGAAAGGTAGGCCGCTGCCTCGAGCCGCGAGATGAAACGACTTGCTAAGGCCGCCATCCTCCGCCAGGATCGACCTCCCGAGTGCAAGTCGGTGGTCGATGTTCGATGGCTTTATCTTCTTCCGGGTTGGCCCCGATTCTCAGGGCCGATCATGTATCCGGAGCACCTTGCGCTTGACCCCAACACATTTTTCTCCGGTTTAACTTTATTCGATGCTTGTTGAGGTTATGAAAAGTCTCTCTAGATCTGGACATGGTCTGAGGCTATTTGCTCTCGACGACTATGTCGCCTACATACACTTCCGTGTTTCGACCTATTTGGTTCGAGAAGGTTTTCTCGTGATAAGGCGCGAAGGTCGCCCAAATGCCTTTAGACCGGGACATGGTCGTAGAAAGCGTAATCGTGCCAAACGGTGATGAAGGAAGTTTTTCTCCTCGCCGTTTCCGGGGCGATATGCCGATCCGGGTGATAGCCTCGAGTAGGCGCCCGTAAAGCTCATCGCCTGAGTCGCCGGCCTGGCCGACTAACCGGTCTATCCGAGGTAGCGGAAATTGTCCTTGCATGCGGCATTCACTGCGTGATCGACACACATTACGCGCCACTTGCCTCCTTTCTTCATCACGATGACCTGGTTGGCCAACCAATCGAATGGTCGACTTCCGAATGAAACCCGCTTTGAGGAGCTTGTCCGGGCCTTTCCTCTCGATGATGGCTTGCTTCTCCCGGAGAAGCGCTCGAGCTTCACAGACAAAGCTTTTGTCAAAGCCGAATCGCTAGCCTCGTGCTCGACGATTCTTGGGACTCCGGCATGCTCTGACGGCTCCAGGCGAACGTGTCCGCCGCTTCTCCGGAGGAAGGTCACGAGCCCGAGTTCCTATTTAGGATCTAGGAAGCCCCACGCACGACCTTGTCTCGGCTTTGGCGTCGCACAACGGATGGCCTTGGTTTCTCCCGCATTGAGGCTAGCCTTGGGCCTGAACTCCCCGCCTGCTCTGCCCTGCTGGGGCGCTTGACCGACCATGTCCAACGCCTCTCGCCGCAGCTCGTAGCTGCCGGCTTCCTTGATCGCGGATCACGCCGGCCGGACCTTCAAGCATTGGTACCGCGTGATGAGTGGCGGCTATGAATTTGGCGAGCCTGGTCGCCCAGATGGCGTTAGTCGACCGAATCGAATCACTTCGAACGTGATTAGCTCCGTCGAAGTTGCTCCTGACGAACGTTATCGGGCAGGACGATCCGCCGAGTGGCTCGACCGACGCTCGGCACTATCCCGTAGAACGGACCACCAGGCTTTTGATCTTGGAGCGGTGGATCTCGTGATTCGCCCAAGACCCCGGCGATATCAGTCCAGGGAGCTCCTCAGAATCCACAAGGACCCGACTCATCATGTGTTGCAGATCGTTGGGCTAATTCACCTACTAAGCCTTTGGGGTTTCGCTATCCCCTGCAGGCGCTGCCCTTGGAGAAGGTGATCGGCACTGACCACTTGAGTCAGCCGAACAGAGGCTTCTCGAGTGACACTGAGTACTTCAAGCAAGGCCTCCTTTTAACTCCCGACGCGACTCCATAGGCTGCGTGAGCCCCGAATATCACTTCCACGATGTGGTTTTCGCCTTGGTACTCCATGCTCTGTCTTGCTCCTGGCTGCTTCTTTGCCCTTGACGCCTCCTTCCATCCCGGAGCGGGCATGGGACCCTTACCATTGTAGAACCCCAAGCCCAGCGGGAGGCCCACGCTCGCACTCCAAGGTCGCGCCTATGCTCGCGGAGCGCGTATAGGTACTCAGCCCGCCCGCTGGTCGCCAAGGCTTGGTCGCTCCGCTCGCTTCGTCTACCGAACCTGGCCGACCCTTTCCTTTCTGGCCCTCTATACGATCAAGCGAGGTCGGGCCGTTGTCTTTCGATGGTCGCCACCACGCCGAGACGGAGGATTTTTTTCTTCTTTGATTTTTTCTCGATCGAGCTTACGCTTTTCGCTACTTGATGCCCTTCGAGTTCCGGCCGAGGGGCGCCTTTCTCGCCTAGCAAATTTCTTCCATTGGACGGCCCGTCTGCTGGCGAATCTGGCCACGTATGCGAATGTACTGCTGGTCGTGATGTCCGTGATTTTCGAGGTCCCCGAGTAAAGCGTACGTCTTCGACCCCGAACTTGAAAGCCCGACGACCGCCTCATCCGAGATGTCGGATGGAATTGGCGCACTTGCATGAAGCTGGACGAATCACGGGCGCAGGTTCGCCCGCCTCAGATCGACGCCAAGGTCGCCCTTTCCCGCGACGAGTAGCCTCTCCGGAAGTTGGCTCGAGTGCCGCCACCGGGCCCTAAGACCGATCGAAGTTCTCCTTCTCGTTGAATAGCCACGCCCGAGCCGCCCGCCCAGATCAGCGTAAAAGTTGGCCATCACCCTTTTCATCACCCCGCAGCCTAAAATGGCCGTGGTGTAGATCGAGAGAAACTCGCCTGTTCGAGTCCCGCCGACCTCTCGATGTGGCCCGGCTTAAACCTTGCTCCGGCCAGTGTCACTGTCAGCAATGACGCCGCTGGACGCCTCGCACTCAACACGGATCGCTTCGGGCGACACCACGAAGCAAGGCTGGCCGGCGATCCTCACCACCGAGCCCGAGGTTAGTGGGCCCAGCGAGAAAGTCTCTACGCCCTGTAGGGATGGGAGGGCCTGATGAGGAATGTTCGCCTGCCGCTGCGGCTCGTGATTCCGTCCCCGGGAGCCCCCGAATTGCTCCGGTGCCCTCTCGAGCCTGCCGGCCGCGCTGGGCCACTGGTGCGGCCGCGAGTCATCTGGGTGGTGGCGCTGACGCCGGCCATGCGCTCTCAGAATTGCTCGCGCCTTCCGGAGGCCTCCGCCGCTTTATGTTCTGTGGCGATTCTCGAGGTCGCCTGGCCACTCGCGCCCATGGCTTCTAGGTCGACTCCGCCAGAAATCCTCCGAGGTTGCGCACCACCGCGGGCTGTGGCTTGAAGGCGCTCGCCGGGGAACGCGCGGTGACGAGCTCGCTCTGCCGTCGACGCGCCTCGAGTCCCGCACGCTGCGGAAATTCTCGCGAACTTCGGGCCTGGTCTTATCGGGCCAAAGCACCTCGGACTTGCCGGCGTAGTCGCCGGTCCGATTCAGGGATGCTCGCAGGTGTTCTTTGGCCGCTTCGTAGCGGTGAAGACGCCGTCACCCGGGATTTGCTCCCAGATTTATCTCTTCCGCAACGGCGACGTTACGGATTGACGGACGCTAGGGGGACATCACTGTTCTCGAAGCGGTCCCTGGTCGAGCCTCAGAGGCTCGGGATGTCCACCATCAGAGCTCGCCGCATTCGCCGCCCGAGAGGGCGCTGAGCCGGGAGCGAAGAATCGCCCGGCAGAAGAGCCGCTTCAGGAAAAGCTCCCTTAACCGCTATGATTTTCTAATGACGGCGACGCCGCCGCCCATTGTCGAAGAATCGCTTGTCCTCTTCCTCGATCTCGGCGAGCCCGTGGTTCTCGGGATTCTCGACATTCTTCTGATTCTCACGAAGGGAAAGTCGGTCTCACGACGGCGCCAAATTGCCGACGATCGGGGAATGTGCCTCGGCCGAAGCTTACTTGCTGGGCGGAGGGACCAACTGCGACTCTTCTACGTGAGGGATTACTCGAGGAACGACTCACCGATTTCAACGAGCGACACAAAGCAGCTTACCCCGGTTCGCCTTCAGAAAGAGATAATAGCCCTACTCCAGCCTCTCGCTTACTCTGCAATGTGTCCGAGTCTTACAATTGCGGCGTGGTATGTTGTTGCGGTTGTGTCCCTCACGACGGGACGCTTTATAGCTTACAAAGGATCGAACTCCACGACCATTTCACTACCCGACGCTTGGACTCGCCCAAACGTGGCAACCGGGTGGATCCTATCTTTCCGCCACGCCCCACGGAAACGAATTCGCCAACGGAAGTTACGCCGGGTGGTTATTCCCACCGACCCGAGACGTATGTCGGGCCGATGGCCGACACCGAGCTCTAATCGACCGAATACGATGCATTCTGGTCCCACCCGAGCCCGAGCTCTAATCACCCTAACGCGAGCCTCCGACTCGACAGACAATCCAGTAACGACTCTCTGGTAGCTCTCATGAGCGAAGCTTGGTCGTTGGTGGCATCCGAGGTAATTTATGGAAATTACCCGACCCCCCGACAGTTATGCACGTTTATATTCAAGTGAGCTACAAGGTACCGGCAGCCTACGAACTAATATATATAAAGTGGTTACTGTTATGGAACATATATTCATGGTGTTAATAACATTGTGGTGATAAATATTTTAATTACTAAATACTTATTACTTAATTTCATTTATTTGTATTATGGATTTTAAGGTTTATATTATGCGAGGTTATGCTTTTAATAGAATTCAAATGCAAAGCATGTTATAATAGAATTGTTTCTACATAATAGGATAGTTTTGCCTTAGGGAGTATTCTTAAGATGGTCCTATAGGTATTAGTGCTTTATCTGTGATGTTCTAATCATTTTCTAATCTTATGTATTTCTAAATTTTACGTTATAAATGACTAGATTTCATTTTAGATTTATGACTTCAATTTACATAGATATGTAACTATTTTTGTAGCATTAGCAGGTTTTGACACCAGAAGTGTCTTGAAACTAGTTTCGTGTATTTTGGATTTTATTTATAAAAATTGTTAATGTTTTAGTTTTAATGTACGTAGAAAATGAAATCTATTATGAACTTAATTTAAACTAAACTAAACATTAAATTCTTTTTGCAGATTATTATGGTATTGACCTTAGGAATGTTTTGAGATTAGTTCTATATGATTCAACATTTATTTATGATATTTATTTAAATTTGTTTGTTTATATTTTGAATATTTATGTGTATATTATATAAAAGCATGTTTCCAATTAGGGGTCAAATGTAGACTATGATTATCATAATGATTTGTATAATATCAAGTAGTCTTGTCCTATGGGACATTTAAGAACTATGTATCTATATGTGCTTTGTACATGAGAAGCAAAGCTATTTGGAAACTTGTTTTAAACTAAGTTAAACATTGTATTTTTATAGGATTAAATGATCTAGACCTGTAGCGTGTTTAAATCAAGATCTTACATATACAAAGGTGTCTTGCGATAGGAATTTTATATAACATACATGATTAAAGACATATTTAAAGATTAAACCAATTAGTTAGGGTGTTTGATTTCAATGAATGGTTAAATCAAGTTGGGTTAATTAGGCTAACTTCTAATTAGGGTTTCTACTTAGACCAATTATATATTATTAAATCTTTTATTTGGAATAAGATTTATTTGAACTAACTAAAGTTTGCCTTAACTCAGTGTTTGACATTTTATGTCAGGGTTTTAAATATTGTGAGTGACCATGCATTTTACATTCTTACTTCATAACTCTTTAAGGGCAAAATTCATTTAGGGACCTTATGTGACATACATGTGTGTGTGTGTGTGTGTGTATATATATATATATATATATATATATATATATATATATAGGAAGCCTCTTTTCTACTCCCGGGAGTAATTACTCCCTATGCCGTATCTCACAATGTAGAGAGTATTTCGCGCAATGGAGAGTATGTACGTGTAGTATATAAGTATATAAGATCATCTAGGTGGTATTTACATTTTTTCAAAGGTGGTATGTACACTTTTTAGACATACTCCTTTTTATATG
This sequence comes from Rhipidocladum racemiflorum, assembly GCA_036346355.1. Classification (NCBI taxonomy): domain Eukaryota; kingdom Viridiplantae; phylum Streptophyta; class Magnoliopsida; order Poales; family Poaceae; genus Rhipidocladum; species Rhipidocladum racemiflorum. The sequence goes on along the minus strand of CM070569.1, from coordinate 38,189,015 downwards.
CATATATGAAGGTATTTGCAAAATATGCTAAAAACTATGTACTCCCTTGCAATTTTTTCATGTGGATCTCATTGGAATATCTTATAATTAGTATATGAGTGTATCCAAACTAATAAAGGAGTATTTCAAGTACGTTTGGGTGGTATTTCAGAGATGGGAGTAATTACTCCCGGGAGTACGAAGTATTTTTCCTATATATATATATATTGAGGTAAAGATTATTTATCTTACTTAAGCTTGTTTAACTTAAAGCATTAATACAGTTTTAATTGTCTAAACTAACTGAGGTTATTAAACTATACTTATAATATTGGAAGATTAATAGCCACTTATACCAGAGGGCCGTGTATGGCATACCACGCTCTTTATAAGTTGAAAATTCTATATGAGGGTTTTCGCACACACACGCTGTGGGATGCCTGAGATAGGGGTCCCGCAAGTGGGGCCTACACCCGACTGGGCCGAAGGCGGAGCAGTAGGCCCAGAGCCCGGAAGCGCCATGATGGGCCCGGGGGATGTCTCGACTTGTTCCCCAAGGCAGCTCGTCGATCCTTCAGCGAAGCTTCGTGCCCTGCCGAGACAACCCGTCGAAAGCGAAGCATGCGGCCTGACATCTGCAAAGTCTGCAGGCGCCGGAACCTGACGGAGTGGCAGGCGCGGGTCGGGGAAAGCACAACTACCTCCCCAAGACATAGTGGGGCCCAGTCGATAAGAGACAAAGTATGTACTCATGAAGCCACCATGTTCAGGGCCAGGTGGCGCCCATTTTGGGGTATATCCTTCCCCTAGTATAAAAGGGGGGAGGAGGGAGAAAAAAGGACACACGCTCATATATCCAAGAGACTAGGGTATTATCTCCTCCGGGAGAGCCCAAACCTGTCTAAAAAGAGATCGCCCTCGCATCCTGTGTTACCATCTAGCTCTGATCCCGCACGAATCCCCTAGAATCACAAATCTCATTGCCGGCGAAATCGATCGTCGACAGTTGGCGCGCCAGGTAGGGGATTGTGTCAAGATCTTCGTCAAGCTTGATGGCTACGACGAGCGGAGTCTCCACAGTCTTCTTCCCGAATCAGTTTTCCGCTTTAAGCTCGACCTTCATCTCCAACGAGCCTCGGGAACCTTTCCTCTCTCGAGGAGGCTGCTACCGCGGATGGCGAGGTCTCCGGCGAGCCATCGCCACGACTTCCGCGCCCGATCGGGAGGTCCTCTGCCTCGTGCTCTAAAGCACCGAGTAGGGGACCGAAGGTCCGCCCCGCCAGGAGTCGGACTCATGGGCGCCGAGGCACGAATGGTGGGGTTCTCACCGCCAAACCACTCGGCACCTCCGAGCGCTGGAGCTATCCTCTTCAGCTCGCCACCACCCGCCGAGTCGAAGAAAGCCTAGAGAGTTGCTGGAATTTCCATAGAGTCTGCGTAATCGAGGGCTCGCGGCGGATTCAGCAGCCGCCGACACTTCGCCGCCGACTTGGAAGGTGGCCGAGCAACAAAACCAGACGCAGCGGCGCGTGCTCTGAGACCGCGCCCGTGGTGTCAACGAAGACATTCTCGCAAGCCAAGATGGGGACCAAGCGGTCTTCCGTACTACAAAGCAGAATATCGCCGCTTCCAAGACACTCCTGGATACCTTGAGCCCTATGTCGGGGCGGCGATCCAGCTTGCCCCGATCGTGGGCCCAAGTAAAGGCCATGGTGACGGGCAAATGATCCAAAGAGCCTGCACACCGACCAAATGCAAGAAAGGAGCGGCTGGTCCCCGAGGACCTGCAGACAAAGCAAGCCGGCCAGCTCGGGAAGCCCCCGCCGACACATCATGTTCCTCCTCGCGGAGACGACTTGCGACACAAAGATCAACCGCGACTGCTCCGACTTCGACGCCAGCGCCGCGATCGAGAAAGGGAGGAGCAACGCCGTCATGCCGACGAGTATGAACGTTATGGCATCCTTCCACGAGATCGCGAAGCACACCAAGCGCGATCCCCTCCACGTCGATCACCGCCCAGGGGTTGCCGCGGGGTCATAGAAGGGGTTCGCGCGTTTACCCCTCACCTACGCCGAGTGGTTTGGCCTGATGGGTTTAATCCCAAGGGCATCACTAGGTTTGACGGTGAGAGGGACCCGGAGGCTTGGTTACAGGTGTACGCTCTGGCGGTCGTATCGCCGGGGATCGTAAAGTAATGGCAAATTACTTACCGGCTACCCTCTCGCCCCGGGCCAAGCCTGCTCACTGGACTCCCGAACTCTATAGATTCCTGGGAGATCTGTGTGAGCAATTCATTTCAAACTTCCAAGGCACGTCTGGCGCCCGGCACCCTCGACCTCTATCACCGCACCAAAAGAGAAACGAAGTCCCTCCGGAGTTCGTCAGCGCTTCATGCACAGGAAAAGCACTGCTCGGGATGTCACGGATGCGGTTGTGATAGCTGCCTTCCAAAAGGGAGTCACGACCGATCTCATCAAGAAGATGTCTCGGAAGCCACCAACGTCGGTTCGTGAGCTGTTCACTCTAGCGGACCACTACGCTTCCGACCTCCGAGGCCTTGGCGAATGGCATGACGAGGGGAAGGATCAGTCGAGCTTCTGGCGGAAGGAAAAGAAGCGCAAGGGTGAAGAGCTAGTGGCGCCGCCAACTCGCTTCCTCGCGCCTCAAAGAGGACGGTATGACAAGGTGATGAACTCGCTTTGCCCCTTCCATCCAAAGGGGAGACATGCCGCCAAGGATCGCTTCACTTTGAAGAGATTTGCCCGAGAGCAAGAAGCGCCGGGCAAGGTCCGAGTGGACATACCGCCAAGCCACCTCCCCCTGAAGCCGAGGAAGACTATCAGGAAGTCGATCTCGAGCTTAACTACATATTCGGGGGTTCGGTTGCGTACGAGTCCAAGCGAAAGCAAAAGCTTACCGCCCGAGACATCAACACAATAGAGCCGGAGACCCCCCAGTACGTACGGTGGTCCGAGGTCGCGATAACTTACGACCGCTCGGATTACCCAGATCGAGTCCCATTCCCCGGTAGATACCCGCTTGTTTTGGCGCCCGTTGTCCGCGGCATCAAGCTCAAGAGGGTATTGATAGACGGTGGAAGTGGGCTCAATGTCCTCTTTGTCAAAACTCTTGACGACATGGGAATTCCACGGTCGGAGCTTAAGCGCGGGTCATCGCCTTTTCACGGTGTCATACCCGGAACTTCCGCGACACCGCTTGGACAAATCACTCTGTCGGTCACTTTCGGTGCAAGGGAAAATTACCGGACAGAGAACCTTGGCTTCGAGGTGGCTGATTTCGCGACAGCATATCATGCCATCTTGGGGAGTCCAGCGCTAGCCAAGTTCATGGCAATGCCCCACTATGTGTACCTGACACTGAAAATGCCAGGGCCGAGTGGTATTATCGCTTTACGCGGTGATATCAGGCAGTCTTTTTCCTGTGACAAGGAGAGCTGCGAGATGGCTGAGTCCCTGGAGGCGCGAGCGGGTCGGGAGAGGATTCGGCAAGAGGCGGATTCTGACAAGCCGGAAGGAAGCATCCCTGCCCGCAAAGCGCCGAACCCTGGGATTGGTCCCGGAGGAGATACCAAGAGAATTACCCTCGACCCGTCCGATTTGGCTCAAATGGCCTTGATCGGGACAGGGCTCGGGGAGAAATAGGAGGACGCGCTCGTCACCTTTCTGCGGGCAAACAAAGACGTCTTCGCCTGGAAGCCGTCGGACATGCCCGAAGTCCCTAGGAAGGTGATCGAGCACGCGCTGAACGTAAATGAATCGGCCAGGCCGGTCAAGCAAAGGTTACGATGGTTCACCCAAGACCGCCGAGAGGCCATCAGGGAGGAGATCACAAAGCTGCTCGCCGCAGGATTCATCAAAGAAGTGTATCATCCCGACTGGTTGGCTAACCCTGTACTCGTTCAAAAGAAGAATAAAAGTTGGTGCATGTGTGTTGACTATACCGACCTCAACAAGGCTTGCCCAAAAGATCCCTTTGGTCTGCCCCGCATCGATCAAGTGGTGGACTCCACTGTTGGATCTCAACTACTCAGCTTCCTGGACATCTATTCAGGCTACCACCAAATCGGGCTTCGAGAGGAGGATTGTGAGAAGACTTCGTTTATCACTCCATTCGGAGCATATTGCTATGTCACCATGCCGTTTGGGGAAAACGCCGGGCGCAACCTATCGGGCCACATACGGCAGTGTTTTCACCATCACTTGACGCAACGTAGAGGCATATGTGGATGATGTAGTGGTTAAAACGCAGATCAAGGACAGTCTCACCTCCGATCTGGCCGAGACGTTCGAGAGTCTAAGGGCGTTCCGGATGAGGTTGAACCCTGACAAGTGTGTTTTCGGAGTTTCTTCTGGGAAACTACTCGGATTCATTGTCTCCCATCGCGGGATCGAGCCAAATCCGGAGAAGATCGGGGCCATCATGAGGATGGCGCCACCGCCACCAGAAAGATGTTCAAAAGCTCACCGGTGCATGGTAGCGCTTTGGCAGTTATCTCCCGATTGGGGGTTCTGGGGATGCCCTTCTTCAAGCTCCTCAAGAAGCAGACTGCTTTGAATGGACGGCAGAGGCACATCAAGCCTTTGAAGAACTCAAGGTGTTCCTCTCCACCCTCCAATCCTAGTCTCGCCAAAGGCCAGGTGAACTTCTCCTCGCTTTACATAGCGGCAACAACTCATGTAGTCGATCTTTGCGATAGTTGTGGAGCGGAAGAGTCTCGACACCGCTACGCTGCATAACGCCCGGTTTATTTTGTCAAGTACTAGGCGAATCCAAGACGCGATATCCTCAAGTTCGTAAGCCGGGCAGACACAATTTTGATCTCATCGCGGAAGCTGAAGCATTATTTCCAAGGGCACTCGATTTCAGTAATGACTTCTTTCCCCGTGGGAGAGGTCCTCCATAATCGAGAAGCTTCTGGGAGAATCTCTAAGTGGGCGGCCGAGCTTGGAGCCTTCGACATCTCGTTCAAGCCGCGCACCGCCGTCAAGTACCAGGCTTTGGCCGACTTTACGGCCGAGTGGATCGAATCCCAAGCTCCCGCATGGAAGAAGAGCCGAGTATTGGACCATGCACTTCGATGGATCTCTCATGCTCGGTGGAGCCAGGCGAAATTCTCCTCGCCTCGCCGAAAGGCGATAGGTTGAAGTACGCCCTTCTGATTCACTTTCCACCTCGAACAATGCCGCAGAGTACGAGGCGCCATCCACGGCTCGTGACGCCACATCGCCGAATCCGGCGATCGGTGTTCGCGGTGACTCGGCTGGTGGTGATCCAAGTATGTAAGGACTGGTCGTAAGGCCGATCGGACTATGACGGCGTATTGCCGACAAGTCCGAGAATTGGAAGAAAAGTTTGATACCTGGAGTAGTCCATGTCCTCCGCCGCAATAATGAAGCAACATGAGTTGGCTAAAATGGGAGCCACTCGCAGAGGTCCCGAGTGGTATCTTCGCCCAGGATCTTTACAAACCAATCAAGGTAAAACGACGGAGCCAAGTAGTCTTGCTCATTAACCCCGATCGACGGCCCCATATCTAGATTATCTCTGAAAGACAAACTTCAGAGGCAACCGCTCGCCGAGCGCATCTCCCGACAAGCCAAATCCTATGTGGTGGTTGGCGAGGAGCTCTTTCGGAAGAGCACCTCGTGTGTCCTTAGGCGGTGCATTTCGAACAAGCGGAAGAGACTCGCCAAAGAAATCCACTCGGGGATGTGCGGCCATCACGCGCGTCAAGCGCCTATGTTGGGAAAGCCTATCACCTGTGGCTTCTTTTGGCCCTCTGGCGGTGACGGATGCTAAGGAGATCGCTCGAACTTGCGAGGGTCGCCATTCTATGCAAGTCGACACACTTGCCTAAGACAGAGTCGCTTCGGGACCCCGAATTTGCAAATCCGACCCTTCAGGTATTCAGACTAGTCCAGGAACACGCTAGTGCACATACTTAACATTGATAAACATCACAATCATACCACTCGATACTAATAAAGTACTTTATTTAAATAGTCAAGCGGTTACTCGACCTTATGGTCAAGTTACAAATGCACGCCTCGCAGGCTTAAACTTATTAAGAGAGAAATAGTAGCAAATGAAAATCAAATAACTTCGTGGCGCCATCCAAAGATACCACAGCAACCGACTAGGCTCGCTTCCCTAAGTAGACGGTTCCTCTTGGAGCTCCTCCTCCAAAGCCGTGTAGTCTCCTCTTCAACTGTGTTGTATTGTGGCAAGGGTGAGTACTTGGTACTCAAAGAAGTCATGCATGCACGCAAAGCTAATATACTATATGCATGGCTTGGTACAAAGGAATAGCTCAAGGTATATTTGCAGAAACAAAGATTTAACAAGTATCATAAATAGATTCAAAGCAGTAGAAATAAGTAAAGCATAGATAACTTTTCAAGGAGTTTAATACACATCTTTCCCATCCTAATCCACATCTCCATCAACATCATTATTAATCCAACCCAACCTTTCGTATCCAAGCTATTTTTTTGAGAAAATCTAACCCTTGATCGAATTCCCGGCGATGTCCAATACCATGGACACGGCTATTCGAATAGATTCTACACTCTGCAGAGGTTATGCACTTTACCCACAAGATACAAATCAAACACCACAAAGGCGAGTTCAGTAATAAAGTCTTTCTAAACCTCTAACAATACAAGTGGTCCTCCCCTGCTATTGCACACTAACCCTTCCCTTAGCTAAGGCGAAGTTTAGGCCAATCAACTGTTAGATGGGTAATACCTGGCCTCACGGCAGACGCTCCCCGCACAACTTACACAAAGGGTGTAGTTGACCTCCCCGAGGTCCCACAGTGCGTTATTAGCAACTTAGTCAACTAGGTCCGTCCGATTCATGACATGTGGTTGCACGTTAGACCCAGTTCAAAGGCTTGCAAGGTTAAGTCCTTAGGGTGACCAGGCAAGACTACCCAAGAACCAAATCAACATCCCCAATGCCACAACCGCCCACTGATTATTCTTGCCACATGCCCCTGGCCGAAAAACTATTTATCAAACCCCGCTTGATTACCATGCACCACGTGCCATCAACATCACATGATACCTTTCCAAAACAGGTTCAATATATCATTAAGTCAACATTAACATTTGTTTGTCCAAAATCATGTCATGAGCACGTAGCAGGTCTAAGCAGTTTACTACAACGGTCTAAAACCCATGTTGGCAAGTTAATAATGTCCAACTAGTAAACCACAACTAGGGTGACAAGGGGTCATGGCACATATTTAAGTAATCAAGGTATCATACAGCAAATTGTTATTTATCTAATTCCCCATATTTAAATAAAATATTTTCTAATTGAACTAGCATGCAATAGGTTAAATCAAAATAGATTTCAAAATAGGATCAACATGGTCAAAGCACAACTTGCCTTCAAAAAGTACTTGTTCTTGGTCTTGAGTTGGATCCTGAGTCAATACTTCTCCTTCAAATCCTTCCAGCACTTCAACGTCTACTCGTAAAGCGTGCAAATAGCAAATACACGAATAAACAATAGGCAAAAAGTATCCAATCATCCAAATAAAATCCATAAACAGAGAGAACATAATTTTATGAATTTTTAGAAACTGGAATCGTCAAATTTGGAGTTAAAACGCAAAAGTTATGATTATTTAAAGTTTAAATAATCAATTAAATAATTTTACAGAGAAAAACTTTAGTACAAAAATTAAATAAAATTCATATTTAGGTAGGTCTCAATTTTATACAGATTTAGAAATTTGAATCACTCAAATCGGAGTTGAAACGCAAAAGTTATAAGCGTTTGAAGTTTGAAACAAAATCTGAAATCATTATTTCGAATTAATAAATCATTTTCTTTTTCGGAAATTAATTATTGCGTCGGCTGGACACGTGTCGACCTCGATTGGTCTGGCGGCGTCGGTCGATCCATGAACTTGGTCCACGCTCGGCTCGGGTCTACCGTGGACTCGGTCCACGGCTCCACGTGTCGCCGACATGTGGGTCCCTCGTGACGTCCATCGGCGTCGGCCGAGGCTCGACCACGGTCGGCGGTGGGACCCACCGATGATGTCATGGGTGACGTCACGGTCTTTGTCGGCCCGACACGGGCGGCGTGTCGATGACCCACGCCAGACGCCCGTGTGGCGCGGCGGTTCGGCTTCCTGGACACGTGGCGCGATCGTGTCCGTTGATTTGAAAATCAACGGCCGCGATTAGATCCAAGGTTAACACGTTGAAAACTACTCGATGATCGTGGGGCCGCTCGATCTAGATCAGGCGGTCCGCATCTAATCATACATTAACACTACTACGACGCGTGGTGATCGTGGGCCGCTGGATCTTGATCCAACGGTCCGGATCTAATCGGGTTTGGAAACACGTGAACTCACTCTCAACCGCGATCAAGATCGGACGCGCCTGCAGCTCGCGAGGTCGATGGCGACGCGCGAGCAGCGGCCGGAGACGGAGGCGATGACCTCTCCGTGGCGCTTGGGCTCCTCCGGCGAGATGAGTTGGCTCCACTGCGTCTTGGTCTGGGATTCTCGATCCGCTCAACGGTGGCTAGGGACTACGGGTGACGGGATGAAGCAAAACCGTGGCGGAGCGGCGCTCAACTACGGCGAGCTATCGCGGCTAACGGCGGCTCGCCTTGGTGAGTAGGGGCTATGGGTGCGCAAGGTCGTGGCCGACTCGGTGTGACCGGGCCTTAAATAGCCTCGGCGTTCGTGCCGGCGGAACCCTAGATCTACGCGCGGCGAGTCCGGCCGCTCGGCTCGGAGACGACGACGCCACCGCCCACGCGGCACGATCGACGGCCACGATCGCGTGGCGCGATCGGATCCGACCGACTTCGGCTTCGACCGGTGCGATCCAATCCGGGCCGTTGGATCTCGATCCAACGGTTAGGATCGAATGGGGTTCGGTCAAGTCACGTGGCTCGGTCGGACTCGAGTCGGACTCGGACTCGGTCCGTCGGATGAACAAGATACGACCCGACTTGATTTTCCAAATGATTTAATATTTAAAATAATTCCGTAAATTCATTTAATTCATTAAAAATATCAAAGACTCGAGAAAAATTCGGAAAAATTCTGGAAAATACTTTGGATCATTTTGGACTCAAATAAAATATTTCCAACAAAATTTTATTTGCAAAGTTTAATTCTTTAATTATTTCAAAATGGAATAAATTCAAATAAATTCCAAATAAATCCAAATAAATTCCAGAAAATTCCAAAAATTCACCAAAGTGCCAAATCACACATGAATTTAAGAAAAGCAAATTTTTGGGGTGTTACAAACCTCCTCTTAATGTAATCTCGTCCCGAGATTCGTGGCTTACTAAAGGAATAGGTTCTAAACTCTTTCCTCAAATCCTCTTCGCGTTCCCAAGTTGCTTCACTCTCCGTGTGGTTGCTCCACGAACTCTGACTTAAACGGGTTGACTTATTTACGGTCTCTCGATCCATAGTGTCCAAAATCTTTACTGGATGCTCCTTGTAAGTCAAATCTTCTTGCAACTCAATTGACTCTAGCGGTGTCTGCTCCTCAGTACTCGGAGACACTTCTTCAATCGGGACACATGGAATACGTCATGTACTCCTGCTAACGATCGAGGCAACTCCAGATGATAAGCAACCGCCTCTGCGACTCAAAATCTTAAATGGTCCAACATAACGGGTGCGAAGTTTCCCTTTGGCATGGAACCTCTTAACTCCCGAGAGGCGTAACTCGAGGTATACAAAGTCTTCTCGTTCAAAACTCAAATCCCGCGACGATTGTCGCGATAACTCTTCTTCGTCGCGATTGGGCGATCTTCAACCTTTCCCTAATCATGGCAATCGCTCTTCACCTCTTGAAGAATATCAGTTCAAGACACGGCTCGCCACTCATTCCAATTCAATGGCGTCCCGACAGTCGACCATACAAGCCTCGAAGGTGACATCTCAGAACTAGCCTGGTAACTATTATTGTAATCGAACTCGGCATACTGCAAACTCTTATCCCAAGAGGTAGCATAAGCCAATGCACATGCTCTTAACATATCCTCCATAATCGATTGACTCTTTGGTCTGTCCATCCGTCTGCGGATGATAAGTCAGATCTTGAAGTTTAAACGGGTTCCCATGGCTTCATGCAACTTATTCCAAAACCTTGAGGTAAATTGGGTACCTCTCGTCTGATACAATCCTCTTTGGCACTCCGTGCAAAGCAGACGATCGATCATGTACAACTCTGCTAACTTATCTCCCGAGTAGGTGGTCTTCACGGGATAAAATGGGCTACTTTGGTCAAACGATCCACTATAACCCATATGGAGTCATAACCTCCTTGAGTCTTAGGCAAGCCGGTAATGAAATCCATTCCGATTTCCTCCACTTCCACTCGTATTTTCGTAATTGTAGTAATCCTGGCTGGTCTCACGATGCATTGCCTTGACTCTCGGCATACATCGCACAATGCAACATGCTCAAGAACTTCACGCTTCATGCTTGGCCACCGTAATCTTTCCTTCAAATCCTCGATACATTTTGGCGCTTCCAGATGAATTGAATACTTGGAGTCATGGGCTTCCTCCAAAATCGCTGCTTTAATTCCTTCTTGTTGGGCACACAAATGCGATCCTTCATCCATAACGTGCCTTGCTCATCCAACTTGAAGTCCTCTCGCCTTGCCTTCTTCCTTGATGGACTTAATCCTGCGGATCTTGTCATCATCCTTCTCGCCCTTCCGGATCGATCCTCTAGGGTAGGCTTTACTTCCAATGTGGCCAAGAATCCGCTAGGTACCACCTCAATCTTCATTCTCTGGAAATCCTCACATAGCTCATCCCGACTTGTGGCTAGCAACATACTCACAATATGGCTTTTCCGACTCGAGCATCGGCTACTCGTTGGCCTTCCCGGATGATAATGGATTCCCACATTGTAGTCCTTGATCAACTCTAACCATCTCCTCTGCCTCATGTTCAGATCCGATCGGGTGAATATGTATTTAAGGCTCTTATGATCCGTATACACTTCACATCTGCTCCCGATCGATAGTGATGCCATATCTTCAAGGCATGCACTACGGCACTAACTCTAGGTCATGCGTCGGATAATTCTCCTCATGCGGCCTCAATCGCCTTGATGCATAAGCGGCGACCTTTCCATTCTCATCGGACACATCCAAGTCCTTGGCGATGCGTCACAATAAATATCAAAGCTTTGAGCAACATCCGTAGAACTAACACCAGTCTTGATGTCAATCGCTTTTCACCTCTGAAATCCTTTCTCACATTCTCGACGTCCATGCAAACTTCTTCTCCTTTCAAAGCAATTGCGTAAGAGGTTTCGCATTGTCGAAAAGCCTTCAATGAAACGGCGGTAGTACCCTGCCATTCCAAGGAAACTCCGGATCTGGTCACGGTCTTGGTTGCTCCCAATGTAACACGGCTTCTACTTTGCTTGGATCAACGGCGACTCTTCATGCGGTCATTACATGTCCAAGAAACTCCACCTTGTCCTTCCAAAAATCACACTTCGAACTTGGCGAAGAGTTCTTTGTTCCTCGGCTTTTCCAAAACTTCGCCTCAAGTGTTCGGCATGTTCATCCTCCGTCTTGGAATAGATTAGGATATCATCTATGAACACGACAACAAACTTGTCCAAATATTCCATGAACACCTTATTCATCATATTCATGAAATATGTCGCGCATTCGTCGATCCAAAAGACATAATCAGAACTTGTAATGTCCATATCTTGACAAGAATGCATTCTTCTGATATCTTCTCGATCGGATCTTCAATCGATGGTATCCCGATCTCGAGATCAATCTTGGAAAACTCCGCTCCTCTCACCGATCGAACAAATCATCAATCTGGGTAGCGGATACTTATTCTTCACGGTGACTTCATTGAGTGCACGGTGAGTCGATGCACATCCCTGAAACTCCGTCCTTCTTCTTGACAAACAAAAGCGGTGCTCCCCACGGCGACTAACTCGGCCTCGATAAATCCTTTCTCCATTAACTCCTCTAGTTGTTTCTTCATCTCTACCAACTCCTCGGTGGACATCCGATAAGGTCTCTTTGCTATCGTACTGTGCAGTACAAGCTCTATCACAAACTCTATGTCCCTGTCAGCGGCATACTGTAGATCTTCGGGAAAAACATCTCGGGTACTCATTCACTAATGAGACATCCTCTATCTTTGATTGCCTTGGTGTCGTTAACCATCAACTGTCCTTCTCTAACAGTAGCTTGAAATTCCATTTTCTTTCCACACGGGCTCTCAATCGAGATAGTCCTTCGTCCACAATCCAATACGGCCTTGTGCTTGGATAACCAGTCCATTCCCAAAATAACGCCTAAGGTCCGGGTCTCCAAAATTATAAGGTTCGCTAGGAACTCTATTCCATCTATTAGTATTCTCACCCTAACATCCTACTTTCGTTCGGAGTTCTAACCGTGGGTTTGAACTAAAAGTATGCACTTAAGTCTTGCAATCCCCAAATCGCTTCTAGCAAAGAAAGCCTTGCGAAACAAACGAATGCTAAGCTCGCAGTCAAACAAAATCACAGTGCATGAGTTAACAAGTAACTTACCCAAGACGACGTCCGTAGCATTCTCGGTGCATCTGCGGTGACATGGTTGACTCGGCCTCTCACCACGGTGCAGGATGTGGCTCCTCGTGTCGGGCGCCCTAGCTGGGTGGATCCTAGATTGAAGCGAATCACTCCTGCAGTCTTCTTTGGGCAATCACGGCAAAGTGTCTGGCTCGTTGCGATTGTAGCAGCGTCTCACTGTTTCCTTGCCGATCGCTCGAGCGGCGTTTCTAACGGGGCCGGGTCCGTAGTTCGATTGGACGGTCTTGGTCTTTGTGGACGGTGTCCTTGTAGCATTCTCGTGGTGGAATCAAAACGATTTGGTGCAACTCTCGGCCATTGCGTTCCACTGGCGTGATCCTGTTGTTGCATCCTGCGCTTCTGTTCTCATCCAGTTCCTTGCGCTTGTCCTCAAGGATAAGCGCCTTATTCACCAATTCTTGGAAATCGAAAGGTGTGGGTGATCAATCCCACCTGCAATCCCGAGTTAAATCCCTTCATGAAACGAGACTGCCTGGCTTTATCATCGCTACATCCTCAAAGCGTAGCATGCTAGCCGTGTGAACTTGTTCGTAGTCGACCCAGGTGATTACCTTGCTTGATGCTCGAACTCCTCCTTCTTAAGGTCCATGATTCCTTCTCGCACGTGATCTTGACGAATGCATGAACTCTTCCCAAGTGATATCTTGAGGGTTCTCTCTTGCGTGGCACGAAGTTCTCCCACCATTCGGCAATGTTCCTTCCAATTGATGAGAAGCGTAGAGTACCTTCTCATTTCCTATGCATTGAGCTATGTGTAGCTTCCTCTCAATTGACCTTAACCAATCATCGGCCTCCAATGGATTGGCATTCCTGAGAAAGTGGGTGGGTGAGTCCTCATGAACTCGATGCCTTGTATTACGGCGTTGTCACGATTGACTTGATTAGCCGTGGCCTGGCAAAGGACGTGTTGCATTTGTTGCATCATAGCATGCATCAATCGAGTCGAAAGCAAAGCAAGAAATGCTCCAAAATTCTGCATATCAATCAAGGCGGTCTTTGGTGCTCCATCATTGGGGTTTTTCGCTGGCGAGAACCACTTCCATTGCTTCCAAAGTTTCATGGTGTTCACCATCTGTCGATTTGCTCTAAGTCTTAGAGATGAGGGGGAATCAAGAATAGACAAGTAATATGGAACTTATGTGGGGCAAAAGGTGTAACTTTAAGGTCCAACTTTATTATTGATATTAATAACTTGGTATGGTTGCTTACAATGCCTAAGGGCCTTGCAACACATACTGCACACTCAAGAAAGCAATGAAAATCCAAATCGAACTAACACTGGAGTCTAACGCCTAAAGGGTGACTCTTTATTCTATGACGCGACTCGGCGAAGGAGTCTCACTATAGAACCTATGCTCACTCATCGAGAAAACCTCCACGGCCTGGGTACGGATGCTGCGGCATAGGCGCGAAACGATTGCCATGTCCAGCAACTGTGTCATCTGTGGTAGTCGAAGAAGCGATGTCCTCATCGAGATCGACTCCTCCGGATCCGCTCGTGTAGCTCGAAATCGCTCTGCAGTTACGGGTCCGTATAAAGCTATCTCCAACTCGTCAATCCTTCGCGAAGGTGTGACACATACTCTTGAGCTTCCGCCATCTGTTCTTCTCTGTCGTGATCTCCTTGCGGGCCTTCGTAGCTCCTTGCTTGTATCATCGAGTACATCCTCCTGGCGACAACAAGTCGTGCCAATCGTGTAATCATGGCATCCTCATCTGAATCGCCTTCGGACCAAGAAGGTTATCGCGTGGATGATAACGAACACCGTGCTCTCCAACTCTCCTGGCGTAGATACGGGTAATGTGTCGCATTGCTCGTCGTGATACTTCTTGGATACCCATCTCGCATTGTAGACCTCCGGCGGTCACGGTGTGTCGAGCGATTGCACGGGCCCTTTTTCCTAGCGGTACCTCAATCTTCACGTCACAAGCCTTGATCAATCTCGCTTGTCCGATCACTTCCACTTGGTATTGCGGCTTCTCAAAATCTCCGAGAGTCCAAGCATATGCCAAAGTTCCGCGCGTGACCAACCTCTAGATCGACGTAGTTGAACTCTCCCTCCATCTGTCACAAGAGTGCTCGTAAGAACTCGAAATTTTAAATCGTGACAAGGTAAGGGAATATTCAGCAAGAGACAAGGAAAGAGAGAAGGGGGTAAGTCGAAATGTCATTTCTTATCTCGACAAATTTTTAGCTTTAGAAAATAGGTTTTATCCTCACTACGACCATTCTAGCTTAGGGTTGAGCCTACGGTCAACCTGGCTCTGATACCACCTCTGTCGGGACCCCGAATTTGCAAATCCGACCCTCGTATTCGACTAGTCCAGAACACGCTAGTGCACACAATCTTAACATCGGTAAATATCACAATCATACCACTCGATACTAATAAAGTACTTTATTTAAATAGTCAAATCAGTTAATCGACCTTATGGTCAAGTTACAAATGCACGATTGCAGGCGAAACTTATTAAGAGAGAAATAGTAGCAAATGAAAATCAAATAACTCGTGGCGCCATCCAAGATACCACAGTAACCATGGGCTCGCTTCCTAAGTAGGACGGTTCCTCTTGGAGCTCCTCCTCCAAAGCCGGTGTAGTCTCCTCTTCAACTGGTGTTGTATTGTGGCAAGGGTGAGTACTTGGTACTAAAGTCATGCATGCAGAATGCAAAGCTAATATACTATATGCATGGCTTGGTACAAAGGAATAGCTCAAGGTATATTTGCAGAAAACAGCATTTAACAAGTATCATAAATAGATTCGAAAGCAGTAGAAATAAGTAAAGCATAGATAACTTTTCAAGGAGTTTAATACACATCTTTCCCATCCTAATCCACATCTCCATCAACATCATTATTAATCCAACCCAACCTTTCAGATCCAAGCTATTTTTTTGAGAAAATCTAACCCTTGATTGTAATTCTCGAGCGATGTCCAATACCGCGGACACGGCTATTCGAATAGATTCTACACTCTGCAGAGGTTATGCACTTTACCCACAAGATACAAATAAACACCACAAAGGCGAGTTCCCCGTGAATAAAGTCTTTCTGAAACCTCTAACAATACAAGTGGTCCTCCCTGTATTGCACACTAACCCTTCCCTTAGCTAAGGCGAAGTTTAGGCCAATCAACTGTTAGATGGGTACCTGGCCTCACCAGACGCTCCCCGCATAACTTACACAAAGGGTGTAGTTGACCTCCGAGGTCCCACAGTGCGTTATTAGCAACTTAGTCAACTAGGTCCGTCCCATTACGGACATGTGATTGCACGTTAGACCGGTTCAAAGGCTTGCAAGGTTAAGTCCTTAGGGTGACCAGGGCAAGACTACCCAAGAACCAAATCAACATCCCCAATGCCAACCGCCCACTGATTATTCTTGCCACATGCCCCTGGCCGAAAACTATTTATCAAACCCCGCTGACTACCATGCACCACGTGCCATCAACATCACATGATACCTTTCCAAAACAGGTTCAATATATCATTAAGTCAACATTAACATTTGTTTGTCCAAAATCATGTCATGAGCACGTAGCAGGTCTAAGCAGTTTACTACAACGGTCTAAAACCCATGTTGGCAAGTTAATAATGTCCAACTAGTAAACCACAACTAGGGTGACAAGGGGTCATGGCACATATTTAAGTAATCAAGGTGTCATACAGCAAATTGTTATTTATCTAATTCCCCATATTTAAATAAAATATTTTCTAATTGAACTAGCATGCAATAGGTTAAATCAAAATAGATTTCAAAATAGGATCAACATGGTCAAAGCACAACTTGCCTTCAAAAAGTACTTGTTCTTGGTCTTGAGTTGGATCCTGAGGCAATACTTCTCCTTCAAATCCTTTCAGCACTTCAACGTCTACTCGTAAAGCGTGCAAATAGCAAATACACGAATAAACAATAGGCAAAAACTATCCAATCATCCAAATAAAATCCATAAACAGAGAGAACATAATTTTATGAATTTTTAGAAACTGGAATCACAAATTTGGAGTTAAAACATAAAAGTTATGATTATTTAAAGTTTAAATAATCAATTAAATAATTTTACAGAGAAAAACTTTAGTCCAAAAATTAAATAAAATTCATATTTAGGTAGGTCTCAATTTTATACAAATTTAGAAATTTGAATCACTCAAATTGGAGTTGAAACGCAAAAGTTATAAGCGTTTGAAGTTTGAAACAAAATCAAATCATTATTTCGAATTAATAAATCATTTTCTTTTCGAAATTAATTATTGCGTCGGCTGGACCGACACGTGTCACTCGATTGGTCTCGGCGTCGGTTGGTCCATGGACTTGGTCCACGCTCGGCCGGGTCTACCGTGGACTCGGTCCACGGCTCACGCGTCGCCGACATGTGGGTCCCCTCGGGTGACGCCACCGCCGACGTCGGCCGGGCTCACCACGGTCGACAGTGGGACCCACCGATGATGTCATGGGTGACGCCACGGTCGCCGCCGACACGCTGGCCCGGCGTGTCGATGACTCCACGCGCGCCCGCGTGGCGCGGCTCGGCTTCCTCGACACGTGGCGCGATCGTGTCCGCTGATTTGAAAATCACCCGCGATTAGATCCAAGGTTAACACGTTGAAAACTACTCGATGATCGTGGGCCGCTCGATCTCGACGGTCCGCATCTAATCATACATTAACACTACTACGGACGTGGTGATCGTGGGCCGCTGGATCTTGATCCAACGGCCCGCATCTAATCGGGTTTGGAAACACGTGAACTCACCTCAACCGCACGATCAAGATCGGACGGCCGCACGTAGCTCGCGAGGTCGATGGCGACGCCGCGAGCCGCAGCCGGAGACGGAGACGGAGACGATGACCTCTCCCGTGGCGCCGGCTCCTCCGGCGAGATGAGTTGGCTCCACGGTGCGTCTTGGTGCGGGGATTACGGATGCAGGCTCAAGCGGTGGCTAGGGGCGGCGGTGACGGGCGGGATGAAGCAAAAACCGTGGCGGAGCGGCGCTCAACTACGGCGAGCTATCGCGGCTAAGCGGGCGGCGCTCGCCTTGGTGAGTAGGGGCTATGGAGTGCGCAAGGTCGGCCGACCTCGGGTGTGACCGGGCCTTAAATAGCCTCGGCGTTCGTGCGGCGGAACCCTAGATCTCTGGCGGCGGAGTCCGGCTCGGTCTCGGCGGAGACGACGACGCACACCGCCCACGTGGCACGATCGGCGGCCCGCGATCAGCGTGGCGCGATCGGATCCGACCCACTCAAACCGAGCAAGTGCGATCCAATCGGGCCGTTGGATCTCGATCCAACCGGTTAGGATCGAATGGGGTTCGGTCAAGTCACGTGGCTCGGTCGGACTCGAAGTCGGACTCGGACTCGGGTCCTGGTCGGATGAACAAGATACTTGACCCGACTTGATTTTCCAAATGATTTAATATTTAAAATAATTCCGTAAATTCATTTAATTCATTAAAAATATCAAAAGACTCGAAAAATTCCGGAAAAATTCAAAATACTTTGGATCATTTTGGACTCAAATAAAATATTTCCAACAAAATTTTATTTGCAAAGTTTAATTCTTTAATTATTTCAAAATGGAATAAATTCAAATAAATTCCAAATAAATCCAAATAAATTCCAGAAAATTCCAAAAATTCACCAAAGTGCCAAATCACACATGAATTTAAGAAAAGCAAAATTTTTGGGGTGTTACAGGAGCTGCAAACTATCCCCATCTCTTGGCCCTTTGCGGTCTGGGGGCTCGACTTAGTCGGCCCACTCAAGAAGGCGCAAGGTGGTTTCGCCTACCTTTTCGTAGCCATTAACAAGTTCACCAAGTGGATCGAAGCTAAACCAATCGCCACGATCACTGCGCTTAAGGCCAAGGAGTTCTCCCAGGATATCGTGGTCAGATTCGGAGTTCCCAACCGGATCATTACAGACAACGGTACCCAATTCAGGAGTGAAGAATTTCAAGAGTGGTGCGAAGGCGTTGGAATCAAGATTTGCTTCGCCTCGGTTGCTCATCCACGAAGCAATGGGCAGGTGGAGCGGGCTAATGGCTTAGTCCTCCAGGGCCTGAAGGCCAGGGTCTTCGATCGCCTCAAACCATACGCCGCCCGATGGGTGAAAGAGTTACCGTCGGTACTCTGGGACTCGTAACCACTCCCGGTAGAGGCAACCGGGCAAACTCCTTTTCCTAGTTTACTGCAGAGGCGGTTCTGCTGATCGAACTAGAATTCGAATCCACGAGGGTTCGGAATTACAAGGAAGCCGAGTCCGAGGGGAGCCGAATGGTAGAGCTTGATCAACTCGAGGAGGCTCGAAACGTTGCAGCCATCCAGTCGGCCAAGTACCTCCAGGGACTTCGGCGTTACCATTCTCGCAATGTCAGAAGTAGAGCCTTTTCGAAAGGAGATCTGGTCCTCAGGAGGAACCAGAAAAGTGAGCACAAGCTCTCTCCAATTTGGGAAGGTCCGTACATTGTGGAGGAGACGGTCCGGCCGGGTGCCTATCGGCTCAGACGGGAAGATGGCGAGGTTCTGGCGAATACTTGGAACGCCGAACAGCTACGTCGCTTCTACACATAAGTTATGTATCTCGCTTCCATGCATTAAACAAAGCTCCCGATTGTCTAGTACTTTGATCAGTTTTGACTAAGTGATCCGATTAATCCCGAGTGGTTATCGCTATACTAGCGTATCGCTCGATCCGAGCCGCGTCCGATACGTAATACACAAAAGTGCACGTTCGATATGAGATCGCATCAAGCGGCAATATCTGAACGTCTGTACTAGCGCACGAGTTAGAAAAGACTAAGCTAAAAGGAGCTACCAACCACTCGGGAATAACGATCGATACTCCAGGGCCATTTGAACGTAAATCGGGTCACTAGGCGTAGTCGATGAAAATTCGGCTCTCCAAAGACCTCGTTGCGGGAGCTGGGGCTATCGACTAGTGTAAACTACTCAAAGAAAAATGATCAAACTTTAGCAAAAGGGGGCCGATTTATATTCCATGACGACAGTAATTTACATTATTAACTTTTTTTCATTTTCTCGTATCTAAAAAAAAGGAAAAGGGTGGCAACTGCCGCCGATCTTCCTACCATTCTTTGGTGGAGCTGGGTCATTCTTCTTCTTCATGGTGCTACTTCTAAGAGGCCTGGGGGCGGGGTCGTCGAGGTCAGACGCGGTGCGCGCGACCCAGTGCCGCCAGGATCTCGTCCTCAACCACCCAAAGGGGTGGTATAAGGCGGATGAGAGCCCTAACGACAAGGTCGTCGTGGCGCTCGCTCCCGACCATCTCTGTGATAATCTCGGCCACCTCGTAGAGCCCCGGGGCCACCTCCAGCAAGGTGGCCACGGCGGCGGCGTCCCTGGCGGCCCCTTCTTCTTCTTCCGCCTCCAGATTAGCGAAGTCGAGCTCCTCCCAGGACTCTGCTTCCTCCCAGCGGTGGAGCAGTCCGAAGAACCGCTGGCGAAAAAACGCCGCGTAGGGGCCAACAAACCTCCTCGTGTTAGACATGGAGGAAAGCTGGGAAGAAGACTCGAAGAGAGGGACGATCGCTCAAGGGCGGTGACGTCCCATTTATAAGCCGTGAATGGCTCCGGAGTCGAGGCGACGCCATTTAAAGACGCGGAAGACGGGCGACGCCGCACATCGCCAATTTACTCGAAGTACGAAGAAGATCAACTTGTGTCAGGCCCCGTTCCGACGTAACCTGAATGGAACGAAGAGACGTATCGCCAGGCACGGGTCAGGCGCGGTTCAAGTTAAGTCGGCCTTCCCGCGGAGTAGGCCCAGTTAAGCGGAAGGTGACTACATGAGCTTGGGGTCTAAACTACTTGGCCAATAAGCCCAATGTGGTTCCCGACGCTCGAGGACGAGGACGTTTCGGACACCAGCCACTCAGAAAAGCGTGCCTGGGGCGAGAAGGTCACAAACTAAGTCCCGACGCTCGAGGGCTGAACCACTCGGCCAGAAGGGTAGCAAATGCTGTCCCGAGTGCTACTCAAAGTCCCGACGCTCGAGGGCAGAACCACTCAGCTAGAAGGGTAGCAAAAACTATTTAACCCAACAAAGTGCAAATGAGGCGAGTCACATGAAAACTTCGAACAGCGTCTCACACAAGAGTCAACGTTTGACACGAAGGGGTACATCAAAGTCAAAATTCAAGATTCTCTAACAAGGCCTGCGATGTACCGGAGACCTCTTCGAGCAGTGCGTTGGCTTTGTCTTCATCACAAAGTAAACCCTCTTTGACAGCCTTCAAGGTCAACCCTTGGATAGTGAGATTTGATCACCGCCAACGCCTGGTTCGCACTCATGGTCGCCGACTCCTTTGCATAAGCTTTGATCCCGCTTCGGCTCCACCCGAGAGAAGCGAGCTGGCGTCATCCTCTTGGCCTGGTTCAGCTCCTTCGACACGCAGAAGGTGCAGAATTGGCTTCGCAGCGACGCTGCAGCCTCAGTGGCTTGCTCGCGTGGCAATCTTCCCTTGTACTCTGCACCAAAGCCAAGCCGCCGCTAAAGAACACACCAGCGCCAAGCACGTTCAATTCAAGCCAAGGAAACTTACCCTCCAACTCTCGTGTCTTCTCCAAGCCACTCGAGTTTCGAGGTTAGAGTTTTTCAAGCCTTCGATCGTGCCCTCAACTCAGCGATGGTCGAGTCGCTGCTCAAACACGAGCTCACCGTCATCTTTCCCAGCTACTTAAGAAAGAGTCCATAAAAAGCCCAGTGGAGGAATCTTACCTTCGAGCGTATGCTCAAGCTCCGCTTTTGCCTCTCTGAGCGTCATGCACCGGGTCTCCACTCGTGGACCTCTTTCCATCTGGCTGCCGATCTCGTTGACCTTGTCCTCGATACTTCCGGTGCTCCTTGAGCTTGGGGAGCACCTTCCAAAAACCGCGACCTCTGCTCCGAGCGCTCTACCATGTCCTAGGCGACAGGCGTAGTCTCGGTGGGGCCAAGATTCCTAATTATAACAGACTAAAGAAAGACAGAAAACTCACCCTGACGAGCGTGCTACACCTGACGGTGAGCTCGTAAAGCTCCGTCCGAGCAGCTATCTCCGCTTCTTCGTCCTCCTCCATCCCTTTCCAGTCGGAACCCCCCTCGCACCACACGGTCCGATTCGGGGGCTTCGGCAGAGGACCGAGCGGCGGTGGCTCTCGATGCACCTCCTCCACTTCGGGAGGCGAAGCCGGGTCAAGCTCATCGACTGCCGGACCACTCGATGGCTCGGCCTCGGGCCAAGAAGACGAGGTGGCGATGCCCCAGCTATCGAAGGAGACAGTGACCTAGCCGACGAGGGGGGGTCCCCCTTGGAGAAGCCGGTTCCGGGGGCTCCTTTTCAGGAGACCCCTCCACTGGGACGTCCATAGTAGGTGTCCTGAATCGACAAAAAGGAAACGTCTCAGCACAGGTAATAATAAAAAGACAAGGATTGCCCGAAAGAATACCTCCTGGATTTTTTAAACTTCATCCCAGGCTTCATCCGAGTCCTAGCGCCGCTCGGAGTGGAGCCCAACCCGCACTGGAATCGGGGCTGCCTCGAGACAGAGGGTCGTGGCTCTGCGCCTTGTGACCCAGGGACACTGGAGGTCGAAGGCCCGACCGGCGAGGGATCAGCAGCCTCCTCCGCCGATTGCCGGCGCAGCTCATCGGCCGAAGTGTCAGCCGCTCGCTTGGCCTGAACATTTCTCAGCCGAGAGAGGCCGACGACCGGAGCATCAGAAAAAAAGGACTCACATTCCTGAAAGATGAACGATCGCACGTTGTCAGAATCACACATCAGGCAAAAATCATGGGACAGCTTCTCGAGAGAGTGGGACACTCACAGGAGGGGGAGGGTTCGCCGCCGAAAATTTGTGAGGGCAGCCCCTGTTGGTAATTTCAGTGCCAGCCACGAAGAAGTCAACCACCCGCGCCGCCAATGCATTTCTCGACAGGGACGAGCTTGTCTCCCGGGTGGGATCCTGAGTCCCGCCGTACTGGAACCCCAAGTGGATTCTCTCCTTTAAGGGTTGCACCCGGCGCTTCACAAAGCTGATCGCAATCCCGGGGCCTGTCAGCCCCCGAATCTTCAGATCATTAATCCACGCCAGAAGCTCGGCGACTTGGCTCAACCCGCCGCCATCTGGGGCATCACCCAGCATCGAGAAGCTTTAGGGGCGCGGCCAGTGAAAGGGGCGAGAAAAGGATCAACATTTGCACAATAGAACCACTCCCGCCTCCAGCCTTTAAGGGAAGTCTTGAGGGGGATGGCGAAGTAGTGTTTCTTCAAGCCCTCTCGCAGCTGAAGTCCAGCGCCCCCAATGACGCTGGGAGCAGCCCGGTTTGGATGAGGCTTAAGCAGGAAGAGGGAGCGAAACAAGTCAAAATGAGGACGTATCCCAAGATACGCCTCGCAAAGCTGAACGAAGAGAGCAATGTGGAAATGGAGTTGGGATTTAAATTGATCAGCTCGATCTCGTAAAAGTGAAGGAGCCCGCGAAAAAAGGCGCTCCCAGGAACGCTAAATCCTTGCCAAAAGAAGGACTCGAAGACCACGATCTCATTATCCAGGGGAAGGGGGTAAGGATCACCTGCGGCGGGACGGGCGGAGATCAACTCCAGTGGAGGGATAACGCCGGCCGCGACCAGCTCCTCCAGGCGGGACTCCGTAGTAATGGAGGTCTCCCACCCCGTGCCCGCCGGACCAGCGCCATCCTCCGACGACGACGGAGGAGAGGAAGAAGAAGAAGACATCCCGATGAAGGAAGACCCTGCGGGAGCAACCGCCGAGAGTCTTGGGCGCGAAACTAGAAACCCTAGGTCGCCCAGATCGCCAAAGGAGATTTGAAGATATCTCAGCCGTGGTGGGGGAGGGGCAAAGATGTATTTACCCCAGCAAGATTTTCCTCATTTATCAGAAATGAGCCTCAATTTTCGCCTTACGGCGGGAAAAGTAAGGGCTTTCGTGCTCGATTCTGGGCCAGATCTAGGGCACACCCCATGTTGGGCCGATAGCTGAGTCGCGCAAAACGCGACCAGGTGTCAAGTCTGGTTCGAGGTTTGGGATAAAGTGCACCCCACGATGGGCCTGAACGCCGGTCGCCACGGAAGCTTGGGGCCGGGCACTTTCCGAACATCCTCCAGCGGTATGCCCCATAATTTGGGGTCAATTGCTGGTCACTGCTCCTTAGCATGATTGGGTACCGTGGGAGGATTTTTACTAACTCGGTCTTGAGAATGCGCTCCATGAGAGTCTGAAGCAGTGCGCCATCAACGGGCACAGGCATTACTCTGTATGACCAAGGTATGCCCCATGAGGGTCGATCGAGCTTTGCAAGCCGATTGCCGCACACCATAAACGGGCGCGGGTACCACCCGGCCACAAGCCAAAAAGACTATGGTACGCCCCATGAGGGTCAGCTGAGCGACAAGCCAGTTGCCGCGCACCGTGAACGGGCGTGGGTACCACTCAGCCATGAGCCAAAAGACCATGTACGCCCCATGAGGGTCAGCTGAGCGACAAGCCAGTTGCCGCGCACCGTGAACGGGCGCGGGTACCACTCGGCCACGAGCCAAAATACCATGTACGCCCCATGAGGGTCAGCTGAGCAACAAGCCAGTTGCCGCGCACCGTGAACGGGCGCGGGTACCACTCGGCCACGAGCCAAAAGACCATGGTACGCCCTATGAGGGTCAGCTGAGCGACAAGCCAGTTGCCGCGCACCGTGAACGGGCGCGGGTACCACTCGGCCACGAGCCAAAAGACCATGGTACGCCCCATGAGGGTCAGCTGAGCGACAAGCCAGTTGTCGCGCACCGTGAACGGGCGCGGGTACCATTCGGCCACGAGCCAAAAGACCAAGGTACGCCCCATAAGGGTCGGTCAGCTTTGCAAGCCGATCGCCGCGCACCGTAAACGGGCGCGGGTACCACTCGGCCACGAGCCAAAAGACCAAGGTGCGCCCCATGAGGGTCGGTCGAGCTTTACAAGCCGGTCGCCGTGCACCGCAAACGGGCACGGGTACCACTCGGCCCCGAGCTAACCAACCACGGTGGCCTTACATAACAAGTTCTTTACGATCTTTTTTCCCACAAAATCTTTATGACAGGATAAGAGGAGGAAATCCGATCCTAAAGCACTTGGGGGCTGCTGTGGGATGCCTGAGATAGGGGTCCCGCAAGTGGGGCCTACACCCGACTGGGCCGAAGGCGGAGCAGTAGGCCCAGAGCCCGGAAGCGCCATGATGGGCCCAGGGATGTCTCGACTTGTTTCCCAAGGCAGCTCGTCGATCCTTCAATGAAGCTTGCCCCCGCCTGCACAACCCGTCGAAGCGAAGCATGCGGCCCGACATCTGCAGAGCTGCAGCGCCGGAACTCGACTGAGTGGCGCGCTGGCCTGGGAAAGCACAACTACCTCCCCAAGACATAGTGGGGCCCAGTCGATAAGAGACAAAGTATGTACTCATGAAGCCACCATGTTCAGGGCCAGGTGGCGCCCATTTTGGGGTATATCCTTCCCCTAGTATAAAAGGCGGGAGGAGGGAGAAAAAAGGACACACGCTCATATATCCAAGAACACAGGACTAGGGTATTATCTCCTCCGGGAGAGCCCGAACCTATCTAAAAAGATATCGCCCTCGCATCCTGTGTTACCATCTAGCTCTAATCCCGCACGAATCCCCTAGAATCACAAATCTCATTGCCGGCGAAATCGATCGTCGACACACGCGCACGCACGCACATATATGCATGTATATTTAGGGCAAGGTTTACTTGATCTTGACTAAATACTACTTATGTTCCTTTAAATTCAAAAGTTAATTAAGTTAATCTTTTGGATTGGGGTTGAATCAAAATGCTCAAGAATTTTCCTTGTAACTTTGAGTTATGGACTAATTTTGACTTTGAGTTATGGCAGTGAATTTAATGGGGAAGGGATGCGTGGCCGTGTGTGGTAGCGATGAGCTATGGCTTGATCTGGAGCGGTGTTGACCAAAAGCAAAGTGAGGTGGTGAGGCAACAATCCATCATGCATGCGAGAGAGAAGAAGGGAGAATGGAATGGGGAAGGGAGTGAGAATCTCGAGATTTTGGCATTCTCTCTCCTATACCTAAAAGATAGAGAACACGATGGAGAAGCTGTTGGAGTTGGTTTGATCAATACTTTGCTACCACGACGCTTATTTTTTCTGATATGGAACCGGTATAGGACTTCTGCTGGAGATGGTCTAACACCCTGTCCATTAGCGTTAATGCTTACATGAAACAGTGGTAGGATTAGTCTTATATTGTTTATCTAAAGTGAGTTGTAGTACTCTCTTTGTCCATGTTTATAAGACGTATTTCTTCTTAGCACATAGACCAAGAAGACATTAAAAATGACTAGCTTACCCCTAATTATTATCACTTGGCATGATACTCAATGTATGAATGTAGAGAATATAAAGCAAATATGGATATTTATTAGGGGTATAGAGGGAACAACAGACTAATTTTTCAATGTCACACTAATTTTGCAATGGAATATGAAATACGCCTTATATTTATGGACAAGATCATTGAAAAAAATAATCCTTATAAACTTGGATGGAGGGAATGGTATATAATGCCTGTTGAATGCAAACATGTCATCTCCGGGTTAACCCTTTTATACGAAACGATGACAAAAATGTAAGCGGTGTGCTATGCATGTGAAAGTTTGCCCCACGATAGACTAGGCTTTGGACGGATTTTGATTCAAAGTGTTACACAATCGTTCTCATGTAAGAAATGACATAGGAACAAGCCTACTAGTACACTATCGTTAGTATCTTTTACCATGAAATGTGGACATGGGTGGCATACTAGCATGGTAGTGTTGCTGGACTTTGTTTGCTGACGACTGAATTGATCACTGTAGTGACCCCCTTCGTACAGTTTTTCACAAAAATAGCTACCTTACGATATTTTTTTGGCAAAAGTAGCTCTCTTCTCCACCGCGAAAGGCCATGGAGATGACATGTTGCAACCTCCCGTGGAGTGCGAGCGCTGAAGCACCTCTCACGACTACAGAAAAGGTCATCACAGATGGTTCAGAACCATCATCACAGATGGTTTTCTAAGCCATGTGTTAGTGATGTTATGGCGTATCATAGACAGTTTTCAAATCGTCTGTGGTATACGACATCACATATGGTTTTTAATTAGAACCGTCTATGAAACGCCATAATATCACTAACACAGGGTTACAGACGGTTAGGAAAACCGTCTGTGAATTATAACTGTCTGTGATATCTGAAACCGTTTGTGATATCACAACATCACAAACAGTTTTTAATTAGAACCGTATGTAATAAGTTACCCTACAAATGGACATTTTTCTATTTATTGGTTAGCATCGGGAATTGCTAGCCATGCCTCTGTAAAAAGCATATTACATGCCATCACAAGTATTGCATCCATTTCAGCAATCAACTCAGATTACATCACAGCCTTTTGGATTTTTGACATGACTGAGCAAGAAGGAACAAAGCTATCATTGAATTTGGATCAGATTGGTCTCTTCCAACGCAGTTATAGTCTCATTGATCATTTCCCTGCTAATGGCACTGCAAATATAGAATTAGTTATTTACAGAGTCATTATTACAGAGTTTGATATATGATTATTGTGTATAGTAGATACCAGAAACTTAAAATCGTGCTTCAGCTTCGCCCCGCCCTTGCTAAAAGACCCTCCACAAGCTTTTGTACACTTTGAATGATCTACGTAGCAATGTACACCTAGAATAACCTACATGACTATGTTATCTATGGAGAAAATGTGATAATCTGTTGAGTAATTTCGCGATATAATTCAAGTTGTGGCTATCACTATGTAAGGAATTAAGGTAAATAACCCGGTTCGTGGCTGGATGAATTACAATTAGAACTCAGTTAAACCTACACAAGTATGTCGCCATGGTCATTTAACAAAACTAAGTTGCGTGCACAGTACAAATCAAAGTATAACAAGTAGTGCATCACTTACTTGGGTTATGGGGTAAAAGTATGAACTCTTTATAGTTTTGAGCCACCGATGCATGTTCCACGTATTCCTGAACGATGTTTATATTTTCGTCCATTGTTTACTTCGAGACTATTTGTGAGTCGAGGAAACCCACCGATTGTTTGTTCAGTTTCGCTTCATGGATCATGTATCTACATATACAAAAGAAAGGATTTATATGTGTGTGTATGTATATATATGACATTTATTGGTATTACACGAATGTAGACTGTAATTGCACGCACTTAGAGCATCTCCAGCAGTGCCCCTAAACTAGCCCCTAAACCTTAAAATAGGGAGTGTAGTAAAAAAAAACAGATCCAGCAGGGCCCCAACTCAAGCCCCTAAAATTAGGAGGCCCCTAAATTTGCCTCCTCAGCCCAATTCCCAGGGACACGAGTACATCCCCTATTATTGAAGACAGAGAAATACATGAGAGGCTTCGAGATGATCTTATTGAGTATTTGTGGGCAATTCACAGCGCTTCGTAGTTTGATTCATTGTTCGGAGTTTCTATTTATCTAAATTTTAAATTTAAATTTGAAATATCATGTTTATAAATTGTAAATGTTAATATGCTTATGTTTTTATGTATTACAAATATTTTTGATTGAATTTTAGTGGTGTCAAATGAAGATTATACATAGCGGATATGTCAAAATAGGAGAAAAAGTAAAATAGAGGATGAGATTTAGGGGCTGTTGCTGAGCTTATGATCTGAAAACAGGGCCCCAAAAAATAGGGGGAGCCCCTAAATCCAAAATAGAGACCCTGTTTTAGGGGCCCTTGCTGGAGATGCTCTTACAATGTCCAACATCTCAAGAGCGTGGCATCGAGGGCATCAAGGTTGAAGAGATCTAAATGTTAGGTAATTTTTAAAAATCGCACAAGTTTAATCATGATCTGCAATTTTTATGGTAGGTTTAGCATGCTGAGGACCCTTCTAAAAAAAGTTAACATTTTTTAACATCATTTAATTGCTCAAGAAAAGTGTGAAAATGCTTTCATAGCGACTCGAACTCCAGACCTGTCGCATGCGAGGGAAGCGCTCGGCCAAATGAGTTAGGGCTAGTTGTTGGCTTATTCC
Source organism: Rhipidocladum racemiflorum (assembly GCA_036346355.1). Lineage (NCBI taxonomy): Eukaryota > Viridiplantae > Streptophyta > Magnoliopsida > Poales > Poaceae > Rhipidocladum > Rhipidocladum racemiflorum. The sequence goes on along the minus strand of CM070569.1, from coordinate 38,160,300 downwards.
TAGTAACAGATATAAAAGCCCTACGCTTCCAACACTCCTAGTTCGCGATCCACGCTCCGCACGTGCGAGGTGCTTCAGTGCTCGTACGCCGCGAGAGGTGACAACATGTCGCCTCCACGGCACGGCCTTCCGTGAGTGAAAAGGTTTTTTTTTTTTTTTTGAAAAATCATAGTTCAATCTATTCCGTGAGTACGGAAGAGCAAAGTAAGTTGTCACGTGGTGCGTGGCTAACTGCCTATTCACCTCGGGTTATAACCGAGCGGCGTTATACTCTTGAAGTACCGTACAAATTGCTAGGTCGAAAGAGCAGGAGTAAAATGTAATTATATGCATGGATCTGGTGGGCCTAATTGCTCCTGGCGCTCCAATTAGGTAAACCATTCTTGGTATAAGAAGTTCTCCACGCCACTTATAAATAAAGCTTAAAGACAAGCTCTCCAATGGATTGGGCTTATAACATATTCTCCAACATTAAACGTGTCCACATGTAATGTCTTTTATTTTTCTTGAAAAACACTATACTTTCTTAGTTAAGAGCCAGCTCTTGTCTCTCTCCTCTACTTCTCTCCTCCACATAAGCAAAAAGATGAGATGGACTCCTTATAGCCTGCTGACATGTCTCCATTGGGGATGCTCTAATGTGCCGGCATATACAGCCCTTGAATCAATCATCAATTAGTCTACAAATTGTATATTAATTTATCGCTTTGATCTCTCTCGCAAACGTTGCGGAAAATATTAAGATCTACTTTAATTCTTTCCACAGGCCCTACTAAACCTTAGGAAAAAAACAATCCAGTTAATTAGGCCTCCTAGCTTAGGAGTGAACAAAAAAACAGATGTAGATCACACTAAACTAATGTACTAGTTTAGGGTAAACTAATATATCTAGTAGTTATTTTAACCCCACAAAGGACGAGGCCAATTAGGCTACAGTTGTTAACCTTGGATGTGCAATCAAGCATTTTTTTTTCCCCATGTATCCATGGCACCTTAGTCTCCCTACCAATTTGATAATGACACTTTACCTTTTCTATAATCAACGACGACACCCAGGAGCCTCAGCAGTTCAAAGGCTGGAAAGCAAGTTCTTGGCTATCCTGGACCAAGTGTCATTATTTGATCAATATTCTTTAATTCCTCTTTTTTTTTTACTACCAGGAAAAAAATCGATTATGTTAAAAAAATCTTCGGAGATAGGGACTTGTCTCATGGGTTTCAGCGAGTCGTTGTCCTTGGTTGAATTCAGGTGGCAACTTCGACCTGGACACAAGAAGCCATGACCATCTCTTACTTTCTTTGACTTTGCAAATCCGTATACAGATGAAGGTCAAAATCCTTTACAGCTGAATTTCAAAAGGGAGAAAAAAGTTTGTACCTAACAAATGACAAAGTTATGGCAGAATAACTAACTTTGGCAGATATTACGGTGCAAATCAGTTAAGTTAATTATGATGAATTTGGTAGACAAACTGTAGCTGATGAAAACTCCAAAGTTGTTTGTTATATAGTTTGTTTGGTTTCACTAAATGTCAAATTTGGCAGCTATTGAAATTTCAACAGTTTTGTTATAGATTGGACATAAGCACAAGGAGCAATCATGTCCAGAACTAAAATATAAGGGGATATAGGACGTACATGTTCTTTTCTAGGGCTGCTAATAGACTTGGACCAATCCAGGTTTTTTTGATTAGGTTGGCCCAAAATTTCATATGGGCTGGATCATTTTGGGCTTGTAGTAATTTGGACTAGATCCATACCACATTTGGGTTAGGCCTAGACCTTATCGTGTTGTACTAAATATTAATTGATCCATCCATCGTCTCTGTCGTTTGGTCGTGACTTGTGAGCGTGAGACGCCGGTTTACATAGCCATAAGCTGAACCACCGCCACTTCTTGGCAACCCTCACCCTCCATAGTTACCTTGCCGTCAACGCCATCCTCTTCTCCACCACCCTCTGCACCACCTGTGTCATTCTACTGCATCACCCCATTGACCCTCCTCATCTCCCCTAATGCCACCACCCTCTGCATCCTCACCTCTGCGCTCTGTGTACCTCTGCCGTTGCTGACCTCCTACGTTGCATGTCATCTCTCCTCCTCTCCCCCTTGTGCTAGAGTGGCACTCCTACTCGAGACACGGTGGCGTTCTTCGATGACATGTGCTAAATGGGTGTCTTGCTTAGAAAGTCAGGCCACTGGCATCACCATGGTCGTGGGTAATGGCGGTGCGATAGGAGCGAGCATGGAGAGAGACGACAACGCAACAGGACAAGGCATGGAGGGCAACGGTAATGGTGGCACAACGGGAATGGGCATGGAGAGCGGCAATGGGGGTGTGTGCATCATGGAGAGACTGTGAGTGTGTAACTTCCTCGATGCGATGCTTGAGTCCCTGAAGTCGCGGTGAACCGCCTTCCACCCGGTGCACGAGGTGAAATACAAGTTCTAGTGCGGCGCCGTTGTGACGTGGTGCGCGAGCTCGAGCGACTCCTTAAGCTGCTTAGCAAGCTCCATGGTCGTCTCACTTTATCCTTCTCTAGCTTCTTGCTCTACTCGGTCTGGATGAATTTGGGCTTGAATTGGACCCTAGACTTATTTAATTTGGACTTGGACTACATTGGATCAAAGGAACCAAAAAAGAATAATAAAAAATTGTGATTGCGCTATTTTGTGTGCTAAGGATCCGTTTGGTTCAAGGGTAAAGGGTGGATATGATGGGCTCATCCACCCTAATAGGGATGAAGCCATCCAAGTTCATGTTTGGTTGAAGGGATGAGAGATGGATAGGATGAATCAAATTTTTTGTTTGGTTGGAGGGATGAGAGTTGGATGGTAGATGGGATGATAGTTCAAATTTGGTTGGTGGGATGATGAAAGTTCAAACTCCATTGGTTTTAGTGGTTGGTTTTAATTTAATATTTAATCATTATTTAATGATAAATCTAATTATTATGAGACTAACATGATTATTAAGCTTTATTCTTATTAGTCTCAAATTTGGATAAAAAATAAAAAATCCAAGATATGCACTTATATTTATTTTATTATCCTTTAGCATACTTAGGATTCAAGTTAAAGAATGAACTCTTCTATTCCTTATACCTCAAAGATGTGCATTATGTTTTCAAAGCCATATATACATAGATGCACACATCTAGGGGGAGTTCAAGCTTTAACTTGAAGTTTCAATAGTATTGATCCTTATCTTCTTGCCATATATAAAGGATCAAGACTTTGAAACAAAACCTTGAATACAGATTCACTTGCCTAGTTGTAGTATACTCATGGTATCTTAGGATAAACTCCAATGCTTTCTCAAACTGAAATTGTGCATATTGATTCAAACTCAATTATTTATATGTAAAAACTTTGTGGAGTTTATTCTATTATTGATGGTCACAAATAGTATTGATTCATTTCCACCACTCCAAATAATTTAGATCATTACTTTCCATCAAGATGAGTATATGACACTTGAGTAGTTAATGTATACTCATGTCGATTTAAATGAAATTTAAATTGAGTTTGGTTGTCTTTCAATCAATCAAAGAACAAGTCATCATATCTTGATGGTGTTCCTTGTTGATTAAGGACAAATGAAAAGTTCTTGAGTATAATGAAGCATTAGTTGCATTAATGTACTCAATACACAATTAATTATTCAAATTGATTTGAGTTGTGCTCAATCGATCTTAAGGCATCCATTATGTGTTAATAGAATGCCATGATGATTGAGACAACCATATTTGTTGGACTAACAATCGTCCATGAGTTATAAAGTAGATTGAGTCGGTGATAAAGAACAGGACAAGAAGTCATCATGTGTTGATGAGCTTCAAGGGGAGATCTCGAAGAGAGAAAATGAGAAGAGGAAGTTCTGAGAGGATCGAGGATGGACGCCTAGAGGGGGGGTGAATAGGCGATTTACAATTTTCTAATTCAATGCAGCGGAAAAGAGATCGGAACTTCCGATATGGAGTCGGAGGTTCCGGTGTCTAATCGGAATGTCCGATACGAGGTCGGAATATCCGATTAGAACAGAGTCTAGAGAATTGCAAAACGAATTACGCCTAAACACAAATTAATTCTACTCAAAGCTAGCATATGCAAAGATTAGCAACTAGTAGAAAAGCTAGCTAGAGAAATAATCAATCCTAAATAGATCAATTCAATATAAGATAGCAAAGTAAAGCAATAAGCACATGTAAAGAATTGACACGATGATTTGTTTACCGAAGTTCGGACTTCCTCCAAGGAGGTTCCTACGTCTTCGTTGAGGAGGCTCGGTCACACTTGAGCCGGGTCTTTTCCAACCCTATTCCTCGCCAATCTCGGTCACACTTGAGATGTGGCTTCACTTCTTGATTTCTTCCCTTTCGGAGGCGAAATCGAACCTTCAACAAACTTCTCACGGCACACCACACTCGTTGGTTGCTCGTGAGCGACGCCTAGCCGTCTAGGAGTCTTCAAACTCCAAGAGTAACAAATCCAACAAATGGATGATCTTGGAAATGAACTCTAGTGCTCAAGATGAATCTCAATCTATCTCACTCTTAGCACTAACTCTCACTTCCCACACCTCACTCAAAGAGGGATCACTAAGATCACAAGGGAAGGAAACAAGGAGGATACTCAATCCACTCCTAATCACAACACAAGTTTTTAGAGCTCTCTCTAGCCAATGAGATGACCAAGGAGCAACAAATGCATCCCAAGGTGATCTCTCTACTCCACTAGCTCAACCTCTTGTTTAGCCCTTCAAAAATGTCCTCAACCCTCTCTCCCAACCGGCCAAGGGGGGTATTTATACCCCACACCCAAACACTAGCCGTTGGAGCAAGAAAACTAGCCGTTTTACACACATCGGAACTTCCGACTAGGCAAAAACTCCAGAACAAACTCAATCCAATAAACACATCGGAACTAACATCGGAACTTCCGATACATCGGAACTTGCATCGGAACTTCCGATCTGGGCAGAGAGGCACCTTACAGAAACCTTTCAAAAAGTTTCTAAGTCTACATCGGAACTTCCGATCCAACATCGGAACTTCCGATCCAACATCGGAACTTCCGATCAGGCAAAAAATCAGCACACTTGCAAACTAAAAACACTGATCGGAACTTCCGATTTTCACGATCGGAACATCCGATTTGACCAGAGAGCACCCTTTTTGAGTTTAACACTTATCGGAACATCCGATCCAAAGACCGGAACATCCGATCCTCACAGAGAGGTTCTAGACTCTCACCAACACACCACCGGACTTACCGATGGATCGGAACATCCGATCCCCAATCGGAACATCCGATCCGCATACAAAAGACAAACAACCCGGTATGCGTGATGTGTATTGTGTCTCTCATCTATTTAAGGATAGATAACACTTGAGCACAGAGACACTTCTAAATCATCCACGTTGCATCCCTCTTAATAGTACGGCACGCCTATAACAAGACACTCTATCTAGTTACCTTTGATGCCGCACGCGATCAATCCCCTTTGGGCCCTTTATGATCTTCAATCATACCTCATTTCCCCGGGATTGTCACATCGCTCTTTCTTGAAGTCCTCATGATTTACGATCATCTTCTCTTCAAGATCGTCACACAGCTCTACTTCTCTTTTACCGGATCATCACCCGGCTCTCACAACATCTTGTTCATCTCCTCTTGATGAACATTCTTTTCTTTCCTTCTCAACGGGATCTCCTCTTGACGTTCATCACCTCATGATGTCGTCCTTGTCCCGTTTCTTTATCTTAACCATCATTGGACCTAACCTGGCTCAATCATCACTTATGAAAATAGTTAGTCCAAGATGCATAGTTGTCTCAATCATCCTTGCACTCAATTAACACATAATGAATGCCTTCATAATGATTGAGCACAATCTAAATCAATTTAAATGAATAATTGTATTTGTGTCTTAAGTATATTGATGCAACCAATTGAAAAGATGAGAAAGTTGCCTAGAGGGGGGTGAATAGGCAGTTTAAAATTTAAACTAAATTTGTCGCAGCGGAAAGAGTATCGGAACTTCCGGTATTGGATCGGAACTTCCGATTCCAGATCGGAATGTCCGATCGACTTTGGATACGGACAATATGACAACTAAGAGCAACGAACTTAGGAAGCAGTACAAGAATGTTTAATCAACTTAATAAGGAGACAAGTTAAAGCAAAGTAAAGTAAAGACACGGATTTCAACCAACACAATATTTCTCCTAAACCAACCGATGGAGAGAATTGACATTTGACAGAATTGAACCAAAGGAATAGATGAACAAGTTCACCGAAACGATTTCTCGAAAAGACGCCCTAGATCCAAAAGAAAAGAATTGAGCCCTAGGGTTTACCTCACGAAGAACGAGGAGAAATCGCGCGGAGAGGAGGGTCCTCTTCAAGATGGAGTCCTTCCCAAGCGAAGATCGGAAGTTCTGAGAGGTCGAAATCTCCGATAACGGCACAAAGATAAAAAGGGAAGGAGAGGCTAAAGAGACACGAGGAAAAGGACAAAAGAAAGTGAAAGGGTACGGGCACTTTTTAAGTGCGGAGGTCACATCGGAAGTTCCGATTTTACATCGGAAGTTCCGATGTGGAAAAACTGCCAGACATCGGATATTCCGATGGTTTGATCGGATGTTCCGATGTGTTGAGTTTTCCAGCCAACAGAGAAAGAAACAGGAATTTGAGAGAAGTCTGAAAACTCTGAGTCATGTGAACTTAAGGAGGATCACTCCACTTGTCATCAGCAGGCATTCAAGCAATCAAAACTATGATTACAAGTGGATTGATCCGAGATTAAGATCCAACAAAAATATTTTGAAATTCACTCAATTAGTTTTTCAATCGTTTTGTTTTGAAATTTAGCTAACTAGCCGCAGTTAATGAGTGCAATCTTTCAAGACACATTCCGATAGTTTAGGACGTTTAGCTCACTTCTTAGCTCGCAAAAGCGCTTCTCATCTAGAGGTTTGGTAAAGATATCGGCCAATTGTTTTTCGGTTCTCACATAGGTAATATCTATGTCTCCCTTAAGAGAGTGATCTCTAAGGAAGTGGTGTCGGATATCTATGTGCTTGGTCCGAGAGTGTTGAACGGGATTGTTGGCTATTTTGATCGCACTCTCATTGTCACATAAGAGTGGTACCTTTTCCATACAAAAACCAAAATCCTTCAAGGTTTGCCTCATCCATAACAATTGTGCACAACAACTTCCTGCGGCAATGTATTCCGCTTCTGCGGTGGATAGAGCAACTGAATTTTGTTTCTTTGAGGACCAAGACACTAGTGATCTACCTATAAATTGACAAGTCCCCGAAGTGCTTTTTCTATCCACTTTGCAACCCGCATAATCAGCATCCGAATAACCAATCAAATCGAATTTTGATCCTTTAGGATACCAAAGCCTTAAACTAGGTGTGTGAACTAAATATCTAAGAATTCTTTTCACGGCTACTAGGTGGCACTCTCTCGGAGCGGCTTGAAATCTTGCACACATACACACACTAAGCATAATATCAGGCCTAGATGCACAAAGGTAAAGCAATGAACCTATCATGGATCGATATACCTTTTGATCCACAGGGTTACCTTCTTCATTTAGACCAAGATGAACGTTGGTTGTCATTGGTGTATGAATTGGCTTGGCGTTCTCCATGTCAAACTTCTTGAGCATATCTTTGATGTACTTTGTTTGACATAGGAACGTCTCTTCCTTGAGTTGTTTGATTTGAAATCCAAGAAAGAACTTCAATTCACCCATCATTGACATCTCAAATCTCTTCGTCATCAACTTACTAAATTCCTCACAAAAGTTTTTATTAGTGGATCCAAATATAATGTCATCGACATATATTTGGCACACAAATAAATCATTGTCAACATATTTTGTGAAGAGAGTAGGATCGACTTTACCAATTTCGAAACCCTTTTAATCGTAAAATCCTTAAGGCATTCATACCATGCTCTAGGTGCTTGCTTAAGCCCGTAGAGCGCCTTATGGAGTTTGTAGACATGAGTAGGGTTCTTATGATCCTCCATTCCCGGCGGTTGCTCAACGTAGACCAATTCGGCGATTGGACCATTTAGGATAGCACTCTTGACGTCCATTTGATAAAGCTTGAAATCATGGTGAGTAGCAAATGCAACCAATATACGAATTGATTCTAATCTAGCAACGGGAGTATAAGTCTCACCAAAATCCAAACCTTCAATTTGAGTGAATCCTTGAGCTACCAACCGAGCTTTATTTCTTGTGACAACTCCGTTCTCGTCTTGTTTGTTGCGGAAGACCCATTTGGTTCCAATCACGTTTTGATTAGGCCTTTCCACTAGTGACCATACTTTGTTTCTACCGAAGGTTTTAATCACTAACATGCAAGGACCCAAAAGGATTTGGGTACCTAAAACAAAGGTCTAATGTGCTCTTGTAGGATTATACCTCCGGTGGATCAAGTTGGGTGCTTGATAGTGGTTGCACAAACCACATGACCGGAGAAAAGAAAATGTTTTCATCTTTTGATGAAAAAGGGTCACAATATGAAAATATTGTGTTTGGAGATAATGGTAAAGGTGAGGTAATGGGATTAGGTAAAATTGCTATTTCTAATGATCATTCAATATCAAATGTTCTTCTAGTTAAATCCTTAAATTACAATTTGCTATCCGTGTCGCAACTTTGCGAGATGGGTTATAATTGTCTTTTTACTAATGTGGATGTGACCATCTTTAGAAGAGACGATTCCTCATTTGCTTTTAAAGGATATTTGAAGGGTAAGCTCTATTTGGTTGATTTCAACTCAAATAGCGCTAAACTTCAAACATGCTTAATGGCAAAGTCTAGCATGGGTTGGTTGTGGCATCGCCGGCTAGCTCATGTTGGCATGAGAAATCTCGACAAGCTTCTAAAAGGTGATCACATCATTGGACTAACGAATATTGAGTTTGAGAAAAATAGGATTTGTAGCGCTTGTCAAGCCGGAAAGCAAGTTGGAGCGCGTCATCCCGCGAAGAACATCATGACAACGACAAAACCATTGGAGCTTCTACATATGGACCTCTTCGGACCCGTTGCTTATATAAGCATCGGAGGTAACAAGTATGGTTTAGTCATTGTTGATGATTTTTCTCGCTTCACTTGGGTATTCTTTTTGCAAGAGAAAAGTGAAACACAAGGGATAATCAAGAAGTTTGCAAGAAGAGCTCAAAATGAATTCGAGTTGAAGATCAAGAAGATTCGAAGTGATAATGGAAGTGAATTCAAGAATACTCAAGTCGAAGAATTCCTTGATGAAGAAGGAATCAAGCACGAGTTCTCCGCTCCATACTCCCCTCAACAAAATGGAGTGGTAGAAAGAAAGAATCAGACTTTGATAGAGATGGCTAGAACAATGCTTGATGAGTACAAGATCTCCGACCATTTTTGGGCGGAAGCCGTCAACACCGCGTGTCATGCCATCAACCGATTATATCTCCACAAGAACCATGCCGTCAACACCGCGTGTCATGCCATCAACCGCGTGTCATAACGAAGCATTGGTTGCATCAATATACTTAAGAACTATCGATTATCCTTAATCGATCACAAGAACACCATCAACTCATGATGCAATGTTCTTTGATTATTAAGAGATAAACGACCTCAATTTAAATCTTCATTTAAATTGATATGAGTATACAATAACTACACAGGTTTTCATATACTCATGTTGATGGAAAGTAATGATCCATAATATGTGGAATGTATGGAAATGACCGTTACTCTAAGCCATCAACTATAAGATAAACTCCACAAAGATATGTGCATACATATAATTGATCTTGAATCAATATGCATATATTCAATTTTATTTCTTTGGAGCACATCCTATGATACCATGAATATACTACAACTATGCATGTTAAATGTATACTCAAAGATCTAGTTTCAATGTCTTGATCATTTATATGTTGTAATGAGGAATAGATCAATGCAATGAAACATTAAGTTAGAGTGTGAACTCCCCTTAAATGTGTGCATCCATGTAATATATGGATTGGGAAACATGATACACAATTTTTGGTTAAAGTAGTGGAGAAATTCATACTTCAACTTAAATCCTAAGTATGCAATAAAATAATGAACATTGATACAATGCATACCTTGGGTTTTCCATTTTCCATCCAAATGTGAGGTTACTAAACATAAGCTCAATAAATATGTTAGTCTCATTATAAATTAGATTTGTCAATGATCATCAATCATCCTTGATGAGATGAAAATAGTAATTACCTAAACATTAGTCTCATATTAGGATTTGTCATTAATCACCAAAACCAACTTAATGGATCAACCTAATGGAGGTTGTACTTACAAGTTCATCATGTGTTGATAAGCAAGAAGAGCAAAATCGATCTTGTAGAGGAGTTGATTGGAAATCATGAAACCTCCAAGTGGATCGCACGGCAAAGGTATAACTAGATAAGCTAAGGATGTGTTCCTAGTCTTTTACCAGGCTCGGTGTTTGGTGTAAGACCGAGTTTCCAATTTAGATTGATGTATTATTAAGAGGGGTTGAATCATTTAGCTTGAGCTTCATCATATGTTGATGAACTCAATCTGGTTCACTCTAGCTCACTCTCTTATTTGAGTAGGTGTCTTTGCATGATGCTCATATTTGCATATGTTGCAAATTGTGAAGGTTCATGCTTGCTTCTTATTTGATTCTTAATTGATTTGGTTTTTGCATGGAGCTTTAAATTTGTATGTGTTACAAAAAGGTTAAAGCTCATTTATTTGATTGAGTTGGTGTTTGCACAGAGCTAAGTTTTGCATGTGTTGCAAAAGGAGAAAGCTCATGCAATTTGGTTTTAATTGGTTTATGCATGGAACTAAGAATTTGCATGTATTGCAAATAAATAAAGAGCTCATGCATTTGATTTTATAGTTGTTGTTTGTATGGAGCTAAGTATTTGCAAGTGTTGCAAATAAAGATAGAGCTCATGCAATTCGATTTATGGTTGGTGTTGCATGGAGCTAGGTATTTGCATGTGTTGCAAATAAAGAGATAGCTCATGCATTCTGATTTAATATTTGTGTTTGTATGGAGCTAAGATTTGCATGTGTTGCTAATAGAGAACTCATACATTGGAATCTTAGTTTGTGACTTGATCATATGTTGATCATCATAAGGCTAAGAAAGGTTTTGTGTTTGCAAAATATGTTTTTGCAAATTGTTGGGTTGATTTGTTATTTGGAAATGTGTTTTGTAAATGAGCCTATGGTTATGGGTTTCGATCCTAGAGCATGTGAATAGGGCTTGCAATCGTGGTTTGCAAGTTGACTTGATCTCGTGTTGATCATCATATAACTAATAGGATTGATCTCATATGTTCTTCATTTATCTGCAAATATGTATTGCAAATAAGTTGAAGTTTAATGCAATTCTTTGGAGCATGTGAATAGGGTTTGCAAATGTATTTTGTAAATTGACTTGATCATGTGTTGATTACCAAATGGCTCAAAGAATCAATCATTATTTGGAGTTTGATTTGAAAAAAAAAGATTTATGTGTGAAATCTGATTTTCTCTGGAAATCCGGCAGTACCGCAGGTGTAAAGCCGGTAGTACCATTGTATTAGAATCGGTACTGCAGAAGATCGGTAGTACCGCACGTGTGGCCGGTAGCTTTATTCCAGAGAGCGTGTTTTCTTTATGTTTAAATGTCGGTACTACCAGGGCTCTAGGGTGGTACTACTGGAGGTGCGGTAGTACCTGTCCCTAGTAGTCGGTAGTTATTTTCCAGAGAAGCGTGTTTTTGAGTTGCATTGATCCAGCAGTACTTCCAGTGAGGGTCGGTACTACTGCTCGAGCGGTACTATCGTGCCCAGAAGGGCAATAGTACCGGGTTTCTTATGCAATAGCTAGTTTTTCTAGACGTTGGGCTGAAGACCGATACTACCTGCCATAAAAGGGTGGTAGTACCAAAAATGCTGAGTTTTACCCAATTTGCCCCCCAATAGCTAGTTTTCGTGTAGGAGGCTATAAAAGGAGCTTTGGAGGCTGGCATTTGAGCTTGATGTCTTTGGGGAAGATTTTGGAGGGGTTGTGCATGTGTTGCACTCTCTATTTTGATTCTTGAGTTAAGAGTGAGCCCTAATTACATGTGTTGCAATTAGAAGAGGATTGGGAGCCTCTTGTGCATGTGTTGCACTTAAGGAGGATCCTAATGCATGTGTTGCACTTAGGAGGTTACCATTGTGCATGTGTTGTACTTGGTGAAGTTCAAGCTAGAAGAGTTTGACTTGTTACTCTTGGTGTTTGCCTACACATAGACAGTGTGGGAGACGTTGTGCGTGGTGAGCTTCTCAATGGAGGTTGTGAGAATATATATATATATGCCTTGGGCCTCCTCAAAACAATAGCCATGCATTACGATTTTCTTTGCATGCTTGGACACTTCCTGTCAACAAAGCGACGTGCATGCAAACACAACTTCTAGCCTTTGCCAAACTTACTAAATAACCATGCATCATAATCCATCATAAATATTAATACTTTGGCAAATCATTCAACACAAAAAAATATATTTCTTCAAATATTTCTCTTGTTGTCAAATCAACACATCACAAAAACTAGAAATTAACAGTGGATCCGCCGCCTCATCCCTCTCCATGCCACCTCAGAGGCTCACAGCTACCGGTGAACGCCTACACGACACTGCAACCTAGCAAGCGCAAGCGCAAGCGCCACCGCGCCACGTTTGCTCTTGCGCACTCAGTCCCTCACGAGTGTGTCGTCGTTGTCGTGGTGCCAGCCAGATAGGACACCATCATATCCTCTTTCTACTTCAATCCTCTCTCTGTCTCTCTCATACTACAGATAAAGCGGTGTCCGGAAGGGAGAGCGCCATGGAGTTCAACGGAGTGTACAAGTCTCCATCACGAGAAGGAGAAGGGAGTTTATCCGCACAATTCTTTTGGGTGGGTGAAGAATTTGTAACTCTCCTTAGCTGTTTCAAATCTAGATGGAATTTGATCTTGGAACGGCTTTAGCTTCGGCTTTGGAAGCCGAAAGATATCCTAAACGGCTGGTTTCTTCACAGCCAGCAGCCAATTTGTACTAGGAAAAGCTGAAAGCCGAAAGTTACTTTGTCACCAGAGTTGAAGAAAATTACTCCTCTCCTCCTACCAAGTATAAAATCTCAAACCCCACCCCCTCATCCCGATTCTTGATCCGCACCCCTCACACATGAAAGCTAGACTGCTAAACACCAAACCATAGGGTGGCCAAATAACCCAACTTTTGGAATTAAACTCCGATTATTGGACTCCATGGCAAATTCATGGTAGCGAAACAGGATGTTAGGAACCCCTTCGTTTCTTTTTATAAGGGCATGTACAATAAGACCACCTTAGCTAGCTCTTAACCTATACACATCAGATTTAGTCTATGTGAACGAGTGAGAAAAGAGGAAAGAGAAGAGAGCTTGGGTCTTATTTAGTAACCAGCTTTGCACGGAAGCATAGATAGATTATTTATGTACAAGAGAGAAGAGATAGTTATTACATAACATCTAGAGATAATTTTTAGAGACGTTATTGTACAAGCTGATTTTTAGCTTACTATTAGTTTGTAGTGGATATACTTACTCTAAGCCGTATTTTAGCCAGACACGTAGATTAAGGAGGGTGAAAAACCAAGAGCAGGGGCGGAAGTAGGTTCACTTACCCAGTGTCACAGGACACCGAGTAAAAAAAAATTAGTGTATATTAGTCTATATATAGTATATGTGAATCTACTTCATCTAAATCTTGTGACACCTGGAGATAAATAACAAGCAAATGGTAAGAATAATTGAAGTAATGAACCCCGGTGATTTTTTCTCTAGTTCCGCACCTGACCAAGAGAATGACAAAAGAGAAATGAATATGCTACCCATAGGTCCCATACTATAGATTAAATACCTTGGAAATATGATATGACAGTTTACGAGATAGTTATAAATGCAAGAGGAAGAAGATGTGATAATATGGACAGACTAAGGAAAAATATCTATCAATAAATTCATATATACACATCTTATATTTCAAAATAAATTTATCAAAATATATCTTATATTTTGAAACGAGGAAGCACTTGACCACGATTGAAAAGCCCTTATATTAGCTCTGCAATGCAGGGTGAATGGCAAGATTTGGTTGGCGGATTCGATTTGGCCATTGTTATTCGTAGAGCCCTTTTACAAAACTACAGCACAGACGACTGATTTTTTTCCCCCCGTACCAAAGTTACCAACAAGCGTTAAACAGTCAAAATCGCACTGTAGATTTGCATCCATTTTTCTGAGCAAAATGTCACAGCAACGTGGCACCGTTCTTTCAAGACCTTCCGCTCCCAAAAAAAAAAAGAAAGAAAATTCGACGGTAGCAGTCGTTCCATGCAAGAAATAGAAGAGACCTTGCATGCATGGCGATATCAACGAACGGACCAAAGGCAGCTCCTCGGACACTGGAGGCCAACCGCCATTTCCGCCGCTCATGCAACCAACCCCCGCCGCCCATCTCAGGTATTTACCCCCCTCCCTCCTCCGTCCAACCAACCCAGCCCCCTCCCCGCCGGCCACCTCCCGCACGCAGCCACACAACGCACGTACGTACTGTAGCACCAAGCAGCAACTAGTAAACTAGCCAGCCAGCCAGCCTAGCCATGGGGCGATCCCCCCACGCGCTCCTCCTCCTCGCCGTCGCCGTCGCGGCGGCGTCCTGCTCCCCCGCCGCGGCGTCTAACGGCAACGCCGCGGTGGCCCAGATCTGCAAGGGCACCCCGTACCCCGAGCTGTGCACCAGCACCGCTGGGAAGCAGGCGGCGCACTACCCCACCGTGGACGCGCTGGCGGTGCTCAATATGCAGGTAGACGCGTTCGCCAAGCGCACCGCGGCGGCGCGGGCGCACGTGGCGAAGGCGGCCAAGACGGCGACGCCCGGCGCGCAGACGGCGCTGGACCTGTGCGACAGCCTGTACCAGGACGTGGAGGACAACCTCGGCGCGGCCCGGCGCGCCATCGGGTTCAAGGACGCCACCACCATCCGCGCCATGATGGGCATGGCGGCGCAGGACATGCAGGGCTGCGACGAGCAGTTCAGGAAGGTCGGCGAGAAGAACCCCATGGAGCGCTTCGACCAGTCGCTCGGAAAGATGTCCGAGAACTGCCGCGCGCTGTCCAACATGATCTGATCCATATGGGGGGCGCCACGACGGCCTGACCGTGCGCTACCGTCGTCGCATGGTTCATGCATGCATGCGCGCGCGCGAGCGGCATTGACGTGTTCTAATTTTGTTTCTTCCAGCTTTTTCATCTGATCATGTTTATTGTTGGCGAAATGCATGTGTTAATTCGGTCTTGGAAAGGGGAGGCGAATTGAACTCTGATTTTGAATCGCAAATCTCGTTGTACGTACTCTCCATCTTTTGTGTGTTTCTTCGACCAGATGGTTGGTATATATATGATCCATATGCAAACTGTGACACCACGAAATGTCGGGATTTGAAATTGTGATGATAAAATATGATAAGACGTCGTAAATGAGATAATATGTGAACTTTTACATTTAGAGCCCTGAGTTATCACGTTTTAGCGCGTTTCGGCCTGTTTTCGGGTTTCCGGGCCTCTCCGGGACGTTTTGGGCCTTGAGGGACTTAAGTGGGCCGGAGGTGGGAATTGTTTGGGCCCATGTGGGGGTGAGGAGGGCAGCAAACCCTGCTGCCCTAGCCCTCCCCACCCTGTGCGCCCCCCCCCCTCTTGCCCCCACTTCTTCCTCTCCTTCCAATCTAACTCCTCCACCTCCACCTCTCCTCTCCCTTCCCAAACGCCTCCTCCCCTAGGTGCTGCTGCCCCTCCCTTCTCCTCCCTTGTGGGCGCACCCCAAGGTCTCTTCCTCGCTGCCAAGGTGCTGTCCAAGCTGTTGGGAGGAGTTGCAACGAGGAGGATTGGTGGAAACGGCACGTGGAAGGAAATCGGGGAAGATCGCGAAGATTCGGCCGTCGATTTGTGATTCTCCAAGAAGGTAATGGGGGAATATTTTGGGGTAGACCTCTTGCTGCTGTAGAGGGTGAATACCATGTTTTTAGATCAAGGGTTGTGCTGCCATGGGGTAGAATCTATGAAATCTAGAGTTGTATTCACGTTCTGGTTCGGGCAGATTGGGAACCCGAGCTAGGGCAGGCGTTTTCGCAAATTTAGAGTTTGAATCTGACCGTACGGACTTCTAGGAAGTTATAGATAATTTCATTATCTTTCCGTACATATAAAGAAATTGAAATTCCGCCCAGCCGTTAGGAAGTTATGGCTGTTTTACCGAGCGCTGTCAAATCTGTGACGAGATTGAGACAGTTCGTGTTCAACGTTAGATTAAACAACCTTAAAGTCCGAATCAGTCTTTACCTATAACTAGAAAAAGTTTGGAAATTTCAAGAGCTACGCGAGGGTGTACTCGTTTATTCAATTTGGAGTTCTAGAACTCAAGTTATGATTTTTCGAAGCCGCTGTCCAGAACGGGGCAAAATCTGTGATTTCGGGGTTTTGGAGTATATAGCGTATTAGGTGTAGTGGGTACTGTTTTGAGGAGTCGAATTAAGTGTGTAGCACATGTTTGCAGGTGGTGTGCCTCCGGGAGTGCCCTCGACCTCTCGTCACTCCGTTGCCCGCGGTTGAAGGCAAGTGTTTTGCGTGGGTTTTATGTTATACGTGCTGCTAGAATTGATTGATGGTACTTGGAATAGTTAACATGTTGTCTTGCCATGCCATGGATCACATGTTATAATGGATAGGATGTCATTAGGCCATGATTGAAATAATGTCGATGATATGGGGTCCTCATGCTATGATTAAAATGCTTGTCGTTGATAAAGGATTCATGCCATGTCTTTGAAAGGTTACCGTTGATTGTTGATCACGGTCTTACATGTTGAGAGGCCATATGTTGATATGCAATATTCTATTTATGAATACGTTACTGTCCATTTTGCATGCATGGCATATTTTCATGGCTGGCCGGTGAGTTAAGTCATAACTATTCCGGTAGGGGCGGTGAGAACCGTTATGACTAGTCCTACCTCGTGATTCCATCACCGAGGTGACTGGAAGCGAGTGATAGGCACCCTCCATCTTCGGGATGGAAGGGGGAAAAGGGTGCATGCCGACGGGTGTGCACTCAACCATACCGGTATGAGTATTCCAGGAGACATGTGCATTGCATTGCATGAATGAGATACAAAAATGAAGTGGTTTATGAGATGATGAGGATGGTACTCATGAGATGCTCATGAGATGTTTATCATGTTGTTTTAAAAGTTGAATATAATGTTAAATATGATGAGTTGTGATAATACCGTGGAGACGGAATGATGGTTTGTTGTCTTGATCCCTGTTGAACCTTTTCAATACACTTTCTTTGAGTTATGAACTCACGCTTGTGTTTTTGTGTTGTTTGTTTTCTTTAGGTACCATGAAATCGGGCGCTGAAAGGGAACTAGCTACACTCCTCCACGTAGTATCATAATTTAGCTAATTCACTTGTTATGGAGACACGGCATTAAGTCTACAATAATCTTTGGTGTAGGGTCTTATTATTTGGTTGTTTTCCCTCATGTGTATCATGTGGGATTGAGAAGTGAATGGTTTCTTCATATTAGACTTAGTGATGCTTATTCTATTGCCAGCGATACTTATTGAAATCATAGATGATGAGTAGCTATTGTTATCACTGCTTATCGATACCTTGGTTGTCTTACTTCTTGATATATTGTTATGTCGTTAATTTTCCTGCATAAGCAAAGGATATGCTTTAAAATTTTTCAATTATTCTAATTGAGTGCTTGCTGAAATTTATCTTAAATTATGGTTTTATTTGGGTTATGGACGTTGTTTGGTGACATTCGGGCTTAGTAGAAGGCCGGGTGTTACATGATTGGTATCGAGCGGGCATTAGGTCCTTGGATTATGCATTTAGTGTCATACATAGGTTCAACTAAAACTTTGAAGTGGGATAATCTAGAAACATGGCTTAGGTTGTAACTAAAACTTTGTTATAGGATAGCAACCTTAAAAAAAAAAAATTGCAAGACTGGTATGACTAAATTAAAATCGACACACTTGGATGCACGGAGGATGGGTTTATGGATTTCGATTTCCTTTATCGCTGTTTATTTGTTGAAAGTTTTGATTATGTTGATGTTGTGATTATGATTGTGAATATGCTTGCATGTGTGATCAGCAGCCATGCCGAGGGGTAGAGGCCGTGGACGCCGTGGGTCACGAGGTCGTGGGCGAGGCTCTCGTGTAGTTATGAGTCTGTCGCCGAGGGTAGCGTTCGCCCAATGCTCATGGGCCGGCTCCAGAGGAGCTTCAGCCTGATCACCGGCGGGGTGCCCGCCGCCAATGACGACCTAGTTCAGCTCTGCGAGAGGAGATTCAGAGGCTGCGCCCGGCGGTGCGGGCAGCCCCTGGTTGTGCCTCCCCTGCAGTGGCCCAGCTTGTGCCTCCCCTGCATTGGCCCCTGTTGTTGGCCCACTGCGCCGGGCCGAGGATGAGTCTTCGAGTGGATGTCCCTCCGTCTTGACACCTTTGACGGAGCGGGCACGCCGGTCCAGGCCGCAGATTGGCTGCGGTACATGGAGCGGCAGTTCGAGGTTTTGGAGCTGACCTCGGTTCAAAGGGCTCGCTTTGTGGCCTTTCAGCTGAAGGGCCAAGCTGACATTTGGTGGGAGGGGGTTCTTGCCGCTAGAGCCCCCGCTCTTGGGCCGACCACTTGGGAGGATTTTGTGGCTCGTTTCCGAGCCAAGTACTACCCCTGAAAAGGTTAGAAGATTGCCTAGAGGGGGGGTGAATAGGCTAATTTCAAATTAAAACAATTTGATGCAGCGGAAAAGAGTCGGATATTCCGAATTAATATCGGAACTTCCGAAATCTTCGGAACTTCCGTAATTACTTCGGACTATCCGATTTGCTCTTGACACAAGGAGTCAAGTACAAAGAGCTATACGAAGACTAGCTCTAGACGACTTAGAAAACCACTTAAGAAAATCAATAATATGAATCAAGTGATTAGAGACAAGAGAGAACACAAGAGTTTGATTCCCTGAGTTCGGATCCTTGAGGGATCAGACGTCTCCAGTTAAGGAGGCTCCAAAGAGCCCTGGTCTTTTCCAACCCTTTCCTCCCAAACCTCGGTCACACTTGAGGCTTGGTTCCACTATTGATCCTTTCCTTTCTGAGGCGGAGCCGGCCTTCACAAACTTCTCACGGCTTCCCACAATCGTTGGGGGCTCGTGAGCGACGCCCTAGCCGTCTAGGAGTCCTTCAACCTCCAAGAGAAATGAATGCACTTGAATCTCGATCTTGGAGATGTTCTCTACTTTCTCAAGATGAATAACCACTTAGCCCTTGACTTTCAATCACACTTGACAAACTCTTACTCACTAAATGATCCCTAAGATCAATGAGAAGAGAAAGCTCAAAGTATGCTCTAGAGAGTGTTCAAGAAGCTCAAGAGTTCAAACTAAGCAAAAGTGTAACCAAGAAAAGGAGTGGGAGAGGGGTATTTATAGTTTTGGATCAAAACTAGCCGTTACTCCTCAAGATTCGACCTCACATCGGAATGTCCGACAAGAACTTGGAACATCCGATGTGTGCAAACTACGAGTGGAAAGCTTCCAACGGTCGAAAGCGACAAGCATCGGAATGTCCGATAACAACTTCGAACATCCGATGACACCCTGAAGGGAACCAAGCTAAACACTCTAAGTCCTCATCTGAATGTCCGAAAAAGGCATCGGAACATCCGAACCAAACGTAAGGTTCCCAAACAGACAACAAACACTTCGGAACTTCCAAGAAACAACTTCTGACGATCCGAACAGAACAGAGCACCCTTTTTCTCGACAAGACACATCGGACATTCCGATACCAAGGATCGGAATATCCAAGAAAATGTAAGGTTCTCAAACAGAAGCGATAGGCATCGGAACATCCGGCAAACAAATCGGAATGTCCGACCCTAACAAAACACAACGGACTAAAGCACAACTACACTTCGAACTTCAAACATCGAATGTCCGATACAACTTCGAACATCCGACTAGAAAGTTACCACAAACTCATTCCGAAGCTAGAGAGAACACTTCTAACCCTTGAGAGACTCAACTAAATTCATCTTGAGTGAGGAGATCATCTCTAAGTCAATTTCAACGCATCCCTCTTAATAGTACGGCATTTCTATGACTCAAAAGATTAAAATTACAAGCTTAAATGCCGTTTTCTTACTCAACGCTACTCGGGAACACTTTGCGTAAAGACGATCTCTTCTTGAAGCGTTTGTCTGCTCATAAACTAGTTGAACACATTAGATTCTTTAATCGTTTGTCATTAATCACTCAAAACAATTTTAGGGGGCCTAGATGCACTTTCAATCTCCCCCTTTTTGGTGATTGATGACAACACGATTAAGGACAAGTTTATAAATCATTAAGAGAGAATAAATATAGACGGAACTCCCCCTCAAAAAGTGCATTAAGAATGTATCTTGAAGACAAATGCATTTTTCGAGAGAAATATGAGGGAGCTCCCCCTATATCCTTGCATAGGAGATTTAACACAAGATTGACAAGATAAGCAATATGGATAATTAATAACCATCGAGTCAACAAGAGATCTCCATGCAAAAACAGTTTAAAACGATAATAACATTCAACAACGAAGTTTTAAACCAAATAAGTTCCAAGATCACGGACTCAGCGACTCTCAGCGACTTTGAACCAAGGATAGATAGATAAATTTGTCATCTCTCCCCCTTTGGCATCAAGCACCACAAAGGATGGAGAGAGAGAGAGAGATGTAGAACTAATCAGACTCCTCTGATGCGACTTCATCCGACTCATTCTTCGTCGTCATCCTCGCACTCGACACATCGTCTTTGGAGCAAAAGGATCCTCGATCTCTTCTTCACTTTCCTCGTCCTCCGAGCACTCCAGATTCAGATGCCTTTGGATATCCTTGAGTCGCTTGGCATTCTTCTTCGCTTTCGAGTTGCTCTTGCAAAGAACAAATATTGACTTCAAAGCTCGCAGAATAGGTGAAGAAGATCCGCCGGGAGTAGAAGTCAAGGAGTAGCGGCAGAGGAGGCAATCCTCCCGTGGAAGCTCGTGGCTCACGAGATGGGGCCTTGATTGGCCTCGACTTGAAGTGCCACATGCTTTCCATCACACTCAAACTGGCCGCCTACTACTTGTTCAATTAAGTGCATGATAAAAGGAGCATATCCACAGCCTTCTTCTCGGGCTCTGCCCAATGAGTCTGATCTCATTCCATATGAAGTCAAAGACATCAAAGGGCCTCGACCATCTTGCATTACGCTCAAGAGGTTTCTCGTGAAAGAAAGGACATGAGAAGCATCACCTTCTTTTGGAGCCAAGGTCTTCTGAAGAGTCTGCTCAGATAGCAAAGAAGGGCTTCATTCCTTGGTGTCACCTGGCTCAAACTCTGCATTCTCCTCATACAAGAAATTCAGATTTGATGCACCAAGTGAGACCTCATTGTGGATCTCGATCTCTGTCCCTCGAGTCCGCCTCTGTGAAGTCAAGTAGCCTCGGCAAATTGAACATATGTAGCTTCATACCAGGTTCCTCACTATCCAATGGAGAGTAGAGACTCGATACACTGAGACATACATTGTGGCATAGAACTGAGCTATGATCTCCACATTCCAATCATGCCGAAAGGCCATGATCCTTTTGGTGTCGGCTTCTTTCACAAGCTGCAATAACATCATTGAATATGGCATCATCTGCCGCTGCCATATACTCCCAATCAACACATTGCATTTGGATTACCGGATTCTTTCTAGGATAAATGATCAAGCATAAAAGTCTCAACAAAGAATGTCCGTAAACGTGAGTCGAAGAGAACTGGTCATTCCGCTTTGGATTCTCTTCACGAGCTTTTCTCACTTGTGTCGCTTTTCCTTTGTAGTTTATCGGCTTTCTTTGAAGTCTAGGGTTTCTTTCAGCGGTCTCAATCTCGGCATGTCTCTTGGTCGAGACCCTGACGATTTGCAATCCCTTTTCCTTTTCTTGAAGGCGTAGTTGCTCCTCGTGGCACATTCATTACCTAAGCAACCTGAGCAAAGAGGTTCATTTATTGAAATCCCTGTTGAGATCTCGAGTCAAGCTCGCTTTGTTCTCGCCCCGCTTGGAGTTTTGCGCTTTCGTGAAAGGTGATCTTAGCCGATCCTGAGGAGGTCGACCACCTCGACTTGGGTCCATTTGAGAAAGCCGACACGGAATAGATTGATAAGGCAAAGGAAACTAGAGAGAATCTGGTTCTAGTGATGTATCACAACATCGGACATTCCGATTTCATATCGGACATTCCGACATTACATCGGACATTCCGATAGTGAACATCGGAAGTTCCGATATTTTCGGTACAACCCTAAAACTAGGATTCCAACCAGATCAACCACAGGAAACAAAAGAAACTTGAGATCTCAGGCGAAGGAAGACTATGACAACAAGTCTATCCAAAAGATTTGATCAAAAGATTCACGGAAAACGAAGAGACACGGATTGCTCTAGGGTTTACCTTGAGGATGAAGAACGAGATTTGAGATGGATTGAAGTCTTCTAATCCGTGAGGCACTCCTCCTTGAGGTAGATCGGAGTTTCCGAAGAGTTGAAGACTCCGAAGACGACAAGAGATGAAAGAGTGCAGTAGAGGGAGGGAAAGGACGTACGGAGGTAAAGTGAGAGAATAAAGAAATGAGGAGGGGCCAACCGAACGTTCTTATCCTGCGTTTACACGCACTTCTAAGTTCCAAATTAGGTTCGGAAGTTCCAAGAGTTCAAGTTTCCAGCGAACTAAGTTGAACAGATTCGGATATTCCGATAAAAATATCGGATATTCCAAGAGTTTAAAAGCACAGCACTGGATATTCCGATGACTGGATCGGATAGTCCGATACGTGAATTTTTCCAAATTGACAGAAGGAAGAGATTGGATTTACGAGATGGAAGAAATTGAGACTTTGAGTCGAGAGAACTCGTGATCATCCAACATGTGATCAGAGAACAAAACAACAAATGGGCTATGATCACAGTGGAATGACTAAAGATGCACTTGACAACTCAACTCTTTTCAAAGGCGTATAACTAATTTTTGCAATCCTTTTATTTTGAAATCACCAAGAATGGTAACTATATATGCGAGCAAGATGTCAAGTCACGCCCGATAGTCTAGGATGTTCAGCTCACTTCTCAATTCGCAAAATCGCTTTCTCATCAAGAGGTTTGGTGAAGATATCGCCAATTGTTTCTGTTCTCACATAGGTAATATCTATGTCTCCCTTGAGAGAGTGATCTCTAAGGAAGTGGTGTCGGATGTCTATATGCTTGGTCCGAGAGTGTTGAACAGATTGTTGGCTATTTTGATTGCACTCTCATTGTCACATAAGAGTGGTACTTTCTCCAAGTTAAATCCAAAATCCTTTAAGGTTTGCCTCATCCATAGCAATTGTGCACAACAACTTCCTCGCCAATGTATTCAAGCTTCGCGGTGGATAGAGCCACTGAATTTTGTTTCTTTGAGGACCAAGACACTAGTGATCTACCTAGAAATTGACAAGTCCCCGAGGTGCTTTTTCTATCCACTTTGCAACCCGCATAATCAGCATCCTAATAACCAATCAAATCGAATTTTGATCCTTTAGGATACCAAAGCCCTAAACTAGGTGTGTGAACTAAATATCTAAGAATTCTTTTCACGGCTACTAGGTGGCACTCTCTCTGAGTGGCTTGAAATCTTGCACACATGCAAACACTAAGCATAATATCGTGCCTAGATGCACAAAGATAGAGCAAAGAACCTATCATGGATCGATATACCTTTTGATCCACAGGTTACCTTCTTCATTTAGACCAAGATGACCGCTTGTTGCCATGGGAGTATGAATGGGCTTGGCGTTCTCCATGTCAAACTTCTTGAGCATATCCTTGATGTACTTTGTTTGGCATAAGAATGTACCTTCCTTGAGTTGTTTGATTTGAAATCCAAGGAAGAATTTTAACTCGCCCATCATTGACATTTCGAACCTCTTTGTCATAATCCTACTAAATTCCTCACAAAAGCTTTTATTAGTAGAACCAAATATAATGTCATCAACATATATTTGGCACACAAATAAATCATTATCAACAAATTTTGTGAAGAGAGTAGGATCGACTTTACCAATTTCGAAACCCTTTTTAATAAGAAAATCCTTAAGGCATTCATACCATGCTCTAGGTGCTTGCTTAAGCCCGTAGAGCGCCTTATGGAGTTTGTAGACATGAGTGGGGTTCTTATGATCCTCCATTCCCGGCGGTTGCTCAACATAGACTAATTCGGCGATTGGGCCATTTAGGAAAGCACTCTTGACATCCATTTGATAAAGCTTGAAATCATGGTGAGTGGCAAATGCAACTAATATACGAATTGACTCAAGTCTAGCTACGGAGCATAAGTCTCACCAAAATCCAAACCTTCAATTTGAGTGAATCCTTGAGCTACCAACCGAGCCTTGTTTCTTGTGACAACTCCGTTCTCGCCTTGTTTGTTGCGGAAGACCCATTTGGTTCCAATCACGCTTTTGATTTGGTCTTTCCACCAACGACCACACCTTGTTTCTAACGAAGTTGTTAAGCTCTTCATGCATAGCCATTATCCAATCCGATCTCTTAGTGCATCTTCAACCTTCAAAGGTTCCAAAGTAGACACAAAAGAATAGAATTCACAAAAATTAGCTACTCTAGAGTTGCAGTAGTTACCCCCTTTTGGATATCACCGAGAATGTTATCGACGGTGGTCTCTTTGGACACTTTGATGCACTCTTGGATGCGGCATTTGAGATGTTTGTTGAATTGGCTCATTATCTTCAATTTGATCATCCTCCATTAGTTTGCTTGAACTATCTTGAGGAATGTCTTGATTTTGATTTGAAGTGGGAGGCTCGACTTGAATGGATGAATTGTCTTGGTGTACCTTTTCTTGCGGCCTTACTTCACCTATTGCCATTTTCTTGATTGCAATGCTTGGCAATTCCTCATTATCTAGCACACTTAAATCAACTTGCTCAACTTGAGAGAAGTTAGATTCATCAAATGTCACGTCTCTCGCTATTTCAACACAACCCGAGGTTTTGTTGAAAACACGATAAGCGTAGGCATTTGATCCATATCCTAGCAAGAAACCTTCATCGATCTTTGGAGCAAATTTAGAGTTCTTGGGTTTCTTGTTAAGAATGAAACATTTACTACCGAAAACTCTAAAATATGAGACATTTGCTTTGTTACCGGTGAGGAGTTCGTATGCCGTCTTCTTCAAGATCTTGTGGAGATACAATCGGTTGATGGCATGGCACGCGGTGTTGACAGCTTCCGCCCAAAAATGATCGGAAATCTTGTATTCATCAAGCATTGTCCTTGCCATCTCGATCAACGTCTGATTCTTCCTTTCTACCACTCCATTTTGTTGAGGAGAATATGGAGCGGAGAACTCGTACTTGATTCCTTCTTCATCAAGGAATTCTTCGACTTGAGTATTCTTGAATTCACTTCCATTATCGCTTCGAATCTTCTTGATCCTCAACTCGAATTCATTTTGGGCTCTTCTTGCAAACTTCTTGATTATCCCTTGTGTCTCACTTTTCTCTTGCAAAAAGAACACCCACGTGAAGCGAGAAAAATCATCAACAATAACTAAACCATACTTGTTACCTCCGATGCTTATATAAGCAACGGGTCCGAAGAGGTCCATGTGTAGAAGCTCCAATGGTTTTGTCGTCGTCATGATGTTTTTCGGGATGACGCGCCTCCAACTTGCTTTCCGGCTTGACAAGTGCTACAAATCCTATTCTTCTCAAACTCAACATTCGTTAGTCCAATGATGTGATCACCTTTTAGAAGCTTATCGAGATTTCTCATGCCAACATGAGCTAGCTTACGATGCCACAACCAACCCATGCTAGACTTTGCCATTAAGCATGTTTGAAGTTTAGCGCTATTTGAGTTGAAATCAACCAAATAGAGCTTACCCTTCAAATATCCTTTAAAGGCAATTGAGGAATCATCTCTTTTAAAGATGGTCACATCCACATTAGTAAATAGACAATTATAGCCCATTTCACAAAGTTGTGATACGGACAACAAGTTGTAATTTAAAGATTTAACTAGGAGAACATTGGAAATTGAATGATCATTAGAAATAGCAATTTTACCTAATCCCATTACCTCACCTTTACCATTATCACCAAACACAATATTTTCATATTGTGACCCTTTCTCATCAAAAGATGAAAACATTTTCTTTTCTCCTGGTCATGTGGTTTGTGCAACCACTATCAAGCACCCAACTTGATCCCCCGGAGGTATAATCCTACGAAAACACATCAAGTCTTGTTCTTAGGTACCCAAATCTTTTTGGGTCCTTGCATGTTAGTAATCAAAACTTTTGGTACCCACACTTTCTTTTTGCTCACATCATTAGAGTTGTGGGCACCGACAAAATGAGCAACCACTTTACCACGGTGGTTTCTCTTCAATACATAAGAAGCAAAGTGAATGGAATGAGATGTATGACATTGAGGATGCTTCTTTGAATCTTGCCCGGTTTTGATGACTTGTGTGGTGGTCAATGGTTGTTTGTCATTTCCTTTGACAAACTTGATGCATTCCTTGCCTTTTACCACCACATGGTCGTTTCCTTTACACTCGCATTTATCATATCCTAGCCCTTCTTTGTTTTTGTTGCCTCGACCATTTATGGTCTTGTATAGGCATCCTTGGATTGATAAGTTTTCATGCAACCGTATCTAACCAAGGCACTTAATCTCTCGTTTTCGCTTTTTAATACTTGCACAAATTGAGAGTTAGAAGTACAAGCATTAATATCAACATTATAGCATCGAGCAACCATTGCTAGTGGAAGGAATAGAAGCCATTGAAGAATTAACAATTGGAGAATTAAGATCATTAAGAGATTCAATTTGCACTTCAAGAGCTTGAAGATTGTTTTCTAGACTTATGACATTCTCTTTGAAGTGACTCATTTGAACCCTTAAGTAATGTTATTGAATTATTAGCCAAATTAAGCTTTTTGGTTAACAATTCAATTGTCTCCTTTTCTTTGTAAGGACCTTCTCGAGAGCAAGATTTTTCTTCTTTTCACAAATTAGCAACTCTTCTTGCTTCTCGAGAGTTTCCTCTTGGCTATCTATTCTTTTCAATAGTTTATGGATCTTATCAATAGCCGTTTTGCTTAAATCACAAAATAAAGCATCATCATCATCATTGTCATCACTATCCAATTCACTATCACTACTCGGAGGTTTTGACTTAGTCATTACCTTCCGCCCTTTGCCATGAGACAAACGGGTGCGTCGTCGTTGTCGGTGTCGCCATGTTGCCGAAGAGTGATTTTGTTGGAGGCGGCTTCAATGGCAGCGGTGGCAACTCCTTCATCATCGGTGTCGGAGTCGGAGTCGCTTGAATCCCATTCTTCACCAATATGAGCTCGCCTCAGTACTTCTTCTTGTAAGTTTTGTTCTTCTTGTGCGGCTCATTCTTCTTGGGCTCATTGGGATTGTTCTTCTTCTTTGGACAATCGGCGATGAAGTGTCCAACTTCACCGCACTCATAGCAAGCCCTTTTGGTGTTTCTTCTTCCTCTTGATTTGTCATTGTAGTTCTTCTTGTATTTGCTTGACCCGTCATATTTGAGGAACTTTTGAATTTCCTCACAAATAGAGCCAAGTCTTCTTCGCTTCGCTCTCATCTTCTTCTTCATCACTTGATGTTGATTCTTCCTTTTGCTTGCCTTCAAAGCTATTTGCTTCGGTCTTGAGCTTGAGCTTTGCTTGGCAAGGTTCTTCACTTCTTTTGCTTCTTCCTCCATAAGCTCATGTGATAGAATTCTTCCTAGCACATCATTAGGAGTAAGCCTTTTGAAATCTTTTCGCTCTCGTATAAGTGTTACGAGAGTCGAGTTCCTTGGAGCAAAGGCTCTCAACATCCTCTTCACCACAACGTGGTCCGTCATATCCTTGCTTCCAAGCCCTCGGATCTTGTTTACAAGAATCATCAACCGGTCATACATTTGTTGAGGTGTCTCATCATCATTCATGACAAATCTCCCCAACTTGCCTTCTAGCAATTCGATCTTTGATTCCCTTACACTTGATGTACCCTCATGTGCAACTTGGAGTGTGTCCCATATCTCTTTGGCTTCTTCCAAGCCATCCACTTTGTTGAATTCCTCGACTCAACGCCTCCAAGCAACACGCTTGCGCTTGAGCATTTCGTGAATGTTTTGCTCTTGTTCGGCGTGAGCTCCATATCGCCTTCCGATATCTAAACCTGTGCAAACAATCTTCCAAACACTAGGATGGAGTGACATCAAATGCATTTTCATCTTGTGCCTCCAAGCGAATAGTACGTGCCATCAAAGAAAGGAGCACGCCTGAGGGCACAAAGGATATATGAATGCGAAGAGGAAGTATTTAATTTTTCATAATTGAATGGAATTTGAGCTCCCTGAGTAGATGTAGAGGTAGCTTCCTCTTTGCTCTTGCCAGGAGTTCCATCTCCGGCTCTCGGACTATTTTGCTCGTCCGTCACGACAACCTTCAAATCGGTGTTGGCCATCACGTTCCTTCAAGCGGTTAAGCTTTCGAGAAGGTTTGGCTCTGATACCAATTGAAAAGGTTAGAAGATTGCCTAGAGGGGGGGTGAATAGTCTAATTTCAAATTAAAACAATTTGATGCAGCGGAAAAGAGTCGGATATTCCGAATTAATATCGGAACTTCCGAAATCTTCGGAACTTCCGTAATTACTTCGGACTATCCGATTTGCTCTTGACACAAGGAGTCAAGTACAAAGAGCTATACGAAGACTAGCTCTAGACGACTTAGAAAACCACTTAAGAAAATCAATAATATGAATCAAGTGATTAGAGACAAGAGAGAACACAGTAGTTTGATTCCCGGAGTTCGGATCCTTGAGGGGATCGTACGTCTCCGTTAAGGAGGCTCCAAAGAGCCCTGTCTTTTCCAACCCTTTCCTCCCAAACCTCGGTCACACTTGAGGCTTGGTTCCACTATTGATCCTTTCCTTTCGGAGGCGAGCCGGCCTTCACAAACTTCTCACGGCTTCCCACAATCGTTGGGGGCTCGTGAAGCGACGCCTAGCCGTCTAGGAGTCCTTCAACCTCCAAGAGAAATGAATGCACTTGAATCTCGATCTTGGAGATGTTCTCTACTTTCTCAAGATGAATAACCACTTAGCCCTTGACTTTCAATCACACTTGACAAACTCTTACTCACTAAATGATCCCTAAGATCAATGAGAAGAGAAAGCTCAAAGTATGCTCTAGAGAGTGTTCAAGAAGCTCAAGAGTTCAGCCTAAGCAAAAGTGTAACCAAAGAAAAGGAGTGGGAGAGGGGTATTTATAGTTTTGGATCAAAACTAGCCGTTACTCCTCAAGATTCGACCTCACATCTAATGTCCGACAAGAACTTCTAACATCCGATGTGTGCAAACTACCAGAATGGAAAGCTTCCAACGGTCGAAAACGACAAGCATCGGAATGTCCGATAACAACTTCGGAACATCCGATGACACCCTGAAGGGAACCAAGCTAAACACTCTAAGTCCTCATCGGAATGTCCGAAAAAAGGCATCTAACATCCTAACCAAACAGTAAGGTTCCCAAACAGACAACAAACACTTCGGAACTTCCAAGAAACAACTTCTGACAACCGAACAGTAATGTAGAGCACCCTTTTTCTCGACAAGACACATCGGACATTCCGATACCAAGGATCGAATATCCCAAGAAACAGAAGGTTCTCAAGCGAACGATAGGCATCGGAACATCCGGCAAACAAATCGAATGTCCGACCTAACAAAACACAACGGACTAAAGCACAACTACACTTCGAACTTCGAAACATCGGAATGTCCGATACAACTTCGAACATCCGACTAGAAAGTTACCACAAACTCATTCCGAAGCTAGAGAGAACACTTCTAACCCTTGAGAGACTCAACTAAATTCATCTTGAGTGAGGAGATCATCTCTAAGTCAATTTCAACGCATCCCTCTTAATAGTACGGCATTTCTATGACTCAAAAGATTAAAATTACAAGCTTAAATGCCGCTTTTCTTACTCAACGCTACTCGGGAACACTTTGGCGTACAAAGACGATCTCTTCTTGAAGCGCTTGTCTGCTCATAAACTAGTTGAACACATTAGATTCTTTAATCGCTTGTCATTAATCACTCAAAACAATTTTAGGGGCCTAGATGCACTTTCAATCTCCCCTTGGTGATTGATGACAACACGACATGACAAGTTTATAAATCATTAAGAGAGAATAAATATAGACGGAACTCCCCCTCAAAAAGTGCATTAAGAATGTATCTTGAAGACAAATGCATTTTTCGAGAGAAATATGAGGGAGCTCCCCCTATATCCTTGCATAGGAGATTTAACACAAGATTGACAAGATAAGCAATATGGATAATTAATAACCATCGAGTCAACAAGAGATCTCCATGCAAAAACAGTTTAAAACGATAATAACATTCAACAACGAAGTTTTAAACCAAATAAGTTCCAAGATCACGGACTCAGCGACTCTCAGCGACTTTGAACCAAGGATAGATAGATAAATTTGTCATCTCTCCCCTTTGGCATCAAGCACCACAAAGGATGGAGAGAGAGAGATGTAGAACTAATCGACTCTCTCGATGCAGCTTCATCGACTCAGATTCTTCGTCGTCATCCTCGCACTCGACACATCAAAGCCGAGCAAAAGGATCCTCGATCTCTTCTTCACTTTCCTCGCCCTTCCGAGCACTCCAGATTCAGATGCCTTTGGATATCCTTGAGTCGCTTGGCATTATTCTTCTGCTTTTCTGAGTTTCTCTTGCAAAGAACAAATATTTACTTCAAAGCTCGCAGAATAGGTGAAGAAGATACGCGGGGAGTAGAATAGTAAGGAGTAGCAGCAGAGGAGGCGCCTCCCGGTGGAAGCTCCGTGGCTCGCTGAGATGGGGCCTTGATTGGCCTGACTTGAAGTGCCACATGCTTTCCATCACACTCAAACTGCTGCCCAGTCACTTGTTCAATTAAGTGCATGATAAAAGGAGCATATCCACAGCTTCTTCTGGGCTCGCCCAATGAGTCTGATCTCATTCCATATGAAGTCAAAGACATCAAAGGGCCTCGACCATCTTGCATTCTCGCTTCAAGAGGTTTCGTGAAAGAAAGGACATGAGAAGCATCACCTTCTTTTGGAGCCAAGGTCTTCTGAAGAGTCTGCTCAGATAGCAAAGAAGGGCTTCATTCCCTTGGTGTCACCTCGCTCAAACTCTGCATTCTCCTCATACAAGAAATTCAGATTTGATGCACCAAGTGAGACCTCATTGTGGATCTCGATCTCTGCCCCTCGAGTCCGCCTCTGTGAAGTCAAGTAGCCTGGCAAATTGAACATATGTAGCTTCATACCAGGTTCCTCAATCATCCAATGGAGAGTAGAGACTCGATCCTGGAGACATACATTATGGCATAAAATCGAGCTATGATCTCCACATTCCAATCATGCCGAAAGGCCATGATCCTTTTGGTGCCGCTTCTTTCACAAGCCGCAATAACATCATTGAATATGGCATCATCTGCCGCTGCCATATACTCCCAATCAACACATTGCATTTGGATTACCGATTCTTTCTAGGATAAATGATCAAGCATAAAAGTCCTGCTGAAAGAATGTCCGTAAACGTGAGTCGTAAGAGAACTGGTCATTCCGCTTTGGATTCTCTTCACGAGCTTTTCTCACTTGTGCCGCTTTTCCTTTGTAGTTTATCGGCTTTCTTTGAAGTCTAGGGTTTCTTTCAGCGGTCTCAATCTCGGCATGTCTCTTGGTCGAGACCGACGCACTGCAATCCCTTTTCCTTTTCTTGAAGGCGAGTTGCTCCTCGTGGCACATTCACTTACCCGAGCAACCTGAGCAGCAGGTTCATTTATTGAAATCCCAGGTTGAGATCCTCGAGCTGAAGCTCGCTTTGTTCTCGCCCAGCTGGAGTTTTATGCGCTGATCGAAGGTGATCTTAGCCGGATCCTCGAGGAGGTGACCACCCGACTTGGGTCCATTTGAGAAAGCCGACACGGAATAGATTGATAAGACAAAGGAAACTAGAGAGAATATCGGTTCTAGTGATGTACTCACAACATCGGACATTCCGATTTCATATCTGACATTCCGACATTACATCGGACATTCCGATAGTGAACATCGGAAGTTCCGATATTTTCTGACAACCCTAAAACTAGGATTCCAAACCAGATCAACCACAGAAACAAAAGAAACTTGAGATCTCGCGAAGGAAGACTATGACAACAAGTCTATCCAAAAGATTTGATCAAAAGATTCACGGAAAACGAAGAGACACGGATTGCTCTAGGGTTTACCTTGAGGATGAAGAACGAGATTTGAGATGGATTGAAGTCTTCTAATCCGTGAGGCACTCCTCCTTGAGGTAGATCGGAGTTTCCGAAGAGTTGAAGACTCCGAAGACGACAAGAGATGAAAGAGTGCAGTAGAGGGAGGGAAAGGACGTACGGAGGTAAAGTGAGAGAATAAAGAAATGAGGAGGGGCCAACCGAAACGTCCTTATCCTGCGTTTACACGCACTTCGGAAGTTCCGAAATTAGGTTCGGAAGTTCCGAAGAGTTCAAGTTTCCAAATGAACTGTAAGTTGAACAGATTCGGATATTCCGATAAAAATATCGGATATTCAAGAGTTTAAAAGCACAGAAGTCGGATATTCCGATGACTGGATCGGATAGTCCGACACGTGAATTTTTCCAAATTGACAGAAGGAAGAGATTGATTTGAGATGGAAGAAATTGAGACTTTGAGTCGAGAACTCGTGCTAGCCATCCAACATGTGATCGTGAGAACAAAACGATAAATGGGCTATGATCACAGGTGGAATGACTAAAGATGCACTTGAAAACTCAACTCTTTTCAAAGGCAGATAACTAATTTTTGCAATCCTTTTATTTTGAAATCACCAAGAATGTTAAAAATATATGCGAGACAGATGTCAAGTCACGATCATATAGTCTAGGATGTTCATCTCACTTCTCAATTCGAAAAATCTTTTATCATCAAGAGGTTTTGTGAAGATATCGCCAATTGTTTCTCGGTTCTCACATAGGTAATATCTATGTCTCCCTTGAGAGAGTGATCTCTAAGGAAGTGGTGTCGGATGTCTATATGCTTGGTCCGAGAGTGTTGAACAGATTGTTGGCTATTTTGATTGCACTCTCATTGTCACATAAGAGTGGTACTTTCTCCAAGTTAAATCCAAAATCCTTTAAGGTTTGCCTCATCCATAGCAATTGTGCACAACAACTTCCTCGGCAATGTATTCAAGCTTCCGCGGTGGATAGAGCCACCGAATTTTGTTTCTTTGAGGACCAAGACACTAGTGATCTACCTAGAAATTGACAAGTCCCCGAGGTGCTTTTTCTATCCACTTTGCAACCCGCATAATCAGCATCCGAATAACCAATCAAATCAATTTTGATCCTTTAGGATACCAAAGCCCTAAACTAGGTGTGTGAACTAAATATCTAAGAATTCTTTCACGGCTACTAGGTGGCACTCTCTCTGAGTGGCTTGAAATCTTGCACACATGCAAACACTAAGCATAATATCGTGCCTAGATGCACAAAGATAGAGCAAAGAACCTATCATGGATCGATATACCTTTTGATCCACAGGTTACCTTCTTCATTTAGACCAAGATGACCGCTTGTTGCCATGGGAGTATGAATGGGCTTGGCGTTCTCCATGTCAAACTTCTTGAGCATATCCTTGATGTACTTTGTTTGGCATAAGAATGTACCTTCCTTGAGTTGTTTGATTTGAAATCCAAGGAAGAATTTTAACTCGCCCATCATTGACATTTCGAACCTCTTTGTCATAATCCTACTAAATTCCTCACAAAAGCTTTTATTAGTAGAACCAAATATAATGTCATCAACATATATTTGGCACACAAATAAATCATTATCAACAAATTTTGTGAAGAGAGTAGGATCGACTTTACCAATTTCGAAACCCTTTTAATAAGAAAATCCTTAAGGCATTCATACCATGCTCTAGGTGCTTGCTTAAGCCCGTAGAGCGCCTTATGGAGTTTGTAGACATGAGTGGGGTTCTTATGATCCTCCATTCCGGCGGTTGCTCAACATAGACTAATTCGATTGGGCCATTTAGGAAAGCACTCTTGACATCCATTTGATAAAGCTTGAAATCATGGTGAGTGGCAAATGCAACTAATATATTTAATTGACTCAAGTCTAGCTACGGAGCATAAGTCTCACCAAAATCCAAACCTTCAATTTGAGTGAATCCTTGAGCTACCAACCGAGCCTTGTTTCTTGTGACAACTCCGTTTCTCGCCTTGTTTGTTGCGGAAGACCCATTTGGTTCCAATCACGCTTTGATTTGGTCTTTCCACCAACGACTACACCTTGTTTCTAACGGTTGTTAAGCTCTTCATGCATAGCCATTATCCAATCCGGATCTCTTAGTGCATCTTCAACCTTCAAAGGTTCCAAAGTAGACACAAAAGAATAGAATTCACAAAAATTAGCTACTCTAGAGCTGCAGTAGTTACCCCCTTTGGATATCACCGAGAATGTTATCGACGGGTGGTCTCTTTGGACACTTTGATGCACTCTTGGATGCGGCATTTGAGATGTTTGTTGAATTGGCTCATTATCTTCAATTTGATCATCCTCCATTAGTTTGCTTGAACTATCTTGAGGAATGTCTTGATTTTGATTTGAAGTGGGAGGCTCGACTTGAATGGATGAATTGTCTTGGTGTACCTTTCTTGCGGCCTTACTTCACCTATTGCCATTTTCTTGATTGCAATGCTTGGCAATTCCTCATTATCTAGCACACTTAAATCAACTTGCTCTACTTGAGAGCCGTTAGATTCATCAAATGTCACGTCTCTCGCTATTTCAACACAACCCGAGGTTTTGTTGAAAACACGATAAGCGTAAGCATTTGATCCATATCCTAGCAAGAAACCTTCATCGATCTTTGGAGCAAATTTAGAGTTCTTGGGTTTCTTGTTAAGAATGAAACATTTACTACCGAAAACTCTAAAATATGAGACATTTGCTTTGTTACCGGTGAGGAGTTCGTATGCCATCTTCTTCAAGATCTTGTGGAGATACAATCGATTGATGGCATGGCACGCGGTGTTGACAAATTTTCCGCCCAAAATGATCGGAAATCTTGTATTCATCAAGCATTGTCCTTGCCATCTCGATCAACGTCCGATTCTTCCTTTCTACCACTCCATTTTGTTGAGGAGAATATGGAGCGGAGAACTCGTGCTTGATTCCTTCTTCATCAAGGAATTCTTCGACTTGAGTATTCTTGAATTCACTTCCATTATCGCTTCGAATCTTCTTGATCCTCAACTCGAATTCATTTTGGGCTCTTCTTGCAAACTTCTTGATTATCCCTTGTGTCTCACTTTTCTCTTGCAAAAAGAACACCCACGTGAAGCGAGAAAAATCATCAACAATAACTAAACCATACTTGTTACCTCCGATGCTTATATAAGCAACGGGTCCGAAGAGGTCCATGTGTAGAAGCTCCAATGGTTTTGTCGTCGTCATGATGTTTTTCGCGGATGACGCGCTCCAACTTGCTTTCCGGCTTGACAAGCGCTACAAATCCTATTCTTCTCAAACTCAACATTCGTTAGTCCAATGATGTGATCACCTTTTAGAAGCTTATCGAGATTTCTCATGCCAACATGAGCTAGCTTACGATGCCACAACCAACTCCATGCTAGACTTTGCCATTAAGCATGTTTGAAGTTTAGCGCCATTTGAGTTGAAATCAACCAAATAGAGCTTACCCTTCAAATATCCTTTAAAGGCAATTGAGGAATCATCTCTTTTAAAGATGGTCACATCCACATTAGTAAATAGACAATTATAGCCCATTTCACAAAGTTGTGATACGGACAACAAGTTGTAATTTAAAGATTTAACTAGGAGAACATTGGAAATTGAATGATCATTAGAAATAGCAATTTTACCTAATCCCATTACCTCACCTTTACCATTATCACCAAACACAATATTTTCATATTGTGACCCTTTCTCATCAAAAGATGAAAACATTTTCTTTTCTCCTGGTCATGTGGTTTGTGCAACCACTATCAAGCACCCAACTTGATCCCCTGAGGTATAATCCTACTAAAACACATCAAGTCTTGTTCTTAGGTACCCAAATCTTTTGGGTCCTTGCATGTTAGTAATCAAAACTTTTGGTACCCACACTTTCTTTTTGCTCACATCATTAGAGTTGTGGGCACCGACAAAATGAGCAACCACTTTACCACGGTGGTTTCTCTTCAATACATAAGAAGCAAAGTGAATGGAATGAGATGTATGACATTGAGGATGCTTCTTTGAATCTTGCCCGGTTTTGATGACTTGTGTGGTGATCAATGGTTGTTTGTCATTTCCTTTGACAAACTTGATGCATTCCTTGCCTTTTACCACCACATGGTCGTTTCCTTTACACTCGTACTTATCATATCCTAGCCCTTCTTTGTTTTTGTTGCCTCGACCATTTATGGTCTTGTATAGGGCATCCTTGGATTGATAAGTTTTCATGCAACCGTATCTAACCAAGGCACTTAATCTCTCGTTTTCGCTTTTTAATACTTGCACAAATTGAGAGTTAGAAGTACAAGCATTAATATCAACATTATAGCATCGAGAGCAACCATTGCTAGTGGAAGGAATAGAAGCCATTGAAGAATTAACAATTGGAGAATTAAGATCATTAAGAGATTCAATTTGCACTTCAAGAGCTTGAAGATTGTTTTCTAGACTTATGACATTCTCTTGAAGTGACTCATTTGAACCCTTAAGTAATGTTATTGAATTATTAGCCAAATTAAGCTTTTGGTTAACAATTCAATTGTCTCCTTTTCTTTTGTAAGGACCTTCTCGAGAGCAAGATTTTTCTTCTTTTCACAAATTAGCAACTCTTCTTGCTTCTCGAGAGTTTCCTCTTGGCTATCTATTCTTTTCAATAGTTTATGGATCTTATCAATAGCCGTTTTGCTTAAATCACAAAATAAAGCATCATCATCATCATTGTCATCACTATCCAATTCACTATCACTACTCGGAGGTTTTGACTTAGTCATTACCTTCCGCCCTTTTGCCATGAGACAAACGGGTGCGTCGTCGTTGTCGGTGTCGCTCATGTTGCCGAAGAGTGATTTTGTTGGAGGGGCGGCTTCAATGGCAACGGTGGCAACTCCTTCATCATCGGTGTCGGAGTCGGAGTCGTTTGAATCCCATTCTTCACCAATATGAGCTCGCCCCGAGTACTTCTTCTTGTAAGTTTTGTTCTTCTTGTGCGGCTCATTCTTCTTGGGCTCATTGGGATTGTTCTTCTTCTTTGGACAATCGGCGATGAAGTGTCCAACTTCACCGCACTCATAGCAAGCCCTTTTGGTGTTTCTTCTTCCTCTTGATTTGTCATTGTAGTTCTTCTTGTATTTGCTTGACCCGTCATATTTGAGGAACTTTTTGAATTTCCTCACAAATAGAGCCAAGTCTTCTTCGTCTTCGCTCTCATCTTCTTCTTCATCACTTGATGTTGATTCTTCCTTTTTGCTTGCCTTCAAAGCTATTTGCTTCGGTCTTGAGCTTGAGCTTTGCTTGGCAAGGTTCTTCACTTCTTTTGCTTCTTCCTCCATAAGCTCATGTGATAGAATTCTTCCTAGCACATCATTAGGAGTAAGCCTTTGAAATCTTTTCGCTCTCGTGATAAGTGTTACGAGAGTCGAGTTCCTTGGAGCAAAGGCTCTCAACATCCTCTTCACCACAACGTGGGTCCGTCATATCCTTGCTTCCAAGCCCTCGGATCTTGTTTACAAGAATCATCAACCGGTCATACATTTGTTGAGGTGTCTCATCATCATTCATGACAAATCTCCCCAACTTGCCTTCTAGCAATTCGATCTTTGATTCCCTTACACTTGATGTACCCTCATGTGCAACTTGGAGTGTGTCCCATATCTCTTTGGCTTCTTCCAAGCCATCCACTTTGTTGAATTCCTCGACTCAACGCCCAAGCAACACGCTTGCGGCTTGAGCATTTCGTGAATGTTTTGCTCTTGTTCCGCTGAGCTCCATATCGCCTTCCCAAGATATCTAAACCTGTGCAAACAATCTTCCAAACACTAGGATGGAGTGACATCAAATGCATTTTCATCTTGTGCCTCCAAGCGGAATAGTACGTGCCATCAAAGAAAGGAGCACGCCCGGAGGGCACAGTGATATATGAATGCGAAGAGGAAGTATTTAATTTTTCATAATTGAATGGAATTTGAGCTCCCTGAGTAGATGTAGAGGTAGCTTCCTCTTTGCTCTTGCCAGGAGTTCCATCTCCGGCTCTCGGACTATTTTGCTCGTCCGTCACGACAACCTTCAAATCGGTGTTGGCCATCACGTTCCTTCAAGCGGTTAAGCTTTCGAGAAGGTTTGGCTCTGATACCAATTGAAAAGGTTAGAAGATTGCCTAGAGGGGGGGTGAATAGTCTAATTTCAAATTAAAACAATTTGATGCAATGAAAGAGTCGGATATTCCGAATTAATATCGGAACTTCCGAAATCTTCGGAACTTCCGTAATTACTTCGGACTATCCGATTTGCTCTTGACACAAGGAGTCAAGTACAAAGAGCTATACGAAGACTAGCTCTAGACGACTTAGAAAACCACTTAAGAAAATCAATAATATGAATCAAGTGATTAGAGACAAGAGAGAACACAGTAGTTTGATTCCCGGAGTTCGGATCCTTGAGGGGATCGTACGTCTCCGTTGAGGAGGCTCCAAAGAGCCCGGGTCTTTTCCAACCCTTTCCTCCCAAACCTCGGTCACACTTGAGGCTTGGTTCCACTATTGGATCCTTTCCTTTCGGAGGCGGAGCCGGCCTTCACAAACTTCTCACGGCTTCCCACAATCGTTGGGGGCTCGTGAGCGACGCCTAGCCGTCTAGGAGTCCTTCAACCTCCAAGAGAAATGAATGCACTTGAATCTCGATCTTGGAGATGTTCTCTACTTTCTCAAGATGAATAACCACTTAGCCCTTGACTTTCAATCACACTTGACAAACTCTTACTCACTAAATGATCCCTAAGATCAATGAGAAGAGAAAGCTCAAAGTATGCTCTAGAGAGTGTTCAAGAAGCTCAAGAGTTCACCTAAGCAAAAGTGTAACCAAAGAAAAGGAGTGGGAGAGGGGTATTTATAGTTTTGGATCAAAACTAGCCGTTACTCCTCAAGATTTCACCTCACATCGGAATGTCCGACAAGAACTTCTAACATCCGATGTGTGCAAACTACCGCACTGGAAAGCTTCCAACTGGTCGAAAACGACAAGCATCTGAATGTCCGATAACAACTTTAACATCCGATGACACCTCAAGGGAACCAAGCTAAACACTCTAAGTCCTCATCTAATGTCCGAAAAAGGCATCTAACATCCGAACCAAATGTAAGGTTCCCAAACAGACAACAAACACTTTCGAACTTCCGAAGAAACAACTTCGACAATCCCAATGGTAACAGAGCACCCTTTTTCTCGACAAGACATCGGACATTCCGATACCAAGGATCGGAATATCCAAGAAAATGTATGTTCTCAAACAGAACGATAGGCATCGGAACATCCAAGCAAACAAATCGGAATGTCCGACCCTAACAAAACACAACGGACTAAAGCACAACTACACTTCGAACTTCAAACATCGAATGTCCGATACAACTTCGAACATCCGACTAGAAAGTTACCACAAACTCATTCCAAGCTAGAGAGAACACTTCTAACCCTTGAGAGACTCAACTAAATTCATCTTGAGTGAGGAGATCATCTCTAAGTCAATTTCAACGCATCCCTCTTAATAGTACGGCATTTCTATGACTCAAAAGATTAAAATTACAAGCTTAAATGCCGTTTTTCTTACTCAACGCTACTCGGGAACACTTTGCGTACAAAGACGATCTCTTCTTGAAGCGTTTGCCTGTTCATAAACTAGTTGAACACATTAGATTCTTTAATCGTTTGTCATTAATCACTCAAAACAATTTTAGGGGGCCTAGATGCACTTTCAACCCCGAGTCCTTCCTCGAGAGGATGGAGCATACTCTGATGACTCTTTCCCAGGGAAAGAAGTCGGTAACGG
Organism: Rhipidocladum racemiflorum; assembly: GCA_036346355.1. Classification (NCBI taxonomy): domain Eukaryota; kingdom Viridiplantae; phylum Streptophyta; class Magnoliopsida; order Poales; family Poaceae; genus Rhipidocladum; species Rhipidocladum racemiflorum. Next base: position 38,119,909 of record CM070569.1, on the reverse strand, counting down.
AGTATGAGGCGGAGTTCAACAGCGTGGTGCGTTTCGTGCCAGCTGCAAATGATGACAGGGAGAAGGCAAGGAGGTTCCGTAGGGGCCTCAACCAGGAGTTCAGAGTTGTCATGGGGGCGACTGTCCTCGTGACTTTCTCGCCTCCGTGGGTGGAGCAAAGAAGGGCATGGAGCTCGAAGTTGGAGCTCTCCGGGATAAGCAAAACCCGGTGGTTCAGGGTCCTGCGGCCCAGGTGGGGCCAAGAGGACTTTTGGTGGAGGGTGGGTCTTCTCACACCCACCTTCAAGAAGTTCAAGGGAGGACAGGATCTTCCTCGTGGGCTAAGAAGCCGCCCCAGCTGCCTTCCTCGCGAGCTGCAGCCCTGGCCTGTGGCCGGGCAGGCATGATGTGCTTCAAGTGCGGTGGTGAGCACTGCGTGCTTCCGAGTGTGGTTGGACTGAGTTGCAACCACTGCGGGCAAGCCCGGCCACATGGGACGAGTCTGCCGGATGAATCCCTGAGCATCATCAAGTGGGAGACGGTGCCTTCTCCTCCCACTCCAATAGCGTCTTCTCGAGGATCGGTGCACATGATGGTCAGCCTCGTGTCTCACCCACTTTGCGTGGACGCCACCAAACCGCTTATTGGTGCCCGCCGCCGGCTCCTCCCGCCTACTTCCGCCTCCTCCAGCCTTGTTGGGACACTCACCGCGTGTCGGGGCCCCGATGCCTCGGTGCCACTGAGTGTACGCCTGCCGACAAATGAGTCACCGGCATCCCGAGGTGGTTTCAGTACTCTACTTGTGGATTCAGATTGATGCCCTTGTTTTGTTTGATTCTCGAGCATCCTATTCTTTTGTGTCGCCTGAGTTTGCTAGTAGAGCAAAGCTGGGAGTTCAGCCGGATTTACGAGTCTGTCTTTGGCCGGGTTCTCCAGGGGTTTGATTGCTAGTTCTTTGGTTTGTCCGGTTGCATCGTTGCTATTGATGATGAGGTTTTCTTTGCCAACCTTATGGTAATTCGGCTTAGCTCCTTTGATGTCATTTTGGGCATGGACTGGTTGCATCGATGTCGTGCCGATGTCTGCTTTCGGAGGACAGTTACTTTGCAGGCCCCGTCGGGGGTGGAGTTGACCTTTCAGGGTGGAGTACCCTCCAGTTCTATCTTCGTTTTGACTATCCTGCTTCCTAGTCGTCGTTTGAGGCATTTGGGTGTTCTCTTGGCACTTTCTAAAAGCCATCTTCTTCGGTAGTCATTGAGGAGATTCCTGTGGTAAAGGAATTTGTTGATGTATTCCCGATGATTTGCCTGGTTTGCCTCCCGTGAGAAGCGTGGAGTTTCAGATTGACCTTGTTCCGGTACTCGGCCTATTTCTATCGCTCCATACCGCTTGGCTCGTCCTTTTCAAGACGAGTTGAAAAAGCAGCTTGGAGGATTTGTTGGCCAAGGGTTTTATTCGGCGCAGTTGTGTCGCCATGGGGAGCACCAGTCCTTTTGTTTCAAAGAAGGATGGTAGTTGGCGATGTGCATCGACTATCGTGCTCTCAATCAGGTGACAAATAAGAACAAGTATCCGCTGCCCGCATTGAGGATCTATTTGACCAACCTAAGGGAGCAAAGGTGTTCTCCAAGATTGATCTTCACCTGGTTATAATCGATTCGTGTGAGGGAACAAGATATTGAGAAGATCGCTTTCTCCACTAGGTATGGGCACTATGAATTTAAAGTTATGTCTTTTGGACTAACTAATGCCCTCGCTGCTTTTATGGAGGCGATGAACAAAGATGTTACACCAAAGATCTTGATGAGTTTGTGGTAGTGTTCATCGATGACATTCTCGATTTACTCTAAATCGTAAGAAGAACATGAGCAAGATTTGAGGCTTGTAATCGAGTACATTGAGAGAGCATCACTTCTTTGCTAAGTTGAAGAAATGCGAGTTCGATTTCAGAGGTGGGTTTTCTTGGCCACATCATCAATCCAGATGGCATATCAAGAGATCCTAGCAAAGTCTCAGAATTCGATTGGAAGAGACCTTCCAACGTTAAAGAGGTGCGAAGTTTCCTTGGGTTGGTCGGCTATTATCGGCGCTTTGTGCAGGATTTCTCCATCATTGCTAAGCCGCTTTCACAGCTGACTCAAAAGGAGATGAAATTTCAAAGGATCATAGATTGTGAGCGCAGCTGCACTTTGAAGGAGAAGTTAGTGGATCGCTCCTCGTTCTTACCCTTCCCGAGCCCGGAGGCGTTTCATCTGTCTATTCCGACGCTTCGCCTGGGATTGGGTTGTGTGCTCATGCAAGAAGGCAAAGTGATTGCTTATGCGTCGAGACAGCTTGAAAAAGCATGAGCGCACTACCCCACTCATGATCTTGAGTTAGCCATTGTGTTTGCATTGAAAATATGGAGGCATTACTCAGTATGGTGAGTCTTGTGACATTTTCATCGATCACAAGAGTCTCAAGTACATCTTTACTCGTAAAGATTTGAACTTGAGACAGAGGAGATGGCTAGAATTGATAAAAGATTATGATCTCACAATCCAAGTATCATCAGGAAAGGCAAATGTGGTGGCCGACGCTCGATCGCAAGACAATGCCCCTCTGTGGATTGTCTTGTTGCTGATTTTGAGCGCTTGGGAGTCTCTCATCGCTTATGGGACCGTGCAAGCTGAAACTCAATTGATTCTTGAGTCGGGCCGATCCTCGAGCGTGTCAGCGGGAGGCACAAAGAAGATGATCGGTTGCTCCAGCAGTGAGGAACGCCTTGAGGATGGCAAGTCCGAGACTTTGCCGTTGATGATGTGGGAGCTTTGAGGTTTCGTGGTCGTTTGTGCGCGTGCCTCGAAATGCCAAGTGAGAGAGGATATTCTCGAAAGAGGCTCATCGCACTCAGACACGGTCCATCCCGGGAGACCAAGATGTACAGGACTTGAAGAAGAACTTCAGTGGAAAAGGATGAGAGTGGATATTGCCAAGTATGTGGCGTCTTGTGGGATCTGTCGAAGATCAAAGCCGAGCATAAGCGTCCCCACGGCCTGCTGCGGTAGTTGGAGATCCTCGTGGCCATGGGATGACATCTCCATGGATTTTGTGGTTGGTTTACCTCGTTCTCCACGAGGAAGGATGTCTGTTTGGGTTGTGGTGGATCGTCTCGGCAAGTCCGCGCATTTCATTCCTATCCGCACTACCAACTCAATGAGCGAGTTGGCTCCCATCTATGTGCGGGAGATAGTGAGACTGCATGGTGTGCCCAAGACCATTATTTCGATCGGGATGCGGTTTGTCTCCAAGTTCGGGAGAGTTTGCAGAGTGCTTTGGGTACGCAGCCTTCGCCTCGATCGCCTTTCACCCTCAGACGGATGGGCGATCTGAGCGTACCATCCAGACTTTGGAGGACATGCTCAGTGGCCTGTGTGTTGGCTTGGAAAGGTAGTTGGGAAGATCATTTGCCTCTTGCGCAGTTTGCTTATAAAAACAGCTACCATTCCAAAGATCCTGCTACTCCTTATGAAGTACTTTATGGCCGGAAGTGCCGATCGCCACTTTGTTGGGATGCAGTGGGAGAGAGAGCCATTCTTGGTCCAGACTGGGTGCAGCAGACAGTGGATCGTGTGGCAGAGGTGCGACAGAACCTTCTCGCCGCGCAGAGCAGGCAGAAAAGTTATGCTGATGTGAGAAGGCGGGATTTAGAGTTTGAGGTGGGTGACAGTGTGCTCTTGCGAGTGTCTCCTACCAAGGGTGTGGTACGCTTTGGTACCAAAGGGAAGCTTAGCCCAAGATATGTTGGGCCATTTCCTATTTTGGCTCGAGTCGGCAAGTTGGCTTACCGCTTGGAGCTACCGGATTCGATGCAAGGAGTTCACAATGTGTTTCATGTATCGATGTCGATGAAGTACTTGCACGATCCGAGTTGGTGGTTCCGTTAGAACCATCGCGGTTGATCAGAACCTCACTTTTGAGTCCGCACTGTGAGAATCCTGGAGAACTCAGTAGCGAGTGCCAAGAACAAGACGCCAAATTTGTTAAAATTTTGTGGTCGCACTACCGAGAGGGAAGCAACTTGGGAGCTGGAGTCTCGCATGCGCGAGAAGTATCCCGAACTATTTACCTCGTATGGGTTGCGATACCTAGCTACCTTCTCGCTTTGCTGGTTGCATAGTGGTGTGTCTTGGATTCGAGGCCGAATCCTGTTGAAGGGGGTAGAATGTGACACCACGAAATGCCGGGATTTGAAATTGTGATGATAAAATATGATAAGACGTCGTAAATGAGATAATATGTGAACTTTTACATTTAGAGCCCTGAGTTATCACGTTTTAGCGCGTTTCACTGTTTTGGGTTTCCGGCCTCTCCGGACGTTTTGGGCCTTGAGGGACTTAAGTGGGCCGGAGGTGGGAATTGTTTGGGCCCATGTGGGGTGAGGAGGGCAGCAAACCCTGCTGCCCTAGCCCTCCCCACCCTGTGCGCCGCCCCCTCTTGCCCCCACTTCTTCCTCTCCTTCCAATCTAACTCCTCCACCTCCACCTCTCCTCTCCTTCCCAAACGCCTCCTCCCCTAGGTGCTGCTGCCCTCCCTTCTCCTCCCTTGTGGGCGCACCCCAAGGTCTCTTCCTCGCTGCCAAGGTGCTGTCCAAGCTGTTGGGAGGAGTTGCAACGAGGAGGATTGGTGGAAACGGGCGCTGGAAGGAAATCGGGAAGATCGCGAAGATTCGGCCGTCGATTTGTGATTCTCCAAGAAGGTAATGGGGAATATTTTGGGTTAGACATCTTGCTGCTGTAGAGGGTGAATACCATGTTTTTAGATCAAGGGTTGTGCTGCCATGGGGTAGAATCTATGAAATCTAGAGTTGTATTCACGTTCTGGTTCGGGCAGATTGGGAACCCGAGCTAGGGCAGGCGTTTTCGCAAATTTAGAATTTGAATCTGACCGTACGGACCTCTAGGAAGTTATAGATAATTTCATTATCTTTCCGTACATATAAAGAAATTGAAATTCCGCCCAGCCGTTAGGAAGTTATGGCTGTTTTACCGAGCGCTGTCAAATCTGTGACGAGATTGAGACAGTTCGTGTTCAACGTTAGATTAAACAACCTTAAAGTCCGAATCAGTCTTTCCCTATAACTAGAAAAAGTTTGGAAATTTCCTAAGCTACGCGAGGGTGTACTCGTTTATTCAATTTGGAGTTCTAGAACTCAAGTTATGATTTTTCGAAGCCGCTGTCCAGAACGGGGCAAAATCTGTGATTACGGGGTTTTGGAGTATATAGCGTATTAGGTGTAGTGGGTACTGTTTTGAGGAGTCGAATTAAGTGTGTAGCACATGTTTGCAGGTGGTGTGCCTCGAGTGCCTCGACCTCTCGTCACTCCGTTGCCCGGTTGAAGGCAAGTGTTTTGCGTGGGTTTTATGTTATACGTCTGCTAGAATTGATTGATGGTACTTGGAATAGTTAACATGTTGTCTTGCCATGCCATGGATCACATGTTATAATGGATAGGATGTCATTAGGCCATGATTGAAATAATGTCGATGATATGGGGTCCTCATGCTATGATTAAAATGCTTGTCGTTGATAAAGGATTCATGCCATGTCTTTGAAAGGTTACCGTTGATTGTTGATCACGGTCTTACATGTTGAGAGGCCATATGTTGATATGCAATATTCTATTTATGAATACGTTATCGTCCATTTTGCATGCATGGCATATTTTCATGGCTGGCCAGGTGAGTTAAGTCATAACTATTCCGGTAGGGGCGGTGAGAACCGTTATGACTAGTCCGGGGCCATTCGTTTGAGTAAGTCCTACCTCGTGATTCCATCACCGAGGTGACTCGGAAGCAGTGATAGGCACCCTCCATCTTCGGGATGGAAGGGGAAAAGGGTGCATGCCGACGGGTGTGCACTCAACCATACCGTATGAGTATTCCAGAGACATGTGCATTGCATTGCATGAATGAGATACAAAAATGAAGTGGTTTATGAGATGATGAGGATGGTACTCATGAGATGCTCATGAGATGTTTATCATGTTGTTTTAAAAGTTGAATATAATGTTAAATATGATGAGTTGTGATAATACCGTGAGACTGGAATGATGGTTTGTTGTCTTGATCCCTGTTGAACCTTTTCAATACACTTTCTTTGAGTTATGAACTCACGCTTGTGTTTTTGTGTTGTTTGTTTTCTTTAGGTACCATGAAATCGGGCGGGAAAGGGAACTAGCTACACTCCTCCACGTAGTATCATAATTTAGCTAATTCACTTGTTATGGAGACACGGCATTAAGTCTACAATAATCTTTGGTGTAGGGTCTTATTATTTGGTTGTTTTCCCTCATGTGTATCATGTGGGATTGAGAAGTGAATGGTTTCTTCATATTAGACTTAGTGATGCTTATTCTATTGCCAGCGATACTTATTGTAATCATAGATGATGAGTAGCTATTGTTATCACTGCTTATCGATACCTTGGTTGTCTTACTTCTTGATATATTGTTATGTCGTTAATTTTCCTGCATAGGCAAAGGAGATGCTGTCAAAATTTTCAATTATTCTAATTAAGTGCTTGCTGAAATTTATCTTAAATTATGGTGTTATTCGGGTTATGGACGTTGTTTGGTGACATTCTGGGCTTAGTAAAAGCTGGGGTGTTACACAAACATCCACGGCACGGCTACCTCTAGCGACCGTTTTCGCACGAGGAGTCGTCTCATTCTCAAATGATTTCCTCCATCGATCGTGAGACCATCCAATGATGATCTTTGTGTACGTAGAACAGCACGACGATGGATCAGCTTATTCCATTCAGTTTAAACCAATTACTATGAATTGGTTAATCCTAAGGCTCAAACTGAAAACTGAAACAAGGGAACAAGAAAGAAGGACCTTATATATTCTTTTTGTTTTGAGGTGACAACGTGATACCAATATTTGATGAAATTTTTCATCCAACTGTTGCTCTCTATATATGCCCCACAAGTCATGACCATCATCCAATACAATGGCTTGAGTGCACATATATTGTGGACGGAAAATTCTTTGTTGGCACACACGACAATTGATTACAAAAAAAAAAACATTTTCGCTGCGTACTGTCATCATTAATTTTCATGTGAAAATGCAGCTGATAATAATTTTTAGGAGGAAAATGCAGCTAACCCAATTCATAAAAGTATGTTGTTTTGAATATTGGTGTTGGAAATAGTAATTACGATATTGGCAAATTTCTAATTACTTTAATTCCAAATATAATTAATAGCCAGAGGATAACAATGTCATAAAAAATACATAGATACTGAAACATGATATTGGATAATATATCATAGTATAAGTACTCATAATAATGTATCTGAGCATGTATATATGATAATAAAAAGTAACAGTGGCATACAACTAGCAACAATATAGCTTGAGTTGATTTATTGATTGCTCTGAGATGTCTGGTTGCCTTAATTAAAAGACATTCTTACCACTAGAGACAGAATCATAGACTAATTTGTGACAACCTTTCTTTAGGCTTACCAATCGGTTTTCAATACTTGACGATTAAATATAACACAATCAATTGATTACCCCAACAGAACATGTATATATATAAAAAAGTCGATCTCAAAAGTGTCAGTCGATCTCAAAAGTGTCTATTGAACTTGCATAAGCAATAGCCGACAATATCAAAGATTGAGAACAGACAACTAGGAGCATATATATACATACATATATATATACATACATACATACATATATATATACATACATACATACATATATATATACATACATACATACACATATATATATATATAGCTGAAACAAGATCAAGTAAGCAATTGAGTTAATCAAACATACAAGTATCTCAGATTTAGAAAACTGAATATATGTTGTCATATACTGTCTCTCTATAGCCCAATCCTCATAGAGCAAAGCCACTTAGACCCGCAAGGTCCCCAAGACAACCAATTGTCTAGTCCCTTTTCACACTATATAGTATAGAATGGTAGAAGGTTGAGTTTACTCACAAAGCACCAAGTGGCAGTCAGTGTAAACCAGCTAGGCTCATCGAAAATGATGTCCCATAAAACAATATCGCCATTGCAATGCCGCAGACTCACTGGTGATTGTTTCAAAGATACAAAGTCGCAACCACGAGTGAGGCAATTCACCAAGTGGATCAAGATGCAACTGAAGCTGCACAGAACCACATAATCAATTCCCTGGGCGAGGGGCTGACTTCATCGAACAAGAACAGCAGGTCTCGAAGGACTTGCTCCACAAAAGGCACCACATAGCCAAGCAACTCCACCACCTCAGAACCGGCAATAGAGACAACCTTACACACCTTGCCTTCCACCAAAACCTCAAGTCTCAAGCCTCCACCCGAGTTCAATTCCTCGCCTCTACTCGGGTTAATCATGATTGCGGCATCTGCGGGTTGAGTAGAGGATTGATCGGTGTTGAGGATCGCAAGAGACTTCGGAAAAGCAAGAACCAAGCCAAAGCTTCAACCGGATTTCGAGGGGATTAGAAATCAGCAAGGGGGGGATTATGGTTTTCATCGTAAGCTTTAGAGAGGAACTCATACCTTCCTTTTAAAGAAGCACAGCGAGAGGAAGAGGAGCAACGGGCGTCGAGAGCTCTGAGCCTTGCCACCGCACACAGGAAGCCACATGACCCAGGCACTGCCACCAGCTCCTCCCCATGACTCGCTCGCCTCTTCATCCCACTCTGTCTTGGGCTAGGGCATCAGAGGTGCTTTAGTCCCCAGTCGACGAGCCGATTGTGCTGGCTCGACCACATGGGCCCGACCAGCCCTATTAGCCTTTTCCTTTTTCAAAATTTGATAAAAATCAAATTCATCCAACATTTGATACAGTCCAAAAAAATACAACTTTGATAACTAATTTATACTATAATATACTTATTAAACCCAATAAAATTATAACATTATAAAAAAGTACTTTTTGAATGTCGAGACCTACAATTGGGTGTGGAATACTCGAAGTCCCCATGTGTATTCTATATTAGTCCCATGATCAGTGGCTAATACATATATTTACAATATGGTCATCACATCCATACACAATATGGTATGAATGTAAATACATAGACCAACAGTATATAGTTCTAACAATAATATGGCCATTGGCCGAATAAAACACAGCGAAAATGTAGTGAAATAAACATCAAAGTCCAGTGGTATGCCTCAACCCAAAATATCCACAGGTAACCAACAAAGATAAAGCCTTAAAAAACCTGTCATCGTACTCCCCGAAATATGTGGTAAAATAAGAGTCGTCGTGGATGAAAAGATGTGATAATTGCTTAGAGGGGGGTGAATAGGCTATTTAAAATTCAAATGAAATTAATCGCAACGAAAAAGGTATCGAAACTTTCGGTATATGATCGGAACTTCCGATTAAGTATCGGAATATCCGATAGGTACTGAAAATCGGGAACAAGTAACAACGTCTAGCAATCTACAATCGCCTTCTACTCTAGTTGAGTGCAAGAATGAGCAAACGATCTAGACTTAAGTAGCAACAATGGAGGAGTTCAAATAAAATATTACACACAAGTGATTCAAGATAAATTCGAACCAAAGAAACAAGAGTTTGTTTCCCGGAGTTCGGATGCTTGAGGGGATCCTACGTCTCCGTTGAGGAGGCTCACAAAGAGCCAGGTCTCTTTCAACCCTTTCCTCCCAAACCTCGGTCACACTTGAGATTTGGTTTCATTCTTGATTTCTTCCATTTTGGAGGCGAAACCTTCACAAACTTCTCACGGCGTCCCACACTCCTCGGGAGCTCGTGAGCGATGCCTAGCCGTCTAGGAGTCCTTCAACCTCCAAGAGTAACAAATGCAAAGTGGTGTGAACTTGGAGGTGCTCTCTAATGCTCAAGATGAATGAATTTCGCTTTTGCTCTAGCACTAGAACTCACTTCTATTCCTGGTCACTCTCTAGATGATCACTAGGATCAAACAGGATGACTCAAGAATGCTTTAGATTAAGCTCTACAAGCTCACAAGTTCAGGACAACAAAAGTGTGTAACCCCTCAAAGGAGGTGGAGGTGGGTATTTATAGATTTGAACAAAAACTAGCCGTTAAAACCGCACTCAGCCACACATCAGAACTTCCGATACCGACATCGGAACTTCTGATTCATCTACGTTTCCAGAACTCAGTGTTGTCTAACGGTCGAAAAACGATACATCGGAACTTCCGATGTAGCGATCGGAACTTCCGAAGTTTCCAGAGAAAACACTTTGAAAAGCTTAATTCAACCATTTTTCTAAGTCCACATCGGACTATCCGATAAAAATATCGGAACATCCGAAGTGTCCAGTAAGTACCCAAATTCGTTTTAACATACATCGGAACATCCGATGAGAAATATCGGAATGTTCGACTTGTCCAGAGAGTATCCCTTTTGAGAACTTACGCGCATTGGAACTTCCGATTGAAAATATCAGACGTTTCGAAGAATCCAGAGAGTACCCCTTTAAAGACTATACACTAATCGGAACATCCAAACCCAAATATCGGAATATCCGATGTGCATTAAGTTCTTCGGACTCAGGCCCAACTAAGCTTCGGAACTTCTGGGTCATCGGAACTTCCGACCTTACATCAGAACATCCGATCTAACTTTAAAAGAAACTGTTCCGAAGTCAGTGCAGTGATTTTGTTCTCTCAAATAAACCAACTATCATTCATCTGAGCATAGAGACTAACTCTAGATCAACTACAATGCATCCCTCGTAATAGTACGTCATTCCTATTACTCAAAAATGTAAAATACATACTCATGATGCCGTTTTTCTTACTCAATCCTTTTTGAGGGTATCCAATGTCTGTAGATGATCTCACTTTGGGACTTTTACCTATTCACAAACTCATTAACACATTAGTCCCTTTAATCGTTTGTCATTAATCATCCAAAACTTCTTTAGGGGCCTAAATGCACTTTCAGTGGACCGTAGTTTCACTACTACAGAAAGACCTATATTAGATACCTCATCACATGCGGTTTTCAAAAACCGTTTGTGTTAAAGCTAATCATAGACGGTTTTTAAAAACCGTATGTGTTAAAGCTAATCACTAATGGTTTTATGAATTGTAGTTGTGCATTCAATTGGTGAATATATCTGAGTTCAATTGGTTTATATATATATATATATATATATGAGTTGATTTTTGAAATAGATATGTGCGATCTACTTATTTCAGAGGGCATATCTAGCATTTCATGAGGCTAACCAATAAAGAGAAAAAGCTTCAAAAACACAAAATAATGTCACATACGACTGGAACTATGAAATGTTTATGATAATACACCTATCACAGACGGTTATTTATACAGACCGTCTGTGATAAACTATTGTCAAAAATGGTTTGTAATAAGAATTGTCTGTCATAATAGGCTATCACAGACGGTTCACAAACCGTCTATGATGTACCGTTATTATCACCGACACATGATTACAAACGGTTTAAAAAATAATCTGTGATGATGTTTTTGAACCGCCTGTGATTGCATTTTCTGTAGTAGTGTTTTTTCAATCTCTGAATATCAACAAACAAGGGCGAGTGCATTTGTACTCAACAAGACTTATAGCGTATCACAATTATAAGTGTATGATTGACTATGTCTTAGGAAGTGGCTATCCTACCATGTTCATTTTGCATAAAGCAAAACTTACTCAATAATAACAAATAGTAGATTACAAATGGGATACATAAGGAGCAGTTGACAAGTATGTAACTAACAAGTAAATATAACGTAAATAAGAGTAACTCATAAACCTCCTAGATTATGATCGATGATCTATTTCCAGACATACCTATCACAACATCTGCCACATGGCTACCCACCATTTTTCAACAAATTTTTTTAGAAGATTCAACATTAACTAAGTGATACCGTACCAAAGCTGCTCATGACCGTGAGCTGAACTTTTCAAAAAGATTTACACTTTGTAAAGGCATACAGCTTTACCAACCAGTCATGACCAACTCTTATTGCCAAACTATCAACACGCTTTTCATTTAGTGTGCGGCAGAGATATCATGATAAAACCGATATATCACCTAGACCTAACTGCGCTAGCTCGGTGATGTTTGACCCTCGTTGTGGTGATGGAAACAAAACCTGCACACATAGTATCGACGTCTGTAGGATCGAAAGACACGAATATAGCAATCAGAGGGGGGTGAATGATTGTGCGGAAGCTAAAACCAAATTCTTGATCTACTAAAAGTTCACCCCAAAACAGAACCAAATAATTGCCTCGTATTTGACAAAAACAGAATGATAGAGGTTCGGTAAAACGTGAATTCCCGGAGATCCAACCGTCGGAACGATCTAAAATTTGGACACAAGAAACTAGATTCCAATACTAATCTAACCCAAAAAGAATCAGCTCGATCGGACTTACGGATCAAAAGTCATGAACCTCGCAAGCTTGCTGTGACAGAAGATGACGAGAATAGATCTAACTAGAATTGTAGCTCGCCGAAAGATTTGAAGAACTTGATCTTTATTTCTCCTTTCTTTTGTCTAAAGTACTCCAAACAAAAGAGTACAACCCTAAAGCTTGCTCAAAGCTTGATGCCCTTCAACAGGAGACAACCCCTCCTATTTAAAGGAGCAAAACACAAGGAGTCATGAATACAATTCCTACTCCTAATCCTAGAAGGAGTCTCACTCCTAATCCTAGAAAGAGTATGTATTCAACACAACTCCTCTTGGCCCAACCTGGCCGAGTACAACTCTTGCACGCGTATGGCAACCCTACCATACTCACGTGACTAACACTTTGCACGCGAATGACCTCCTGCCATTCTCACGTGACTAACCATTCTTCATGTGCACCATTCTCTTAGCCCGAACGTCCCGCATGACATCCTTGACCACCAAGACCTCAGTCCCCCCTGAACCTCAGTTCCTCCATGAACCTAGTTCCGGTCCCGTCATCAACCACATTCGCCCTCGAGCAATACCTGCACATGAACAAACCACAAAACGATTCCGAGCACAAGTCCGCGACTTGACTCAACATTAGTCCATGCAAATACTCACACGAGCATTGCATAAAGTCCGCTTGAAAACAAGCATCATGAAATTCTCACAAATTTCATAATCTAAAATTCAAACCAGAATTCAATTCCAAAATTGCTCAAAACCCTAATCGAGCAAAAAACTATTCACGCCGGACCAAAAATCCGGTCCGGCGCAAACGTGAAAACAGCCGTCAAAAATCCACCTTGCTTGTGGAGGGGAGAGTCCGTCGTACACGTGAAACTTACTGGTTTTGGAAGTTTCATCCGCTCAAAACGCTTGAAAACACGTTCACTACGGACCAAAGAAAAGCGGTCCGCTGCATAAGGGAAACTTACTTTTTCTTGAAAGTTTGGTCCGGCACAAAAGAGAACTTCACTGTTTCTTGTCAAATTGTCGAACTCATGCACAAAACACATTTTCCAAGTTCAAATCTTAGCCAATTTTTCAGCACATGATTTCACAACGTCAGTTTATGCCCTGTCGCAACCGTCCACCCAGTGCAAGGCATGCACCATTGTATTAATAAGCGTTATTCCCAATACCTCGATGAGGGCAGCCCTCGAAAAAACCTACCTGGAATGACCGTACTACTCAAGCCTTCTAATGTGCAAAGCTAGTCCTAGATAACTTAATAGGTTAAAGCTACCCTATAATAGCACTTGTGGTTGCGCATATTTCTTGGCTTGCACAACACTAAGTTCAGTACTTAATCGACCTAGGTAAGAACTCTCCCTATATTATGTTTAAATTCATGAACTTCACAGATTATATAAATAACTCATCCGCATCAAACTTAGTTTTCATCTTTGATTTTATTCTAAAATAATAGATGTAACCTCTCAACACGGCAAAGCTCCATTCTTAAACAAATGTTTCAACCCTTCATTTGTTCTTCCCAATTCTAAATCATGGCTAAGCATAAATACGTATAATTGAATATACCCAAACTTGGCATTAGTTATTGCCTAACCCTTACCTAATGAATCTCAGTGCTAATTTTTGCATATTTATCAAGGATTTTCTATACAACAAGTAGGATTATCTATCGATACTGAGAATATTGCAAGTTTTAATGAAAGTACATGTACACACATATATAAAGATGTAAAATAACATAAATTAAGTGAAATAATAGGGTCAACATGATCAAATCAGGTGTTTGCCTTGCTTATTGAATTATTGAGCTTGTTCTGGTTCGACAAGGAGGGTTTCCGAAACATTAGCGATTGACACACAATATATTGTAAAGCGATAATAAGAACCAAACGAATACAAAAAAGAGCCCAAATTCAGTTTTTTTACAAAAACAAAATAGTATAATTTTAGAAAAAATTAGAAACTAGTTTCAGTCAATTTAGAGCTTATTTGCAAAAGTTATGAGTATTTGAAATTAAATCAACTGAAAATTCTCTAAAATAGAAAAAAGGGGTGACATTGAAGACATATTTTTAAAGATTATGCATCTCAATAAAGAAGTCTATTCTTCTATTGAATTGAAAATGTATTTTCCATTTTAGGGTTTTTAAGCTCAATATTACAGAGGCTGACAGATGGAGTCCACTTGTTAGTGTTTTATTATTTTATAAAATAAATGGCAGGTGGGGTCCACATGTCAGTGACTCATAACAAAATACTGCTTTAAATTACAAATCACGTTATTAATTTCACCTGGGCTCACATATCAGTAGCAGTTTTTTCATTCGATTTTTAAAAGAAAAACTGACGTGTGGGGCTAGCTTGTCATTGACTGAGTGAGAGGGAGAAGGATGCGAGTGCATGACAAGTGGGGCTTGCTTATTGGTGACTCAAAATAGAGCAGCGGGTTGGGCGAGGCTGCCGGTGGCGATTGGCAGTGAACCTCATAGGGCCGAGGCTCGGGATAGTTAGGAGGGGTGGAGTAGGTGCTTGGGGAGAGGTTGGCCGTGGTCGGAGGTGGCCGGGGAGGTCTAGCGGCAAAGCTTTGAGGTAGTGGCCATGGCACACGGTGGGGGAATAAGTATGGAGGTGCTGGTTCCAAATTAATGGAGGGGAAAGCATCAGGGAGGTGAGGGCCACCGTTTTGAGGGTTGGCGGTGGTGGAAGCTCACCGAGGAGGCTTGGTGATGGTGGAAGAAGGAGATCATGGTGGTGGCATTCTTGGAGGGGCAGAGTTATTGAGAAGGAGAGGGCATGGTCAAGGTATGCTAAGGGTGTTTCAATTCAAAGGAATTTGGATGGGGCTTACAGAAGAAGAAGAAGGTAGAGCTTCTCTTGTTTTGTCTTCTCCCAACGGTAATAGAACTTCCAACCTTTCCAGGGGGAGCGATGGCACTGCCTTCTAGGAGGGGAACAATGTGGAGTTGGGGGGGAGTAAGGACTATCTATGGCTCTCTTTAAATAGGAGCATCAGCGAGGTCCTTAGCTCGGCCAAGAAGAATGGACAACGGCACAGTGTGAGTGACGAGGATTAAGGGCTAGACTTTGTTCTGGGCCTATACCTTTATAAGAAGAAGCCCGTAGAGAAAAATAAAGGCCCATGATCAATTACCTAGTTACGACTTCCACCAGTTAGGCCCATGATCAGTTATCTGGTTATGGCTCCAACCAATTCACTGATGTTTACTCTATTAATTTACACTAGTCTGCCTAGACCAGTGATTCGACTACCCCAACACGATTAAGCTGGTCAGAATAGGCAGTTACCTCCACATAAGAATAACGTGCGGGAGGTTTATTTGACAGGTAGAAATAGCTGATCGGAAGTTACTCCATAAAGGCACCTATTGTGAAGAGACCTTTTGGCAAGACACTTTTTGGCCAGAAGATACCTCTTGAAGTATAACTGCCACATCTTCATTTTGTATAAATAGAGAGGCCATTTCTACCATTAAGGAGATCCGAGAAAAGAGATACATATCTCTCATATGTTCTTATACGGTCTCGAACTCTGTAATACTTGTACTCTGTCAAGTCACTTGGCTAATAAAAGCAGTTCTTTATCCCATATTTCATCCTTTGTGATCTTAGAGGCTTACAACTATTTTCATTTATAAGCTCGATTTCGATACCCCGTGTCTTGAACAACGACAATTAATATTGGCTTTTAGTAGCTTTGCAGCGTGTGTAGAGGGCAATGATAGTGGTGGCAGCAGGGAGAAGTGATTGCTCGGCAGGAGCCCTACGTAGGCAGCAAGGCGATGAGGCACAATTCTGGTGGACGGGATGAGGCGCGGGCCTGCTTGCTGTCATGGCATGGCGTGGCTGGTGATGACTGCGACGATCGGTGAGGAGCGGCGACGTGGCTGCCGGGCTTTGAGCATGTAGTGCTCAGGTGCGTGAGCTGGCACGTCTGTAGCATCGCAATGCATGAACATTGCGAGACAAGCGTTGCCTGGTCACGTGTTGGCTATGGGAGAGGCTAACACGCGTGCCCGATGTGTCAGAGAGAAAGAAAGAGTATGGAGTCACGAAGGGAAAGCGTCTTTTGCCAAGATACACGTCTTTTGCCAAGATACACCTTCTCACCGATTGAGGTGGGTTTTGAGCGGAACGCCTTCCATTTTTGGGTTTAAAAACAATTTCCTAAAGGCTTCTAATTCCAATCGAAAACCTCGAGATTTTTCTGAAATACCGAACTAACTCCAAAGCTTATGAAATTTTTTTTGGGTGGTTTTGATGTAGCATTCATATTTCTGTAAAATTTTAAAAAATTTCTGGCTCTACATTTTTTCTAAAAATTCTATTAGTGCCTAAGCTTTTAATAATGAGTGCAATATTAGAATTTTTTTTTAAAAAATAGCAACCCAACTCCAAAATTCATGAAAAAATTCGGAGAGGCAAACTGGTTACTGAGAACATATATAAAATATTTTCAGACTTTAAGTAGTTCCAAATTTGAAATTTAAATTTCAGAAGTAGTGTCGAAACAATGAAAAAAAGGTACTTCTTTCAAATGTAGAAACTCCTTGAAAAGCCAGAAAATTCAGAAAATCCACATTAAATGCATGTAATTTATTATCTCATTATTTATTTTATAGCAAATTTTAGGATATTACATCAAAACAACAATTTTTGCTACATATATAATTTTTATGTACCCAGTTTGAACATTTAAGAAGACAAATATATAAAAGGTATCAAAAGTTTGACCGCTGCATATATCAAAACACCTGTTTTGATTAACTACAACGAGTACTCTCTTCATTCATTTTTATAAGGTGTATTTTGACTTTGCATAAGGATTAAAGTTGCGTTGAAATTGAAAAAAAAGGTATGCGAGAAAATAACTTAGATGCCCCCACTTAATTGTCTTGGAAGATGAAAAATATATTTTATATGAGTGGTAGTGAATAAATACATATGGTTGAGAAAATAAATAAGTGTATAGAACAAAAGACCATATCAAATCTACATATAAGTTTTATATTTATGAATAAAATTATTTTTAAAAAATAAATCCTATACAAATGAACGGACGAGTAATAAATATCTTAGCTTCCGAGCATCAATGGGCAGTTTTACGATCTTTCCTCATCTCATATATGGGCCTATCAGTAGTCACTAGAGGGCCAACGAATCTGCACCTTCGCGCAACTTAGTACGGAAAGGTTATTTTTGTTAGACAACCTCGCTATCGAATAGTCCGGGGTTGCCTAATAGATCTAAACTGGAGAACAGAAAGAAAGGACGAGAGACACAATATGAGGAGGAAGGCAGTGCCTTTATTATTCTCAGATAAGCTTGCATACAATGGGGTGACCCCACCTCCTATATATAGCGGTTACCTTAGAGATAAGGAAGAGTCCATATCGGATACTGAATCAGGTTTCCTAACACTCCCCCTTGGACTCTTCACTGCGAGATGCATATGCCTCATTAAAACTCCATAAAACCCAGTGGGAAAAATAATTGGAGAAAGAGTACATAGCACACTGGCTTGTGTTGCACGGATTGCCTCATCAAAAACCTTACGTAAGAAAACTTCAATGAAAAACTTACTTAAGGAAAAGAGTACAATCCACCCAAACTTCAATGTTAATCTTCAAGATTTACGTTGGGCACTCAAACTTCATGTTTGAGATTTATGTAGGAGTATGTGAAAAATCTCCCCCTGAAATCTGCACTTCTCTAAGCCTCATCATCCCGATTCCTCTAATACATCTTTCAAAGGAAGATGCCGGGAGTGACTTAGTGAATAAATCTGCGAGATTTTCACACGACTTAGTATGCAGTATCTTTATCTCGTGCATTTCATGAGCATAAAAGAACTTGGGGTTGATATGCTTTGTAAGGTTACTCTTCACATATCCCATTTGTACTTGTGCAACACAAGCTGCATTATCTTCATAGATAATAGTGGGGGTTTGTTCCATGTTCAGACCACATGACTTCTGGATGTGGTGAACCATTCTTCGAAGCCATGCACATTCCCGAGATGCTTCATACAAGGCAATTATTTCTGAGTGGTTTGTCGACGTTGAGACAAGAGTCTGCTTAGATGACTTCCACGAAATTGCTGTTCCACCCAAAGAAAAACATACCCGGTTGTGACTTGCCCGGTATGTGGAGTCCGATAGGTACCCGACATCGGCATAGCCAACCAAATTCAATTCATTGTTTCTTCCGTAAAACAAGCCAAGGTCTTTGCTTCCTTGAAGGTAACGGAAGATGTCCTTCACCCTTTCCAATGCCTTTTGGTGGGTTCTCAGATCACTGCGCTTAGCAAATTCACGGCGAACGCAATGTCCTACTAGTGCTATTCGCAAGGTACATGAGCGTTCCAATTGCACTCAAGTATGGGAATTCCGGCTCCCAGGACTTCCTCCCCTCTTCTTTAGGCACATCTGTCTAGGTCTTGGAGTGACCTTCCGACCATTGGGGTCTTTGCGGGGTATGCCTTTCTGCTTTCATTTCAAACTCAGATTTCAAGTATGTGCATGCTTCCCAATGAGTATCTTCAAATAGCGAACAAGTCCAAAATTATAACAAATTGGTCCCTTGACTTTCGCTCGTGTCCTTTCTCCGCTTTCCCCAGAAAAAAATGTTTTCGTGCTCGTTTGCTCTCGGGCATAGGAAAAATGTTTCGTGGTCTGCTTTTTCTCAAAAAACAAAAAATATTTTTCGCTCACGTGAACAGCGTTTTTCGGAAAATTATTTAGTGATCCGCTTGCTCTCGGAGCATGCGAAAAATGTTTCGTGAGTCTGTTTTCTCAGAAAAAAACAAAAAATTCCGCTCACGTCTTATTTGTTTTAGTGCTCGCTTGCTCTCCGGAGCATAGGAAAGATGTTTAAAGTGGTATGTTTTTCTCAAAAAACAAAAAATATTTTTCGCTCACGCCGAACGGCGTTTTCGGAAAATTATTTTCATGATCCGTTTACTCTCCGAGCATGGGAAAAATATTTCAGTAGTCCTGTTTTCTCCAAAAAACAAAAAATCCGCTCACGCGGTGGCGTTTTCCGGAAAAAATACCATTTTTCATACCCAAGGTGGCTTCCAGTAATGCACAAATGCTATTGCTATTTTCTATCGGTTTTACGAAACCCATTGGCATGATATCTCATAAAACTTAAGAGAGTGGCGACTCATGCACGCATGTTTCATCAATTACCAAAATTGTACCCACGGTTAACATAATCGTGGGCTCCTTCCCAACATTATATAAGGATTACTTGGCGCCATAATCCTTCCGCCGATCACGCCTGGAAGTATTTGCCTCTAAGATGGTATTTGTTGTGCCACTATCAACACATATCACCCATTATTGGGCGCTAATAACATCTAAATGACAAGAAATATAATTTAATCATATAGTATGTGCTAATTCAAATATTGCTTGGTAAATAAAGAATATCGAATGGAATAAACAAACATATTCATCATGAGAGAAACGCTCTTCTGCAATTCATTATGCAACTTAATGTCTATGTGAGAAGCACCTTCAATTATCTGTGCCAGCTTCAAGACTCACGTTAGACAATGCCACACCTTACATATTTATAAGGTTCTTCCATTAGATTAACAGTGCAATCTAACAGGTGGTCGTTAGATTCACAAATGGCAACAAATTCCCCATGAATTTTCAAAGAAACTAAAGAGCACATCAAGATTCATAAATACAAGATTCAGATGCAAGATTCATAAGGCGAGATTCATAAATGTAAGATCTATAACAGAATTCATAAATACATAATTCATAACCTGCAAGATTCATATATACATGATTCATAAATATTCAACACAACCACGTATGTAGGTGGATCTATTCAGGTAAACGAGATTGTGATCTATAAGCACGACGGCTTGTAAAGGACGGCTTAACGCGCTTGATGCGCGTGGGTGCATCTGGGTTTCATGCTGGCTGCCTTCGGCGCGATCGCGGTCAAGCAGTGTATATTGAATTTACAAATGAATTATATTCATAATAAATACAATGCATGGAATGCACAATTGCACACCATGAATTTAGAGTAAATAAATAATTATACAATCTATAAATTCATAAATGCGAAATAAATTCTCAGAAATTTCCGAATTTTTCTTAGTATTTGGCAATTCTTTGTTAATTATACAAGAATTTTCCAAAAGATCACTTGATAATGTAAAATAAATTGCCATGATGAATTAAACATGGCATAAGTCTAATTATACTTATATAATTTTGCTGGCTGGGAACGAAACAGGTAATGAATATCCCGCCAATTTGACTCCTGCCAGCCAACCGCCTCCCTAGGGCTCACATGAGGGAGGAAACTCCCGCTTCTCCTGTGCCACTAAAGAACTGCCTCATGTGTGCTTTCCTAGACACCAATTGTCCTATATCTGTTTATTCATTACCAAAATCAAATCCCAACTAATTATGTTCTCATAAACTCGGTTGTATGAGAAATTCGAATTTTCTAACACTTTTCATACTTCGCTAATTTCTGCCATTTTAATTACTTTACAACAGAAATTGAATTTCAGCAAATATCAAAATTCATAAATTCATAAATTCGGAAATAAATTCTCAGAATTTCATATATTCAAACGAAGTACTATTGCAAAAATTCATACAAATATTCATAAATGCGTAAAATAAGGCTTTCAAGAGAAATTAAAAACATAGCCACAATTTTTCTGCACTTTAGCTATTTTTCTATATTTTTCCGCAATTTTCGCACTTTCTAATCAAATTTCAATTTTAATCAATTTTTCTGACTTCAGAACGATTTTCGGAAAATGTGAAAAAGGATTAAATAATTTGAGGGGCAAAAGGGGTAAATCGCTTTGCCTCAGGGCGCCCACTTCTCTCGTTTAAACCGATTGAATCCGGCGGCCCATGTCCTTGAGTCCGACTCCCCCACCCTTGTCCATTCGCATTTTGACTTCATGTCCGCTTATTCGTTTATCGCTGGCGACGGTAACAGGCGCGCGTTGGCGATCAGCGCGGCTACATTGCGGCAGCTGGCGCAAGGGTATGGTTGCGTTGTCGGGGTATCGCCGGCCGTTGATTGTTTTGATACGGACGCAAGGACAAGTAGGCTGTGGGTGGCGCGGCGCGTTACTTGCAGTTTTGGTGAAGAAGTCAGGGCTACTGCAGCGGAAGCTACAGGCCGCCACGCCGCGACAGCTCAGCGAGGCAACAAGGTAAAGTACTGCTCGAGCAAGCGGGCAGGAGATTACGTGCCTGGCGAAACAGACAGCGAGTCGCACGGGTCGCTGTAGGCGCTGCGAAATGCCTCGCCCGATCGCCGTGGCATCAGCCGGCAGCTGCCTCGGCTTCCAGCCCTGCTAGCTTCAAGTGTATTGGGCGGTTTCAAGGCGCATAACGCAAAGATCGGGCTTTGGCTGCATGAATGGTTACGAGGTGGTTCCGCTTTGGCCGAGCCATAGCAAATTCACAAGCGGGGCCTACGGCAAACAATAAGCCGACAAAGAACAAGAACCTTCGAGGTCGGATCGATGGGTGGCGCGCTCATGAGGGCCAGCCAAGGTCGTGGGGCTACTACGGCAGCGGCGATGGTCGCGAGGCATACGCATGGCGCGACTTGATCGGCCTGGCCGCCGCGCATATTTGCAAGCAAGCATCACGTGGTGCACACGGGTTTATATATGCAAGCAAGCATGCACGCAGCATGCATGCCCAGAAGCTTCTCGAGAATCGGCAGCTTCGAGTCTTCGCTTTTTTCTCTCGTCACTGAGACAGCTGCTAATGACGCCGCTGGCCCGGACAGCACACTTGCTGATCGTATTGTGCAAGAGGTTTCAGACGCAGGCTGCCAGGCCACGACGCATTGACTTTAGCCGCTAACGACGGCCGAGCCGCCGCATCGGGACGGCCGGTTTCGCAGCTGACGCGCGTGGCGGCTTCGTATTAATGCTGCGGCGCTGGTTGGTTCAAGATGGCCGTAGCTCAGGTCGCAGCACCATGCATCGATATTGCATGGCTTCGCGCCATTAATCTTTGAATTACCATGTAATCGGCTTTATGTAATTGCCAGAGCTTCGTACACGGCGAATACAGACATACGCGAGATTAGATGCGCATTGGATCACAATGGGAACGATCAATCCCGCGCTTTCACCTTTTCACTTTTTCAATCGTCTTGTGATCATCAGAGGATAGAGTCGCTGTGAGGACTTTTTATTTTCCCGGCAAACCGAGCGGATGCTGATGGGCGGCAGTTGATCGTTAGACTGATCGCCATCAATCGCCAGACGCCGCCGCCGCCGGCGATCCTTCGCTTTGTCTTTTCTCACTCAATCTTCCGTAGAGCTGATAACGCAGGAGTTGGCAACCTCGCCATCGACAGTCCGGGTTGCTCGCACAGATCTAAACCGGAGAACAGAAGAAAGGACGAGACACAATACGAGTGCGATAACGTCCGCTTTATTATTCAGATGCTCGTATACCCAAAAGGATCCGCTTCCTATATATATGGTTCATGGTAGATAAGGAAGAAATCTATATTCTAGTTACTAATCCGGTTTCCTAACAATTTTAGCGGCCTCCAGAAAATTAAAAAAAAATGGAGGAAAGAAAAAAAAACAGAGAATATTTCGATCGTGGTGTGTGCTTTAACTCCTTTTCCCACCCGCCGCTAGGGTTTTCCCTGCCCCTCTTGTTTCACCTCCTCTCGCGCCCCGCCCCTCCCCTCCCCCGACGCCCAGCTAGGGTTTTTGCCTCCCCGCCGCCGCTGCCGGGAGAGGGAGAGGGAGGGAGCAGATCGTGAGCTTATCCAGCCATGTCGCTGCGTCCGAACGAGCGGGTCGAGGTGCGGCGGAACCGCTACAAGGTGGCGGTGGACGCTGAGGAGGGGCGCCGGCGGCGGGAGGACAACATGGTGGAGATCCGCAAGAGCCGCCGCGAGGAGAGCCTCCTCAAGAAGCGCCGCGAGGGGCTCCAGGCCCAGGCCCCCCTCCCCGCCTCCGGCGTCGAGAAAAAGGTGAAGATACGCTCCCACCCCTCCCGCCCCATTCCTTCCCTCCTATCCCACCTCCTCCGGCTCCTACCCCAGTCTAGTTCCGGAGCGTGATTGTTTAGGTTTGTTCTATTGTGACAAACACACCAGGTTTCATATGAAGAAGTGTTTGCTTCATATGCATTAGATTGGTTTAACATTTTAGCACTTGAGCTATGCTCATCGGATGTTTTAGTTAGATAGGTTTAGTGCTTCCGATAAATTTTTTCTCCCTTTTGTTTGT
Organism: Rhipidocladum racemiflorum; assembly: GCA_036346355.1. Classification (NCBI taxonomy): domain Eukaryota; kingdom Viridiplantae; phylum Streptophyta; class Magnoliopsida; order Poales; family Poaceae; genus Rhipidocladum; species Rhipidocladum racemiflorum. The sequence continues at coordinate 38,096,212 of CM070569.1, read as the reverse complement.
GTGCAAGCACGCACGTATGGTTGTTTTGTGCGCACGATTGCACGCGCACTTGTCTGCTAGTGTGAGAGGGTGTGTGTCACGTCCCTTGGCCGATCGGATGAACCGCGGCGTGAGATCAGTAGCAGAACAAAGAACAAGAAGAACAGACCAACGTGAGGAAGAAGAAGTAGAACGAAGAAGAGGATACGCAGAGTTTCAATTCATTTTTCTCATGTCCTTTACAATTGGCAATTCCTTCTCTTATAAGCTATCTCTCTCTCTCTCTCTCTTCTCTTACATGTGGGACCACTCCACAGGTGTTACATTACCGCCCCCTTGAAATTTTGCTTGTCCCCAAGCAAAAGCTTAGCAACCATGTAGCATAACAAAAGAACCATCTGGGCAACCTGTATGTCAGCTATCATTCTCTCAAAATCCAACCCAACAGTCTTTGGATCATAATACTTATCGTCAGTATCATAAGGCTGCAATTGCAAAAGGGTTGGGTCCATGCTTTCTGATATCTTGTTAGGAAATACCATCTCAGCAAACAAATGCAGACTCAACCCTTGTTTGAACATATCATCAGTTGGTGCCCTCCCTGTGAACATCTCTATCAGAGTAATCCCAAAGCTGTAAGCATCACTCGCCATCGACACTTGACGTCCTGATTCATATTCTGGAGCAACATTTCCTATAGTTCCTCTTATCCCAACAGAGCTCCCAGAATTCAAACCGAATTGGTCCATGCTCTCACCAACCAGCTTTGAAAGCCCAAAGTCCGCAACATAAGCAGTGCAGTCACTGCCAAAGAGGATGTTGCTAGGCTTCAAATCACAGTGTATTACTGACGGCAAACTATTATTGTGAAAATAGTCTAGCGCATCTGCATCATCAACTGCTATGTTCATTAGTTGCACAAGACTCAACTTGTGCCACTGCTTATCTGTCCTCGGATGCAACCATCTGTCAAGGCTGTAGTTAGGCATGAACTCGAACACAAGAGCTCGGAAGTCATTGCCTCTGGAGTCAATGCTAGAGCAGCAGGTGATAATACATATCAAGTTCCGATGTTTCATTTGTCTGAGGGCCTCACATTCTGCCAAGAAACTTCTGGAAGAACCAATTTGGTGAAGAGTGAACACCTTCATAGCTACAACAGAATTCCTGACAGACGGAAGAGACAAGTTACCTTTACAAACGGAAGAGACAAGTAAACCATCTGTAGCTTGAAACAGTTCAAGGTATGAAACTCTGGGATAATTGTCGTCCAACTCACTGAGGCCAGCACCTTTCATCCTGTCGACTGTTATTTTCCCTTTGAACCAGAAGAGCAGACACAATAACAGAGATAAGCATATAGCAATACTAGCCACTGGAAGCAAAATCCTAAGCAGCAACGATGGTATCTGCTTATGTGGCTTGACCTGACATGGGGGCAGTTTCAGCTCTGGAATGCCACTTTCCTCAAAAATTTGCATCATCCAAGTTTTGATGGATTTGCTTTTGTCGATCACTGTCTCACTACCAACCTCCAGGCGGCCAATTAGTTCCAAATCACCACAATGCGAACACATCCAATCAAATGCAGCTTCAAAACTAAATTGCTGAACACCCGGATCCCATGGTCGGTTAACAGACAAGCTAACTAGTGCCTTGTCCTCGTTATCATGTGCAGTATTCTTGGCCTTAGTGGCTGTACTTCCTGGACAAAAATCATGACATCTACCTGAAGAGCAGTTTGCCCCCAAGCTACTATCATCTATACAGCTATTTGGATACTTGACGTGAAATCCACAGGAGCTTGACATCACCATCTTGGCCACCAAAAACTGACACCGCACTTGTTTGCTACACAGCTGGGGTTGAAGGTCGATCAGAGAACTATCAAAGGCAACAACTGGTGTTGGATGTGAGAACCTTTTGGTTTCTATGATTGTTTGGTGTGCATCACCCATACTAAGCTCTAGGAACAAAGACAAGCCACCGACGTATGTGAGAACGTCACCAGTGGTCTCCTTGGTAAATGTCTCCGCCTTCTGCTCATCCCAAAACTCCTCACATTGAACTAGTTGCTGCAATACGCCATCAGGAGGGTTGAGTTCATGTGGTGTCTCCTCATCCCATGCCACATCCCTGAGAGGCATTGCATCGATCACCTCAGGCGTCATCTCCGATCCTTCTTCCAAGGTGAGGCGCGCCACAACTTGCGCCGTCGCTTCTAGCTGTTTGGCCAGCACTTGCTGATCCATCGCATGCTGCTCCACCTTCTCTGCGAAACTCTCGGTCTGCCTTATCAGTTGTCGCTGGGTGGTCTCAAAGGAGTCCAACCGAGCGCAAAGGAGATCGAGCTTTCCTTTGATTAAGTCCAGCTTATCCTCCTCCGTTGGTGACAAGATCGAGTCGCACCTGGCAGTAGAGGACGGCGGCGGCGGCGGTGGAAGGAATCCAGTCGGAGGAGGGCTTCGAGACCGTGATGGAGATGGCGACGCGGTCGAGGTGGATGTTGGGAAGTGCGCCACGCGCGCAGGAGAGGATCTGGTCGAGGCGGCGCCGAGTTAACCCGCGCCATTGGTGGAGAAGAAGACGCTGCTGACGGGTGCGAGGAAGACCGGGGAGGCGGATGGAGTCGGGAAGCGGTGCGGCGGATCGAAGGAGATGCGGGTGGATGGCGCCGAGGTGAAGCACGAGGGAGGCGGGGTCGTGGAGGCGGGGATCCCTGTGATGGAAGACGAGGCGGGGGCGGCAGAGGAGACGGGTGAAGGCGCGGTGAAGAGGGCGTCGAGACGGCGCTTCAGGACCTCCATCGGCGAGGCGGCGGCGCTCCTGAGGTCCCCATTGCTGGAGACCGCGGGCGCGGCGGCGGAAAGAGGGAGAGACGAATCCCACGAAATCAGCGAGGGAAGCGGCGGCGATCCAAGCTCTGATACCATAATGTCACGTCCCTTGGCCGATCGGATGAACCGCGGCGTGAGATCAGTAGCAGAACAAAGAACAAGAAGAACAGACCAACGTGAGGAAGAAGAAGTAGAACGAAGAAGAGGATAAGCAGAGTTTCAATTCATTTTTCTCATGTCCTTTACAATTGGCAATTCCTTCTCTTATAAGCTATCTCTCTTTCTCTCTCTTCTCTTACATGTGGGACCACTCCACAGGTGTTACAGTGTGTTGCTTGTAGCCGAAAGCAAAGCTAGTCGTAGTAGTTCTTCGGATCCTGATTAGTGACAGTTGGTTCTTGATGTTGTTGGAGGTTGGATTAGCTCTTTTGGTGTTAGCTTATATTAGTCGGGTTTGTTGGTGCTTTGACGACGTGTGGTGTTGAAATGTTCTTTTGGATGTATATGTTTTGTTGATTGTGACATGTGAGGTATGTCTGCCAACTCTAGCGCTTGATGAGATTTTTGGATATGCAAATGAGGAGCCTAGGATGAGATTTTCTAGGATTCCACATTGGCTGAAATAAACTTTTTTAGAACAGCTGCTTTAGTCAGTTGATTAGGGTATCAGATTTTTATTGATTTGTTGTCTGTTCGATTTTTTCGTGTAAATCTCTTACATGTAGCAACACAGGTCTTGATGGGAGCGTACCAATGAGCTGATGTTATGCGATGTCTGTATACTTGTGAGCTGGTGTTTTGTTATATTTATTTTTTCTGTTGTGTGCAATTATACTTGGGGTCTTTGTGCAGTGACTGAAGAATGTAATATTGGGCTGTTGGATCCTAGGTTTCAAGTTGTGCTTTGTGCATTTTACGAAGTTAAATCATTTTGCATGTTTAGTAGTTGTTGAACATATATGTAGGTAGGGTTGAAAACAGAATGGAAAGTTCCTGACCATTCCGAAGAAAAACGGAAACGGAAGTCTTTTTTCGGAAATGGAAACCGAAAATTCTGGTATGGAAACGGAAACGGAATTCTTTTTGCCGGAAACGGAAACAAAAACAAAAAAAGGAAGAGCCATTTCCGAAGGAAACGGAAACGGAAACGGAAACGGAAACGGAAACTCTGCATTAATGAAAACAAAAATTCCGACGGAAACATGCCGGAAAGGGAAACGGGCTTTGGCCTAAAAAGGAGAAGGGAGAATTTATATTTATTTTCGAATTAAAATAATTTCATAAATACAAATAGATTTATAGAAAATATCAAATAGAGTTAAAAAATTCCGAAAAAATTCTCAAAAATACTTTGGAACCTTTTGAACATAGGAAAATTATTTCCAGCATAATTTATAAATATAAAAATAGCAAAACGACATTTATAGACTAGAAAATCCAAGATAAATATTAGAAAATCATAAATGAACATCGAACAATAATATGCAAATTTTAGGGTGTTACACCTTTCTAGATGGAGGAGCAAGAGGATGTGGATGATAATGATATGGAGGAGGACATGATGGTCTGATCCGAGGGACAAATAGCGAGCCTTCGGCTGACAAACTTGACAAAAAACTTCCTAGTGATACCGATGAACATAACATTGTTCTTGTGTCCACCTAGGAGGTGGAACGAATTACACTGTTCTTGTGTTCGTCTTGGAAGTGGAATGAGTTGCATTGTTCTTGTGGTCATGTATATTGTGATCATATACTATGTTATTGTGGAATTTTCTGCTTTTGTTTTCGTATCCGCTCCGTACCGTTCCGCATCCGTTTCCATATCTGTTTCCGGGGTTTCCGATTTCGTTTCCATTACCGGTAAAAAAATGTGGAAACGGAAACGAAACAACCATTTACCGACCGTTTTTGTTCCGTTTTCATCTCTATATGTAGGGGCCTTTAGTGTTCAGACCAGGGTTCATTTTTTTCATCTTATGAGTTATGACTGGTATTTAGTAGATTTTTCAGTTTGTGCTTCTATGTTTTGACTTTTGATTGTTGCAGCAGAAAGTTAAACCTGTTTTTATTTCTGGGTTATGTTTTTACTGCAGTTATAGGCATGCTCAAGAAGCCTTTATATTGCTGCATCATTCTTGATTGCAGCTTAATTTGTTACCCTGATACTCCGGTGTTTGTATAACGTAGCAAGCTTGATTTGTTTGAAGATTAGTTATTCTAGTCCCGCATTTTTATGCTGCTTTGTTTCTTATGTTCTTGTGAACATTTTGTTTATTGACTAATTTGTATGCTTTGGAGTGTCATTTGAGCAACTTTTCATTTTTGTGAGCTGAAATTGTGGATCTAACGTATCCATACCAAATGCCATGACCAGTGAACTAAATTTTAAACTGAAGGGCCTTGGCTGCTTTTCTTGGACCCACTTTTCTTGCTGAGCTGACAAATTTCAGTAGTGTTTATGAAGACTGGTGCTCCCATGACATTACTTTTGATGGTAGAAGCACAATCTAGCATGCTAGTGGAGCTATCCTTGTTTAACAATATATGCTGGAATTATCTTTATTAAGATGCCATCACTTTATTTTACTTGGACTAGTTAGGTTTGACACACAGTGTGCTTGTTCCACTTGGCAATTGACGTCATTAAATAGTTCTTTTAATGCTTTTTTGGTGTATCTGGAGGATAACTGGGAAACTAACTTTGGTCTTCTTCGTAGAGTACTGTTTCTGATTTATGCTCATAGAGTTCTGCTACATTGATGCCATTTATGTAGATGTTAGTTTTAAATTATCGCCAACTGTTGTTTCTAGTCCTTGTTCATTGGTATTTTATTCAATGTTGATGTGGGGGCTTTATATTGGCCAAAAAAATCCTGCTTTTAGAGCAGTGTGCTGCTTTCAAACCTTTTTTTGGGGTTTAATAAATGAAGCCTGAGTATTTGACATTTCTCTTGAATTTTGTAGCTCGAAAGCCTTCCTGCTATGGTTGGTGGGGTTTATTCGGATGATAACAACCTTCAGCTTGAGGCAACGACACAGTTCCGCAAGTTGCTTTCTATAGGTACTAACTTCAAGTTGTTTGGTTCTCTTGTTAAACTAATCCTGGAGTTAATATTAATTGAGTTTATAACATTTATTAATTAGAAAGGAGCCCCCCAATCGAAGAGGTTATCCAATCAGGCGTTGTTCCTCGTTTTGTGCAGTTTCTTACCAGAGAGGATTTCCCCCAACTCCAGGTGTGTGGTACTGTGGTACATAATCTTATTCGTACAATCTGGTAGTCCCTGAATCACTGAATCAAAATGCATTCTTACCATGCTGTTTTGGAATAATGTTTGTAGTTTGAAGCTGCATGGGCACTTACAAACATTGCATCTGGCACTTCGGAAAATACGAAGGTTGTCATTGATCATGGGGCTGTTCCAGTATTTGTGAAGCTTCTTGGGTCTTCTAGTGATGATGTTCGTGAGCAGGTATTTGATCACCTGCTTGGCTAATATCCTTTTACCTTTTTGTGCCCCCCTTGATGTTTTTGTGATTGAGTACATGCTGGAGTCATTGATGTTGTCACTTCTTGGAAACAAGGCTGTGTGGGCGTTGGGCAATGTAGCTGGTGATTCCCCAAAGTGCCGTGACCTTGTTCTCGCCAATGGTGCATTGATGCCTCTGCTAGCACAGTTGAATGAACATGCTAAACTCTCCATGTTAAGGAATGCCACATGGACTTTATCAAACTTCTGTAGAGGAAAGCCACAACCATCGTTTGATCAGGTTTTGTACACTGTTCCTTTTTTATTCTATTGTAGTTAGTAGACAAGAGCAGTCCCTTAACCTGGTGTTTATTGGGTGTCATAGACAAAGCCTGCTCTGCCAGCGCTTGCACAACTTATTCATTCCAATGACGAGGAAGTTCTCACCGATGCATGCTGGGCTCTTTCGTATTTATCTGATGGCACTAATGACAAAATCCAAGCTGTGATTGAAGCTGGTGTTTGTCCCCGGCTTGTGGAGCTTCTCCTGTATGTGACAATGTTGCATTACAATTTTCTGTTATTTGACTTACTATGATCTTATTATTTAAGCTCATTTCTATTCTTTGTATACTGTTTACAATATGAAGTCATCCATCACCTTCAGTGCTTATACCTGCACTACGCACTGTTGGGAATATTGTCACTGGAGATGACATGCAAACTCAGGTATGACATTCATTTTGATATTTTTCTTTAGATTAACTAAAGTTCATGGGCGACGCTTAGCGCTATGGCGGTCGGGGGGGGGGGGTCACCATGCCGACGCCTTGCCAGATTTGGGGGACCGAGATAAGAGTTGAAGATTTGGCGAGGGCGAGCACGATTCATACCGCTCCACACCGTCGTGATCAGATCTGGAGGGGGAACAGCTGCGCTGCACTGTCGCTTGTCTGATCTGCGCCCCCGTTCCTCTACTCCACCGATGGAGGTATGGGGGAGGGAGAGAGGCGATGGGGTCGGTGGCGATTGCCTATGACCTTCGAAGAACAACTGAAGAAGGCTTGGGGAAGAAAAGACCCGGTGCGAAGAAACATAAGTAGTACTGTAGCAGGCGTACCTTGACACTAATACTGTAGTGACACTACTGTAGTTGTAGTAGTGGTACTGTGGCAGTAGTTCTGTAGCAGCAGCAGCTGCAGTGGAAGTGCTTCAGGAGTAGGAGTATATCAGTAGTGGAGGTAGCAGCAGCAGTAATACTATACAATTGACAACATGCTTATTTACGCTATCTTTATTACGATATGTGTATGGCGTAGGGAATGAAATCTTGCCCAAATTTCGGATCTCGGACACCTCAGAATTTCATAATCCCGGTGAAACTAGGAAAACCCTAGAAAAATTCAAAGTGGTACAGTAACCTATAATCTCGGCGAGATCTATTTGACGGAGATTTCAACAAAACTTGATCGGATTTTGGCCGGATTGGATTCTTCATGTCGTTTTAGTGTGGGATAGTCGGTAGATCATAATTCCGGCGAAATTAAAAAAATCCTAAAAATTCAAAGGGTGACATCAGCTAAAATTTAAAATTTTGCTGAGATCTCATCATTTTGGACCGAAACTTCGGTATTTTTAACTGAAATCTCAGAAATTTTGGTTCAAAAATTACCGGATTCAAAATTTCCTTTTTGTATTTCGTTCAGATTTTATCCGAAAAAACGAGATTTCGCCGAAATTTCGGATTTCGGAGGGTGCTGAGATGAAACCCTAAAACGAAATTTGAAACCTTGGTATGGCGTCGCCTCGCTGCGTGCCTTAAGTGTTTCAGCGGTAAAAAGTTGGTGTCACCACGCCTCGCCTTACCACTATAATTACTATGGTCTAGTTTGTATCAGTTCATGTCACAAAAAAAGTTCCATGAAGTTTTCATAGCCTGCTTTGCTGTTACATGAGTATAAATAAAAAAGAATGACATGTTCACTTGCATGACAATCCATATCTGTTGTACTTGGTTCACCAAAACTTAAATATTTTGTTTTTCTAATTTTGACATAGCTAAGATATTTTCCTTGCTAAACTATATGTGGTGGTGTACATTCATATATTGAATATAGGTAGCAGCGTGAAAGTTAATTGCAATTATGTATGCAATTTTGCCATTTCATTCAATCTATCTTTTGTTCTGCAGTGCATCATTGATCATCAAGCTCTTGCCTGCCTTTTAAGTCTGTTGACACAAAGTCACAAGAAAAGCATTAAGAAAGAGGCTTGCTGGACGATTTCAAATATTACTGCTGGTAACAAAGATCAGATACAGGTATGTGTACATAAATACTGCGTATACTAACTTGGTTTCTTATCATGTTACCTAGGTTAAGAGGATGGCCTTTCTTTGTTTTCAAGCACGTAGGACATTGATCGACTAAATTTGCCAACTGAGGCGTTGCGTAGTGCATAAATGTTAAACCAAATGTATGTTTTGCTAGAGTTTGTGAATACATTGTAGTCACTAGTCTTTTCCCCCCACAATATGTTGAAGATTGTGTCATCTTGGTATTCTTGGCAAGCTTTCACATAAAGTTTTCTGCTTGTGATAATTGGTAAATATTGAAACTAATGTTAACAGCTTCATGCTGGTGGTAGAAAGACCTAAAACATACTGGTAACTCAGTTAATTTGGCTAAGAACTAAGCGGCCCTAAAGCCTTTTCCATGAATTTACTGACTAGACATGGTTACTGATTGGAAACTGGTGTATTCTTTTTTTTGGAATATTTGTGAGTATAATGATTATTGCTTGAACAGTTGGGAAACCAATGCACTTAATGGTGTTAACATGATCAATTAGTTGCCATTATCCTATTGAAGTAAATTTTTTAGCCTTTTACTAGTACAGTATCATTAGTTTATGTTTCCACTTATCCACAGATAACCCATGGCGTATATCTTGTTGATAATATATTCTAAAATGTTAAGCATCGATCACTTACCCTGCTACACTGTCTTCTTAGGCTGTGATAAATGCTGGCATTATTGGTCCTTTGGTACATCTGCTCCAAACGGCAGAGTTTGATATCAAGAAGGAGGCTGCGTGGGCCATCTCAAATGCTACCTCAGGTGGTACCCACGATCAAATCAAGTATGTTCCCATCTTACTTCACTGCTATTCAGTTTGCATGCAATGAATGCATTTGCTTTTATTTTATGCGGCACTTGGAGTTGATACTGTATGTCTTGTCTAAATAGGTATTTGGTGAGTGAGGGTTGCATCAAGCCATTGTGTGACCTCCTCCTTTCCCCAGACCCAAGAATTGTTACAGTTTGTTTGGAGGGTCTTGAGAACATTCTCAAAGTTGGAGAAACTGACAAGACCTTGGGTGCAACTGGTGATGTGAACGTCTACGCTCAGATGATTGACGAAGCGGAAGGCCTGGAAAAGATTGAGAACCTGCAGAGTCATGATAACAATGAAATCTATGAAAAAGTTGTGAAGATACTCGAGGCCTACTGGATGGAGGAAGATGATGCAATGGGGGCTAGTATGGAAGCTCCTCAAGGCGTTTCTTTTGACTTCGGCCAAGGTGGCAACCCTCCAGCTGGTGATTTGAACTTAGGCTGAATATAGGTGCGCTCAACATAATTATGTTGCGAACCATCATAATTGTTTGATGTGTTGGTACGATTCACCATTTGTGGCAACAACTGATGATTTTAAATCTCACAGATTTGACCGAAGGTGGTTATTTCCTTGCCCTCAGAAGTTCATCTCACCATGTGATCCAGTCGATGTGGGGTATGGTTCTGGTGGTCCAATAAACTGAAGATTTTAACGGAGCAGTGTGACATTATTTCCAACTGATGATGGGTATCAATGTCGCAATGTTTGTAAGAGGATTATAATCCTCAAACTTTGGAGTCTGGGTTTTTGAGCAGGCTACTATGTAGGGTTTGCATCTTTTAGTGTGGTGTGTACTTTGCTACTGTATAGCCTGAGTTGAAGCTTCTGCAAGGCCATTAGAGAACATTCCTGAATGGTTTGGTTTTGAGGTTCTTCAGGAATGCGCTGAGTTGCAGTTTGTCCGGACTTCTAAACCGTAATGCTTTTTAAAGTATATTGCTAGGCCTTGTTCAATTCCTGGTTTCTGAGAACACATTATATGCTAGTAATTAGTAAGTGATTAGCGTTTGCATTGTTGAAAGGTTTGCTGTTGGTGTCTGGATGAGGTACAATTTACAAGAAAAAGAAAAGAGAGAAAGCAATCCAAGTAAAACACGAGTTTTACAATGAATCCTGTTAAAAATGTAAGTATGAAGTCCTTACACGATTCAAAGCGCATCTGTTCATAGGAAATCGACTGGTACATCACATCAGGAAATAATTATCGATGCTCTATGTTACAAATGAGTGAACAGCTTGTTTAAACTGGAAAGAACACTGCCTTGCACAGTTACGCCGTCTCTGCTCTTTTCATCTCTTGAAGCATCGCAAACGGCCGTGGACTCCGTGGTGATGGTGATGCACGCCGCATGGGTAGGCTGCAGTTGGCACGCTGCAGCCGTTATCTCCGGCGGCGCGGTCGGCGCCGGGTGAGGCTGCAGGTGGTGGCCCTGGACGCCTGGGTGCGGGGCGCCGAGGCCGCCGAAGTGGCCGCCGCGGTGCAGCCCCCTCATCCTCTGCGCCTGCACGGCGGCGACATACACGACGAAGCCGACGACGACGGTGATGAGGCCCAGGATCCCCGCCGCGGCGAACATGCCCGGGCGCACCCGGTGGCACACCGGCCGCGGCCTCCGCCAGTCGCTGATGTGGCCGGACTCCATCCCGATCCCGATCATGAGCAGCACCTCCGCGAGCCCGAAGCACATCCTACACACAAAAAACATCTCGGCTCCTGTAACGCCATCGCCATGCTAACGAAACAACCAAGCAATCCACGCGCGCCACCGCACGCGCAAAGGGCCCAAGTTACCATGTGACGAAGAAGAGGCAGCAGGTCTGCCAGGTGAGCGTGGCGGGGTTGGACGGCACGCGGGGGTGGTCCTCGGCGACGGCGAGGCCGACGGAGGAGGAGTCCGGCGCGGCGACGGCGAGCAGCATGTAGGCGTGCTCGGCGAACATTGCGACGGCGAGCAGCAGGAAGGCGCTGACGGAGAAGGCGAGCGGCGTGCGGCCGCTGCTGTTGTAGAAGCACACGTCCAGCTGGTCCGGGTTCCCGCCCACGCTCATCAGGTAGTACGACACCTGCAGCGGCAGAGTGAGAAGAAGCATTTCTTGATTTCGCTAGGAGCCTAGTCAGGCTAGGTGTTAGTGATTTGCCTCGGATCGTGAGCCTTCGGCGGCGAGGCAGAGGATGAAGCTGACGAAGCCGCAGAGGACGGAGAGCGCGACGAGGGAGACGGCGACCTGGCCGCTGGAGCGGGCGGCGCGGCGCTCCTGGGCCTTGCGGAGGGACAGCTCGTCGTGGGTCACGGCCGGCATTGCGAGCATACCAGGTGACGTGCCGACAACTCGATTGCTAAGCAAGAGGCAAGGAGAAGTGTTTTCTTCGGACAGAAATGGAAAAGGAGGAGTTGCAGCATTGGTGGGGGAGGAAGGAGCTGAGGCGTTGAGCTTGGAAGAGGTAGCACGGGAGGAATCGCCCTTCCGGTGGGAACGTGAGAGGCGGAGGGTCGGAGTTTCTTGTGCCGTGGTGGAGGCGACATTCCGATTCCTTTCGCCTTTCCCCCCCTTTCCGCCGTGCCCGTCGCTGCTTCGCCGGCGCTGCCTTTTGAGGAAAGCGATACGCGACCTGCACTGGGCAGCTCCTTCCGTCGCCAACTGTGGATTCTCCCTTTGGAAAGGAGGAGAATCGAACATGTCAACACTCCTCTAGTCTTTCTTCCATTGCTGTGAAGCGATGGCAGAGATGCACAGCGTTTTGCCGTCCACAGAATCTGTACACTGATCTGCCACCGTGCCTGCTCTGCTGAAGCATGATTTTTTATTTAATATTTATTTTAAATATTTTTTCAAAAATAATCAACGAATTTTTTTTTACGAAAATGAACTCCCGTCGCCCGGATATGAGGCGATCGTCCGAATATAGAGCGATAGGGACCTAGGTGCAAAAAACATCTAGCGACGACGTCCATGACTGACAATGGCCGTCAGAGCAGAGGACATATTGCCCTATATAGGAGCGATATTGTCGTGGCCCTGACTTCGAATTTGGCACATCCGCCTCGCTTTAGAGCCAACCAAGTTTTGGCCGCATTGGAGGTCGACTTCCGATTTCAGAGAGTATCCTAAACTACCACTCAAGAGTTCCCAAGCCTAACCAAAAGTTTAGAATTAGAAAATTTTAGATGGCAAATGTGAGTTTTATCAAAGTTTAGAGCCTCATAATTGGAGATAAATAATGATCTAAAATGCGTGTGTTGGTTGGTTACAAACTAAGAACTTTTCTCTATTCAATGGTCGAGTTCTCTTGCCAATCCAACATCCAATGCTAATTTAAAGCGTAGCATCAAAATTGAATCCATGTGCTGAAATGTTGGGGACTTAACCATAGCATCTAGTATCCTTGTGTGGGTTCTTGTATGTTGGCTAGTGGACCCAAAAACAGCAACCACCAACACAAAAACAACAAGCACCACACCTCTCCAAAACAGCAGACCACCCCATTTCTTCTCCCCAAAACATGCAGCCCCCAACCTCCTGGCCGAGCTCCTCTTGTGGGGGTTCCATCTCCTCCATTTGCAGCACCTTGGAGCTCCACCATCAGCCCTCCAACCGGCGCCTCCACCTGCTTGCTGACGCCCCTGCCATCTCCCCCTGCCGAGCTCCCTCCTCCTCTTCCTCCTAGGGTTCCCTTGTGGGATGGTGAGGTATAGCTCTTCTTGGCTTGGGTTGGAGTATTTCTCAGGTTTGGGAGGAGTTCTTGCAGATTTGGGGCTATAGGGTTTGGAAACTTTGGGGGGGAAACTTCAAATTAGGGCTGAGGTCTGTTCTGAATTTTCGAGCTGAGATCTGAGCGTCGGTTTTGTGCATTTTTGGGCTAGGTAGAAGGGTCTCCTGTCCTGCCGCCTGTGGAGGAAGTTGTAGCCTGGTCTCTTACGGTCATTTAGAGCACAAGAACGTGAAATTTGGTTAAGCCAATCAAAAGTTATCCCACTTTTAGTATTGACTGTCCAGATTTGCAGCATTTCGGTAGAGCTGTTGTTTTGCTCGGTTTTGGGAGAGTTAAACTAGTTGATGTTCAGTTGGGGGTTGAGGGAATCACATGTAAGGTTCTTATGCTCCATTAGAAACTGGGAGCACTCCATTTGGTGGAGTGATTAAAAAGTTATACTCATTTGAATAACTGCTGTTCTGAATCTCTGAAAAAAATTGGACATTGCAAGTGCCCTCTGTTGCTGGCCGAACTGGGAGTTGTACCTGCAGTTGCTGGTTAATTGGTCAAAGCTAAGTCGTAGGTCCACGTCTTATGATCATTTATAATCCGAGTTTGCTCAATTTGGTGAAGTGTTTAGGAAGTTATGATTAATTTGGTGAAATCTGTCCAGATTTGTTGCATTTGTGCAGAGTACTACTCTTTTCTGTTTTTGGGCAATTTAAAGCAATGTGTGGTCAATTGGGGGTAGAGGTATGTGTAGGTATTGTTCTTGTGTTCAATTATAAACTGGGAGAACTCAATTTGGATGAGTAGATAAAAAGATGTGCTCATTTGAAGTTCGTGCTGTCCTGAAAATTCAGAATTTGCTATAGAGAGAGTTAGGAGGTTGGTTGGAGTAGTGTTGAACATTTCAAGGTATTGCTTGTCTAGTAGTGTGTAGTGTTAACATTGCGCCTTCATTTTTGGTTTGATGAATGCTTGCATCTTTTTTGGAGCTATCATGAGTCTTCGATTGTCATTTCATCTCATGTGCATGGCATGCAACTCATTTCACATGCAATGTGATCGTGTAGAGAACGAACCCGCGGAGGTTGACGTGGCCGTGGCCGAGGGGGAACTTGGGGAACAAATTGTGGTTGAAAATCCAGTGGAAGCTCAAGGTAAGCACCTAAGCATGTTCCTCCCTATGTAAAATTGTATTTTGGAGAATAAATTACTTATTGGATGTTTAAGTTATGCATTAGGAGTCGAATTGTGGGAATGGAATTAGAACCTATTTGCTGCACTTACATTCATTGAAACTTGTTGAACACCTCTTTTGGAGCTAGTCTATGGGTAATTATGTCGTGTCCATGCTTAGTTTGCTTAGATGTTGGGTATGGGCCAAGTGGCGGATGGTTCCATCGCTTGAGAATATTACTTCACACTATTGGGCTACAATAGTTTCGGGTAGGAACTGAAGTGTAAAAATTGAGACCGGGCGAAAGGGTTGGATCATTTGAGTTAGGAGACTCAAATGCGTAGTCTCGCCTGTGTCGGTTGAGGACCGATCCGTTGATTGCCCTGTTGATCGAGCACACTTTGTTGATCACATGCCTGGTAATGGTACGGTAAGCCACCCTTTCATGGCATACTACTCGATGGATCATGCCCTCATGCGGTTGGACGTGGTTGAGGGCGAGGCTTAGGTCGACTCTCGAGGGTCAAGCGAGGCTTGGGCCGCTCGAGGGGGTGCTAGGTGCTCGGACCGCGTGAGGATGGTTCAACGGGTAGGTATGGATGGGAGGAGGGTTGACATGAGGTTCCTTCGTGGGATTCATGTCGTGTGATTGATGATCCCCTGCAGGGTGAGTAAGTGATTCGAATTTTCGCGCTATCGGATATGAGCACACTTGTATTATCTGACATTTCAACGTAGTTGAGAGGATCGAGGATGGATGCCTAGAGGGGGGGTGAATAGGCAATTTAAAATTCTCTAGTTCAACGCAGCGGAAAAGAGATCGGAACTTCCGATATGGAGTCGGAGGTTCCGGTGTCTAATCGGAATATCCGATACGAGGTCGGAATATCCGATTAGAACAGAGTCTAGAGAAATTGCAAAACTAATTACACCTATACACAAAACGATTTCTACTCGAAGCTAGCACAAGCAAATATCAACAACTAGTAGTAAAGCTAGCTAGCGAAGTAATCAACCCTAGATAGATCAATTCAATACAAGATAGCAAAGTAAAGCAATAAGCACATGTAGAGAATTGACACGATGATTTGTTTACCAAAGTTCGGACTTCCTCCAAGGAGGTTCCTACGTCTTCGTTGAGGAGGCTCGGTCACACTTGAGCCGGGTCTTTTCCAACCCTATTCCTCGCCAATCTCGGTCACACTTGAGATGTGGCTTCACTTCTTGATTTCTTCCCTTTCGGAGGCGAAATCGAACCTTCAACAAACTTCTCACGGCACACCACACACTTTGGTTGCTCGTGAGAGACGCCTAGCCGTCTAGGAGTCTTCAAACTCCAAGAGTAACGAATCCAACAAATGGATGATCTAGGACATGAACTCTAGTGCTCAAGATGTATCTCAATCTAATACTCTTAGCACTAACTCTCACTTCCCACACCTCACTCAAAGAGGGATCACTAAGATCAAAGGAGAAGGAGCAAGGAGGAACACTCAATCCACTCCTAATCACAACACAAGTTTTTAGAGCTCTCTCTAGCCAATGAGATGACCAAGGAGCAACAAATGCATCACAAGGTATTCTCTCTATTCCACTACCTCAACCTCTTGTTTAGCCCTTCAACAATATCCTCAACTACCTTTCCCAACCGGCCAAGGGGGGTATTTATACCCCACACCCAAAGACTAGCCGTTGGAGCAAGAAAACTAGCCGTTTTACACACATCGGAACTTCCGATCCCAACATCGGAACTTCCGACCAGGCAAAAACTCCAGAACAAACTCAATCCAATAAACACATCGGAACTAACATCGGAACTTCCGATACATCGGAACTTGCATCGGAACTTCCGATCTGGGCAGAGAGGCACCTTACAGAAACCTTTCAAAAAGTTTCTAAGTCTACATCGGAACTTCCGATCCAACATCGGAACTTCCGATCCAACATCGGAACTTACATCGGAACTTCCGATCAGGCAAAAAATCAGCACACTTGCAAACTAAAAACACTGATCGGAACTTCCGATTTTCACGATCGGAACATCCGATTTGACCAGAGAGCACCCTTTTTGAGTTTAACACTTATCGGAACATCCGATCCAAAGACCGGAACATCCGATCCTCACAGAGGTTCTAGACTCTCACCAACACACCACCGACTTACCGATGGATCGGAACATCCGATACAATCGATCGAACATCCGATCCGCATAAAAAAGACACCTTTCCGATGTAGGTGATGTGTATTGTGTCTCATCTATTTAAGGATAAATAACACTTGAGCACAGAGACACTTCTAAATCACCAACGTTGCATCCCTCTTAATAGTACGGCACGCCTATAACTAGACACTCTATCTAGTTACCTTTGACGCCGCACGCGATCAATCCCCTTTGGGGTCTTTATGATCTTCACCATACTCATTTCCCGGGATTGTCACTTTGCTCTCTCTTGAAGTCATCATGATTTACGATCATCTTTTCTTCAAGATTGTCACCCAAATTTACTTCTCTTTTACCGGATCATCACCCTGGCTCACAACATCTTGTTCATCTCCTCTTGATGAACATTCTTTTCTTTCCTTCTCAACGGGATCTCCTCTTGACGCTCATCACCTCATGATGTCGTGACTTGTCCCGCTTTCTTTATCTTAACCATCATTGGACCTAACCTGGCTCAATCATCACTTATGAAAATAGTTAGTCCAAGATGCATAGTTGTCTCAATCATCCTTGCACTCAATTAACACATAATGAATGCCTCCATAATGATTGAGCACAACCTAAATCAATTTAAATGAATAATTGTATTTGTGTCTTAAGTATATTGATGCAACTAATGCTTCGTTATACTCAAGAACTATCGATTATCCTTAATCGATCACAAGAACACCATCAACTCATGATGCAATGTTCTTTGATTATTAAGAGATAAACGACCTCAATTTAAATCTTCATTTAAATTGATATGAGTATACAATAACTACACAGGTTTTCATATACTCATGTTGATGGAAAGTAATGATCCATAATATGTGGAATGTATGGAAATGATCGTTACTCTAAGCCATCAAAAATAAGATAAACTCCACAAAGATATGTGCATACATATAATTGATCTTGAATCAATATGCACGTATCCAATTTTATTTCTTTGGAGCATATCCTATGATACCATGAGTATACTACAACTATGCATGTTAAATGTATACTCAAAGATCTAGTTTCAATGTCTTGATCCTTTATATGTTGTAATGAGGAATAGATCAATGCAATGAAACATTAGGTTAGAGTGTGAACTCCCCCTAAATGTGTGCATCCATGTAATATGTGGATTGGGAAACATGATACACAGTTTTTGGTTAAAGCAGTGGAGAAATTCATACTTCAACTTTAAATCCTAAGTATGCAATAAAATAATGAACATTGATACAATGCATACCTTGGGTTTTCCATTTTCTATCCAAATGTGAGGCTACTAAACATAAGCTCAATAAATATGTTAGTCTCATTAACAATTAGTTTTGTCAATGATCATCAATCATCCTTGATGAGATGAAAATGGTAATTACCTAAACATTAGTCTCATATTAGGATTTGTCATTAATCACCAAAACCAACTTAATGGATCAACCTAATGGAGGCTGTACTTACAATCTCCCCCTTTTTGGTGATTGATGACAAAACCTTTTTCCACAATTGCACTAATGGATATATATCAATATGGAACAAATATTAAGCATTTTATATCCATACCATGGCATGCTATGCACATGATGCATATGAAGATGCATGAGATAAACACATGTGCAAGGCAATTGAGGAAAGCTCACATAATTCTCCCCCTTTTTGTCAATAAGCACCAAAAGCAAATGAACATCCAACTTAAAATAATGTGAGGAAGAGAGACTTGAACTTCATAAGCTTGAACTTACAATCTCCCCCTTTTGGTATTGAATAAATTAAGCATGAAGGAGGGTTTCAATAACACCGCGTGTGGCAATTTTTGTGGCTTTATACCAATTAAAAGACAAAATACCAAATGATGGCTTGATACCAAATGCAAGGCAAAGCAAACAAGTTTGGCAAAATTTTTGAAATATGGTCAAGAAGAGCAAACATTTGAAAGGAGACCATATTTTGAGTTTGGATACCAATTGAAACCAATTGAAGGAATTTAAGCTCAAGTACCAATTGAAAGGATTTAAACTTAAAGTGCAAATGTGGGTATCACAAGAGGTATTTGAAACTAATTCAAATAAATCACTTCATTTTATTAGGCTTTACGATAAACACCATGATTCTCTTGTAGAATCTATAATTTTGCCTAATAGGGTTAAGCGAGAAACCCAACACAAAAGCCACTTAAGAAATGAGATATCAATTTTAAAATCTATCTCAAGGGTTTTGCTTGAAACTTTTCATTCAAGAACGAGCATAAAGAATTATTCATAAAGAATAATGCTCAAATGAAATTTCTCCTTTTTATGTATTTCAAATAATAAAGAACCTCACACAGAGAGTTCTTAAGCGATTGAACTTACAATGCATTTAAGCTTATGGAGAATCCAACTCAAAAGAATTTGGGTATCAAGGTAGAGGCTACAAGAGGCAATCAAAATACCACTTGTAGGAGGATTTTAAATTCATTGATACCACTTTGAAAGAATTCAAATAACCGAGGATGTCATTTGTAGGAATGAACAATAACCCCAATGACATCACAAGTTGAGAAGACACCATCCAAAGATACCACTAGTAACCACAATAAATGAATAACGCTCTCTTGATACTACTTGTTGGATCAAATCACATAGATATTGATACCAATTGAAAAATAGTCGATTGAATCGATGAGTATCAGAGCAATTTAGCATTTAAGGGTATCAAAGCAATTGCAAACACAAAACTAGAGCATGAAAAATAAAAGTTGCAAGGTTTTGCTTTTTGAAATCCTAAACCACACAGATTTAGAGAAGACGTTAGAGATTTACAAATAAACTCATGAGGGGTGAAAATAAACCTTTGTAAAGATTAAATCCCTTTAGTTTGAATTTGATTTTTGAAACCACCAAGATTTTATCAAAAACAAGAGATCAAAGCAAAACCAAAGGTATCAGAGAACAACTTGAAAACTTAGAGTTAGTTAAACAATTGAGGATATCACTTGAAAGCATTTAAGTGCCGAAAACTTGACATAAATGAGCTCCCCAAGATATTCAATAAATGAATCATGGAGCCATTTGCATTTGAATTGCACAAGTTTTGTCTAGCTTCAAGATCAAGTGAATACCACTTTTGAAATCAATTGAATACTCAAAACTGATACCATTTGAAAACACTTTCATATAAAATGCAAAACTTTTGAATTTTTGCACAAAGATACTTTGGAATACAAGAATCTTTCTCAAAAGGAATTCTTGAAAAAGGAAGTATCAAAGGAAAGATATCCCAAAGCCAAACTCGAAAGAAATTATAAAATCAGGCTGTACACAGATCGGATATTCCGATATATGGATCGGATATTCCGATGTGCACTAAACTCCAGAATATCGGATCTTCCGATTTAAAATCGGATGTTCCGATGAGTTGAATTTTTCAGCCGATTGAAACTCAAAGTTCAGTCCACCTTTTGCAAATTTGTCAAGAATTTTTGCAAATAAAGTCCAAATGAATTGAAATCATTAGGGAACAAACTTTGGACGATTTGAAACGTTTTTCAGGATATCTTTTGTTTGCAAAGTATTTTCTTATAGCTCACTTTTGGCAAAATGCGCTTTGAGGTACAAAGATGAAAACAAATTTCATAAACCCTCAATGTGCAACTTCAACTTGGATTTCACCAACAATTGAACCCTCATAGTGTGACACTACGGTTTGGTGTGACGTTATAGAAGGTGAAATTAGAGAATAAAACCTTTCAGCTTGAGGTTTACTCGCGTTTTTGGGCCTTTTGAAGCGTTGTGACACCACGGAGTGTCGTAACCTTATTTAACGTGCATGATAAGGTTAATAACATTATGAGATGTGGAATTAAGGTTAAAACTATAGGATATGGAGGTTAATAGCTTTTCCGGGCCGTTTCCTGGTTTTGGGCCTTCCCTGGAGTTTGGGCCTTGGTGGGCTTTGGTGGGATGGAGTAGGTCTCCGTAACGGACTAGGATTGGGTGTGGGGGCTGGTAAAAGGGCTCCCCACCAGCCTTTTGGGCGTGCTCCCCCTGCCCTTGGGCGCCCCCACCTCTCCCTCCAAGCCCTAGCCGCCACCCCCACCTTCCCCTCTCCCTTCCTTGCGCCTCCACCTCCCCCATTGCTCCCCATTTCACACCACCTCTCCTCCACCCCCTTGCTGCCCTAGGGTGGCCTCCCCACCCCTGCATCCTCATGGATCCATCCGAGGAGCGAGGAACGAGGAGCGAGGAGCGAGGAGCGAGGAGATCTATTGGAGATTCGTTCGTTGGGCAAATGTATGATCATAGGGATCCTTGGGTTTGATCTAGGTACTGTTCTTAGAGTGTTTATAAAGTTTTTAGATCAATTGGTGGTGCTGGGTTGGAGTTCTTTGGGTTAGATCTAGACGTTGCCACGTTTCTGTTTTCGGGCAGATTGAGCAGTCGGGCTAGGGTTCGAGTTTTCATCGATTTAGAATCCGAATCTGTCCGTACGGACTTAAAAGAAGTTGTAGATAATTTAATTATATTTCCGTGGACATAAAGCACGTTAAAATCCGATCAGCCGTTTGAAAGTTATGGCCGTTTTACCGAGCGTGTTAAAATCTGTGACGCGATTGGAACAGATCTCGGTAATCTGTAGATTAAACAACTTTAGAGGCCGAATCAGACTTTCCATATACCTAGAGAAAGTTGGGAAATTTCCTAAGCTACGCGAGGGTGTACTCGTTTAATTCATTCGGAGTCCCAGAACTCAAGTTATGCCTTTTGCAAGGCTGCTGTCCCGACGGGACAGAACCTCTGTTTTTAGGTTTTGCGAGTAGTGGGCAATATCGGGTTAGATGGGGGTTTGTGTACTGTTTTGTGGGCATGATTGTGAGTGTGTGATGCCTATGTGCAGGTGGTGTGACACCGGGAGTGCCCTCTACTTCCCGCCAATCCGTCGCCCGCGGTTGAGGCAAGTGTGTTGTAATGTATAGCGGAATCGTAGGTTGCTTGTGGAGATTAGATGAAATATTGAATACTTGCTATGATCACTTGCCATGCTTGCTGTTTTCCAATGATATATTGAGTATGATTATCATGATATGATGCTATGTGTCTATACTTATCATGATTCGATGCCATGTGTTTATGTGTACTATGACATGATGCCATATGTTTATGTACAAATGAGATATGATAATTGGCATAGTTGCATGCATGTCATGAGATAGGGCGAGGCGGTGAGAAAGTCATAACTAGTCCGGCAAGGTCGGTGAGAAAGTTATGACTAGTCCGAACGCCATTGAGTAAGACCTACATCGTGATTCCATCCACGTGGTGAATGGAAGCGAGGAGTAGGCACCCTCCATCTTCGGGATGGAAGGGGAAAAGGGTGCACACCGACGGGTGTGTAGTCATCCATACCTGTATGAGTTTCAAGGAGATATGAGCATAACATTGCATTGCAATACATATTTAATGATGATGATGTTGTTATGTGCTCAAGTATGAGATGTTATATGTGATGTAAGGTATTATTGTCTTGTAAATGATCTTGTTGTCCATTACAATATGCTTGCTGAGTTTTCGAACTCACGCTTGTGTTTTATGTTGTTTTTAGGTACTTTGAGATCGGCATGCGGGAAAAAGGGGTCTAGCTACACTTCTACACGTAGCTCCACCATCATAGTCCATAATTAATCACTTGGAGACATGATATTAAGAGTTGTGCCTTAAACTCAATGTATGGTTTAATTTAGCATCCCAGTGATTCCTTATTTGCTTCGTTTTAGTTTATGAAGTGGTTGAGCGTGGTATTATTTGCATAATTTGATGATATATCCATTTATGTTGATGTTTTAGATGTCGTGTGCTATGATATATCTTGCCATGATATTGATATTGTGTTAATTCATGGAAAAACAAAGGAGATGCTGCCGAAATATCGGTTTTTAGCATATGTACCTTTGCTGGAATTTATGTTTAAATGTGGTACTTAGATGTTGTTTAGCTTATGTTTGGCAGCATTCGGACATATTAAATGCCGGGGTGTTACACATAGCTTGAAGGATTTGAAATGCATTTTTGAAGCCATGACAATTTATAAAACAATGAAATCCAATTTGAATGCCAAAATTCAATAATAGGCTCTTTTTGGTTGAAAACAAGGATTTTGAGTCAAAATAGTTTTTAACATAGAATTTTCAAATTGAAAGCTTGTAAAACATTTGAAATACATAGTATAATATTTTTACAAAGCTTTTTGCAAATTTGGATCTATTAAAACATAAATTTTGCTTTTAGTCCAAAGAGGGTTCTTTTGAAGAACCACGAGAAAATCCAATAAATCAAATACTCAACAACACAAAAGATCAAATCCAATTTAAGAGAATGAGATAAGATTTAGAGATTGAACTTTTGTGTATGAGTTTGAAATACCATTTTGAACTAGGATATAGCACAAGATCTAGTCCACATGGTGAAACTCACTAAGTGCAATATTTTGACCGATATAGGTCAAACTAGGATTTTTGGCAAATTTCAAAAGCAAACATCTTTTGCTAGGTTGGTTTTTTGAAAATCTTTTGAACACGAAAGATGTTAAGAATGACCAACTCTAGGATTTTTGTGTTGAAATTATTTCCAAAATCTTTTTTACTTTTAACTCTATGAAAATTATACATTTAAATCCAAAACAAGATACTTCTATCTAGGTTTTTGGTATAAATCTCATTTTCTTTTCACAATAGATTTTGTGAAGCAAAAACCTTTGAAAGCATTTGTATACATTTCTCAACTAGTTTTTCAAAAGATTACTAATAGATTAGCAAATTTTGAGTTTTGGCTAAAAGGTTGATTTTGGAAAATATATAAGCACTTATAATAAATATGGGCACACGTAGGGATGTGATACACATGATTATGAATTAGCACTCCCCCTAAATGTGCCACTCCTAACTTGCTCAAGATTACAATTAAAGCACAAGTAAGAAGCATGAGCAAGGTACAATCAACAAGCAATTAAATTGATTTTCATGAAACTAATGCATCTAAACCTACACAAGGCTAGAAGCAATAAAATAATCAATTTAAATTGCAAGTTACCGAGATGGCATTGGCTCATGATAATAGAATGATCTTCCTCATGCTTGGCTCCATGTGTAAATGATGAAGTCTTCATTTTCTTCACGAGACCAAGCGTCCAATCCATCTCATATTGCCTAAAAACCTTTTAGGTGGTTTTTGGTACCCAATCCTTGTTGGGTCCAACAATGTTAGTCACAATAGATTTAGGAACCCAAATGACCCTAACTTTAGCATTAATGGAATGACTAACATTTCTAGGAATAGGTTTGCAATATTTATTCCTACTAAGCATATAATTGTCATTGAGTAGTGAACGCTTAGGAGGGCAAACATATTTAGCAACCCTATTTCTAGTTTGATCTTTTCTAAGCAAGTGATAATCATTGAAGTGAGAAGGCTTAGAGGATCTAGTATATCTAGCAAATAATTTGCTATTGTTATTTCTCCTAAGCAATTTATTTGAATTGCTTTGAGTTGGCTTAGGAGTCCTAACATTTTTTGCAAATCCATTTCTAGATTTACTCTCCCTATGCAAATGAATAACATCATTTTTGGTGGTCATAGGGAACTTGACAAGCTTGGCAATTACATTACCATTCTTGTCCTTCCTAAGCAAATAATCATTATAATGAATAGTAGGCTTAGGGATCATACCATTGGGACAATCCTTACCGATATGCCCCTTTTGCCGACAATTGAAGCAAATTCGAGTTCGACTTCTTCTTATCCTCTTACGGTGTTGCTTCTTGCTGTCAAGCCTCATCTTTGATGACGTTCCCGTGCCATCAACTTGATTAGGGCACACCGAGGCAAGGTGACCCTTCTTGTTGCATCCAAAGCACCTCTTGATCTTCGAGAGTTTTCCATGGTGCTTTGGCTTGTTCTTCTCCCTCTTGGAGATGTAGCCAAGTCCTCTTATATCTTGAGGCACCCGAGGCTCGCTCAAGATCTTGTCGAGGACGGCTGTGCCCTTGTAGCACTTCTCCAAGTCACTTTTCAACTTTGTGATTTGTTTCTTAAGCTCTTTGTTTTCCTCTACAAGATTAGTATCTAACGACATAGAGGAACTTGAAACAATATCATTAGAGCATGAGGGCATATCAATGCTAGGAGTAGACATATTAATTTTGGATGAAATGCAAGGAATGACATTTGAGCAAGGCATTTCATCAATTAAATCACATTGAATACTAATGTCTACTCTAGGCTTTGTGAATTCCTTGAGAAGGATCTTTTCATGATTTTCGTTAAGAACATCATAATCCTTTTGAAGTGAGTCTAGCTTCAACTTCAAAATTTTGTATTTAGTTCTCTCCTTCTCAAGAGATTCATTTTTCACCTTTTCTTTAGCAAGAGCACTCTCAAGTTCAAGATTTCTTTCTTTTTCAAAGATAAGCAAATCTTCTTGCCTCTCGAGAGTGTCCTCTTGTTTCTCTATTGTATCGAGCAAGGCAAGCATTTTAGGTAGTGATATTTCTCTAATATCACCAAACCTATTATCATAATCGGTATCACTATCATCATCACTCTTACCAAAATTATCTACATTTAGAGATTTGGATATGTGTGATACCTTCTTCTCCTTTGCCATGAGGCAAATGGGAGTGTTGTCATTGCTTGGGGCGGAAGAGGAGGTAGATGGTGGTGTCGGTTCTTCATCACTTGATGTAGAGGTTGAAGAATCATCAACCGACATCCGTTCTTGTATGCAATCCTCATTTGATGATGTGGATACATCATATTTGTCTTGAAGCATTGTCCACATATCATGAGCACTCTTGAGGTTGTATATCTCATCAAATATCTCTTTGCTCACAGAACTAAAAATAGCGTTAGTAGCTTGAGCGTCTAGATGTAAGCATTTCTCTTCTCCTTTAGTTGGAGCCACTTCGTTTAGATGAAGAGAAAAGCCGACATCTACGATCCACCATATTTGTGGGCTCATGGATTTAAAGAATGAAATCATGCATAATTTCCAATGAGCATAATTATAACCATAAAGCATTAGTGAATCGTGAGAGTGCACTAATCCGCTAGTCATCATCCTTTTTACTCTCTAAGCGGTAAAGCCTAAATATGAGAGTGACCGTGGCTCTGATACCAATTGAGAGGATCGAGGATGGATGCCTAGAGGGGGGGTGAATAGGCAATTTAAAATTCTCTAGTTCAACGCAGCGGAAAAGAGATTGGAACTTTCGATATGGAGTCGGAGGTTCCGGTGTCTAATCGGAATATCCGATACAAGGTCGGAATATCCGATTAGAACAGAGTCTAGAGAAATTGCAAAACTAATTACACCTATACACAAAACGATTTCTACTCGAAGCTAGCACAAGCAAATATCAACAACTAGTAGTAAAGCTAGCTAGCGAAGTAATCAACCCTAGATAGATCAATTCAATACAAGATAGCAAAGTAAAGCAATAAGCACATGTAGAGAATTGACACGATGATTTGTTTACCGAAGTTCGGACTTCCTCCAAGGAGGTTCCTACGTCTTCGTTGAGGAGGCTCGGTCACACTTGAGCCGGGTCTTTTCCAACCCTATTCCTAGCCAATCTCGGTCACACTTGAGATGTGGCTTCACTTCTTGATTTCTTCCCTTTCGGAGGCGAAATCGAACCTTCAACAAACTTCTCATGGCACACCACACACTTTGGTTGCTCGTGAGCGACGCCTAGCCGTCTAGGAGTCTTCAAACTCCAAGAGTAACGAATCCAACAAATGGATGATCTAGGACATGAACTCTAGTGCTCAAGATGTATCTCAATCTAACACTCTTAGCACTAACTCTCACTTCCCACACCTCACTCAAAGAGGGATCACTAAGATCAAAGGAGAAGGAGCAAGGAGGAACACTCAATCCACTCCTAATCACAACACAAGTTTTTAGAGTTCTCTCTAGCCAATGAGATGACCAAGGAGCAACAAATGCATCACAAGGTATTCTCTCTATTCCACTACCTCAACCTCTTGTTTAGCCCTTCAACAATATCCTCAACTACCTTTCCCAACCGGCCAAGGGGGGTATTTATACCCCACACCCAAAGACTAGCCATTGGAGCAAGAAAACTAGCCGTTTTACACACATCGGAACTTCCGATCCCAACATCGGAACTTCCGACCAGGCAAAAACTCCAGAACAAACTCAATCCAATAAACACATCGGAACTAACATCGGAACTTCCGATACATCGGAACTTGCATCGGAACTTCCAATCTGGGCGGAGAGGCACCTTACAGAAACCTTTCAAAAAGTTTCTAAGTCTACATCGGAACTTCCGATCCAACATCGGAACTTACATCGGAACTTCCGATCAGGCAAAAAATCAGCACACTTGCAAACTAGAAACACTGATCGGAACTTCCGATTTTCACGATCGGAACATCCGATTTGACCAGAGAGCACCCTTTTTGAGTTTAACACTTATCGGAACATCCGATCCAAAGACCGGAACATCCGATCCTCACAGAGAGGTTCTAGACTCTCACCAACACACCACCGGACTTACCGATGGATCGGAACATCCGATACACTGATCGGAACATCCGATCCAGACAAAAAGACAGACCTTTCCGATGTAGGTGATGTGTATTGTGTCTCTCATCTATTTAAGGATAGATAACACTTGAGCACAGAGACACTTCTAAATCACCAACGTTGCATCCCTCTTAATAGTACGGCACGCCTATAACTAGACACTCTATCTAGTTACCTTTGACGCCGCACGCGATCAATCCCCTTTGGGGTCTTTATGATCTTCAGTCATACTCATTTCCCCGGGATTGTCACTTTGCTCTCTCTTGAAGTCATCATGATTTACGATCATCTTTTCTTCAAGATTGTCACCCAGCTCTACTTCTCTTTTACCGGATCATCACCCGGCTCTCACAACATCTTGTTCATCTCCTCTTGATGAACATTCTTTTCTTTCCTTCTCAACGGGATCTCCTCTTGACGTTCATCACCTCATGATGTCGTACTTGTCCCGTTTCTTTATCTTAACCATCATTGGACCTAACCTGGCTCAATCATCACTTATGAAAATAGTTAGTCCAAGATGCATAGTTGTCTCAATCATCCTTGCACTCAATTAACACATAATGAATGCCTCCATAATGATTGAGCACAACCTAAATCAATTTAAATGAATAATTGTATTTGTGTCTTAAGTATATTGATGCAACTAATGCTTCGTTATACTCAAGAACTATCGATTATCCTTAATCGATCACAAGAACACCATCAACTCATGATGCAATGTTCTTTGATTATTAAGAGATAAACGACCTCAATTTAAATCTTCATTTAAATTGATATGAGTATACAATAACTACACAGGTTTTCATATACTCATGTTGATGGAAAGTAATGATCCATAATATGTGGAATGTATGGAAATGATCGTTACTCTAAGCCATCAAAAATAAGATAAACTCCACAAAGATATGTGCATACATATAATTGATCTTGAATCAATATGCACGTATCCAATTTTATTTCTTTGGAGCATATCCTATGATACCATGAGTATACTACAACTATGCATGTTAAATGTATACTCAAAGATCTAGTTTCAATGTCTTGATCCTTTATATGTTGTAATGAGGAATAGATCAATGCAATGAAACATTAGGTTAGAGTGTGAACTCCCCCTAAATGTGTGCATCCATGTAATATGTGGATTGGGAAACATGATACACAGTTTTTGGTTAAAGCAGTGGAGAAATTCATACTTCAACTTTAAATCCTAAGTATGCAATAAAATAATGAACATTGATACAATGCATACCTTGGGTTTTCCATTTTCTATCCAGATGTAAGGCTACTAAACATAAGCTCAATAAATATGTTAGTCTCATTAACAATTAGTTTTGTCAATGATCATCAATCATCCTTGATGAGATGAAAATGGTAATTAGCTAAACATTAGTCTCATATTAGGATTTGTCATTAATCACCAAAACCAACTTAATGGATCAACCTAATGGAGGCTGTACTTACAGTAGTAACAACTTAAACTTGAAGCTAGATGGTATATTGATGATTATACTTGTTCATGAATTACTGGCTTTCCTTTAATGTTTAATTTCAGATTTCACACTAGTAATAGGTGATGTCCATAAGTGCTATAAAACTTGTGAATGGATTAGTAGAATGGAGTTATGCAACAAAGTTAAGCTTTTCCAGACTTTTTACCTTAAGCTTATTTCCTTGCTACATCCAATGCATATTCTTTCGAGTCAGTCATATATGGACCATGGGTAAGTCTTGTGAGTACCTTTTGTACTCATGCTTCTGCTTTGTGGTTTTCAGGTGAGGGCGATGAAGGATGTGAGTTCTGTCCGTATTGCCTCTCGGTGCCCGGGCGGGGCACCGAATAGAGGCTAAGCTAATCGATACACACGCCCGGAAGTGTTCAGGGGTAGGACACTTCCGGAGATGTCTTACTTTTGGTTTAATTTGGTGGTTGTGCATTCCTTTTGTTGTATAGTTAGCCTTAAACTATGTCATATCTAGGCTTGAATGCTTGGCTATTCCTGTTGTTGGACCTTGATGTGTTGGTGCTCAACTCATGCTTTCTACGTTGCTCCTATCCATGCCAATTTTTATGCTATGTTGTTGTTGTGGTGTCATGTGGAAATGTTAATTGATCTTCTGTCTGCTAAGTGAATGTCCTCACTTTTAGAGGCATCATGCCAAAATTTTGTAGAAGTCCTGAGTTTAGGAAGGATCTTGTTTTTGTTTGCTTTGCGAGTTAGAATCTGTTGTTGTGAGTCCTTGCCATGTGTGGTTGTCTGGTTTGTCTTTGTGTTTTGGTTTTAGTCGCGTTGTTGTGCTTCCGCGGTTGCGTTTCTGGTCGTAAAGTTTTGGGTTCGTTGACCCCTTTATGCAAATTGAGTTGATATGGCAATGGAAACCGGTATGTGGGGCGATCCTGTGCGAGCTTCTGGTCGCATACCGGGGGAATACCGGGACGGTTGTCGAGTTATTCGAATGGTCTCACTATTGCCTCAATTGGGCTTGGGTGCCAGCATTGCGAGCGCCATCGGCGATCCGTTGCTAGCCTCCAAATCCGATGACGACAACCGAGCATTCAAATAACCCGAGGACGGTCTGGGCGGCTCCCGACAAAGCTGGTATCAGAGCAAGGTGCATAAAGACGAACCATAAACTTGACAACCACTTAGGTGATTGATTGTGGTTTACTTAACCTCCTAGTAGCGATTAGCGCCATATTACCCGCCCTATGTCTATAATTAGGGTTGTGTGGGTTGAATGGTGAGTGTGGGAGAAACGATCACGTTGGAATCGTACATTTCATACCATGCATGTAAGATCCATACCATGCACGCATATGTCTTGCCATGTCATTTTGCATCTTGATCTATGCTTTCATGTATGTTGGGTTTGTAAAATTCCTTTATCTTGTGCTACTTTCTAGATCATGTTTTAAGTCTGAGAACCTATCCTTTCCATGTGCAGTCTAACTCTTGTCGTCTGACCTTGGTTGACGACATAATGAGGACCCGTGGAGGTACGGCAGGTGATGATGGTGCGGGGCGATCGCAGCCCCACGATGGCGATCCGCCTCCTCCACCCAACCTCTTGGATGTGTTCTTTGAGTGCAGCGAATCGGCCAGGCAACCAACCGAATCCTTGAGATGCTTGTTCAGAATCAGGCTCCTCGAGGTGGCTGTGAAGGGCGAGACCGCCCCAATGGTTATCTGGATTTCTTGCATACACAGCCACCCACCTTCTCTCGTGCCAGCGAGCCACTGGAGGCCGACGATTGGTTGCACACTATTGAGCAGAAGTTTGCTCTCATTTGCTGTGAGGACCATGAGAAGACACTCTTCGCTGCTCAACAATTTCAGGGTCCTGCTGGTGCTTGGTGGCCAATTTCCTTGTCATGCAGCCCGTCGGTCACCAAATGTCATGGGCGAAGTTCCGCGAGGCCTTTCGGGCATATCATATCCCGAAGGGGCTCATGGACATCAATAGGTAGGAGTTCCTCTCCCTCAGGCAGTTGAACAAGTCCGTGATGTACTACTCTTGTGAGTTTAACTATTTGGCCCAGTATGCGCCAGAAGAGGTGAACACTGACCAGAAGAAGCAAGATCGCTTGATGAATGGGCTGTCAGCCAATATGCAAGACAAGCTCTCCGTGTGCGACTTCCCTGATTTCAATGCTTTGGTGAGTCGGGTGATCACAGTGGAGCACAAGATGAAGAGCCACCAGGAAGAAAAGAAGCGAAAGCGGGTTGCACAGTTTTCGGCAGGTGGCAGTTCACAGCGTGCTCGAGCTGTCCTCCTTCCTCCACCTAGGGCACCTGTTCCTGCACCTCCCCTACAAGCTGGGATGGCCCGGCCTCCTACTGTTGCTCCCCGACCCCCCACGCCACGGTAGGGAGTGAGAGTGAGGGGCGAGTCGTGCCGGTGCTAGAATTGTGGGCGCGTGGGACACTTCATCAGGGATTGCCCTTGTCCAAGGCGGGGCAACAACTCTAATGCTCCAAAGCCTCAAGGCGCTACCGCACCTCCTCCACGTCCCAACGGGAAGGTACTTCAAGTGCTGAAGCATGGCCGAGTCAATTACACCAACGCCGAGGAGATTCCGGAGGGCGACCATGTGTTGACGGGTATGTTATGCATTGAGGGGCATGCTGCTAGTGTTCTATTTGATTCAGGGGCTTCTCATTCTTTTATTCGCAAGGATTTTGCTATGCATCATCAAATGAGAGTGAGTTGCAGCAACATCTCTTTGCTCATTAAAGCACTGGGTTCAAAAATTGTGGCTAATCAAGTAGTTCAAGAAGCATCTGTGCTAATCCAAGGGGTTCTATTCTTTGTTAACTTGCTGCTCCTCGATCTTTGTGGGATGGATGTTATCTTGGGCATGAATTGCTCCTTCGGTCCCTTGAGCGAGATGGAGCGACGAGAACAATATAGGATGGCCTATTGCCGTGTTAGCCAATTCATGCCCAAGATAACATCCATCCCACGAAGATCGAGGAGCAGCAAGTTGACAAAGAATGGAACCCCTTGGATTAGCACAGATGCTTCTTGAACTACTTGATTAGCCATAATTTTTGAACCCGGAGGTTCAATGAGCAAAGAGGTGTTGCTGCAACTCACTCTCATTTGATGATGCATAGCAAAATCCTTGCAAATAAAAGAATGAGAAGCCCCTAAATCAAATAGAACCCTAGCAGCATGCCCCTCAATGCATAACATACCCATCAACACATGGTCGCCCTCCGAAATCTCCTCGGTGTTGGTGTAATTGACTCGGCCATGCTTCGGCACTTGAGGTGCCTTCCCCTTGGGACGTGGAGGCGGTGTGGTAGCTCCTTAAAGCTTTGGAGCATTAGAGTTGTTGCCCCGCCTTGGAAAAGGGCAATCCCTGATGAAGTGTCCCGCGCGCCCACAATTGTAGCACGGGCCTGGACCTGAATTTGCCCACACTCTCACTCCCGGCTGTGGCTGTGGAGGTCGGGGAGCAACAGTAGGAGGCCGGGCCATCCCATCCTGTAGGGGAGGTGCAGGAATAGGTGCCCTAGGTGGAGGAAGGAGGACAGCTCGAGCAAGCTGTGAACTGCCACTTGCCGAAAACTGTGCAACTCGCTTCCGCTTCTTTTCTTCCTGGTGGCTCTTCATCTTGCGCTCCACTGTGATCACCCGACTCACCAAAGCATTGAAATCAGGGAAGTCACACACGGAGAGCTTGTCTTGCATATTGGCTGACAGCCCATTCATGAAGCGATCTTGCTTCTTCTGGTCAGTGTTCACCTCTTCTGGCGCATACTGGGACAAATAGTTGAACTCACTAGAGTAGTCCATCACGGACTTGTTCAACTGCCTGAGGGAGAGGAACTCTTGCCTCTTGATGTCCATGAGCCCCTTCGGGATATGATATGCCCGAAAGGCCTCGCGGAACTCCGCCCATGGCACTTGGTGACCGGCGGGCTGCATGACAAGGAAATTGGCCCACCAAGCACCAACAGGACCCTGAAATTGTTGAGCAGCGAAGAGTGCCTTCTCATGGTCCTCGCAGCGAATGAGAGTAAACTTCTGCTCAATAGTGCGCAACCAATCATCGGCCTCTAGTGGCTCGCTGGCATGAGAGAAGGTGGGTGGCTTTGTATGCAAGAAATCCAGATAACCATTGGGGTGGTCTCGCCCTTCGCAGCCACCTCGAGGAGCCTGATTCTGAACAAGCATCTCAAGGATTCGGTTGGTTGCCTGCTGCTTCTGCTCAGACCTCAGCAACACAGAGGTTGGGTGGAGGAGGCGGATCGCCATCGTGGGGCTGCGATCGCCCCGCACCATCATCACCTCCCGTACCTCCGCGGGTCCTCATTATGTCGTCAACCAAGGTCAGACGACAAGAGTTAGACTGCACATGGAAAGGATAGGTTCTCAGACTTAAAACATGATCTAGAAAGTAGCACAAGATAAAGGAATTTTACAAACCCAACATACATGAAAGCATAGATCAAGATGCAAAATGACATGGCAAGACATATGCGTGCATGGTATGGATCTTACATGCATGGTATGAAATGTACGATTCCAACGTGATCGTTTCTCCCACACTCACCATTCAACCCACACAACCCTAATTATAGACATAGGGCGGGTAATATGGCGCTAATCGCTACTAGGAGGTTAAGTAAACCACAATCAATCACCTAAGTGGTTGTCAAGTTTATGGTTCGTCTTTATGCACCTTGCTCTGATACCAGCTTTGTCGGGAGCCGCCCAGACCATCCTCGGGTTATTTGAATGCTCGGTTGTCGTCATCGGATTTGGAGGCTAGCAACGGATCGCCGATGGCGCTTGCAATGCTGGCACCCAAGCCCAATTGAGGCAACAGTGAGACCATTCGAATAATTCGACAACAGTCCCGGTATTCCCCCGGTATGCGACCCGAAGCTCGCCCAAGATCGCCCCACATACCGGTTTCCATTGCCATATCAACTCAATTTGCATAAAGGGGTCAACGAACCCAAAACTTTACGACCAGAAACGCAACCGCGGAAGCACAACAACACGACCAAAACAAAAACACAAAGACAAACCAGACAACCACACATGGCAAGGACTCACAACAACAGATTCTAACTCGCAAAGCAAACAAAAACAAGATCCTACCTAAACTCTGGATTTCTACAAAATTTTGGCATGATGCCTCTAGAAGTGAGGACATCCACTCAGCAGACAGAAGATCAATTAACATTTCCACATGACACCACAACAACAACATATCATAAAAATTGACATGGATAGGAGCAACATAGAAAGCATGAGATGAGCACCAACACATCAAGGTTCAACAACAGGAATAGCCAAGCATTCATTCCTAGATATGACATAGTTTAAGGCTAACTATACAATAAAAGGAATGCACAACCACCAAATTAAACTAAAAGTAAGACATCTCCGGAAGTGTCCTGCCCCTGAACACTTCCGGGCGTGTGTATCGATTAGCTTAGCCTCTATTCGGTGCCCCGCCCGGTCACCGAGAGGCAATACGGACAGAACTCACATCGTTCATCGCCCTCACCTGAAAACCACAAAGCAGAAGCATGAGTACAAAAGGTACTCGCAAGACTTACCCATGGTCCATATATGATCGACTCGAAAGAATATGCATTAGATGTAGCAAGGAAATAAGCTTAAGGTAAAAAGTGCGAAAAAGCTTAACTTTGTTGGATAACTCCATTCTACTAATCCCTTCACAAGTTTTATAGCACTTATGGACATCACCTATTACTAGTGTGAAATCTGAAATTAAACATTAAAGGAAAGCCAGTAATTCATGAACAAGTATAATCATCAATATACCATATAGCTTCAATTTTAAGTTGTTACTATGTTGAAATGTCAGATGATACAAGCGTGCTCATATCCGAGAGCGCGGTAATTCGAATCACTTACTCACCCTGCAGGGGATCATCAATCACACGACATGAATCCCACGAAGGAACCACATGTCAACCCTCCTCCCATCCATACCTACTCGTTGAACCATCCTCACGCGGTCCGAGCACCTAGCACCCCCTCGAGTGGCCCAAGCCTCGCTTGACCCTCGAGAGTCGGCCTAAGCCTCGCCCTCAACCACGTCCAACCGCATGAGAGCATGATACATCGAGTAGTATGCCATCAAAGGGTGGCTTACCGTACCATTATCAGGCATGTGATCAACAAAGTGTGCTCGATCAATAGGGCAATCAACGGATCGGTCCTCAACCCACACAGGCGAGACTACGCATTTGAGTCTCCTAACTCAAATGATCCAACCCTCTCACCCGATCTCAATTTCTACGCTTCTGTTTCCACCCGAAACCATTGTAGCCCAATAGTGTGAAGTAATATTATCAAGCGATGGAACCATCCACCACTTGGCCCATACCCGACATCTAAGCAAACTAAGCATGGACATAACATAATTACCCATAGACTAGCTCCAAAGGAGGTGTTCAACAAGTTTTAATGAATGTAAGTGCAGCAAATAGGTTCTAATTCCCTTCGCACAATTCGACTCCTAATGCATAACTTAAACATCTAATTAGCAATTTATTCTCCAAAATACAATTATACATAGGGAGGAATATGCTTAGGTGCTTTCCTTGAGGTTCTGCCGGATTCTCAACAACAAGTTGCTCCTCAATCCCACCCTCGGCCACGATCACGTCATCCTCCGCAGGTTCGTTCTCTCCACTATCACGATGTATGAAATGAGATTCATGCTGTGCTCATGAAATGAAATGACAAATGGGGACCCATGCTAGCTCCAAAAAAAATGCAAGCATTTCATCAAGCAAACATGTAAATGCAAATGTCAATACTCCAAATTAAAAGCGAAGCCATATTTTGAAATGTTCTACACTACTCCAACCCAAAATCCTAACCTTTGTAGCAAACTCGGAAATCTGAAAACAACAAGCACAATATTCTTTTGGTTTCAAACCCAAACTCTAAATTTTCATAATAGCATGAACTTCAAACGAGCATATCTATTTATCTACTCAACCATTTGGAGTAATTCCAGTTTACAATTAAGCATAAGGACAGTACCTACTCATACCTCTACTCCCAATTGAATATCCATTGATTTAACTTGCCCAAAAACAAAAAGAACAGTACTCTGCACAAATGAAGCAATTTCGGGACAGATTTCACCAAAACGATCATAACTTTCGCAAGGTTATATGAAATCAAGTGCTTCCAAGTTGTAATGAAGATTAAGAGGCATATATACAACTTACATTTGGCCAATTATCCATCCATTGCATGTACAACTCCCAGTTCGGTCAGGAACAGAGAGCAAATTTTCAGCGCCCAATATTCAGAAGTTCAGAACAGCTAGCTATTCAAATGAACATAACTTTTTAATCCCTCCACCAAATTGAGCTCTATTAGTTTATAATTGAGCATAGTAACCTTACCTACGATTACCACTACCCCCATTGGGACAACAACTAGTTTAGCTCACCGAAAAACCGAACAAACAACAGCTCTGTCAAACTTTTCCCCAAATCTGGATAGCCAGTAGTAAAAGTAGGATATCTTTTGATTGACTTAACCAAATTTCGTCTTCTTGTACTCGAAACGATCTTAAGAGACTCACCTACAACTTCTTCCACAGGCGGCTGGACAGCTGGCCCCTCTATCTAGCTCCAACATGCACAAAACCGCCGCTCACGTGCCAGCTCAAAAATTTAGAACATGCTTCAAACCTAAATCTGAAGTTTTTTCCCCAAACTAACCAAACCCTAGGGCCCCAAACCTGCAAGATCTATTCCCAAACTTGGAAACTAATAAATCCACACCATGGTGAGGCTTACCTTAGCCCCCTTCAAGGAGGAGCCATGGGGAGTAAGAGGGGAAGGAGCTCGGTTGGGGCTGCTGCAGGTGGAGACGTGGAGGAGCTGCAGCGACGCTTGGGGTTGATGGTGGAGCTTCAAGGTGTTGCCATGGAGGTGGAGGGTTTCCCCAAGAGGAGCTCGGCCAGAAATGCTTGGGGTTGCACGATTTTGGGGGAGAGTGCGACTTGGTGGGCTGCGGCTGGGTGTGCTGCACGGTTGGAGGAGAAAAATGACTTGGTGGCTGCTGCTTTGGGTTTTAATGTGTGCTATTTTGTGTTTATTGCCCAAACACAAGGCCACTAAGTGCTATGGTTAAGTCCCCAACATTTTCAGCACTAGGTTTCAATCGTTGAGCCATGGTTTAAATTAGTGTTTGATGTTGGATCGGCGAGAGAACTCAACCATTGTATAGAGGAAAGTTCTAAGTTTGCAACCAACTAACATGCACATTCTAGACCATTATGGATCTCCAACTGTGAGGCTCTAAACTTTGATGAAAATCATATTTGCAGTCTAAAATTTTCCAGCTCGAAACTTTTGGTTAGGCTTGGGAACTCTTGAGTGGTAGTTTAGGATACTCTCTGAAATCGGAAGTCGATCTTAAATGCGGCCAAAACTAGATTTGTAACATCCCGAAATTTGGCCAAGCAGAAAATGCGCGTTTCAAAATTTTGTTTGAGCCAAAAATCTAAATTTATAAATTTAGCTCTTTAACTTGGACTTATTTTCAAAAAGAAAAGTAATCTTTGAAATTGGCAAAATGGTAAAGAGGTAAAAAGTGAAAGTGTAAAAGTAAAATAGTAATAAAATATTTATACTAAAGTAAATATGGTCAATATCAACTTTTTCCAAAAGTCAAAAGGTAAAAGTAACAGCATTAATTAAAGGAAAGTTTTTTTTTTAAAAAAAACAATAAAAACTTTATTGTCATGTCAATCTTGTCACTTTTATTTAAAATAAATTGCTTGGAGCTTTTACCTGAAAATTCTACGCAAGTAATAAAATTTTACGTGGAACTTAATTTAAATATTTTAAATTGTTTTGGCCCAAGTTTGAAATTCAATTTTTCTGCTGTCAGAGGAACTAAAATCTGGAAACCCCTTTTCTCTCTCCTCTCTCTGCCAGTGGGCCCGGCCCCTCTTGTCGGCCTCCCTCTCTCTTCCCTCCTTCCTTCGTCCCTCGTTCTTCTTCCGCGGACGAGCGAGCAGTTTACCTCCTCCTGTCGCCTCCATTGATCGACGCCGACCCTCGATGGACAACACTGGTCCATGCCCTGCTTCGCAACTTCCCGACGATCCGGTCACGTCCTGCCATCGGCGCCCATTCCTTGTCCCCTCAACTTCCCTCCAAAGCCCCCGCCTTCCACACCTCTGCTCCACTTCGGTCGGCCGTGCCCTGCTATCGCTCTTCGCCCTTGTAAAGCTGACCGAAGCCCCCACTCCATTCTTCTTCCTCCCGAGCACTGACCTGCATTCATAAGCACTCGAGCTCCCCCTAAGCAGCAAAACTTACTCCACCACATCGTCCAGTGCTTCTGCCTCTCCAGAACCAGCCACGGCGATGGACTCTTCCTCCGCCTCGCGCCACCTCACCTGGGAACCATGCCGCCGTGACCAGCCACCGATAATGCCCCACTTCAAGCACTGTGCCGCACCATCTCACTTCTCTAAGGATCACCAAGTCACCTCTGAAGTCAGTACGTCAAACCAATGTGCCATCGCCTCTTTCCCTGGCTCCAGCCAAATTCCCAGCGCCACCAAGCTGCAGCCAATCTCCCTTCTCGTTGCTTCGTTTTTCAATTAAATTCGCGGAGAGAACCTTCAAATACTAACAACCAAAACCCCCAAAACAATTTTGACATTCACTCATCAGTGCACCTCCGCCATGAGCTCCTCCTGTCGGTGTCGCCCCTTGTCGTCGCGCCGCCGTTGCAGAGCACCTCGTCATCAGCCGTCACTTTCCCCAGCATCCAAGAGGTCCAGGCATTCCATTTTGGTCCTCGCCTGCACCTCCCTGGTCTTGCTTCGTCGCCAGCTGTGCTCATCGAGTCCCTGCCATGGCGCCACAAAGAAGCTAAGTACGAATTGCTTTGTTCGGCCAGCACGTTAATTCTCTGCACTTTGTATCCTAGCTAACTAGTGGGGCTAACGTAGCAGTACTCAAATGGATAAAGTTCAACGCAGCCCTTTTGTTCCTATGGCAGGTGGGGCCAACTGCTTTGGGCGTAAAGTTTGCTTGGCCAAGATCCATTAGAAAGGTAAAAATAATAACACTCTTAGCTAGCTTTTACTAATTACGTGACATGTAGGATCAACTAGATGAATATCTAATTAGCTAGATAGTCTAGAACTCGTCAGAAGAAAAATTGTTACTCATTTTTAACTCAACTCCAATTCAAAGGATGATATTAATTTGATTAATCTTTGAATTTAAAGAACTTGCGTAGTAGTTAATCAAGCTCACCTAAACCTTAGGTATGCAAGTATAATTGACCTATGAAAGCACCATGATACGGAAGTGATACTTTAAGCATAACAATAGGGTATGCTCGCTCAGTTTTAATATCCAAAACTTCCGGCATAAAATATCAAATACTGAATTAAAGAGAGCTTTAGTTGGTTTAAGTAAACCATATCCTTAGTAAAGATTTAATCGGATGTATGTAGAAACCCTACACATAAATTAGTCTAATCAACCCGACTCGATCTAATCAGTCATCAAAAATCAATTGCCAACACCCTAAAATTTAGAAGACCCTAACTGTCTTAACCTTTAAATATGACTTTAAGCATAATATAGAATCCTTGTTGAAAATATATCTTTGTTCGTGTGTGATCTTTATTTAGGAAACGCTATAGGTTCAAATCATTTATTCGGCCCGAACTAAGTTCCTAAATAGTTTATCTTATCAAGTATAGGAAATTATCATATACGTCTTTACAAGTAAAATAATAAGATATAAAACCAACTGGATTATGCGCTATAAATCCAAACCATCTAGTATGGTAGGAATCATCATGATTAGTTCAAGTCTTTATTATATCCCTTACGCTTATACAATCTTTATTTAACATGCTAGGTTCAAATCAACTATTCCTGTAAAAACAAATAGATATAAATAAAACAACATAAGTGAGTGTTGAATCATGCAGAACTGATCCCAAGACAATCTTAGAACCAAGGCCATATTAATCCACAAAGATCTAATTCAAATCAGGATCATAATAGTTTTCATGTTCCTTATATACCAAAATGTTAATAACTTTTACAAGTAAAGTTTAAAATATGCGGAACCCACTTTAAAACACTCTTAGTGATACCCCCAGCTGGTCTGTGAAAAATGGTTAAAGAACTCTTTAAGGTGTAGCCACAAATGTAAAACGAAAATTGAATAGTTATAGCGTAGATTTTAATAACACTTAAGTCTTTTCGGTAGCCCGTAGAATATCTCGTCTAAATGAGAATGTTAAGAAGAA
This sequence comes from Rhipidocladum racemiflorum, assembly GCA_036346355.1. NCBI lineage: Eukaryota > Viridiplantae > Streptophyta > Magnoliopsida > Poales > Poaceae > Rhipidocladum > Rhipidocladum racemiflorum. The sequence goes on along the minus strand of CM070569.1, from coordinate 38,056,278 downwards.
TGGCCTAGAATCACTCCCTAGTATATGGACTACCATAATCTGGAAAATATTTAATTTACTTATTGCTTTGCATCTGAATCCTATTAGCGCAAAAATGAAAGTGCGTCTAGGCACTTATGTTGTTTTGGTGATTAATGACAAACGATTAATGACAAACGCATGTAATATCAATCAATGTAATTGTATAAATATTAACTTAGTGCTTAACAAATGACAAACCTCTAATATATTTATATTGTTATGAGACTAACATGTTTATTGCCTAGTTGAATATTAGTCTCATCTATTTTAGAGGAAAATCAATTGGGATGGTTAAGCAAAAATGAGGTATGCAATCTCGGTATTCCTTCCATATTTGTCATTGCATTCCTCTTTAGCAAATGCATATTGAACTCTAAGTAACTTGTTGATTTCATATGTGCACATTGATTCATGTCATAATTGCTTGTGCATATATATATTCATTTGAGTTCATTATGTGTTTTGTTTTTAATATGCTTGTGTTAACTAGAGTTAAACTTCATTGCTTCATATTGACTTGGTGCATACATGTCTTAGTTGTATATCTTCTAATGCACCTCTCCTAGTGAAGTTTAATCTAGAATTGGATCACATCATTTACTCTTATTCCAAATATTATTTGCACATGTACAATTCATGTATATTCTATCATGTGTTTCATTTAAGCAAAGTATGTGATCCTTGCCTTGATTTAAATGATTCATCTTATTGGCAATTATCTCTCTAAGTGCATATAGATCAATCACATATTCATCATGCTGCACTTAGTAGAGAACAATTCTTATGTCAAGTGTTTTCGTTGATATCATGCCTATTTATATGAAACACTTGTTGTATTTCATCTTATTCATTTAATTCTAATTCATATCTTTTGAGCTTGCGGGACTAATGTGTTTGCTGAGTGCTTTGATAAGAATTAGGTCCCAAAGCTGTGTGTATGATGACCAAGTGGTTTGAAGGATGATAAGCGAGTCAAAGTCAACAAGACAGCGGTGTCACCAACAGCTGAAGACTAAGTCAGATTCGACTTGATGGAGGATCGTCTTGGTGATGATCGAGGTCAAGGTCGAGAGGACGAGAGTCTCATGAGGTGAATCGCGTCGAGGTTGACAAGACGAAGGGCATCATCAATCTTTGTGGAAGCGTCATCATGCACCGTGCATCCAAGAAGTCGGCATGTAAGCTTAGTGTAAGACTTAGATTTTGTGTTAAATTTGAGTCTAAGGATTGCCGTACTATTAAGAGGGATGCAATCGTTGAAATCACTTAGATAAGTCTCAAGTGCTCAAAAGTGGTCTATCATTGTCTAAGGTTGAGAAACCCAAGTCACACCGTGTTCACCTAGTGTAGGTGGGTTGGTGTGAGGGATAGAAGTGTTGGTGGTACCGGAAAGTGAGGGTTGTAGGTCTCTCTTGGATTCTTTGTGAAATCTGATTTGATCCTTTGGGATTTGGGTAGTGAGACCTTGTTAGTTGGATAGCCACCGTTCATAGCTTTCCGAAAAGTCCGAATTCGCCGAAATCGGAGTCCGGGATCAAAAGTTATGCCCGTTTTCGTCGGGCTGCTGAGTGCTGCCTGGGAGATCCGGAGTATCCGGATATTTAACCCGGAGTCTCCGGGTTATCCGGAGTATCCGGACAATCCGGAGTGTCCGGATGATCCGGAGTGTCTGGGTTAATTATCCGGAGTCTCCGGGTTGACCAGTTCGGTCCAAACGGCTAGTTTTTGGGGTTCCTCTATTTAAAGCCCCCTTCTTTCCCACTTCAAAAGAGCCGTTGGGGGATGTTTTGCTGGGTATTAGAGGTGTTCTTTGTGAGTGTTTGAGCCCCCAATACTCCTCCCTACTCCTTAGATCTTAGTGATCCCCTTTTGTGAAGGGTTGGGTAGTGGAGAGAGGTGTTTGGATTGAGGATTGATTTGAGGAGTGGAGCTGGTTCCTTGGTGCCTTGAGGTGTTATTCTTAGTGATCTTGAGCTCCCAAAAGCCCCTCTAACCCTAGATCTTAGTGATCCCTTTTGAGTGAAGGTTTGGGTGTGAGAGTGGGTAGTGATCGGATTGAGTGTGATTAGTGTGTTGAGCACTTGAGGTGGACTCTAAGTGAGTTCTTCGGGAGCATTTGTTGCTCTTGGAGGTTGAGGTCTCCTAGACGGCTAGGAGTTGCCGGTGAGCTTCCAAGCTTTGTGTGGAAGGCCATCGAAGGTTTGTGAAGGTCCGATTCTGCCTCCGCAAGGAAAGGAATCAAAGAAGTGAAGACCGGCGAGTGCATTGTGCAACACCGGGAGGAAGAGGGTTGAAAGAGACCCCGGCTCAAGTGTGACCGAGCCGCCTCAACGAAGACGTAGGATCCCCTCAAGGATCCGAACTTTGGGATAAAATCTTTGTGTCTCCATCTTCATTTCGGTTTCATCTCTTTCATTACTTGCTTGAATTCATTCCTATATGTGTGATTGAGTTGATTGTATAGGGTTGATTTATTTAGGAGCCCCGATCTATCTTGTTTTTGTGCTTGGCTCCCGTTCTCCACTTGATATAGGTTCTTGGTAGTATTTACTTACTTCTTGTTCAAGTGGATTGCTTCTAGATTGCTCAGATCTTGAATTCTTGGCCGAGACACTCAACCCGGAGTATCCGGTATTTTATCCGAACTATCCGGATCATCCGGAGTATCCGGTACATTGATCCGGAGTATCCGGATAACCCGGAGTATCCGGACTAAATATCCGGAGTCTCCGAGTTAATTGTCTCGGGCTAAATTGTTTAAGTTGCAAAACTTAATTATACCCTTCGCTTCCGCATTATCTCTGTTTGTTTAATTTTAATTGGGTATAATTTTGTAATCGCCTATTCACCCCCCCTCTAGGCCGACATCCTGGTCCTTTCAAAAAACCCTAAGTGTTATGTTTGTCGATAGTGTATGTTGCAAATAGATAAGTGTAAGAAGTACGTCGCTAAAGAGCTTGTGTCGTAATAATCATTCGAAAACCTTATAAGTTCAGCCGATAGTTTTAATCTAGTTAGCGCCCTTTTTAATACGTAAGGCCAGTACTACCGGAGCTCGAGAGCAGTGCTACCGCGGGACAGTAGCACCGCAGATTGAGAGTCGGTATTACCGGGAAAACGATAGCATCTTACTAATGTCTTAATTCCATTAATCCAAACAATCTTAGCTTCTTAAATTCGTAAAATAAGGATAAACGATTCATAGAGAATAAGTAATCGTGTTGTGGTATAGTTTAAACCATTAGCAAGAGAAATGAGTGGAAAGACAATATAAAACACGTGTTCATGAAATCATAAGACTTAAACCCTAACCCTAAACCATCCTTGCCTTGTGTGATAATTTGTTATTTGATTCTTCTATCTGTTTTCTTTTGCTTCGTTGGAGTTTATCTTATTGGAGTTTATTGTTATTTGCTATGCTCTCACGGTATGATGAGTAGCACCTGACGTAATCGACGCTGCTGAGTCTAAGTGCGTACTCGACAACAGCTCCGATCTCGACGACAACACAACTCCGACTACTCCAAGCTGCGACTTCGACTTCGTTGTAGACAACAAAATAGCAAGGCAAGCACCCTTTGAACATGTTGATCCCAGATTTTGAAATGTTTTCATCAATGTTTTATATGCATGCATTATGTTCTTAAAATGTTAAATTGTGGTTAATGGTAGTTATGACCCTCATTGATGGATCCCCTCAATTAAATTGCCATGAGAACCTTTGATAACCATAGGATATGGAATGACACAAGAAAAATGTGAATTGGGTATATGCGCTTATGACTACTCATGCTTAGCCATGCTTAGAGTGAAATGTTTAGTCCTTGAAAAACTTGAAAAGGTTGGATATGGCAGTAAGGATACTGGTAGTTTAATAAAAATGAAAATAAAACTATGATTTGGACGCGGGCGACTTATTGGCAATAGTTGGTTGTGTGAGGGTGTGCTCACACGTAGTTAGGAGGAGATTGTCACCCGGGTTGAATTAAGGACCGAACTCAGTGTTGCATGATCTAGGAATAACCGTACAACCACAATGCCGGTATGGGACGGCTCTAACTAATTAAGTTGCTTAAAATTGATTTTGTATGTTAGAAGGCCGTAGTAGCACGGGCTTTTGGATTTAAGTTGCTCGAAGGGGTGCCCTCACTGAGGTGTTGGGAATCACGCTTGCCGATGCAACGGTGTACGCTTTGCTATGGGGAGAAATGGATGGCAGGGATGGACTACCGTGTGAATGATTTGTGTATCGTGACTTGGGTGCATTGTTTCTTTCGCCATAGCAAAGGTTACGTCACCGGGCTGGTGCAAAATCTGAGTCAAGTAATGTAAAGGTTATATATGATTTTCCTCGCGGCACACCTAAGGAAGTGTGTTAATATGCATTGCAAAAAGGGAAAATCATTATTTGTGGGTAAAGCTGTACCACTCTGCAAAGTTAAAACTAATCGATTAGCCGCGCTCTCGGTTATGAGCACTTGCTGAACTTGCACTAGTTAGGAGGTGTTTTAATAATTTTTCTTAAAATGAGAAGATAAAACTTGGAATAGAGAAATTACCTCGCAGATGATTCAACACTTGACATCCGTTGGCATGGTTGAACTCAACTGTTATGCCATGTGTTGGCAAATATAGCGGATTTGTATCTATGTTGGTAAAATGATGGTTTGTGCCATGTGATGGCCTTTGGATGGATAAGTGGACATGATTTGATCAATTGAGATATGTTGAGAATGATGCTCATTACTTTACTTATTCATCAAATGTTTTATGAATTATGCTTTCGAATTACTATTTAGTATTTACTTTTAATTTTGCTTTATGCAAACAATCGTAGAGACCCACTTTGTATCAGCTTGCATATATCATAGGTTTTGCAAACACTTCAAGTCTTGCTGAGTACGCAACGTACTCACCCTTGCTATCGTTGTTGTTTTTAGGTGAACAAATAGAACATCCCGAATGATCGTACTTTGTCGCAGGTTGCGGGATAATGACGATGATTTCGTCTAGGGATTATACCTTGTCAGTTGTCTAAGGGATTGGATGGGCACACTACAAGACTTCTGTTTCTTTCCGCTGCAATATTATTCTAAATTGTAAGGCTATCCTGTAAAATAGCTTTCGCAAAAGTAATAACAATATTTTGTATGGTTGTGATTTTCATTTGTATGTGCGTGCTAGCTACTGATCCAGGGACTAGCACAAGAAGCACATTAGAACCTCTTTTACGGTGCATTGTACTGTAAAAGGGAGGCTCCTCACAGGAACCCCCTACCTGTTTGCCCCTTGACGGTTATGGACGCCTAGCAACGATGTTTTTTGCACCCAAGTCTTGATCGCTGAAGATTTAAAATAAATATTAAATAAAAAAAATTCGCTGAAGCATCATGTTCACCTGACCTCCGGCCCATGAGAAAGCTGAGCTGCTGCAACTGTTCAGGCTGGTCTCAAGGGCTCAAGATTGCGCGCATTGGGCCAGTAGGTTTGCAGTGCATCTAAAATAATTCATATCGGTGAAGTGTAATTCATTCTCAACGAAAGCAGGGACATAATCCATCCAAAAAAAAGGAAATGCGGGAGAGAATCCAAAAAACTTGTGAGACAATGTGATGTAACCACCCCCCCCTCTAGCGCCCGTTTAGAACACGCAAGAATACAACAGGAATTTAGCACGAAACTGTTCTGACTTCAGTAGGAATTGCGACCACTCGCACGTTCCAAACTGAACTTTTAACCTTACTCTACCTAGGTCTGCTGGGCCAATCGAACGAGTTAAATTTGAAATCATCATCACCCATCGGTCTCTGTTTTCTTCCTTCCTTCCTTTCTTTCTTTTCAGATGTGAGTTGCTAGCTACAATTTCAGCCCATGGGACCATACTAGTCGATTGATTAGCTTTGAGAGGACGTGTATATATATATCTTTAGTTGCCCTGTTCTTTCCTAGATCTGGGAGACTGAGAGTAGGTTGCAAGGGCGCAACCAGTTCAAGTCCTGACCTCCAACAACCAACATTACACATGATGCATCAAGCTTCATAAAATTTGTCATCTGCCCCATAGCAACTTCGCACCGAATCAAAACCAATCTCACAGGAAGAGTACGACAAGAACAATCGCTGGGGGAAAAAAAAAACAAAAGGAAACGGAAATGAAACAAACAAAAACGATGATGTGACAAACTAATTTGGAGTGGTTTTAATTAATCCGATTCCTCAGCGTCTCTTGCAGATTGGCGGATAATTATATGTGATCTCCAACAGCCGACCACTAAACATGCCGGTCTCATTGCCATTAAGCCGACAGGGCCCGAAATCATCGACCGGTCGTCTCACTCGATCCAAATGGCCTTTTTTGGACTTGCAATCCAAGGATTACTTTGGCTAGTTTAGTTAGGGTTTCAAAATCTCCCAGAAAAGCCGAAGGAGGCTGCAACTTTATGTTGTAGATAAGACGTACTGCGTAGAGTTAGTGCTACCCTTCATGCTTATCTTTGAAGTTTATAAGAACGGATATCGTGCTTAACTTAGCCGAAAGGCTGAAAAAGTTAGGCTTCTATGTTTTTCCATTCGATAAAAGTTGCACGAATCTTAAAGCACACAAAATAGTAAGTAATTATCATTTACCCTTCATTCATGTGTACAACTTTTTTTTTAAAAAAAAATGCATAGAAGCACTTCCCAAGAGTTACATCAAGAGCTGTATTTTCCCCAAGAGTTACATCAAGAGCTGTATTTTCGATTGGTAGCCTGACGGAAGCTGTCAGGAAAATATTAACGATGTTTTTCTGGCTTATCCCCGATGGTTTCCGGCTATAGGGGAAAACATAAATTGAAGATCTAGCTCGGCTTCAAAAGGATGGAGCTCGTGCACAGAATGATTTGAGTTTGTGGTTTCTTCGGCCTGACAATTTTGTGACGGTTTTGAGATTGTCTGTTACCTCTTGATAGCACCTGATGTTAGATCTTGCTAATGATCTATTGACAGTAAATCTTAGCCTAAACATGATTACCTAGTTCTAATGCGGAATTAGGTGGTACTGACCGGAATGATTTGAAGCCATTAGAGCCTTGTTGTCGTTCGGAGATGTAGAGGACGGAGAGAGGTGGACACCGGTGTCAATGTGCAGTTGCCGACGGTGCTCCACCGAGAGGTAGCGACGGCCTTAGTCTCCACCTTGGCCGATCGGGAACTGCCCTTCGTAGCTCCTCCAGCACCCGTATTGATCGGTAGTGGTTTAGGGTTTTGGAAGAGAGAAAAAATGCATAGATCGTCACCTACACAGATCATCTTCTTCCTTAAAAATATGGCGCTGAGGAGCTCGGGGGCATGTTCATTGGATTTGGAAAGCGCCTCCGATCATGGCGCATAATTAGGAAATAGTTGATTAGGAAAGTTTGATTTAGGTAGGTAATTGCCGTGCGGGATTTTGGGTGGTGACATCCCATATAACGGCTGAGATCAACCAACACCTGACTCAATTTTGGGAGATTCTGAGCTACCATGGAAGGAGTACGCTAATTCTGGGAAAAGGAATGAGTTTCTTAGCTTTAATCTGGACAGAACATTTGGCTATTAATTGTGTGTTTGGTTAGGAGGATGGAGTGGAATGGAATCATCCCATCCCACCAAGTCTAGTGTTTGGTTGGAGAGCTGAGGATGACTTGGTTCCAGGAAAGAGAATATTCTCTCTAGATTCGGGACAGCCAGATTCTACAAATTTTCTGGAACGCAACCATCCCACTTGGAACATGAGAGTGACAGTGGGCCCTGTCTGAGAATCTGGGATAGAACCATCCCATCCCTGAAATCTGGGATGGAGCCATTCCATGCCTGAAATCTGGGATGGAACATCTCTTTGTGTATGTTTTTTGTGTCCCCTATGTTGAGGTGCTTTAGAGTTTTAACTGAAAATCGAATTTCTCAGTTTCAAGTAATGAAACTGGGATGTCATTTACATGACATCCTTTTGATCTAAAAAATAGGGAAAAACATAGATTCTTGTAGTGATCCGACGGGAAAAACATATTCAGGCCGGGGCAAACATGGAACAATCAACTTAGGACACATAAAGTTAAGGCGCAAAACAAACACAACAATACACGCACACACACATTCAGGTAACTAATTTGGGTCATATCCAGGTCGACACTATTCAGTCATATACTGTACTACTCCCCGTATTGTCAACCACAGGAGATGCGTTTTCTGTAGCACCAAAACAAACACAACAATACACGCACACACACATAACTGAACCAATGACTAATGCAGAATCAGACGACAAACCGTGTCAATTCCGAGAGAGAGAGAGAGAGAGAGAGAGAGAGAGAGAGAGAGAGAGAGAGAGAGAGGATTGAGAAACCGAGTTGTGTCGGTGTGTTATCTCACCGAGCGGCTAGCTCGCGCCAACGGCGGCAGGCTTGCCGTATGATCCCGCTTGCGGCGAGTTGCGAAGATCTGGGCGTCCACTACGTCCCACTATATTATAATACTCCTCCACTCCTCCAATACGCCCGTAGATTACTCCACTCTCCTCTCCTGCGCGCCGCGCTACGTAGCATCTTTGTTTCCATTTTCTTTTCCCTGGTAGAGATAATTTTAGAGTCAGTTTATATGATTAATAGGTGCTGTAGGTCTTGTTTGGTAGAGCTCTAGCTATATCGGATTTGTAGATCTGGTGGTGCTGGGTATTCTTAGCTCCATCAAATCCGTGGAGCTGAAGCTATAGGTATGTTAAGAATGTTTAGGTGGATCATCTTGTTTACATTTTAGAATAAAAATATAAATTTAATTCACTTTATTTTAACATACAAATTTTAGATCTGAGATGAAGCTAGAATTTAAAACTTTGCTAAACAGGGCCGTAGTTTGGTTTTTAGATTTGTCAGTTTAGGAAGTTAAGAAATAGGATTTTGTTGAATAGTTTGTTGAGTTGGTTTATAATCTGGTTTACTATATGAACTAAAGAATAAACAGAAAAATGATGAGAGCTACATTGACAATATCCATAAATTTTTTTTGGTAGTTCAAACATTACGCGCTCCCTCTATTTTTTCTTCTAGTCCGAACATTGCGCCCTCCCTGCATTCTCCAAGCGGAGCGTTTGTGCATGCCAGGCAGGCACGCAGAGGTTCGAAATCCCTCCGCCTGTGTGTGTGCTCGTCACGTCCAACGAAGCTAGAACAGACCAATAAAGAATGGTTGACTACATGCGATAGCTAATTAGTCCAGCCTTTCGATCGAATGGAGCCGTTGAGAAACTTTCGACCTTGAAACAGTGTGAGTACTATTAAAATCCTTTAAAATCCGAAATTTCGACGAAACCAAATTTCTCATGATGGCCCATAATTTGCACCGTGAGTACTATTATTTATTTATTATACTTTGTCTTACTGTAGCATAATTAATATTTTCTGATGATGGTTCATAATAATGCATGTATAGAATGGGAAGCTGTTGAGGACTAAGTTTCTCATGAGCCTATTGAACTACAATGAGAATGAATCGAAAGACAACATTCTTGAAGTTATACAGGAAATCCTAAAGCGTATTAGGGATCATATGGTTTTTAATGATAAACAGTTGCTATGTTACTTTATGCACTTGCTTGTGTAATCAATGATATAATAATTCTCTTTATCTTTCTTTTGTGCACATCTTACTACACTTGATTACCAAAACATATAACATATTTTGCTTATTTGAATTGTATTACCAAATATCGCCGTAGCGTTAGCACGGGCAATATACTAGTAAAGAATTGTTGACTACATGCGATAACTAATTAGTCCAACCTTTTGATCAAATGGAGCTGTTGAGAAACTTTCGACCTTGAAACAGTGTTTCAAATTTGGTTTTCGGATTAAATCTTGTCATCCTTTAAAATCCGAAATTTCGACGAAATCTCGTTATTTCGGATGAAATCCGGATAAAATTCAAAAAGCAAAATTCGAATCCAGAATTTTTTGAACCAAAATTTTATTTGAAATTGCAAAAATCTCGGTAAATTCCAACTAAACAAAAAATGGTTCAAACGAGGTCAAAAATTTTTGAATTTTTTTTGAATGGTCCTGACACATCACTAATATTTCCATAAAAAATTTTAGATGAATATTAAGCCAGAGGAATTTTTTAAAAATCTAACAGTGCTATTGTACTGATAAAAGGCTGATCGGCAAATTTCAACCGAATGCAAAATGGTTCACAACACGTTAAAACATTTTTAAAATTTTTGTGGATGGTCTTAACACATCCATAATATTACCATAAAATTTTCAGATGATGAACAATTTTGAGGAATTTTCAAAAATTCGAACAATGCTACTGAAGACTGACCGACAAATTTCAACTAAATGAAAAATAGTTCAAACCATGTTAGAAAGTTTTTTAAAAAATTTTGAATGGTTCTGATGCATTACTAATATTCTCATAAAATTTTCAGATGATGATCAAGCTTTAGAAATTTCTCTAAATTCTGATGACCGAGGTACTTAATTAATGACCGCAAGAATTAATGTGTACAGGCTAATTGGATGATCTACCGACTCTCCCACATGAAAACAACGTGAAGAATCCAATTCGGTCAATATCCAGTCAAATATGGTCAAATTTTGGTCAAAAAAATACCGAAATCTTGGTGAAATTATAGGTTATTGTAGCATTTTGAAAATTTTCTTTTTTTAAAAAAAATTCACTGACATTATGAATCTCGGGGGGTCCGAAATCCGAGATTTCGTGAAATTTTGGCGAGATTTTGAACATTGCCTTGAAATAAGAAATGGCGATCATAGAGATATAAAGGCCAGGTTGGTTTTACTATCGCTTCGTTCCACAATATAAAGAGATGTACAATAAAGCTATCTCAGCTTATTTTTAGTATGTACATCATTTTTTTTCTATATGAAAGAGTGAGAAAATGAATGAGAGAAAATAGTCGGCTCTCATGCAAAAGCCAATATTGCACGAAAAATAAGATATATTAGTTATGTATAAGAGCAAGTACAATAGTAAAACCCACTACTTACTCTATCTCTGATCCGTGTTATCTATAGTAAGCTAAAAAGCCAACTTGTACAATAACTATCTCTAAAAGTTATCTCTAGATGTTGTGCAATAACTATCTCTTCTCTTTTGTATATAAATAATCTACCTATATTCCCATGCAAAGCTTACTCTTATTAAGAGCCAACTCTCTTCTCTCTCCTCTTTTCTCACTCTTCTATATAAACCAAAACTGATGTGTAAAAGCTAAGAGCCAGCTGAAGGTGGCCTTCTTGTATATACCCTAAGAGAGAAGATATAGTTATTGCAGAGCATCTAGACGTAACCTTTAGAGATAGTTATTGTACAAACTGGCTTTATTGCTTACTTTAGATGACATGGATGAGAGATGGAGTTAGTAGTGGACTTTGTTATTATACTTGCTCTAAGTAGCTCACTATACACATAGACCAGAAAGATAGGATATAATTTTTTGAATGATATTGAACTATGCATGTTCCTAGTAAATGGCATCCTATAACTGCAATTTCATTTTTTCAATATAAAATATTTGGAACGACATGAGTAGTTGTATAGTTATCAATACCAGTATATACCATTTGGTATGACCGATATGTATCATTTTGGCACCTAAACCGATACGAAGTAGCTCTATGTACCGTACCAACGTCAATACCGGTCCAATATCGATCAATACCAATCCAATACCAGTCATATCAATGGAATTGATAATGTGATATATTAAACTATATGTTACATTTGATAGTACTACTATGTGTTTGGAATAATATTATAAGTGAACGTTGGTGTACATATAATTAAATATATGTATACTTATAAATATATATTATTATACTAAATCCGAAATGGTACGCTCAGAGGCGGAACCCAGGCCGGGGCGTAGGTGGGTCTGGGCCCCGGTCAGCGCGTTGGCCCAGCTGGACTAGCGATCAGCAGCCAGGAGACTGGAGACCGAACGTCGAACATTAGGAGCTAGCCCAGACAGGAGACCGAACGTCAAACGATCAAAGCGTCGAATGATCGCATGCGGCACTAGTTGTCTCGCGACAACGACTTCTCGCGTCCCAGCATCCAATCGCTAGTGTCAGATTCAGATACAAAAGGAAGTTAGGCTAGTGTTAGCTATTCAAACTTGTTAATACTATACCGAAGGTCATACCAATTTAGCTTTTGAAAGAATACAATTCGATACCGATCTATACCAGCGTACCCAGTGGCGGAGCCAGAAAATTCTAAAGGAGGGGGCCAAGAAAGAAGTGAACATCTACTATTGATTGATATTCAATGTTCAGTATATAATAAGTACAATATGTAACATTTGTAATTTGCAAGAATTTATGAATGAAAATGTACCACTTATTATTTCACATGAGGCGATAGTTGATATTTGCGAGTCCTCATGTTCTAAAAATACTGTAAAAATATCTTCCATGTCTATCTTTGCAAACACATCTCGCTCAATATAACAAATCATAAGATCATTCAGCCAATCGTCACTTATCTTATTACGTAAATCTGTCTTGATAATCTTCATTGCCGAGAAAGCCCTTTCGATTGTAGTTGTGCCCACCGGTAAAATAAGTGCTAATTCAATCAGTCGATAAACCAATGGATAAACCACATGCTTCTTTGTTTGAACCATCTTCAAGGCAAGACTAGCAATATCATCACAACTTGAGAATTCGTCTCTTCTCCTATCAACAAGAAACAAGTGAAGTTGTTCTTCTAGAACCACACGATCAGTTGCCGAGAAATCATCATAGTATATGTCTGAGAGTCGAATAAGACTGCCATGATCAAAGTTAGAAAATGAATCTCTCGGGTTTAGACAAGCAATGCACTTCAGAAGCTCTGTTGAAGTTTCACTGAACCGACTATCTAACTCAGTAGCAAGTGAATCAATCACAACAATAAAAATATCAACATAATAATAATGATGATAAGTGATAAATTGCCATTCGCGTCTCATGTGACCTCTGGCATGCTTTCGATCTTCCATATTTGGCACTAAAATTTCCGATGCAACACATAACTCTTTACTTCTTCTAACAAGGTTTCCCATCCATTTTCCTTAAATGTTTGCGGGCGAGCCTTCACACCAACAAGAAGCACCATTGCATTAATAATATTTTGATCCTTTTGCTGTAAGAGATGTGAAAAATTATTAGTCATACTTAATATTTTGATCATGAGGTGCAAGATGAACACAACGTCAAATGTTTCCATTGTTTCCATCAATCCATTTGCTCTTTCCTTCTGACTCAAGTCAAATCCATCATCATTAACATTCTTTAAAACTGTCAACACTGAATCCCACATTGTACTAACATGAATCAAAGTTGTTGAATGTGAACCCCATCGAGTGTCACCTGGCCTTACTAGAGACATTTCTTAATTTTTGCCTTTTCCTGTTACTATCTCACCTTTCTCCAATTTCTCAACCATACGCTCATGATGATCCTGAAGCAATGCATCTTTCCTTTTGCAAGAAGTTCCAACAATATCGACAATCATAGTGACATAATTGAAAAAAATCGCTAACAACTTGACTACTCTTGGAAACAGAAACAACTACCAATTGTAGTTGATGTGCAAAGCAATGTACATAGTAAGCATGGGGATTTTCATTTAAAATTAGTGCCTTTAGACCATTAAACTGACCTCTCATGTTCGATGCACCATCATAACCTTTTCCTCTCATTTTAGACATGGACAAACCATAGCGAGCAAATAGACAATCCAAAGCCGATTTCAATGAAGCAGAAGATGTATCATGAACGTGCTCAACACCAATAAATCTTTCAATAACGTGTCCTTTCTTGTTGACAAACCTATAGGAATTAGAATAACTGAATAAGAATGTGTTCGCGCTAAAAACGTGAAGTTGGGTTCTTAGCCTCGAACACACGAGACAAACGCCGGGTTTGAGGTTCGCGCAGACGTGCCAATCTGTTTGACCTGAGTAACAGATAAGGAGAAGGTAAAAATACCTCAAAACCGATTATACAAGAATCGGCTTAGATTGAATCGGCAATAAGCCGATAGATCTCTGCAATTGATAAGAATTGTGAATCGGACCAAGACCGATACCAAATCGATAGTCGGCCTGGCTCTGATCAGCTGGATAGAATCGATGAAGATCAAGTCTAATTCGGCTATTTAAGCCGATTGAGACAAAAGTAACCGATAAATCTAATCAACCTGGTGGAGTTGATTGGATGGGGGTAGAGGTGGCTTTTCCCGAAAAAAGCGATGCGCAGCAAGATCGGAGAAAAGACACCCGAATTGGCGTAAGTCGGCGGAATCAATAATCGGCGATGCGCAACTCTTATTGATTGAGCGAATTACAAAAGAAGGATTACAAAACTAGAGACTACTCCTAGTTGACAGGAAAAAATAAGGGAAAAGTAAAGCGTGTTTGTGGGTTGGCTCTGGGTGCCTTTTCCTTCTTGCCTCTGGTCCTCTTATATAGCACTCGGCCTGAACGTATCCTTCTCGGTTTCTTCAATCACCCGTATCGGCCTCAATCTCTCCTTACCATATTAAGTTCGATCGTATCCGACTCAATCCCTTATCCTACCTGTATCGGACTCAGCTTCCTTTGAATCGCGGCCCTCCAGTCCGAAACGGTATCAACTTGCTATAACCGACATATCCCTTATCAAAACCGATCTCCACAAGATCGGCCTTGCCAAATTTTGGTGCAAACAGAATGATAATTTTAATATGTTGCTAACTTCAAAAGTAACACAAGAATTTAACAAATATTGTGAAACTAACCTCAAAATGACAGCCATTTGTTCCTTAATTGATACATCACAGGACTCATCAACAAGTAAAGAGAAACAACTATCCCTGATTTCATCCATAATGATCTTTACGACTAGATCAGCACATGATTTGACCAAGTCCTTTTGTATTGGTGTTGAAGTCATCAAGTTATTTGCGGGAGCATTATCAATAGCACGGCAAACATCTTCAACCTTGTTTTTGTACCACTCTAGCAACTCTTTAAAGTTTCCTTTATTTGATGAGCTAGATGATCCATCGTGTCCACGAAAAGCAAGACCTTGTGATAGTAGGAACCGAACTACGTTTGCAACAGCAGTTAAACGAGCTCTATATTGAACTCGCCTATCACTGGTGCAAGTTTCTATCACATGTCGAATGCTTTGCTCTTGATCTTTGAAAGCATTACAAAGATCTCTTGTATTGTTGTGGCTACTGTTTACTCCACCAACATGTCTATGGAATGATTCTCTTGCCTTCTTCCAATTGGAAAACCCCTCTTTTGTGAACACATCATTTGCAAAATTATCAACCCTTGATGGCTTAAAAAGATAACAGTAAAAGCAAAAGGTTGCTTAAAAAGATAACAGTAAAAGCAAAAAGTTGCATCTTTCTCTATGCTATATTCTAACCAATCAAAATCATCAAACCATGTCTTTTGAAAGCATCTTGAATGGTTTCCTTGCTATTTACGGGGAAAATCATAACCAATAGGCTGACAAGGGCCCTTTAACAAGTACGCTATTCTGACATCATCTATAATATTAGACTCATATTGTTCAATTGACTTGCGCAACCTCGGCAACAATGTCACTTGAACTGAAGTTAGTGCTAGTACGAGCTTTCTTTTCAGCAGCGGTGGAAGGTCTCACATTAGAAAGTTCAATGATTTGATTTTGTTGATCACTTCGGGTTGTCTAGACGCAGATGGTGCCTCCTCGAATGGCTTTGATTTTGACAAAGACGTAAAATATCTCTTCATCTAATACAAATATACAATGCCAGAAGGATAGCAAGACTCAGCTTACATATACACACATCATCATCAAATATG
The DNA here is from genome assembly GCA_036346355.1 of Rhipidocladum racemiflorum. Lineage (NCBI taxonomy): Eukaryota > Viridiplantae > Streptophyta > Magnoliopsida > Poales > Poaceae > Rhipidocladum > Rhipidocladum racemiflorum. The sequence goes on along the minus strand of CM070569.1, from coordinate 38,040,388 downwards.
ACAATAAAAAAACATCACTAATGCGAAGAATGATATTGCATAAAATTGGTTGTCAGTGATGGTAGGAAATAAATTAAAATCTTCACCAGAACATTAGTCTTACAAGGTTTTTTTCTTCGACGAAACACAAAATGCAGCATATTTACCTTGATGACTTCAAGCGGCTGGCGCTGGCGAGTCACGGCAAGTCAGTGAGACCGTGACGCTGGGTGCCGGCATCGCTGGCGATCGGACGTCGGGATGCGAGAAGTCGCGGTCGCGAGACAGCCGGCGCCGCACGCGATCATTCGACGCTTCGACTGTTCGACGTTCGATCTCCCGTCTGGGCTGGATCCTGATGTTCCACGTTCGGTCTCCTGGCTACTGATCGCTAATCCAGTTGGGCCAACACGCTGACCGGGGCCCAGGCCCACCTACGCCCTGGCCTGGGCTCCGCCTATGCCCATGTAGACCCCTTAGCTCGTCCCTGTCTTACTTTTTGACTATGTATTGTCGGTAACTATGTGTAACTCTGATTTTTACATGGAGTAGTTGTTGCCTTTTCTTCTCCTGGTTGTGGGGATCTTGCTGTAACCTACGACATATGTATTACTATACTATTTTTGTACTTTTATGTTATGGTTACATTTTCTTGATATTATGCATAATCCTCGGTTGGTAATTATGAGCTCTTGATTATCAATTGTTTAGCTATAGATGTGAACATAGTGTTTAGATCTATTAGTTTGACCTATATCAAGTAGTGCAAGATTTGCTGATGGTGATTAAGGCTATACAAATATGACCGGAAGAAGCGTAAAAGGGCCGGTATAAAATTGTAGGGTGAGATCCATCGTAGTATGAATAAGTATTAATTGTTTTCAGATGGTTCTAGTCCTAATATGCTGAACTTATCCTAGGATATGATCTCTCTTATATTGATCGAAACTAGTTTCTCTTGTTCTTATTTTGGTTGATTTGCTTTACATAATTTTCCACATCTTCTAATCATTAATTTCGTTAGCAACAATTTATTCTAAATAGTAAATCTCACTACCAGGGAACAGTGCAACACAAGCGGTTCGTAACCGCTTTCACAAGTGGTTATCGAACCGCTTGTACGCAACCGAGAGTGATATCACTCGCGGTTCCCTGAACAGCTTGTGGTGCGGCACCACAAGCGGTTCGGAAGGCGTCCAGGAAGCGCAGTGAAGCAGCCACGTGTGGGGCAAATCACAAACGGTTGGTGTTACCAACCACTTGTAGAGCCCCTGAGCATATATTCCATCGTGGGTGGCGAGAGACGCCACGTGTGCTCTCTCCACAAGCGGTTGTTGTTACAAACCACTTGTGGAGAGGCTGTCACTTTTTGAGCTAGGCTTTCAAATATGAATTTTGATAATAAAATAAAATACAACTACAAATTTATTTCTGCATAATTAAATATATATATATTATAATTGAGAAAACCATTAGTTTATTTGCACAAATAGTATGAACTTATAATTTAATTACAAATTAAATGCATATATATACAAGTTTTACAATACATGAAATATATGATGAGCACAAGCAAACGTTTTACAACTTTCGAAGAGTACAAAGGTGGTGATCTTGAGATCATTTCTTGCATGCATCACTCTTTGCGCCCATAGGCGAAGAGTCCGTAAGTTCACCTGTCCTTATTGAAGGACAATTTCTCCATCCCTTTTCGTAGAACTCGCCTCTGAGGGTTATAATCTCATCGACAATGAAGCCAATAAGTTGTTCTTGGACTGCTTCAACTCGATGCAATGGGATCACGCCTGTCTCATCGATGCTAGGCTACGAAAAGAAAGAAAGAAATAAATCTTTGAACACGTGAAGTATAAGTGTATTAAGAAATTTGTTTTTAACACACACGCACCTCGTTGTCCAGTCGTCGCATATCACCATGGGTAAGATTTTCCATGTAGAGGCACACATAATAGCCACATAAGTTGTTTTCGGCCGATTGCTGTAGAACCTGGAGTGATATATTTTAAAAGAATGCAATTAATTATTGAGAAGATAAATTTTTACGCCATGTATATTTTTAATTGATATTTTGTAGAACGTACTCGAGTGCTCAATTGCACTGTGAATTCATTCCTAGAACTTTTTCCTCTATGCTTCGTTCGGAACGTGGCGAATGCCCTGTCATGCGTTATTATATGAATAGTAATTATGAGTATTCGAAGTACTTAAATATATGTAGGTTGGCATCTCAATATTACCTGTTTAGAATATCAATGACAAATTAAAAATCTTGCTGTGGTTTTCTTTTTGAGTCTTGTACAATGATCTTCGCATTATCGACATTGATAATAAGTAGGATCCAGTGAAACCTATTCATATATATGTATTGCAACATATATATAATTAGTCATATTATGAATATCTTGAAAAAGGATAAACGAGAGGTTGTGTGATGACATGTATATATACGTAATTGAAGTTGAAGGGCAGAAGTATGTGCGGTTTGTAGTACTGTTCTGAAAGAGCTTTCAGAATGTATTCTTCAATTTCTTTTGGGCTGCCTTTATAGTTAGTCTCGTTGACAATTAATGGGTCGATGAAGCCGATGTCGAAGATAGTCTCTCTTCTACATCGTTGTATCTCCATTCTACATACAAAGGGGATGAGTTATTAGATTTCGCAGCTTGAACTACGGCAAAATTAACACATATATATGGTAAACTCAATCATTAGCTGGAAGTACTTACATACACCAGCAGCTCATTAGAGACACGTTGACGGCGTCTCGATGGTAAAATTGGTACAAGTCCTCGAATTCCATCCATATGAGTTGATCCCCACGACAGAAATCTATGTTTTTTATATGGACGGGGAACATTTTTCTTCCTTGAGCGGACTGTTCTATGTACCATTCATGAAATTATCTCATCTTGGTTGGCAGATCCCTTATCTTTTTCGGTGCAACCAACTCCCGGCCCAGCTCATATGGCCACCTGACCTCTGCCATTGGAAGATTATCTGATACTCCCATAGCTGCAGCATAAGATAGCCCCGACTCTCTCAAGAATTCCTCTAGCTGGTAATCTTGGGCTGTCTTGTTGGTGCCGCCACCGCCTTAGCCCGTTTCTCTTTCAATGCAGACTTCGCTATTGTGCATTTGTAGTTAGTCGAGGCAGGAAGAGGCGCTGCACGGCATGTCTCAAAGTGGGTTGCAGCTTTCGGATCAATTTGTGCCTTGGGAGGTGGCATCTTTGGTGCGAAGTGTGTCTCAATTTCCTTTTGAACTATTTCTCGTGTCTCCTCAGCCGTCATGTCGTATGCCCTTTTCAGAGGTTCCTTTGGCGACTGTGTTGACCGACTAGACTGGGCATTCTTGGGAGGGGGTAGCGTCGCAGTACTAGTCCTTCGTACTTGGAGTTTCTTCCTTGGAGGAGATTGTGGAGCTGGGCTTTGTGGAGCAGGAGGTGGAGGCGGGGTGCTCTGTATTGGAGACGAGGCATATTGTTGAGGTGATGTAGGAGGAGGCGTGTTTTGTCATTGCGGTTGAGACATGGTCCCTTCGGTCAACTCCAATTGTTGGATTTCTATTGGTGGAGAGGTCACCTACACAGTCTTTGGAAATATGATGTACCTTTTTCGCCAGAGGATGATTCCATGGAGGGCCTGTCCAAGCTTGGTGATGTCGTCCCCTCCAGCAATCTCGAGCAGAAGATCTTCATAGCCGCTCAACACCTCCTCCACCATGACCTTCGAGTAACCTGGTGGTATCTCTTTGCAGTGGAAAAGATGGCCCGGCTCCACCGGGTACGCCACGCCATAAGCCACCTTGGTGGAGAGGTCATGCGCTTGAAAGTGTAGCTCACACTCCCGGCGAACTTTGATGCTATCCACTGCGTACTGTCCTAGGTCTGGCAGCGGTACCATGTGAGTAGAAAGTGTGGCGATGTTGGACGCGTAGCTACTCCATCGCGCGGAGGTGGGCGAGCTAACGATGGCATCGGCCTGTGTATTGGTTGTACCTGCTCCCTGAAGTTTACCGAGTGCCACCTGCATCTTTTGCTTAACAATCTCTCCGATGATTTGCTGAGTTGCTTTGAGCTCCCTTTCCAGTAAGTTGTATCTGTACGACTCTCTTCTTTTGCTTCTTGACCGGCTCCTGTACGTATCGGCATCTTTGGAGAAGCCGTACTTCCATGGCACGAACGATCCCATTCCTCTTGTTCGTCCTGGGTGCTCAGGGTTTGAAGTGCATGTGTGAGCTCGTCATTCTCCCTGTTTGTCACTAAGGAACAGGAGCGAGACATGTCAACAGCTTGGACAATTATATTTCCAACATCCTCCGCTCCCGGTGCCATCAACAAGATACCGTTGTCTGCAAGGGCCCCTCCGTGACCCATGAACCAATTCCGCAGGCGAAATTCCCAATCAGCAGTAGCAGGCGTGATATTCTTGGCCATTAGTTCTTCCTCCCACTTCTCTCATTTAGGTACAGCCTTGACGTAACCACTGGTGCCAAGATGGTGGTGGTATTTCTTCTTCCCAGCGTTGATCTTGTTCTGAATGCTTGCGGCTTGTCCTTCCTCTGACAATTTGCATTCTTCAAATGCATCCCAGTGATCCGCCAGCTTGGGATGTTGGTTGAAGTCTGGCTTTTCTCCCTTCTTGATGTACTTGTTGTTCAGGTGAATTTTCCAAGATTGAAATTGGGTTGCCATCTTCTTCAAAGTGTATCTCTTAACCTTGTTCTCGTATCCTTCAGGAAATTTGAAGTTATCATTGATATCTTTCCAAAGGAGCTCCTTGGTTGCTTGCGAAACTTCAGGCCTGGTATCTCTTAACTTGAAAATTAGAAGTCTGGGACATGATCCCTCACGTGGAAACCACATGCGTTGTTAAACGGGCCTACAGCAGAAAGAGAGGCAATCGGCTTCCCGTCATTGTCGACGTTGGTGAAAACAAACTTTGTAGCAGGCTTCTTGTTAGGTCCTCGCTTGGTTTGGGTGCTCAATGTACCAGGCTGAAAATGGACAGAGATGTGAATTTTTCATGTCAGAGCCATTTATATTAATTGGTTAAATACGATTAAAGGGTTTGTCCGGATTCTCATGGCATTACCTCGCTTCCCTCAGCGTCCACGGGATCACCGGATCCACCGGCAGCGGTGTTGACAACGTTGGCATCACCAGATCCACCGGCAGCGATCACGTCTATCAAGAACTGTTCGTCCATCTCGAAATTAGGAGCACCACGCCCTGGTGTCGCCATCTATCGTAATTATGAAAAATTGTTTAATTAGTAAGTATGGCAAAAAGGCAATATATCAATGTATATATGTGTGTGTGTATGCTATTCCAATGGAGGCTGCAATTACACAACTCTTGTGGGCATTTTGTTGAACACGTTGTGGACAGCTTCAAAACAGAGTGGTGTTAGCATAGAAAGAGGCGCAACCTAGCCCCTTCGGGATGGAGGAGGTCGCAGATGACGGTGCGGTGGTGGAGGAGGCGACGGCGAGGTCACAGGCGGTGACGGTGGTGATCGACGGCAATGGCGCGGCCGCGCGGGGACTTGAAAAATTTTCGAGTTGAGTGTGTGATGCGCCGGGAGGAGAAAACAGCTATTTATAAGCGCACCTCTACAAGCGGTTCGTAATAGAAACCGCGTGTAGAACAGCCTCTACAAGCGGTTCGTAATAGAAACCGCTTGTAAAAACCCCTTCACCGCAGCGAGGGAGGGACCTCTACACGCGGTTTGTAATAGAAACCGCTTGTAGAAACCCCTTCACCGTAGCGAGGGAGGGACCTCTACAAGCGGTTCGTAATACCAACCACTTGTAGAGATTTAGGAGTCAAAATGGTTTGCTTGTCTTACATGGTCGACATAAAACTTCCTCCCGACTGGCTAGCGAGTGGCGCTCAAGCTTAGGCTCACCGGTGGCTAGGGATGGAACTGGTACGGATAGTTTTCGACCGACCGACCGACCGAATTGATTTGGATGATGATTTGGATAGTTTCATAGATATCCAGTTGATTTCTCGGATAAGGATATGGATACAAATAATTTATATGGATACGGATACGGATATGGAACACAGATTATTCGACGGATACGGAATATCCGAGTTTTTGTTCGGATAATATTCGAATATGACATACGGATATTATCCGAATAACTTGAACCATGTCCATGAGATCAGAAATGAGACCATGACAACATGTAACTGCTGCAAGGTTACATACATGTGGAATTGTGGTTTGTGGAATATGGATGACCAGACGTGGATGTCATATACTCATATGTACTTATGCTATGTAGTTATGTCTATGTGGCTAACTGGCTATGTTTTCTTCTAAAGAATGATTATGTTTGATGCTTGCCAATTGTTGAGTTCAGACGATCATCATTCATCATTCATCAATGACGAACTTGACACTGAAGGTCTATTAGACTATCACTATCCACTAGAGACCACTACTTATAAATTTGAGTAGTTTTCATAGTAGATTAAATAAATTTGATGGTGCATTAAAAACAAAATTTAAATGTAATTTATTTTTAAATAACAGTTGGAATTTAAATGAAATTCTCAAATTTTTGATTGATCTTTCTCCTAATTTTCAATTTAAATTTAGAAATTTTGAATTTGTTCTAATTTAATAATATTCGTGCACAAATTTTGTAATTTTGGATATTTTCTTATTTTTTAAAATTCCTAATTTTGAATTTAAATTTGGACCGATTTTGGAAAAAAAAACTGAAATTGGATTTTAAAATATCCGGCTAATATTATTCGTATCCATGTTGATTCCGATCCGTATTTGATTTGTATTCGTAACTGATATTATCTTGTATAATTCGTATTCGATTCTGTATTCAACAATATTCGTATTCGATTATGTATTCGATAAAAAAACGGATACGGATACGAATAGGATGATATTCAACCGTATCCGATCCAATTACATCCCTGCCGGTGGCGTCGCCGGTTCGAGCCCCGGTTCATCTACACAAAGATCTAATTTTCAGATACCTTCAAAGATCTTTCACTAAAGTGTTATTTATAAAATCACTTTTATTTTTCATAAATAACATTGTAGCAAAATTCCATTCCAAAGTACTTTGACACGTATTTACAAAAGTCATTGTTTCCATGTTTTGGCTATTATCAAAGGTAATAATTAATATACTTATTTTATATATGCATGTCATATAGTTACATTTGTAATTAAAACTACTCAAACATGTTGTTAGTTTTATAGTTGTTCAAGACATAATCGAAAAGAAATTAATAGTCAATGTGTTACTTTTAATTAATACAGTGGCAAGAATTTATATGCCATATATTTTGCGATGGAGGGAGTGGTTTTTCAAATTCTTTCTTATCCTTCTACCTTTTAACTTAATTTAACTAATTATTTTGTCCCTTTAATTTTTTCCTACGTTATTTCATAAAACATCAATAATTTCCTTCCAAACCTAGATCTACTATTGTTACATTGAAGGGAGGAGTGACATATTAAAGATTGTAAAGCTAATAACTTTTGTAAAACAACTCTCTACAATTCATCATGGTCATACCTAAAATTAAAGTTATGGAGTGAGATAGAAGAGAGGGAGTGTTACATTGAAGATTCTAAACCTAAGAACACTTTTAAAGAAAACAACTACCATAATTCATCATGGTCTTGCCTGAAATTAAACTTATGGAGTGAGCTAGCAATAAAAACCTCCAACAATCAAAATTAATTTTTTCTCCACATTAAATGCAAAAGAAACAACAATATCTTGGTGACAACGATGGTAGCATGGTGTTACTAACCTTGATTCACTTAATTTGAAGCTAAATCACCACATTCAAAAATTTGGACAACACCTCCCCCCAAGAACAGTGTCAGGCCCTTCCCTGTTCATGTCTGCGAGCTCGGAGAGGAAATAAGAGTTTAAATGGGTGGACCGCTTCGAGAAGCGGTTTAAGACACAAACCACTTCTAAATATATATCTCTACAAGCGGTTGGGGTCTCAAACCGCTTGTGATAATTCAGAAGCGGTTTGGGAAACGAACCGTTTATGGTAGTTGCTCAACACAAGTGGTTGGTGTTACCAACCGCTTCTGAAAACCCTCTCCTGCCCGTTGCTCACGAACCGCTTCTGGTGCGGAGACCAGAAGCGGTTCGAACCTAACCGCTTGTAATAGTCTGCTTGTGATGCCCAGTTTCGTAGCAGTTCTATTTGATGTTTTCCGGATTTCGATACTTTAGAATACCCCTTTGTAAAAAACTACAGATGACCCTTGCGCTTGCGGTATTAAATTATTGCACGTATCTCATGTCAACTTTGTACAGTGCCGGTTGGACATACTTATTCATGTTCACTTAATTGTGATACATCATTTTCCCTAAATCCTCATATACTCTAGTCACAAATATATACTCCTTTCGTTAAAGTCTATAAGGCATATTTTTAAATGATTTTGTCTATAAATATAAGACGTATTTCATATTCCAATGCAGAATTAATGTGATGTTCTCTCTATACCCTAATAAATATCTACATTTACTTTATATTCTTTATATGTATGCATTGAATATAGTGCTTAGCGATAATAATTAGGGATAATGTAGTCATTTTCAATATCTTCTTAGTCCACATGCCAAGATAAAATACGCCTCATAAACTTAGACGGAGGAAGTACCGTTTTTGGACATCGATACGATCCCTAAAATGCAATTTTGAACACTAATTTATATTAAATATATTTATAAAACATAATAAAATTATAATAGTATAAAATTACTTCCAAAAAAAATCTATACATATGATTTTTATGCATTAAATATAAATATTTAAAATGATATCGACAGTGAAAGATTCAAAATTTTGGATTACATTACTCCAAGACGGCATATATTTTTTAGAGTGTGTTTAATTGATGGGATGAGGTTGAATGGGAAGGGATCGATGATCCTGTACCATTTGGTTCCATTATCTTGGGTGAATGGGATGGTTCAGCATCTAGAGAGAATATTCCTCAAATTTGTATCACTTGGTTTAAGATGGGATGGTTCCATTCAAATAACCAAACATATAGATGACATGATTTTTTTCTTAAATCATCTGATATATATATACCACTTGATACAGATAACCAAAGTCATCTTTAATAGAGCGAGTAATTTCGAAACAGCTTCAAAAAATATCCATACAAAAATATTGGTGGTTGTACGTCTCAAAGGCCACGAGCCCACGTACTACCAAACTACACGTTTGCCGTTACATATACCGCCCGCCAACCCCTCCTCCCCCTCGCCTTCCCTTCAAAACCTCGCACTTGCACGCGGCCCCCTCGCCTCCCCAAGCTTCGCCGCAAATGCAGAGCCACGCCACCGCGCAGTACAGCCCCACGCGCCACCTCTGCTCCGATCGGGGCGGCGGTGACTGCGAAGAGGACGGCGGCGGGGGAGGCCATTACTTCTTCTTCAGCGCCCCAGCCAGCCCCGTTCACTACATCCTCCGCTCGCCGCCATCCTCCACTGCGGCGGCCCACTACGCTCCGGCCGCGGATGGCGACTGCTGCGCCGAAGGAGACTTCGAGTTCGCCGCGCGCCACCACGGCGCCGGCGCTGGCGCCGCTATGAGCTCTGCCGAGGAGCTCTTCCTCGCCGGCCGCATCCGCGTCGGCTGCCTCTCCCCCATCCGCCAAGAAACGGCTTACGGGGAGCAGGAGGATGACGACGACTACGAGGAAGAAGAGGCCGGCGTCGACGGCCATGCGCAGCGGCCCCGCCGGGCCCGGTCGGCTTCGCCGCCCCGGAGCCCGCGGCTCGCCAAGAAAGCAGAGCCTTCCGACTCCTTCGCGTCAGCGTCGTCGTCGTCCTCCGTCTCCTCGTCCTCCGCCAAGAACACTCGGCGGAGAATATCGCTACGGGACCTCCTCGGTCGCACTGCGAGAGACTCGGCGGCAACGGAGGCCGCGGCAGGCCCCGAGAGGTCAGGCTTCTGGCCGCCGTCCATCTGGCCTTCGCGGCCCAAGAAGGCGCTGCCCTGCCCCGCGCCGCAGCCGAGGCGCCGGTCCACGTCGTCGGACAGGGCAGCGCTGGAGAAGAGGGCGCCAGGCGGTGCGTCGCGCGAGGAGGCGCCGCGGCGGCGCACGATGTCGCTGCCGTACCGGCAGGGGCTGGTTCTCGGGTGCCTCGGTTTCGGGGCCCGGAGCTACGGGCTGGCCAAGACCATGCACCCACTCTCCTCCCGGTAAAAACGTAAAAAGGAAAAGGCGTGTTCAAACGGGAAAAAAAAATCATGGCATTTCTTAGCATTTTGCATACTATATATCATGGCTTCCATGAGAAAGGTGAGTGTTTATCTCTCCTGGGGCAAAAAAAAGGAGAAAAGAAAATGAAAACAAAGGATGTAAATTAAAATTTTGTTTTCCGTTGATTAAATCCTTCTGTGCAAAATGCTATTTAGTTCTCTTCAAGGATAACTACCTATCCTTGTGCTGCATTTCATTGTCCATATGTTCTTGTTGTTTAGGGCATGATGGGAAATAATACTTATTTTGTACATGACTTGAATGCTTTCCCCAAAGTTTATTATAGTCAGTAATAAGAAAAAAAAAGTTTATAGTCAATGAGCTGATGCCCATATAAAAACCCGACGAGTGACTTGGTACAAATGCTAGTCTCTTATAAGAGGGATTTCTTGTTTCCTACTGAACTCCCGCTGATATGAATTGAAACGTACAACCTGATCGCTGTTAGGCCGTATATAGTCACATACACTTTAGCAAATTGGTACCACTATTTTCTCAAGTAGTTTCGCATCGAGTACGAGTCCGAAAGAAACCTTTTGTTTTTGTTTGTTTCTTTGATTTGTTCTCAGTGCAATCGAGATAGCCTCGATGATGATCTGCGATTCAGGTGAGGTTTTGCCGACACTTTTATAGGTATACGAGAGTGACTTGCCACCGATCCAGTATGCTGATGCAGGAGGCTTTTGATCTTAATGTTGAAGAGGGTGGGTGTGCTCTAGGAATGATTCAGCTTTAGACTCATCAGTCATCAGTCGCAAGCTTTATTTTCTTGGCTTCGGGAGCGAGCGTATCAGATAAGCTGATGAAAGCGTCGTGTTGTGGTGCGTGTAACAGTGAAAAATATGTCAGAAATAGCCCCAAAAATGGAAGAGATCTGCAGGGAGAATGATGGATAATAACTCGATTAGAATGCCAAATCGGCCTCGCGCTACTTAATTCCAAAATCCAAATATGCACGAGCCAGTTAGCAAGAGCCATCTCTGATGAGTTACTTGTCACACGTACTACCAAACTAGCTAACGAGGAGAGTCTGACACTGCATTCCACTGAACTTGGAAGGAACTGTTACAACCAACAACCCAACACGGCAACACCCAACCAAAAGCTCATTTGGATTCACCAGCGTTAGGGCACGTACAATGGTATAGACAATAACTGTCTATAATACACTTTTATATCATCTATAGACAAACTCAAAAGATCATATAATGAGTTGTCTATATAATCGTCTATAATAACCTCTCATATAACTAATAGATTGTCTATACTAAAGCTATCTATAAATAACAGACAACATTTTTCTCTCTCCTCCTCTTCTCTTCCGATCACCGAAATCTTACATGACATTAACTTACAGACAGCTGCCATGTACCATTGGACATGCTCTAAGGTAGGTTGCTAAGAAGTAAAACCTCAAACACATATTCACAGGAACACGTAGGTTCGGAATGCAAGAATTTCACAGGAATACAATACCACAGGAAACAGTTCTTCGGGAAAATTTCTGGTGTCCAAAACGGGGCATATCCCACCATCCCGGGAACTTCTCTCACTAAACACAGACCTGCAGGAGCTTATACAGTAGGTGGTCAACCTGTAAGACTGCTAGTCTGTTTGGCCTAGGTCTCAGACCGTAAGATCAATTTTGCAGTATTCATCATAAAGCAGCATAGCTCTTCATCAAGACTCATCAAGACGCACGGGAGACAATCACGTAAAATGCAGATTTCCAGGATCGAAATGCAAGTGACAGTAACATAAAGCTTTGGTTTGCTTTGCTTAGAAGAAGCAAAGGCAATAAGCTCTTCACCTACAAGAGAGACACACTTGTCTTCATAGCGCTATGTAGCTTACGTTAATAGGTCCTAATAAGTGCCCAATACTGACCTTGAGTGACACAGTACTAAGGTGACTGAAGTAACATTTGGACAAGTCTTAAAGCTGGATACATATCATGAACTGAAAACATGCTTAGTTGGCCAAATGTCTTCTATGCGATGCTGATCCCTACAGGAACAAATTCTTCACTTGGCCATTCGCAAGCTTGCACAGCCCATTGAATGGCTCAGGATCTGCCAGATAAACATGATAGAGAGATCAATGGTGTTATGGGGTAAAATGGACGAATGATGTTTAGTCTAAAATTTTTTTTGGCTGCAAGGTAAACATTAAAAAAGAGGATGAAGTACAATTAGTTATAGTTTGCATCAGAAGAGCACAACATAAAATATATACACAAACTTAAAGGCACAATAAACTCTTCTTAGAGGAGGCTACTTTGCTAATTGTTGCAACATTAGGCAATTGGATCCAAGAAACTTACTTCCTCAGAACATTAGCTTATGAGCTACAAGAACTTCATTTCCTAACACAGATAAATAATGTTTGTAAATTTATTCTAAAATACTGGTCAATAAGTGACAGGCTTGGCACCATTTCAGGGATGAGACTGAAGATCAAGCAAGTGAAGAAAAATAACAATGCAGGTACTTCATTCTTTATAACAATTGAAGTCAGTTTGGGCTACAGGTCAAGAAATACCCAACAATTAACAGTAGTTCTGAAAAACAAGAGAAATAGCTTCTAAATTTAGAAACTAGACACAAACAATCAATTAGGCTGCTCTGATACTCTAGGATAAGATGAGTTTCGGGCAAGAAAAGCAAGGATATTTCCTCACGTAACCCAAGAATAACAAAACCAGAACAGTAACTAGCAAGTTCAGAAACAAAGGGAACTCATAGAGTACTAGGCTACTATCAACTTTGATTTTTTTTTAGTTCGTCTACTTGCTGATCGAAGGTGGTGGAGCATGAAAATAGGCACAATATTATTTTACGTATATGAAATCATGTTAAAGCTAACAAACTTGAAGGTGAGAACCATGGCAGCAAGCAGAACATACTAACAGTTCACAGTAGTAAATCAAAGAGGCAAAGAACAGTATGTGTATCAAAGCTCACCAAAGTTTTCACCAAAATCAGTGCAAACTTCAGCACGGATAGACTGGTTGCTGTCAGCGATCCCAATAACCTCCATATAGTGTGATGCAGGGGCACCCAGGGCACCTCTGATGGTTAACTGATGACCATCAGTGGACTGCCCAACAAGCACTCCACCTTCATCCCGTTGGACTTTAACCACTGTGCGCACTCTTCGCCCAACAAACATATTCAGAATCTCTCCATTGACAAATACTGAAGGGCCTGATGTATCCATATCTGCAAGGTGTAATTTCAGATTTATAACTCAATTCAGTATTATCATCTGATAAAAAAAGGAACAAACAAAATGGCCACATCTCCTAGTAATTCTATCATGCCAAGCAAGCATATGGAAGAAAGATTATAGTATAATGCCCTAGCAGTGTAGCAATGTCTGGGAAGATATGCTACACCACAATCATATTTTAGACTTGTAATACTCATAAGCCATAATGTTGCTACCAAGCGTCTGGCCGCATGCTTGGCGTGATGAACGAGATACAATGATACATGCTGATTAACTAAACATTGCGGCAGCCATGTGATAATTGATAGCAGCACCAGCACGATGGCTACTAAACTTCATTAGAGCAACATCATTCACAACTTTCTGCTATCATAATCCGTTCTTAATTGACAAAAGGACCTTTGCAAACTAGGTCACATGTCCTATCGATCTTGGGCAAGATGAAGAACAAGATCCGAATCATACTGATGGATGGATTAAACTAGTTAGAGGAAATTGGGTACACACCACCGAAACGCGGCCCCGTTTTGATATATACCACAATAAAATCCCGGTTCACTTGATACCACAGATATTTCTAGATCTTTGTCAATATACCACTCCGTTACCCTCAGTCTCATTCTTGCGTTAGGCGAATGTTTTTCCCTAATCTGGCTCGAACAGGCCATCACTACGCGCCCCATCCCTTCTCCCCAAACCCAAACTCCCCCATCCATCCGGTGATCTCTCGCGTGGCGACGGTGACAACGGCCGACGGCGACCAGGGGCGGACCTAACGTAGGGCATGGGGGTTCAGTTGAACATCCAAAATTTTTGGAAAATAAACTGCTATTGGTACTCCACCACGCAACAAACTGCATGGATTGGGGTATCCATCCCAGAAAGAAAGATTTGGCTGAGGTTGCCCAGAGGAAAGAAATGATCCCCCACGAGAATGTTGACGGGGGATCTCCGGCTGGAGCTCACCGCGCCGGCCGCCGGAGAAGGGGGAGGGGAAGATCTGGAGAACGGTGGAAACGAAGGAAGGGGAGGTGATGAGCTCACCTCGCCGGCCGCCGGAGAAGGGGGTCACGAACGGTGGAAACGAAGAGGCGGCGCACTCTCGGAGTCTCGGTCGTTTTGGAGGGCGAAGCGATTTGCGGATGCTTATCGTCTGACTTCGTGTTATAAAGGCAGGCTATACCTTTACTCAATCTACACCGTTCATTTTAAATCAGTGGTCATGGCCGAACGGTGGTCCAACAATTCGTCATAATTTCTCCCTCCCGTCAGGCGTCGGAGCCCCATAACGGTTCAAAGCCTCAAAACCATCGTCAGTCAACATAACACAATAAATGTTGTTCTTCAAAGAAAAAAAAATAACACATGCAACAGATAGAAAATCCATAAACTTGTGCCCTGAACTATCAAATTGTTCCCTTCTATGGATATAAGACAATCCATTAGGAGATTGTGATTGAAACATACAACAAACATGATCACATCTTAAACCAAAAAAATTATAGAGAGCCAGTCTTAAAAGAAACCGAAATATTCAACTAGTGAGTAATGTACCTCTTTTTTGGAAGCTAACACAACAATATTATAAATTCCCCGGTTATCTAAAGGAACCCAAAAAAAAACTAGTATTAGAAACTATGTGCCCAAGCTATCGGTCGCCTGGAATCAATTACAAGCAAATGTTGTCCTTGAAGCTCCGATGGTGATTTCATATATGGTGGAGCAATCTGGCTTCCCCTCGCTTCGAGTCTCTTCAAGACAACGGTTAGAGAGTGGCTCATGGTATGTGTAGACAAAAATTGAGCGAAAGATTAGCAACGAGATGATCAAGTCGGGAATAAAATACGCTTGCGCTTGACGACTGGCGACAAGCAAGAGGGGGAGAGAGAGCGCTTGCCAACATCCCAATTTTTGTATATTTGAAATTGTTTAAAGTGTTTTAGCCTTTTCAAAAAGTTTCATAAATTTATTGTTAATTAAATCTTAATTAGGAATTTCTTTAATTCAAAAAGGATTCAATATGATCAATGCTTAAGTGAACAATTATCAAAATTATTTTATTTTGGTTATATATGATCTAAAGTATTTTACATATTTTTTTAGGATTTCCAAGTCTATTTGGAGTCCATTTGTATTTTCTATATTTTCTAAAATAGAAAAGTAAATAAAAATCTTCGTAAAGCTTTTGGGCCAAAATCTAGCTAAGCTGGTTCGAAGCCCAATGTCAAGGCCTAGCTAGCCGTGCGTGTGCCTGCCAGCCCATGTCGTGTGAGCCACTGGCACGTGGGACCCACTTGTCAAGGTCATCTTCTTCATGTCTGACCCGGACACTGTGCCGCGCCGTGTCCGCCATGGACTCCACCACCGTTTCGTGTACATCAAGGACTCCTAGGCCGATAAAAGTAGCGTGTAACATCTCAGTTTTTTTTTGCTTTTCTTCAATTTATTATGCATTTGAATTTTTAGAAATTTTCTGGAATTTATTTGGATTTATTTAGAATTTATTTGAATTAAGCCTTTTGTCTAAATTATTTAAATATGAAAAATTCAAATAAAATTTTGATTAAAATATTTTATTTCAGTTCAAAGTGTCTCAAAACATTTTCCAGGATTTTTTTGGATTTTTTCTAATATTTTTACTATTTATTTTGGCTTAATTTAATTTCTGAAAACATTTTAAATAAGAATATCAATAATTGGTTAAAGACTTTTGGGTCGGAAGCCCATTAGTCCAGCCCACTAGCCCACTTGGCCCACTCGCCGAGTAAACCCTAACCCAAGGAATCTCAGCCACTCGATCTTGATCGCATGGATGTGATTTGTCTGCGTAGCCGCGTATCAACATCCGCTGGATCTTGCCACGTGGACAACCAGGATCTGACGATGCTTCACCACCGCATCCTCAACGGAATCTGTTGCTATCTCCTTATCTGCCTCGATCTCCGCAATTTTCACGGGCGTCGGGTGGTGTACCCGCTTCGGTGGAAGGATGTTGAGTTCGGTGTTGCTGGACGAATACCTATGAGGGTTTGGCTCTGCCACTTCGGATGTGGGGAAAGACTCGATCATATGGCTATCCCTTATAATAAATTCACGAAAACACCTCTATGTCAGGGTTCTAAATGTCGACGAATTTTGATGGAAATTCGCGAATTTCGACCTAATCGACACGTATCGAAAATGAATTTCGTTCGGCTTTTCGCTCAAACTCAAATTCAAATTCAAATTCAAAAAAATGAAAAATTTGACAAAATTTATCCAAAATTTTTCTATAATTAGTATTAATAGTATTATAATCTTTGGTGTGAATATTTTTTGAAAAAAAATGAAGTTTGGAGACATTTTTGAAGCGTTCAAAATGTATAAAATAGAAAAAGTAATAAAAAAAGAAATTAGAAGTATTTTTAGTAGCAATATTTGTTCAAATATGTCAAGTAGCAATATTTGTTGAAGTATGTCAAGTAGCAATATTTCTTCAATTATGTTAAGTACCAATATTTTGTATCACTTTTGTATGATTAAACATATTTATTGTTGGACTAATTGCTAATAAGAATTAAAAAGTTCGAATCTTGAAATGTATGAATGCCTTATAAAAGTCAATGGAGTAATAAAGGATCTTTTAGGGATGAAACTGTCAAGGTGTATTTAATATGTTAATGTTATCTTGCTATGGTATATTTTAATATTTTAATTATGTGAATGCTTATTTTTGCACTTGTATTGATATGTGACAAGTTTTAATATGTGAATTGCATTTTACAAATTTTACAATATTTTTTTGTAATTTTTATTATTTTTTATTTTTTTCTTAATTTTTTTTAACATGTCATCAAAATTTCGAGCTTTTCGATCGAATTTCGTTCGTGTATTTGACTAGTTTTTAAATTCATTTGACTTTCAAACCCTTTGAAATTTCTGAAATTTCAACCAAATTTCAACGAATTTCAGTACCGGTGGGCAGTGGCCAGGGTTCTAAATTTCGTTTTAGCTCAAATCCCGGCGTCGGCCGAAATTCGATTTTTCGGCGAGATCTCGTTATTTCGGACGAAATCCGGACGAAATTCAAAAACCAAAAATTTAAATCCGGTTTTTTTTAAACCGAAATTTCCGAGATTTCGCCCCAAAAACCGAAATTTCGGTCCAAATATGCGAAATTTCGTCCAGATTAAAATAGAAAAACAAGTATGAAAAATTCGTTATTTTTTTTGAAATTTTTTATGTATGCTTCTGACATATCATTGCATATTTACATGTAATCTGTAGATAATGATCAACCTTGAGTAATTTGTAAAAAATCATATAGTGAAAAGTACTATAAAATGGTATCCTGGAGCCAGAAAAAAAGGGAAATTTTTTTGAAAAAAAACATGAAAGGATTTATGTGACATTTCTATCTATTTGAATGAAATTTACTAAGTTTTTGCACATGTGTTTCTTCACCTCACCGGCGCGGCCAGCAAGGTGTTCCTTCAGACGGGTCGCGCCACCACCCTTCATGCGATGACTACAGTAGTTGCATTTAGACCCCTGCCCAATGCGCTCTCCATGCTCCCAGACGGTACCGATATGATCTACCATCACCACTCTGTAGTTCCAGAAAATGAGAATATGGGTCAATGCTATTCACAAGAACAACATTATTTACGAAACAACGAAGCTGAATAATGAAGCTGAATTCATATGGGAAGGTGGACACTACACCGATATTGCATAACCTTCATGAAGGTATGTATGATATTTTTGCGGTTCCTTCAATGCGCTTGTCTAAATAAAAAGTGACACAAATACTCTACGTAGATGAACTAGCTGGGTTTTAGGAATCATGGAAGGGGGATGCTGGACACTACTTTGTTGATAATTGCTTACCATGGGAGAAAATTTGTTCTTGCATCTACGAATTGCTTACCATATGAACTAGTTGTTCTTGCTTTGTAAAACAATGAGCTTCATAGTAAAATAGCTAGGACAGAGAGCTTCATAGTCTAACAATGAGCTTCATAATAAAGTAGCTAGGACAGAGAGCTTCATAGTCAAACAATAAGCTTCAAAGTAAACCATGCAAAGCAATATTTCTGAAGAAACCAAGTAAACAATGAGTGAGCCTAGATTTCTGAAGAAACTAACCGAGATTTCAAAGTAAACCATGTAGTAAAACATGAATGAGCCGAGATTTGGGTCTATTACTAATGTGGACAGAGAGCTTCATAGTATAACCATGAGCTTCATAGTAAACCATGTAAAACAATTAGATTCATAACTAACCGAGATTTATACAACACTTACCGAGATTTTGTTTAATACCTCGAGATCTCGCTTCAAGTGGCCGAGATTTCGCTTAAAGTGGCCGAGACATGACCTTCCTGCGGCCGGATTGGAATGGGGAAGCTCGGATTTCGCCGGACCCTGGCCGGAGGTAGTGGAGAAGGAAATAGCAGTGAGGTGCGATGTTGATTTTGGCTGGATGTTGAATGTTGAGTCTGTGACTCAAAAGCAAGTGAATGCTTTTATTCCCTGCCAGGACACCACGTGCAAAGATGCTTGGCTAGAAACTGATGAATTTTTTTTATAAATAAACATTTTTTATTCGTCTATTACAATAATATACCTGATTTTTATTTTTTTTGCAAAACTGACCGCTTTTCGCGCCACGTCAATGCGAAAGAAGACTTATCGCGTCACGTCAGCGCGAAGCAGCGCATGTCGCGCCACGTCAGCGCGAAATGCGGAAGTCGTTCCACGCGAGCGCGAAGTGCTGACGTGTCGCGGCGACGTGGGCATGTCGCGCCCACATGGAGCGACAGGGGCCACGCCAAAGAGAAAGAGACAACAGAAAGAAAGAAAAAAAGGAAAGAAAGAAAAAAAAGAAAAAAGAAAAATAATGAAATAAAGGAAAAAAGGAAAAAAATTGTTTTCAAAATTTTCGGTTATAAGTTTTCTGTGCAAAATTTGCGGAAATAAATAGATTAATCATAGAAATAATGAAATAATTTAATAAATTTGTATTAAGAGGTAAGGATTAAGATTATACGATAAAAACAACAAATTTTTTATTTAAATAAACATTTTTAAATCGGAAAATTCAGAAATATACACCAAATAATTTTTTTTGCAAAATTAGCCTCCAGTCGATTACTTGGACCTTAACTTTTTTTGTGCAAAGTTAAGGTCCAGTCGCGCCACATGGTAGCGAAGTTGTATTATAAGTTTTCTGTGCAAAGTTAAGGTCCAAGTAATCGACTGGAGGCTAGTTTTGCAAAAAAAAATTATTTCGTGTATATTTCTGAATTTTTCGATTTAAAAATGTTTATTTAAATAAAAAATTTGTTGTTTTTATCATATAATCTTAATCCTTACCTCTTAATACAAATTTATTAAATTATTTCATTATTTCTATGATTAATCTATTTATTTCCGCAAATTTTTCACAGAAAACTTATAACCAAAAAAATTGAAAACAAATTTTCAATTTTTTTTCCCTTTTTTTCTTTTTTTTTTTCTTTCTTTTCTTTTCTTTTTCTTTCTTTCTTTCTGCCGTTCTCTTTCTTTTTCTTTCTTTCTGCTGTCTCTCCTCTTTGGCGTGGCCCCTGCCGTTCTCTTTTTTTTTCTTTCTTTCTGCTGTCTCTTCTCTTTGGCGTGGCCCCTGTCGCTCCATGTGGGCGCGACATGCCCACGTCACGTCAGCACTTCGCGCTCGCGTGGAGCGACTTCCGCATTTCACGCTGACATGCGCTGCTTCGCGCTGACGTGGCGCGATAAGTCTTCTTTCGCATTGACGTGGCGCGAAAAGCGGTCAGTTTTGCAAAAAAATAAAAATCAGGTATTTTATTGTAATAGACGAATAAAAAATATTTATTTATAAAAAAAATTCGGAAACTGATAGCCTTTAGTTAATAGAGCTAATCACCAGGGAGTTGGTCAAAGATATATATACTCAAACATAGCAACGTTTCATATTGTTTTTTATTCTTCTTTTTTTGCATGTGTTCCTCACTGAGATAATGACAGTGCTGTACAGAAAAAATCCGGCCAAATCCGGTTTTCTTTCTTCCCTATCCGGTCAAAATACTTACAAATCTCGGACTAATTACCGAGATTTCGTCCATTATAGCCGAAATTTCGGCGAGATTATACAAGTTACTGTAGATTTTTCGAAAAAATTGAATTTACCCGGGATTTAGTATTTCGTCCACGAGCGAAATCCGAGTTATCGGCGAAATCTCGCGAATTCCCGGCGAAAATTTGAACCTTGGCAGTGGCTACTCGAAAAATGAGTTTGAAATAAAATTGAAAACCCTGCTCTATGTGAAACGTGAGTGGCGGCAAAGACATCACACTTTCCCACGCTTGGTGACCCTTCTTGCACCAAAAATGCCTCTAGTTTTTTCGTTCTCCTACTGCAATGATATGTGTCATTTTTTTTTTCTGACATCTGACCCGATCTTGCCTGGATTGAGCCTAGAAAATTTTCGGCTAGGCTACTTGTGAACATGTGGACCCATGAGGTGTATGGGTTTTAGCCCCTTCCCATCTTAAATAGATTGAGCCCTCATATTCTTGTACTGGTTAATTGATTAGCTCTTTGTAAAATGGGTAGTCTTAGTGAATGAAACAAAAACAAGAGAAAAATAGATTGAAATGTCATGGCATGTTGAATCTTGTGGGAAACAAAACCATAGGAATTGCACAAAAGATGTTTTTGAATGCGTCGGAGGAAAAAAGTAGGAATTTTGAGATTAAATGTTAATTTATTAGTGAGCGAATGAAGAGAGAAAGAGAGAAGATGTATTAGAACCCTAAAAAAAAATGGTAACATGAGGTTAGACCTTATGCCATAATTCCTACAAAATTGTAGGAAAATTTTCCTATCCTATAAAGCAATACTACAAACCAAACATTCATCATAGGAATTGTTTTTTGATTGAATTTCTCCACTTTTCCTTTGAATCAAAGTGGCCTTTAAAAAATGCAAGCATCTGATACTTTGTAGTTTGTGTGAAATTTACTTAACCGTGTCCGCGTTTAACCGTGTCCGCGTCGGCCCCAATCCAGCTCACATGATGGCATGCCTAGCCGACCAACACTCTCTGACACCGACGCGCGGGCCTACCTGTTAATTAGTTTCCATCAAATGTGACGGTTTTTTTTTTTTTTTGAATTTAGGCCAGAAGTTCTAGCATTACTGTAAAGAAGGAGAGAATAACTGCTGAGTTACAGACACGAACACACACCCACACCCACACCCACACACACGCGAAAGCAACTCAGCCGGTGAGCACCCGGGCCAAGCCAAAGCTCGAACCCGGGTGGCCAGCTTGCCCACCGCAAGCCTTAGCCACTGAGCTAGGCTCAGTCCTCTTTTTATTTTTTTTTTTTACCAAATTTGGTTTGAAGTGTTCTGTTTGGCTACGCTCAATATATAGTTTATGACCCCAAGGGGTCAATATATGATTTCTTCCTTTTGTTTCCTGCTTGTACTTTTGTTTAATATAATACTCTAAAAATGAATATTAAAAGTGTATTTGTTTTATAGTTTTGCTCGTAAATATACAGTTTTGCAAAATTTACTCTAGAATATAGCAAAACTTCAATATAAACTAGCAGACACACATGCATATGTGCGTGTGTTGTAAGTAAGATCGATGCACATACTCTCTGTAATCTAAAAAAAACTAGTAGCATTAGTTACTGGAATACCAATATACGACGATCGATGCAGCAGCAGCACAGGCTTTCTTTTCCTTTTCCTTTTCCTTTTCCCAGGAAATACAACACGAGAGAGACCTTTGTGCAAGCAATCATGCACTGCGTTGGTGAGATTTTCTTGGTTAGCCCAGCAGACGGTTAACTGTGCAATCGAATCAAGATAGATCCTCCCTTTTCTTTCTCCTTCGTACTGTACAAACTAATCTAGAACCAGGCGTCAGGTGTGAGTAGGTTACACCCGGGCCACCAGATCCCCACCGCCCATCTAATCCTACTGCTAATAACGCAAGGCAATCAGCAGTCAGCAAGGACGAACATGTCATTTCTGGGAAGAACGGCTACAGAATACGAGGATAATTGCTGTGTGTCAAACATTTAGAAAAGTGACAGAACGACAAGCATCAGATCACTGCAACGAAATGGAGGAGAGGATTGAAGCTACTGCAGATTAATATATGGTTTTCTACGAGAACCTCATGCGCTTTGGTCAGTGTTAGTTGGCTTGCCCTGAAGAAAGTTTAGCCCAAACCGGAGTAGAGCCGATCGAGCCTGGGTACTGGTTTCAGTTGCACACGTTACAGATGGAAACAAAAAGGCGACATGCATGCGTGCTATGAAATCGATATATCGCGTGTATAGGTATCATTCGGATGTTTTTGTCCTAAAAATCATCTAAACTTTGGACCGTACGATCAAAACACACATCCGTAGGATCAACCCACCTCGAATTCAGGGGGGCGTGCATTGATCTGAAAGCAAATCCAATGGCCAAGAATTTGGACGATGGTTGCTAAAGAAAACATCCGGATGAAACTTATCAAAACAGGTCGATATTGTGGTAACCCTTCTTCCACGCACGGCACACGCGCTTTAGGTTCTTCCTGGCCAGTGTCGATCGACCATCGAGCTTGAAAACCTGTCGAGAACAATGGCTTCTTGGTGTTGGTCCAGCTGCTTCTTCACGGCGTGCCTCTGCTGCTGGCTGGTCTCTTGCTGCAAATCAGGTTCAGTTTTTCGTTTCGTTTCGTTTTCCTTTGAGCTTCCTCTGCCCAACTGCATGCGCTTGCATGAACGAAGCACGTCGTTTGCATCTGCTGCGAACTGTGTGCTGATGCATGCGTGGTTGTTCGATGGTATGCATTTTTGGTCACCTCATGCAGATGAAGCACCCTTCCATGGTCAGAAGAGAAGTACTCCAGACATGGTTGCAAGAGCCCTCATCTGCTTGAACGATCGCTATGTAAGTGCACCGTCTAAGTAGTAGTAAATCTTAACACTACTGCATCTTCGCAGTTGAATGCTGCATTTTTTTTCAAAAAAAAAAGCTGAATACTGTATTAATTTCTTTTTTTGAAAGACAGCTGAAGCTGTTTTTATATTAACAGAAAAGAAACATAATTACAAGGCGTGGAGACAGCGTCTAAGAGAGAAATACTGTATTAATTTCTTTTGCTCTTCTTTGGAGCTTGCAATCCTGTCAGTAACTTAACCAGCGTCGACCATGGTGTGACGTGATGCATGTTTCGTCTTGCGATGCGACGGCGGAAGATCTACAGCGGCTGCCACGGCTCGTTCCGGCTGGGGCCCCAGGGAGCGCTGAACGTGCCGCCGCCGGAGACGGACTCGTTCTGCGGCGGGCCGTGCCTGGCGGAGACGAACCTGGTGCTCAGGTGCATCGACGACATCATGGACAACTTCAGGTTCTACAACGGCGCCTCCGTCGGCGCCGTCCGCTTCGCGCTCGACCGGGGCTGCGGCCACACGGCCCTCCGAGGCACGCACGCGCGCGCGCACTCCACACATACACGCTCGTCTCCTCAAGTTCCGATGCCATTTTCTTCAGCTCGATCGACGCTTGACGCTTTTTTCGCTTGATGTCTCGCAGGTGACTTCGACGCGCTGCAGCGCCTCGGAGGAGACGGCTACTACGGCGACGGCTACGTCTACAGCCATGGAAGCGGCAACCGGCGATTCGCCTCGTATAATCCGACGCTGCTGCTGTACTTTAGCGTTGTCGCGATGCTCTTGTGGGGCTAATTAATTAATTATGATCTTGCTACTGTGATATATATACTAGCTAGAACATATGATATGCTAGCTAGAACATATGCTAGCTAGTGAAACAAGTTTTGTTAATGCAATAGTGTGGTACCACTACTACAGAATGGTACATCACTATCGCTTCATCTGTATCGGTTCCTAACTTGTGATGGAAAAACCGATTGTGATATGTATGCGTAACCAATCATTTTTAGAAACGTGGTCAATAAAGCGATTTCGGTTCTAGCTTAGAACCGATAGTGATGAGGGCACTCATCGATGTCGGTTCTAGGCCGTAACCGATCGTGATGAGGGTGCCTCATCACCGATCTCGGCCTAGAACCGACTCGATGATGGTATGCTAATAGTATCGGTTGCAGGCTAGAACCGACATCGATGAGGAGCACCCTCATCGATTGTCGGTTCTAATCTAGAACCGACACTAATGATGGTATGTTAATAGTGTCGGTTTTGGGCAAGAACCGACATCGATGAGGTGCACCCTCATCACGATCGATTCGACAAGAACCGACATTGATGATCACAGATACAGTGTTTGCTCGGGCTAGAACCGACACTAATGACCAAAATCGATGTCTAAATTCAAATTCACATAACTTTCACGATTTAAATCCAAAAATTATGAAATAAATTTCTAAATTCATGTTTCATCCCGTAGATTCGAAATATGCAAAAATACTCTATGTTTGACCTCTGTTTAAAATTCAGATTTGAATTTAAAGATTAGGTTAAAACATGCATGCTATTTTGTAGAATTTGAACAAATGAACTCCAAACTTAATGAAACAGATTTTGTTGGAATTATGAGGTTATAAGTAACTCAAAGCTGTAAAAATATTTAAGTTAGAACCAACACAGATAAGGAGATGTGTATGTTTGGTAAAATGGCCATAACTTTTGACTCGTAACTCCGATCGGGGTGTTCTTTGGCTCGTTAGAAAGATAATGAAAAATAGTATCCGAAAATGATAAAGTGCGAGAAAATTAGATGGTTAGATCTTGAACTTTTGGGCGAGTGCATGTGTGCGAGAAAATCAGAATTCCAAAAAAACATCGTTTAGGGCCTCAAAACGGCCTCCGAAGTTTTGTAGCCGTTTCGGTCTCTTTTTTTTTTGTCTTTTCGTGTGCTCCAAACCGTATTCTTCGTGATCATAGATAATATATATATATGCTCAACCCGTATTTGGAGTATGAGAATACTAAAATCGATGTTCGGGTGCTCTGTGAGGTTAAAGGGAATGGGACGCGTTATATTTCAGATGTGATCATACTAACACTATAGTACCAGACCATATACGAACTTTGAAGTTAAGCGTGCTTGGGCGAGAGTAGTGCTGGGATGGGTGACCTCTCGGGAATTGCCTGTATTGTGTTAAAATCGGCGATAGAGAGGACCTGGGAAGTCCACGTGCTGTGTTAAAACCATCATATGACACATCTGTGTCGGTTCCCACCTAGAACCGACACAGATGAGGGGGTAATTTGTATCGGTTCTAGTTGGGAACCGACTGTGATGACCCCTCATCTGTGTCGGTTCTAGTTGGGAACCGACTGAGATGACCCCTCATCTGTGTCGGTTCTAGATAGGAACCGACTGTGATAATAGATTATTACTGTCGGGTGAGAACCGACTGTGATAAAGCCTGTTTATCACTGTCGTTGGACTTTGTATCGCTATCAAAACCGATAGTGATGACGAAAAAGAACCGATTGTGATGTCCTATTCTGTAGTAGTGTACGAAAAGCTACGCTGTGATTTTGTACCGCGATACATGCATGTGTACGTACGTACAGCCTGAAGATTTTTTGCAAGGTAAAATGCAAAACCATGGAGGGAAAGAAAATGTCGGGGGGCAACAACCGGTTCTTAATTATTCCACTTTTGACTCTATGGTATATTTAGGGATGTAAGTGGGATGCAATATGGGTTGATTGTATATTATTCATATTGACCACAAATATTTATGCGGGATATTGCGGCAACCCGCGAAAGGTTTATGCGGGCAATGCGGTGCCTACAAAACCCACAAAAAGAAAAAGTGATATAGAAATCTATCAGGTTTCGATGTTTAGAAGAAAAGCCATGTTTAGCATGCAAGTTAATTGGAGTTCCGATTCACCAAAATCAAGGATACAGATCATGATCACTGTACAAGATGAAGGTAATAGAAAATAAATGATGTCCTTGGCCTTTTCTCCATTCTTGTTTTCATAAAAAATTACTTCTCATATTGATTATAGATATATATCATCAGTCATCACCATCATCCATATCCTCTGTTAGCGTGTTCTTTTGATGAGAAGAGCCTGAAACATTGAAAAGTAGATCGACATATGATTAGTATGAAGTAAACTAAAAAGTTAGAAGCAATTAAAAAAGAGCTTACTAGTTGCTTTATGCCAATCTTGAAGACAAATTAAAACATTTCCCTGTGTCGAGTGCGGTGTCAGAGCGGGAGGGGAGGAAGACAAGAACGGAATAGGTAAATGAGAGGCGACACCTCTTGCAGCGTCGAGAGGAGAGGCGGGCAGCAGCGGGCGTGGGCGAGGCGGGCGGCAGCAGCGTGTGGTCGGTGTGTGAGGATTCTTTCGCTCTTCGTGTGACCAACGACCTGGCATGGGGAAGGCGAGCGACACCCTCTTGTGGCCGTCGTAAACTCAGTTGAGGAGGAACAATGCGGGCACGATGCGGACATGATGCGGGCTACGTGTGACGGCCGCAAAACCCGCAAGCGCCACCAAAGTGGGTTGTGGGCGTCCGCTTTAGGTTTTATACGGGCTAAATTAAGTGGGTTGGCGGACATCCCGCATCCACTTTCATCCCTATCGATCGACCTCTGGTTCTCTCACCAACTGAACACGATGAATCGATGCCCACAGGTGAGTCGTTTGCCATGCGCAGGTACCATGTGATAAGCTAGTCTCTAGGCGGTTCATGCAATTTCACATGATCTGATCGTCAGTACGTAGGGTGTGTGAGTGTGTGACTCGGTTAGAACACGATGAAATTGTTTACTGAAGGATTGACAGGATCGATCACTCCTTGCTCCTAAGGCTTTTAAGCAAAACTCAAATGTCACTTAAAAAGACAATTTATTTAGTGATATAGAAATTTTGAACTCTTAAACATTTACCAGAATTTTCTCTTTTTTTACTCTTAACATATAATGAGTTGGAAACTGAAATTTTATGCATACGTAGAGTAGGTTTAAAACTACCTCTGGAATTGTTTTTCGGAATTTTTCGTGACAATTGCTAGTTTGATTGCACTCAAGTATGATAGTGTAGAGAGAGTATGTTGCTTTTTTTCCCCTTGAGAGGAGCAAATAATGATACTTTGCTATCTAAATGCCCGGATAGGCCGTACACATATCCTACCAACTGGGATACAAGACCTCGCAGCCCATAAGTATAATGCAACGGCCTACTAAAAATATAGCCCAAATATGTTTGCAGCCCATGCGTGGCCCAGTTTCGGCCCATCCGTCCATTGCGTTTAGATGCCTGGGCTCCTCGTCACTTGGGCCCAACTGCTCACTGCTGACGACTTGACGTGTTGATGCGTCCACTAGGCCGACGTGCCCACGGAAATGGCTCCTGATCTTCTGCGCCCGCTGGATCTTTGGAAATCTTTACCGTGCCGCGCCGATAAAGAAAAAGGAAGCTTACTCTATTAGCACCAACGATTTTTTTTTTAAAAAAACTAATCCCCATACGAAATAAATTATAAAAACAACCCTCTAATTCACACCTTTCGCCGTTCCGCGCCTAGATAGCACGAAAGCAATCTTCCACGGTGTGGTAGCGTAGAAGCATGTTACCGCGCTCACCTCGTGCTCCCACGCCCACACGCTCGCAGGCACACGCGCCAGGGCCCAAGCGCGAGCATGCCCCAGACCCCACGCGTATGCGCCACGCGCCCCGCCTTGCGTCGTGCTCTCCCGCCAGCGCAACGCCTTTTCCAATGCATCGCCCATCCGGGCGCGCGCTTGCCCGCGTGTGCGCTCGCCGCCCAAGTTCCGCGCTTGTCGTGCACGGGAGCTTTGCTTCCACGCTAGGTGACCACGGAATCTTGCTTCCGTACTCCTCAGACGCGGTGGTGTGGGTTAGGGGGCTATTTTTGCAAATTAGTTCGCACGCGGGCTAGTTTTGTAAAAAAAAAAATCGGAGGAGCTAATACAGTAAATCATTCAAGAAAAAGTGACATGCTTCCTTGCATAGTCCATGCATATCATTCTAGGGTTTTATTGCTTATTTGCCACATAAAGTTTATGAAATTGATGATTTGCCACACCATGTTTCACTGATATTTGGACCCTAGGGGTATATGTCAGTGAGACATGGCATGATAAATCATCAATTCTACCAACTTTATATGGCAAATAATCAAATTTCCCATCATTCTAACATACATACAGTTAAAATGTAGAAACTTTAACTATCAATATCTTTCTAAATAATTAGAGTATACATATGAAAATCATATGTATAAATTTGTCAGGAAAAATATTTTTATTATATTATAATTTTATTGAGTTTTATAAATATATTATAATCTAAATTAGTGGTCAAAGTTACATTTTAAGAACCATGAACATATATTTGTGAATGGAATAAATACTAATTAGGGTACATGAGCCACCTACTTCTCCAAACCGACTATGGGGATGTAAAGTATAATTACGAGATGCATAATCAAAAACTACGATTTATATGGCACTAGAAATATTATACTTTGTATAAACGGATTTTGAATCCTCCTCTTTCATAAAAAGCCAAGCTTTCAAAAACCGGGCCGCCCTATGTTAGCACACGCATACAAGTAAATAGAAACACCTTTGACAAATTCACAAACCAAAAAACCACCACAAAATGCCAAATAAAAATATCACCAAGAGCACGCAAGGAAAAATGTTTCTTCCCTTTTTCCCCTCCTCTCCTCCAACCCATGACCTCCTCCCTCTCTTCCCCATCGCACTCCACATATATAGGAGCTCTCCTCCTCCCATGGCATCCTCTCTCTCTCTCTCTCTCTCTCTCTCTCTCTCTCTCTCTCTCCCTCCCTCCCTCCCTCCCTCCCTCCCTCCCTCTGGCCATCACAAACGAAGCTGAGCTGAGCTCGATGGATAACTAGCCACACTAATCAGGTCTCCCTTAATTTAACCACGCTATTTGATATGGGGTTTGCCCGATCTTCACGGTGTAGGATTCATATACTCACATACTCTCTTGATGAACACTAGTTTGTAGGACCCCGGATCGGCTATCCGAAATCCCCTGTGTATTTCTGTACTAGTCCCAGATCAGTAGTTAGTACACACAGTCAAACAGTGATGAATCAATAACCATATCACGAATAGATATAACTAAATAAGAATAACACCAAATAAAAGCAAAGACCTTATGGTCAAGGTTTACCATTACGGCCTGAACAGGCAGAACAACTTGAATAACCGCAGCGGAAGACGAAAACACCAAGGCGACCCATCCAAATGCCCACATGCAATCGAGTGGAGAGCGCATCCTAGTCGTTGGAATTCCCTTGACAGCTTCTTTCACTTCTGAGAAATGATTAGAGTGTAGCACGTGAGTACAAAAAGTACTCAGCAAGTCTGAGAAATTATGCACAATGTAGGCTGTCCAAAGATGGCTTAATATGATTCTTTTGCATAAAGCCAAGTTTCATCAAATCATACTTGTTAATAAGTTTCACAAAGCATATTTAAGCAATTCTTTTTAATAATTGAATTATGTAATATTTCAGTGAAGGTTCTAGCCACCATTCACTAGTATACAGGCTCTATCCGCCACATCTCAACAAGATCAGGGTTCAATTCATTCACATGGCTCTGTCTGCCATGGTTCACAAAAACAGGTTCAATCCACCTACCTGGCTCTTGCCGCCAGAAGCACACCCGAGAGTTCTAACCACTCCCGGATCCCAAAAGATCAGTTTTAAAACCAAAACAAAAGTCTGCCAATATGAAAGCATTCTTCGCTTTGCCTTTGACCGTAGGCACGACTATTCGAATAGTTTTAACTCTGCAGATGTGTATAGCTTTACCCATAAGACATGATATTCCCTTAGTGCCATGTACAATTAACACACTTCCTTAGGTGTGCCGTCAAGGATATCATGATAAGGCATTTACAATGTATACGCCTAACCTGACCCACCCGCTGAGGTTTCACCGCTGTTAGGGTTCTAGCCGCCCAGTACAGAAGCCCCCTCTTGCGCCGCCTGAGAAAGACAGTCTTGCCTCTATCCGGCACTCACATTCCACCATCTAGTGAGTCTAAGTTAGGTTTCTACAAATTATTCGGCCAGGTCGTGCCCACTTTGACATGTGGTTGTATGGTTATGCTTAGAATGGAGACAGTCATAAGCGTCGGTCCTTAACTGACTTGGGGCGGTACTTGCACCTTGAAAACTAGTGCTCTATCCGCACCCGCCAGACAAACCATTCCGCCCAAGTCCAAACCATTTTTCATTTTATTTTTATGTTGTAAACCAACGGCAATACTCTCTGCCGATAACTTCCAATACAAGTTTTCAAGAGTTAAAATGAAATTCCCACCCATAGGTGAATACTGACCGATTGCGAGTCTAAGCATTTCTACCGAACTATTCTATTCCACCAATAGTTTATTTTATAAAATACAAACCTCAGGGTTTGATTACAATCCTCATAATCAATTTTATAATCTCCAATAATCCTTAAATTGCCATAACTATACAACCATATGAATAATCCAATTCAGTATAGTATCCAACAAGTAGTAAGTATATCATGGTACTATCATAACTCTAAAATCATATTAAACCACAATCATGTTTGTATATGAAATATTTCCCTTGGACTATAACTTGTATTATTGATTTATCCATCATTCATACGACGATCAATCTTACCATTCACTAAGAATATTTCACAAAATCGTCTACTAAACCACCGAGAATACTTCACAATACCATCTCTAATCATCTAGAATACAATCCACCGATAATACTTCATAATATCATCATATATTTAATCATTCACATTATCACATCTAGATCATCCACTTTAATCCCCCAAAAATACATACTATCATCATTTACTAAACCCCCAAATATTATTCCATAAAACTAGGATTTTACTAATTCAACGTCAATAGTAGTTTCCATTAACATCGACACCAAGTTAACTAAATAAGCTACACATATTCTGCATTATCCTTAATTCCACATCGGCGATTATCGCGACACCATATTTTAGAAAATCATCCACCAAACCCCCGAGTATGATCCTCAATATTATCCACTTACTCCGTCGAGTATATTTGATAATATTATTGACTGAATCATCGAGTGTCATTCCCAATACTACATATTGTAACCGTTCACATTGTCATATCTGAATCTCATCGTATGCTTGTTAAGATCCACCGAAATATGATTCACCCCTTATTCTACTTGATCCACAAGTATGACTCTCAATATTATTTATTTAACTTTACCGACTATTATTCCTAATATCATACATCTTTCAATATTCCCCCAATCCATACCAATTATATTGCGAACTGCCATCACAATCCAACTCCTCAATATTTCAACTATCACCATTCATAGAACAATTTCATAACAACTACCCTCACATCATCACTAATATTCATCTAACTCCAATTTGCATTCCATACCATTTGTTCCATCTAAAATGTCGGCCAAATAGTCTTTTCCCCTAATTAAAGAATATTTTATCAAAAGTGTGTATTATGTTGGATTACTGTAC
This sequence comes from Rhipidocladum racemiflorum, assembly GCA_036346355.1. Classification (NCBI taxonomy): domain Eukaryota; kingdom Viridiplantae; phylum Streptophyta; class Magnoliopsida; order Poales; family Poaceae; genus Rhipidocladum; species Rhipidocladum racemiflorum. The sequence continues at coordinate 38,008,328 of CM070569.1, read as the reverse complement.
TAGGGCGACAAAGGATCATGGATAACAATATCAAGGAGGTATGAACAACAGGTATAACTAATAGCCTAACGTCAACATCATCCTTTTATATAAATAGCAATGCAATTTGTAAAACATTGTAAAACATCTATAAATCATGGGATCAACATGCGTCAAGGAGACTTGCCTTCAGTCGCGGCAGTGTTGTCAAAATCGAGAAATCCGGCGGCGGAGTCAGCGGCCTCGGCGGGATCGTCGGCTACACGCAAAACGGTGCAACAAATAAATAACAATAAATAAAATAAATCCAAAAATTATAAAAGTTATACTGGCAGGAAGGTCTTGATTTTAGATGAATTTAGGAACTTGAACGGAGTCAATCGGAGTTCGGATGCAAAAGTTATAAGCGTTCGAAGTTGGAAAATGATGGAAAATCAAGGAAAAGAATAAATGTTATTGTAGCTACAGTAAAAATCGCGAAATTAGCCTGCGAAACACGCGACTAGTTCTCCTGGCAATCTTCCTCGAACTCCTCAGCGTAGAACTCACCGTCTTCAACAGCGTCCTGATAGTTCTCTGATGACAACAGTTCATGTAGCACGTGAGTACAAAAGTACTTATCAAGTCTGGGAAAATTTTGCACATGTGGGGCTTTCCAAGGAAGGCTTAATATGGTTCTTTTGCATAAAGCCACGTTTCATCAAACCATACTTAATAATAAGTTTCATAAAGCATATTTTAGTAATTCTTTTTAATAATTGAATTATATAATATTTGAGTGAAGGTTCTATCCACCATCACTAGTATAAGGGCTCTATCCGCCACAATTTAAAAGATCAAGATATCCACACATGACTCTATCCGTCATGACAAAAACAGGTTCCATCTACCTGGTTGGCTCAGTCCGCCAACTAAACATCCGAGAGTTCTAACCACTCCCGAATCCCAAAACATCATTTATTTTCAAAACCAAAACCAAAGTCTACCAGTATGAAAGCATTCTTTGCTTTGCCCTTGACCGTAGGCACGACTATTCGAATAGTTTTAACTCTGCAGAGGTGTACATCTTTACCCACAAGACATGATATTCCCTTAGTACCATGTACAATTAACACACTTCCTTAGGTGTGCCGATAGGGATATCATGACAAGACCTTTACAATGTATACGTCTAACCCGACTCACCCGCTGAGGTTTCACCACTGTTAGGGTTCTATCTACCTAGTACAGAAGCCCCCTCTTGCGCCGTGTGGGGATACAACTTGCCTCTATCCGGCACCCACATTCCATCAACTGGCGAGTCTAAATTAGGTTTCTACAAATTATTTAGCCAGGTCGTACCATGTTCGACATGTGGTGGTACGGTTATGCTTAGAATGGACAGTCATAAGCGTCGGTCCTTAATTGACTTGGGACGATATTTGCACAATGGAAACTAGTGCTCAATCCGCACCCACCCGACATTCCAATCTGCCCAAGTCCAAATCCTTTTTCCTTTTCTTTTTATTTTAGAAAAACAGTACCAAATACTTTGTAATAATTTCCAAATCACACTTTAAATTACAACTTTTGTATAATCCCACCCATGGGTCATTTTCATCAATTCGGGTACTAAGCATATCTATCGTTCTAATCAACAAATGTCACATATAAGATATACATGCCATAGCAAAGGTCCTAGGGTTACAATTAAGCATGGTAACAATAATCAAGGAGGTAATCACAATTGGGATTAACTAATCATTTATATTTGACATACGATGATAAAGATAGCGATGCATGTTTATAAAACATGTTAAAACATTTGCAAACATAGAATCAAGATGCGTCAAGGGACTTGTCTTCGGTCGCAGCGAGGTGGTCGAACTCGTGAAGTCCGGCGGAGGGGTCGGCGGGATCCTCGGCTACGCGCAAAGCGGTACACAAAATAAAGAACAAAAAAATAAATAAAAACAAAAAAAAAATAAAAGTAGTACTGGCAGGTAGATCTTGAATTTAGATGAATTTAGGAATTTGAACGGAGTCAATCGGAGTTCGGACGGAAAAGTTATGAGCCTCCGAAGTTTGAAAAATCAGGAAAATACGAAACCGAGGAATATTCCAGAATCTTTTCTTTTTCTGATTTTTCTGATTTTCTTGGATGGGCTAGTGTCTATTACATGTGGGGCCTCCCTGTCATAGACTAGAGAGCTTCTTCCCCATTGCTCTTAAGGCAAAGAACAGAGGAGCTTCTTGCTCCATGGGGCGCCGGCAAGGAGGGCCCCGGGGTGGTGGCCGGCGACCGGGGCGGAGGCCAAGAATTCACACTCAACTTTCAAAGGATCACCCAATAGATCAAATCTTGGGTGACGTTAGTAAGGGAGTTCAAACTCGTTCCTGTGTTGCTTCATTTTGTGAACATTACTCTTTTGTTTCCTCTATTGAACCCTCTCATGTAGATGAAGCTTTAAGTGATCCGGATTGGGTGAATTCAATGCACGAGGAACTCAACAACTTCGCCCGTAACGATGTATGGACGCTTGTAGAAAGACCCAAAGACCACAACGTCATCGGCACCAAATGGGTATTTAGGAACAAGCAAGATGAGCATGGTATAGTGGTAAGAAATAAGGCAAGATTAGTAGCACAAGGTTTTTCCCAAATCGAAGGTTTGGATTTTGGTGAAACCTTTGCTCCTGTAGCAAGGTTAGAAGCAATTCGAATCTTGCTTGCCTTTGCATCTTGCTTTGATATCAAATTATTTCAAATGGATGTAAAGAGTGCATTCTTAAATGGTCAAATATCCGAATTGGTATTTGTAGAACAACCACCCGATTTTGAAGACTCTAGAAACCCAAATCATGTTTATAAACTCTCAAAGGCGCTATATGGTCTCAAACAAGCTCCTAGAGCATGGTATGAGCGTCTTAGAGACTTTCTAATTTCCAAAGGATTCAAAATTGGGAAGGTTGATACCACACTCTTTACTAAAATAATTGATGATGAATTCTTTGTTTGTCAAATTTATGTTGATGATATCATATTTGGATCAACTAATGAGGAATTTTGCAAAGAATTTGGTGATATGATGTCTAGGGAATTCGAAATGTCGATGATTGGAGAGTTGAGCTACTTTCTCGGTTTACAAATCAAGCAACTCAAAAATAGGACCTTCGTGAACCAAACAAAGTATGCAAAGGATATGCTCAAGAAATTTGGCATGGAGGATGCAAAGCCCATAAAGACACCAATGGCGTCAAATGGACACTTAGATCTCAACGAGGGAGGTAAACCGATTGATTTAAAGCTTTATCGCTCTATGATTGGTAGTTTGCTTTACATTACCGCATCTAGGCCCGATATCATGTTTAGTGTATGCATGTGTGCTCGCTTTCAATCTTCTCCCAAAGAATGTCATTTAGTGGCAGTAAAGAGAATCCTAAGATATTTAAAACATTCCTCAAACATAGGATTATGGTATCCTAAAGGTGCAAAATTTGAATTGATCGGATATTCGGATTCGGATTATGCGGGTTGCAAAGTGGATAGAAAGAGCACCTCCGGGAATTGTCAATTCCTAGGTAGATCCCTTGTCTCTTGGTTCTCCAAGAAACAAAATTCAGTTGCCCTATCCACCGCCGAAGCCGAATATATTTCCGCCGGGAGTTGTTGCGCTCAATTACTTTGGATGAGGCAAACCTTGATGGATTATGGAATTAAATTTCAAAAAGTGCCTCTTTTATGTGATAATGAAAGCGCAGTCAAAATAGCAAACAATCCCGTCCAACATTCAAGAACCAAACATATAGATATCCGCCACCATTTTCTTAGAGATCATGTGACAAAAGGAGACATAACTATAAGCCACATTCGTACCGAAGATCAATTGGCGGATATCCTTATCAAACCTTTAGATGAAAACCGTTTTTGTAAATTGAGGAATGAATTAAATGTTATAGATTTCTCAAATGTCGCTTAAATGAATGCTTTTTGGTTGTTAAATTGTTCTTATTCAAATTGCTTGCCTTCTCAAGTTATCATCACATTTAGGGGGAATATCTTATCACTTCATATATTATACATCCCTAAAGTGAGATATATTCAAATAAGTGCAAATTTATGTTTAAAAGAGGATTTTGGAACATATTAGATCAAAACACAAAAATTTATTATTATCTTACTTTGGTCTTCTCCTATTTTTAAAAAAAAAATAAAAAAATTTATATATGTACTCTCTCAATGGCTTCATTTCAAAAGGGTATATATATATAAAAAAAGGGGGAAGGCTTATTCTCTCAAAACAGATTTGTTGCGTTATGTCGTCCAAAACTCAAAATTGATCTATATTGATATAATTATTGCACTTGTTGAGTCATGGGTCAAGGTACTAGAGAAATAATTGTTCTAGCCTATCTAAAACCTATTTTTGACTCAAACATTTCAATCAAGTTATCTCTTGCATAGTTGGATTTTATTTCACTCAAAATGCTCTCTCATGCATCAAAAATCTATTTTATCTAAAAACTATTTTGTTTGTTGTTATCTGCTGTTTATTCTTAATGGGAAATGCTAATATGTGATGGTCACTCAGTACCAATCTCAATTGAATCATTTCTTATTGTGTCTGTCTGTTTCTGTCTTGGTCGGCACTACCGGTGTTATTAACCCGGTAGTACCGCTTCTGTCCGGCACTACCGACAGTGTCTAGCGGTAGTGCCGCCTCTGCCCTGTGCGAATCGAAACCAACGGTTTCTCTGGGCATTTAATGCCTATCCTCTACCGGCGCCTACCCCTCTTCCTCTTCTATTTGCTACGCTCATCTCTTCCTCTCCCATTCCTTTCTTTCTCTCTCCTCCTCTAAACCCTAAAATCAAAGAGCACCAAAACCTTGAGATTTCTTCAAATCCATCGCTTCAATCTTCATTCCTTGGTGCTCCTCCTCCGCAAGGTGGCCTTCTTCATCTCAAGTTCTTACTTTTTCTTGCCCTAGGTCACCTTTGCTTTGATTAGGGTTTGTTGTGACTATGAGTAATGTAGGCATGGTTAAATCTAGAAATTGTGTGGATTGTGCTCCTAGAAATCTCCTTTGTTATATTCCTGAGACAATCCATCAATTTGCATGATTATTGAAGTGTTGAAAATAATCGGTAGTACTGTCTGTGCTCGGCCCCGATGCGGCTGGCACTACCGGCTTCTAATAGCGGTAGTGCCGCCCATAGTCGGCAGTACCGCCTATCAAGTAGCGGTAGTGCCGAATATGGACTGGCAGCATTATTTGATACATTCTAATATTGCCGATTGTTTTCAAATTCTATAAATGCCTAGAGTTTACTCAAAATCACTTGTGGACCTTGTCATTCCCTTTCATCTCAGCTTTACCAGTTTTCATCCTTTTAGATCATGCCAAGAACAAAAACCGCCGCTAAGGCTCCCGCTCCTCGTGGAGGTGGTACCCTCAGAAAATCCACTAGAGGGCGAGGTGTTCCTACCGCCGCCGACAAAGTGATAGCAGAGTGATGATTCTTTCACTATTGCTATGAGAAGGACAACACCAGAGATGCAGCTTGTCCAGAAATTGGTGGGGGTCAAGCTCCGCCAAAGGAAAGGCGATTCGGTAAGAATCGAGCAGAATATGTTGAAGAATCCCTGAAGGAGAAGAGTCACAGAAGAAATTGATAATGATGAGGAGAACAGAGATGAAGAGGAGATGCCAGATGCAGGGATTTTAGATGTGGATCCTTTTCAGATTAAAAGTGACAGATATTTTGCTCTCCGAGGTGAAAATCAATATGACCAACCAAATGACTCTCCTGACCCTCGCTTCTTCACAAGATTCCAACAAAGGGTGTTTGAATCTATTTATAAAAGCAAAGAGTTTGCTAATCAAAGATGGGTCAGCTGGGAGCACATCAGGGATCAGCCAGACTTTGTTGGGATACCTGAGCTCTTTGGTGGTGCTGGTTTATATCATTTCCTTGGGAGAAAGTTCAATTACAAGGAAGAAGTTATCCGACAGTTCTACACTACTCTCTACATTCCTGAGTTTGCGAATACTCTCACTTGGATGACTGGCTCCGAAAGGTATACTGCTTCAAAAGAAGATTTTGAGCAAGCCTTGAGCATCTTTCACAGCAATCATCCTCAGATCCATGATGAGCCCGTTCTTAGCTGGGATGCAATCAATCAATTCTATGATCCAGCTAGAGGGCCCAAGCCTGGGAAGCTTGCAGGTTTGAGGATTGAGCCTAGTATGATCAATAAGATCATACGTGTCACTATCCACCCCAAGAGCGGAAATTTTGATGACATAAGGGGGTATGCCTGGAACCTGATTGATAAAGTCATGAGAAAGGAAAAATTTGATGTTGTGGACTTCATCATAAAGGAGATAGCTCAGTCTTCTAGAGAGCGTGGGAAGACCATCTACTTTGCTCCTTACATCATGGCTTTGATCATTAGAATTACTGGTTATGATGGTAACCTGCCTTCGCCTCACAAGCCCTACAAGCCTCGCATCGGTCCTCCTCAAGTGCTTCATCACTTTGCCCAACAGCAGCAGGCGCAGCGACAGGTTGAGCTTGAGCGCGAGCAAGCTGAGGTGCAAGCTCGTGCAGCTGCTACCTCATCTCAGGCGACTGATACTTTTACAGCAGGACTCTCCTCCTTGCGCTCTGAGATGATGGGTCAGTTCTCCACCATGATGAGCCAGTTGACTCAGATTCACGAGTACCAGACTCAGACTCGACATGTGGTGGATGAGCTTCGGGTTCGGGTTGATGGCATTGGTTCCACCGTTGATCAGCTTCGTGATGAGTTTCTTCCCGTGACCTATCGCCGCTACGGTCGTGGTCGTGGCTCTCGTGGTGGCTCCTCTCCTGCTCCACCCCCTCCTCCGGTTTAATCTTCCTCTCCAACTCTCTTTTTGGTCCTTGATGCCAAAGGGGGAGAAATAATTGGAGTGTGCAAGAAGAAGAAGTAGTGGAGATAGGATTATCTTTTGTGCTTATATATGTAATCCTATCGGTTATGTATCGGTTATGTTGCCTTTTGCTACCTTGTTTTATCTCGCTTTATTGCTACTTGGTGATCTTCGTGATCTTTGACTTTTGAACTCTTATTGCCTTTGTGTGGATTGCCTCTCTTAATCGTTATTTGCATATACTCCTTCATAAGTGATATTGTGCATTGTTTCCTCGGTACACTTGTTTACAATTAAAACTCCGTTAAAATTTCTCTCAAATATCTTAATATGTGCCTTTTTAATGCTATTCATTCTCTTGCACATATTTAGGGGGAGTCTCAATTGTTATCATTGTGCTTAAATTGGCATTTTCTTTACACAATTCATATGTTTCCTCTTTTTAAAAAAAAATCAAAATGCCAAATTAAGCAATCAAACCTTTGAGTAGACAATTTGTCTCCAAAACATGTTGTATACTCAAAGATCAACTACATTCAACTATTCTTGCTTTGGTTGTCATCAATTACCAAAAAGGGGGAGATTGAAGCATCTAGGCCCCCGATTTGCGTTTGTTTTGGTAATTAATGACAATCAGCTATTTGTGGACTAACAATTTCCTTTTGAGATTGCAAGAAGGAGTTAGTCTTCATCGTTTTGAGCACAAGAGAAATTCACTCAAGTGAAGAGGTATATAAGCTCAAGGTCAAGCGGCGGAAAGAAAGGTCATCATGTCTATCTCTTTGTTTTACTGATCTCGGAGTTTTGAGAAAAGATCAGATTTCCTAGTTTTAGATGTCGTACTATTAAGAGGGACTTGGTTTAGTAGCTTGAAGTCTAAAATGACTCATAGATGGCTCAAACATTGTTTTAAAACATTTGCTCAAAGTTGCATTCATGAAAATTCCTTTTTAAATCAAAGTTTCTGCCTTCAAGCGGCACTACCGGCTATATACTGTGATCGCCGACCATCATGATAATCTAGGGCATATTACGTCGGCAGCTTTTAACAGAGAGATGCTTTTGTGTCCGCTGACCGGCACTACCGGTGTGTTAGGCGGTACTACCGGTATGGCGGCGATCTGCACCACACACCGCAGAGTCATTTTCCAAAGGATCGTGCTTTTTCCGAAAATCCTATCGGCACTACCGAAGTATTGAGAGCGGTCCTGCCGACTTCAAGCGGCGCATGCCACTCTAATAACTACGGTACCTATTCTACAGAAGGAAGTATTTTTGCGAAAAGTGCAAGTCGGCACTACCGACATTTTGGAGCGGTAGTGCCGGAATTATTTTATCAGGCCAACGGCTACTGACATCGCATTTAATGCAAAGGGAAAAACCGTTGGCAGGTGGGGCGGCACTACCGGCCCTATGAGGGCGGTAGTGCCGACTTCGGCTGATTTTTCTGGAAAACCTCCCCAACGGCTCTATTTCGTGGGGGAGGTTATAAATACCCCCCCCCACCTGCATTCTTGTGAGGGTTGGTGACCACATTTACTCATTCTAAGCCCTTGCAACTCTCTTTTCTCTCTAGAGCATTAAATTCTCAAGTTTGGGAGGAAAAGAGAAAAGAGTTTGAGTGATTTGTTTTCAAGCATTCATTTGAGCCATAAGATTCATTCAATTCTTCAAGTGAATTCCAAGTTTGTTACTCTTGGAGGTTGCCGCCTCCTAGACGGCTTGATTTGAGGTTGATCGTGATCTTCTCAAGGGAGATTGTGAGAAGACTCGATCGGTTGTGAAGGCAAGGAGCTCGCCTACCCGGAGTGGGGAAGAGCTACCCCGAAAAATACGAGGAAAGGCTCATTTGAGACAAGGAGCCGGCTTGAAGTGAGTCAAGCTACCTCAACGTGGAGTAGGGGGGACCGGCAAGTCTCCGATCACCACGGGATAAATTGTGTGTCTCATTTTGTGGTTTGCGCTTTCTTGTATTACTAGTTCCATTTTAAGTGCTTGCTCTCTCTCTTAGTTATTTCCTAAGTTGATTAATTTAGCTTGCTAAATTAATTGTGTTGATGCACTTTAGAGAGACATAGAATTTCTAGGCCTTAATTGAAAAGTTAGCCTTCCTAGTTTAAATTGTCTATTTCTTGAAATATTAGCCGAAAATTTTTATAACCTCCTATTCACCCCCCTCTAGTCGGTTATCCTTGATCCTACAATCCCGGGCTGAAGATCATGGGGGATGGAAAGATTTCGTTGCTACGAATTCAACGGATCCGACCGTTCGCGATTTGGAGCATTATTGCAAGAGTTATGAGCATTTGAATGCCATGGCAATGAATGGGAAGCTTGAAGCTTTCCTCTGTGTGTGTTTCCAACTCAAGGTTGAAGAAGCAGTACTGTAGCATGCCACGTGGCGCTCCGTGATTGGCCAAGGTTTACGCGAAAGTGACGCCCTAGAGAAAAATTAGCAAAAATGGTCTAAAAATTCCTAGAACCATTAGGGAATATTTGAAACCCAATAAAATTGGTTTCGCTGAATTTGGATGAAATTTGGAGATTTGAATATTCTAGAGCGAATAGTGGGCATTAAACGAAAGCCGCGCAAGATAAAATGCCAAAGGGCTTCCAAAAATCTTGGAAAAATTCTCAAAATATTTTTAGAATATTTGGGACCTAATGCAATAGGTTCCATGATTTTTGGAGCATTTTCGGACTCGGGTGAAATTCCGGGTACTGACGGGAATATGGAAATTTGATTTTTTGAACGGAGGGGAATTGAACTCCGATTTTGGACGGATTAGGAATGCCAGGTCAAATTAAACACCCAGGAAACTCCAAATTTTGAATTTAACTAATTTAAATTAGATTTTTCCAGAAGGCCGGAATTGAGGATGTTACAGCGGTATTATAGCATCGGAATTTTCGTTTGGACTCTTGTGTGAGGTAAATCTTCCGGCCTCCGTATCTTTTGCGTTCAAGCTTGGAGTACAATAAATAATATGTCTATTTCGATCGGCTTGAGGAGATCTTCGCAATGGTAACATTTATTCTGACAAACGATTCTTTTTCTTTGTAGGCCTTTCAAACGTGTCTTCACTTTAGGTTCATATGGGTCAAATATGGGTCTACGCATAAATAAATAAAATATTAGTAGCTCTGTATCTCCAAATATAATAAATAAAGACCCAATTAAATTAGAGTTCACCTGGTAATATTTAATGTGGCTCAATAATTATTTCAAGTCAAATAGTAAATTTAGCTAAAAGGTGCTATGTGTGGTTCTATCCACATCATCCTTTCTTTCTTCATGAAATGCCGCCTTCAGCTTTTGATAACCTGAAATTGTGCTAAACAGAGAAAACAACGTATATGCATGGTATATATAATTATCATTAGTTGTTTTTATTGTTCACCATGCTTCGCACAATTTGTTTAATTAAGTAGCTATTGGATGTATATAGTTTAAATGTTGAACCGGTAAGTATATATTCACATCATTCTCCCTCACATCAAGAAAAGTTGTCATCGACTTTTGTAAGCATGCATACAAATTAGTACTGGATAACACCACATCGAATTGTTTTAATATGGGTAAGAAAAAATTTGATGCCTTCCATGCTTCAATTGCGCTACTCTGATTACATAAACATGGCACAAAAGATGGTTTGTTCAAAACATGCAACTCCAATTTATCAAGCTTATCACAAGTTATGCACATTCAATAAACTACAAACTTGTTATCTACACTATATTCTCCAATCAAATTGAATTCATAAGTATAAGATTAGGTACTAACTAGTGATTTTAGACATACAATTTTAGAAACCTTATTAATCACACTAGATAGCTCTTTTGGTTCATCAAATATGATACAACACAAAGAATCATCAGGAGATATTCTAGTGAAAACTTCATTATGAGTAATCAATTCCACATTATGTGAATTAAAATATTAAATCTAGAACATGGAATCATTAAAGAAACACAATAGTTCTCACTTTTACTCACCTCTTCATGATGCTCTATTAATTCAACACCTTTATTTTTACCTTTAACATCCTTCTCAGTTAATGTAGGTGTTGTAGGTAGCGTTTCTTCATGATCTAACCTTGGGACATCAAGTTTTCTATCTCCAAACATGGTTATCTCCTCATCTTCCATCTCAAGCAGTGCAGATTGTGTATCGTTTAACTCCTCATCTTCTTTACCATCCTGCACATTAAAAGAGACATCACTAAAAGCAGAGAGTAAGCTGTTAGTTTCAGAAATAACCCCAATTTTGCTATCATCTACTTCTATCTTTTATTTTAGTGTATCTCTTACACTCTCAAATTGGATGCTCTCAACCTCACATATAGGGCTGTAAATGAGCTGAGCTCGGCTCACTTAAGCTCGACAATAAGTAAACACACAGATAATGAGACAAGCTCGGCACAAGCTCAAGTGATGTATCAAATTAAGGTTTCGTCTGGCATTGTGATGTATCAGATTGTTTGGAAAGCCAGTGATGAACAGAACTAAAGGAAGAAAAACTAATTCAGACTACTTTAAACAAAAAAAAAAAATAACTGTTGGAAAAATGGCATTATATGCCTTTCATTGCCGTCCAAAAACTTAATGAAGACAACGCTACCTCCTGGATTGTAATGAAATTAGCATATTGCTTGTGAAATCCAAAAGGATTATAACTGCAATAAACTTCGAGGTTTCAATTTCAAGCACCACAGACGCATCGTTAGCTGCAAAGTCCACAGATTAGTTGCCAACAAACGTTTCATTGGCTGAGATGACGTGATCACATTAGCTGAAAGCCTGAAATATTTCCCTTGTCTAGGAATGATCCCAGCAACCACGTAGTAACTATTAAAATCATCTCACGCACGCAACAATTAAACGAATAAGACCCCATCACAATCTAGGATTAACATCAACTTACATGTTCTCTATAAATAATATAATTTTTTCTTACAGCTGCGGGTTTCTTCGAAGCATCAGGATTGACAGATCCAGACCTGACTACTATCACCGTAGACAGCAGCAGGAGCTGTGCTTTTGACAAAAAGAAAGGCCCTTCACTTGATGTACTGAGACATCCATTTGAAGCCTTCGCCGTAGCCCATCTTACGGACGATGCTGCACATGAAGATCTCCAGGGGCCGCACATTGGAATCAGCTAAGTTCACGTTGCCCTTCCCGGTGGTGAAGTTGCTCAGTCCAAGGTAGTAGCGCAGCTCCTCCTCCGAGGCCGCATACGGTATGTCAATCTTGTTACCCAGTATGAGGAAAGGCACATTGGCAAGGGAGTCGTCGGCAAGAAGAGCGTCAAGCTCCTTCTTTGCTTCCGCAAACCGTTCCTTGTCAGCAGCATCCACCAAGTAAACAACAGTATCAACCTATCAGACAGATCAGGAATTAGAAGTACCAACAAAAGCATACGGAAACATAAAGCTCACGAAAGTCAGTATTTACAAGTTACTACTAATGGTTACAGCCTGGGGCATTATTCAACTGAGGGAAAAAAGTAATAGCAGCACTTATCTCTTTTGATTAAATTCCAAGTGATAAACCAACCATCCATTTCTTTCCCAGACCATACAAACCACCACCACCACAACAAGCCTTTTGTCCCAAACAAGTTAGGTTAAGCTAGGAAAGAAACCTAATCAAAGTCAATAAAACCCTTAAACCTTCGATCTTGGGTCATGATTCCGGTATGTGGATCGCTAACTTCTATGCACTCCTATCGAACGCCAAATCTTTGGAAACGTTCCAATCCCTCAAGTCTCTTTTAACAGTTTCTTCCCACGTCAATCTCGGTCGATCTCTGCTTATTTCTTTCCCAGACCATACCTATACATGAAAAACTGAATCCATTCGACCATTCCACTGCAGATCAAATGCAATTTTCGCACCAAAAGATAAAATAAGTCTTTCACAAGTTGTTTAAGAACACGTAGTCAAGTAGGATTTCCTTGCCATGTACGAGATGTGAACAGTAGGTCAGTACACGAGATGGCTGCACGGCAAGGTGGCACACCCATAGTTGTTCATTCTAGTCTACTGTAGGGGCAGATGTCTGTAATGCTTCCATTTTGCGACTAAATGGATAGAAGAGTATGCATTCCAACCATTTCCAGTTGTTCTGGACAGATTAACATGTTCCAGTAAATTATTTATGTGGGATGACAAAAAGCTGAAATGACCCAACAAAGCCGCACTCATGCCCATCCTCACTATTTCATGACAGCACTGCCAACAGTCACTCACCTCTCCTAACCACCCCACCAACAGAAGGGCTTTGGCTAGGGGTGGAAAAAAAACTCGAAACTCACGAGTTAAACAAGTACTCGCAAACTCGGCTTGACTCGGCTCGAACTCGTTCCTTAACGAGTCGAGTCGAGCTGTGATTTGAACTCGTTTAGATAACGAGTTAAACAAGCCAACTCGTGAGTTAAACGAGCCAACTCGCGAGTTTAACGAGTTCTCTAAGTCGGTAAGTATAACTATATATGTGTGAGGCTGGATGATAACACATGGCATACTGTATAATCTCAACACCAATCCTCTTCTCAAATGAAAGTATCGAGTTAAACGAGTTTAACGAGCTAACTCGCGAGTTTAACGAGTCGAGCCGAGCTGAGGTTTGAGCTCGTTAAGATAACGAGTCGAGTCGAGCTGACTCGTTATATTACCGAGTTTGACCGAGTCGAGCCGAGTCAGCTCGTTATCCACCCCTAGCTTTGGCTGACTCACTATTTTCCTACAAATCCTTGCTTCTCATATACTAGCAAAATGCCAAAACTACACAATTTGTGATGGTATCAGGACATTCATCAGTATTTTATTACATTAAATTGAAATGTTTCCACCCCATTTGGGAAATTTTCATAGGGCAACCAAACAGGACTTAGGTCGAGAATTGACGCCTAAAGACCTTTTAGCCATCAATACTCATATCAGGTGCATTGTATTCTATAGAATTCCGTAATAATGGTCCTTGGTAGTTACACAAAATGAAAGAAGATGCCAGCAAGACATGTCACAAACTCACAATTTGAGTAGGAATAGGCCACTAGGCATTGAGTCAGGATTCAAGAAGCCACAAGAGTGTCCATGTGGCTTCTGATGAACATTACAGAGAGCTATTCAATAAATAAATTGTTAGTCATGCATTTAACTTGATCGCTTCTACTTTATGAACTGTTATCATGTGGGCCAAATGCATTATGTATTGTGGTAGAAAATTCACCGCGCAGGAAAAAAATATATCCAGCCACATAAGCCAATAGGAAGATGATTAAGATGTAACTTCTCTAGGGATATTACATCTGTTTAAAATCCCAATCAGCGAGCATGGAAACAGGGTAAAAAAACAATGAAGCGACCAGTAATAAGCAAAGCTAGAAGCAACGGAAATAGATGGCTCTCAGCTTTTGTTGTTGGTTGATTGATTCTTCTGTTTAACAATTCTGGTCCATTAACATCACAACACAAAACTTTTCTGAAGGAAAAATAACTAATTATCACAACACAAGCACAAAACATATATCGGAATGATGTCAAGTCCACAGGCAATACAACACAATTCATATCACGGTTTTCTAGAGCTATACAAGAACATATTTGAGACCATAGTAAACTAGTAATGCCTAAATTTACAACTATTGGGAAGAATGTAAGAAATAATATTCTAAAATAAATGGAATTTGTGTTCTAAAAGAAAAAACAAATGCAATTTGGAAAGACATCATGTGGGCCAAAAAGGAAGGAAAACTTTGGAACCTGGGAAACAGGGTCAATTTTCTTTTCTAAGAAGACAAATCTTACAGGAAAATGGAACCATCATCAAATCTATTTGAACACTCAAGTTCGCGAACCATACAAGACAAATGCAATTTCAGAAGAAACTGGAGAACAAAGGTTAAATATACCTATAATACCTGTTAGAAAAGAAGGAAAGTACTCCCAACAGGGTAACAGAGGATGGTAATTTGCAATATATTAAGGACACAGGAGCTCAATATGATGTGAACTTCCCTTGACTACAGCAAGGTCCCCAAACTAGTTCTATTGTCTTGTTCCCACCCATTCTAGGCCAGTTGTGAAGTTTTTGATGTAAAACTTGCATGTGCACTCAGCTGACTCAGGGCTTGTTTGGATAAGAAGAGATTATACCCAATCCCTTCAAATTGGAAGGGAAATTGCACTAAAATCCCTGTCAATCTAAGGGATTGGACCTAAACCCCATCCATCCAAACAAGCCCTCAGTATGTTTTATGCTGCTGCAAAATCTTGAAATTTTTTTTCAAGGCTTCAACCTTTTTAGTGAAAATTGTCTATCTACCAGTATGTATGGACAGCTTTGCAAACTTATCACTCAGACTTCCCTCATTGCCAACATACCACACAAAATTGCATCGTCAGCCCGTTTACCACACATGGACAACTTTACCCTCTATCTTATTCTTTGGTGAGTTCTTCGAGAGAGTGAAGGCTCGGAGGCAGAAGGGTTGTCGCCTTGTCGGTATTGCAGGACGAGGCCAGCCCCAGCCACAGTATGTTCGCACTTCAGTCAGCAGTCATTGCTGTAAACTGCGTCCTGTCATACTGGAGAGGAAGATCCAAAGATGAAGCACATCTACAGTGCACCACCGGCCACTGCAGTGCTTCCATGATTCCATCCACAGCCGCTGAGTGCAGCACAAGAAAGCTGAATGCAGCAAGCCACAGGCCGCGGTGAAGCAGGTCATGGGTGGCCTCTCATTGTCGGGTGCTCTCACTGTTGTCACCTATCCCTGAAGGTGAGGTGGTGGGGATCGACAGAGGGCAAGCTGCAGTGATGGAGAAGGGCCAGTCAAAGGAGGTCAAGGAAGAACAAGGCGCTTGCTCGAGTTCTGAAGCTTGTCAGAGAAAATGGAGGGGCAAAATTGTCCAATCGTGGTAAATGGGCAAAATCTAGTCTTTTGGTGCTATATTGGCAAAATGGGAAGCATGAGTTATACATTTGGAAAGTTCTCCAAACAAAGTGATACATGGACAATTTTCCCAAAATTTTATTGTAAAATTATGAGCTTTCTTGAGAACAACAACATGAGAACAATCCAGAATTGACGATAACTAGCTATAACTTGATGCAATCTTGTTCTGTTTGGTGGACTTTCTGCTCTGTTAGGCAAAACATTTGCTAGTAAATTCCACATAGTTCCACTGGCTGTTGCAAATGTGATGGTTGAAAGCTTTGGGAGACTAAGTTAGCCAGGAAAGTCCATGTAACTTCATAGCCAGCTTTTATGTGTATAAAATTCGAACTAAAATTAATTTTGCTAAAACTGACTAGAATTACAACCAGTCTTGTATATTCTGCTTGGATAGAGACTACCACCCTACACCCCTAAATGTTTTAGCCCATTGCGTATGGGAAACCACCTTAATATTAGAGCTCAAATATCTTGTGGTATTTTTCAGTATCACGCTGTGAACAAATGGCTAAAATTGAGGACCAGCACTGGCAGCATCCCCGGTTGCTTAATATGGGAATGTCTTCACAAGAAGCCATTTAATGATTGATAATTTCTACTTGTTCTATGGTAATCAGATATATGCCTAATCCCAGACGTTCCTTATGTCTAAACCCTAATATCTTGGTTTCAATCAGGGCAAGAATTGCTTCTGGCCCAAATCACACAACAATTGCACAAGGAAGAACTCTTAACCATAAGTAAAGAAACAGACAGCAAGAAGAAGGAAGAAGTAAAGTTAACCTTGGCGTAGTAGTCCTTCCAGACGCGGCGGGCGATCTGGTGGCCGCCGAGATCGAAGGCCTTGAACTTGATCTTGCCGATGCTCAGCTCCTCCGACGTCGGGTACTGCGTCGGCTGGTGCTGCACGAGCCGCTGCCATCCAATCCAGACACAAACATACCAATCAGACCAAATCAAGAATCCCCAGCAAGATGAAAGCAAAATAAAAAGGCTAGAAATCGAAAGGAGAGAGGCCTGACCTCGTCCTTGAGCATGTGGAGGAGGGTGGTCTTGCCGGCGTTGTCGAGGCCGAGGAAGAGGATCTTGGCCTCCTTCTGCCACAGCCCCAGCGACGCCAGCACCCCGTAGAACCAATCCACCAGAAACATCTCACCCCGCCCTCTTCTCCGGCGATCTCCTCCTCCTCCTCACGCCGGATCGATCGATCTGTGCCTGCCCCTCTCTCTCTCTCTCTCTCTCTCTCGCTCGCTCGCTCTCCGCCTTCTGTCGGGGAGAACAATTTTTCTTTCCCTTACCTCCGTATGGGCTATGGCTGTGCTTTTGTTCTAGATTCTTCGGTGGCGTGTACTTGCTTCTAGAAGAACCTCCTCTCTTTACTTTCTTGTTACTATTATTTATTTTATTAATACTTAATTAAACGTGGGGTTCTATGGGCTCAAGGCCTCAAGGGCGGCACGTGAGCACGCCGGTTTTGCTCATTAGCGTACACGTTTAAATCCAGCGACCGAACGAAAATATACATTTTCTTTATAAAAAAAAATAATAAAACCATAAAACCAGTTTTATTATTACTACTACTAGTCACTAGAGTTTGATGGGAGCTTCTAATTTACGGCCGGGATTGCTATTTTTACAGTCGCCCGTACACAGCTTTTTCTTGGACTTGAGCCGCCCGACTGACTGAATCAATCTAATAAAAACAAACAAACAAACTTTTGACTGGACAATTCAAACTTGCCACGTGGTGAAATAAACTTCCAACTTGGGATTTTAATTTTCAGCACGGTCTAAAAAAGAGACTTTTGACCGGACGGTTCAACCTTTCAACTCGGTGAAATCAACATCCAATTCGAGATCTCAAACCTTTATCGGAAAGAAATTAACTTGAAATTCGATTTCTCAACTGAAAGATGTGAGCTTTCACGTGAGAAGAAAAACAAAATAAGATCACGTTGATACCATTGAAGCCGTCATCAAGTGCGTGGCGATGAGAAGAGAAACTACGACGGATGTTATAGGGGATGAGGAGGAGGAGGATGAATCAAACGATTTGAAGGAAAAACCAGAGAAGAGAGGGGGCCAGAGGAAGGGGAAAGTGGGTGAGAACAACCTATGCTTCTATCCTTCACAGCAAGGATGGGGAATATGATGCCTTTTATGGGTATCATCTGTGAAGATCAGTTGGCTAGAACATACCACATGTTGGGTGTGGCAACGAGTGCTAACTGTTGATTAATAAATTAATCGCCGTAGACTAATCCCAATGCCAATCAAGAATAGATGAAAAACAATCACAATAGATGAACACAGTATATAGGGTGGTCAACTCCTTTATCTCTTTATTGATTGATATATTGTTTCCCTTGTATAAATAGGTGCTATATTTATAATCATAACCCTTTAGGGGTAGTTTTAGAATTCACCCACCAAAACCAATAGTTTGGATATATCTCAACAACTAGGACAAAGTGTCTGGATATATCTCAATAAGAAGAACCAAGGCTCCAGTTATATCTTAACACTCCCTATTAGGCAAATATAGCGTAATGCATATGCCTTATAAAAAACTCCTCCCAAAAATAGTGAGAAAAATTATAAAGAAAAGAGTACATTGCATATGCATGTTATATTATACTTGTTGCTTCACATATTGTGTTACACTTGTTGCCTCATTAAAACATTCATGTGAGAGAACTTCAGGAAAACTTACCAAAGAAAAAAGGAGTACAACTTATGATCTTCTAGATTATAGTAGTATCTTCAGGATCATACTAAGGGTTATAGTTTAGGCATTTACTCCCCCCTGAATTCTTCATATCTCTAAGTCGTCTCATTTCGATACCACGAATACATCTTTGGAAACTAGATGTCGGAAAAGACTTAGTGAATAAATCTGCTAGATTTTCATATGACTTAATTTGCAGGATCTTTACCACACCGTTCTTCTGGAGTCCATGAGGATAGAAAAGTTTAGGGGCAATACGCTTTGTGATATTGCTCTTTATATAACACATTTGCATTTGTGCAACACAGGCATCATTTTCTCCATAGGTAATTGTGAGCACATTTGCATTTGTGCAACACAGGCATCATTTTCTCCATAGGTAATTGTGGGCCTATCGACAGTGTTAATGCCACATGGCTTCTGAATATGGCTAATCACACATCCCAGCCAACACACTTTCACGTGAGGCTTCATATAATGCTATAATATTTGAGTGATTGATAAAAGTAGCTACCGAAGTTTGCTTAAAAGACCGTCAAGAAATGGTTGTACCACCACAGAAAAACACAAATTCAGTTTGAGATTTAGCATTGTCGGGATCAAACAGATAGCTAATATTTGTATATCCCACCATAGTCAAGTCTTGGTCCTTCTGCTAGAATAAACAAACATCTTGTGTACCTTAAAGGTATCTAAGTAGAGTCTTGACACCAGCCCAATGCCTTCTGGTTGGAGTTGCATTATGTCTAGCTAGCAAATTTACCGCGAATGCAATATCAAGCCTAATGCAATTCACAAAATACATAAGTACTCCTATGACACTTAAGTATGGAATTCCAGGTTCTAAGACTTTCTCATTTTCCATCCCTAATTTGAATGGTTCTTTATCCATTTCAAGGGATTTTATTACCATGCGGGTCTTTAAAGGATGAGGTTGATCCATATTAAATTTTTCCAATACCTTCTTGGTATAGATAGACTAGTGCACAAAAAAATTTCTGGGAAATGTTTTAGCTGCAGGCCTAAGCAACATTTGGTTTTATCCAAATCTTTATTTCAAATTCCATCATAAGGTAAGAACTTGTTTTCTTTATCTCCTCTATGGTTCCAGTGATATTAAGATCATCAACATAAACTAAGATGATACATAATCCATTTTGAGACTTTTTTATGAACACATAGGGATAATCATCATTATTAGAATAACCTTTCTTCAGGCGGAACTCACTAAGTTGTTTATACAACATTCTCCACGACTATTTTAATCCGTATAGCGATTTCTGCAGTTTGACACTATACATGTTGCAATTACTTTTATTAGGATATGAAATTTTGACTAGTTCAGGGACTCTCATATAAATATCCATATGCGGTGACCCATATAAATATGCGATCACTACATCTATCAACTGTATTGATAAGTTCAACCTACCTACCATTGATATCAAATATTGGAACGTTAATCCACTTATTACAGGAGAATAAGTTTCATTGTAATTGATATCGGATCTCTATGTGAACTCTTGTGCTATAAGCCTTGCTTTATATCTCACCACTTGATTATTTTATTTCTCTTCTGGATGAAAAACCATTTAGATCATGCGGAGAACACTTTAGGTGGAGCTGCCTCAATTGCTTCTTTCCATTTGACCCATCTTGAGTGCTTCTGGCACTCGATCAGGGACTTTGGTTATGGATCCAGACCAGGAGATTCAACAATTTTTGAGGCAAAATATATGCTAGCAATTGTAATCTTCCTTTTCTACAACTGTCTTGAATTTACATAATTAGTGGAGATTGCCTCATTAATTTCTTTCAGCTCCTTGTGATTTTCCACAACGATGGGTGTTCCGACTTCCCAGTGTCATATTGTGCGTGCAAATATTCACTGGGGTTACCATCTTTAGGATGGCTCACTTCAGAGATTTTCTCATCATCATATTGAGCTTCTTCCACTATCTCAGGCAGTGTTCCCACTTGTTCGGTTATCCATTTATGCGGACATCTCCATAGAATTGAGTCTTATGTGCCCGGAGGTCTCCCCCTCTTGTTATCATAAGGCGTAAGAGTGGATTCAATATCTTTATCGGGTATTTTCCACTCTTTTGGTTGTATTTATTGCACGTATATGAGATCTTATCATCCCCTTATGATCACTGAATGTATCTGGCAGATTATTAGCTATTTGTTATAGATTTATTATCCTTCAAATTTCTAGTTTGGATTCTTTAGTGTGTCGGTCTAAGGACTAAATACTAGTAACATTCCAATCTATTTTCTAACATTCTTTAGTATGATACTTTTCTCCCCTAATACCAGGAAATTGTCCCCATCAAAAATAATATCAGCGTACCGAGCCGTATACATATCCCCTGTCATAGGCTCTGGGTATTTAATAATTGGCGGAGATTTATAACCGTAGGATCAAGGATAACCGAATAGAGGGGGTGAATAGGATATTTTTAAAATTCTTTGGCTCTAAATACAATAATTAAGCAAGTAAGCCTAGAAATGAGAAATTTAACAATTAAGGTTTAAATATGCTAAGTCTCACTAAGTACATCAACAAACTAAGTTTAAGCAATATTAACAATCTAAGAGAGATGATCAAACTATAAGTATACTAGAAATATAAATTCCTCAAATTTAATACATGAGATCAAACCACAAAGAGAGACACGAAATTATCCCGTGGTCTCGGAGACTTGCCGGTCTCCCCTAATCCACGTTGAGGAAGCTTGAACAAATTAAACCGGCTCCTTGCGCAAATGAGTTCCCTCGATCACTAGTGGTAGCTCTTCCCCGCTTGGGGTAGGTGAGCTCCAACCTTCACATGAATGCCGGGTCTTTTCTCAACTTCTTGAAAAGATCACCGGTCCTCTCGCCTCCAAGCCGTCTAAGAGGCGACAACCTCCAATACAATAGACTAATGACGCTTGCTTGAGGTTGTTCAAGTATCTAATTGGCTCAAACTTGAATTATGCACTTGAATGCTCTTATCTCTCTCAAAAAGTGGATTGAATGCTCTTGATAAGAATAGAGACTTGTTAGGGCTCACAAATATGTAATTGAATGTCTAAGAAGTCCCCTAGCTACAGGTGTAGGGGTATTTATAACCCCCACCAAACATTCCAACCATTGGGGGACCAAAACCATTAAAAAATCAGCATTTTCGGCACTACCAGCTTGTAAAACACGGTAGGCCAGACCTCCTGCAATAAGTGGAAAAAAACAGTTAATGCGGAAGGTGATAGCCATTAAACAAGGTCCAACACTATCGATACACAAAGTGTGGTAGTGCCAACTTCTTTGAACTTGATCGGATTCAAAAAAGATGTTCTCTGTAAAAAGACTACCGTCATTTAACTTGCTGTTTACCGAGATGCAATAGTACTGATTTTTTCACTACGGTAGTGCTGGGGTTCAAAATAAAGAGAAATGACATAGAAAACACCCTTTCTGTAAAATAAGTACAGGAGTTAAGTCCCGGTACTGCCGACGTTTTGCAATACCAGAATTAACATGCCAGTAGCTATGGATTCAATAAAACACACAGAAATGATGCTTCTGTAAAATAAGTATCGGTCTCAAATGCCGTACTACAGCACTTGCGATAGTACCGCCTTTAACATGGTGGTACTGCCAGTCCAGAGAAAACAAAAACAACACAAGAAAGTTGCTTGCTGGAAAAAATCTACGGACTAATAAATCTCGGTACTACCGCCATTGCGGTAGTACCAGCATACCAAAGCGGTAGTGCCGACTTCTCTGATCATGCACAAACAACTTTAGAAATGCATGACCAAATGCAATCATGATTCGATTTTAATCCAAGTTCAAGCCACATGACCTTTGAGCATACTCAAGAGACTAGACATCACTCCCCCTTGATAGTACGGCACTAATTCTATCAATCCGATTTTTTTCTCCAAACTTCGAGATTGGTCAAAACTAGAAAATGGTCCTTAAAATATTATACCTTGACCTTTGAGCTTTAGCCATCTTGATTAACCTTTCACTTGATGAAATCGCTATCTTCATGTCCCAAGTTGAAGACCAACCTATTTTCTCATACTCAAGAGAGATTGTTAGTCCTTTAAACATGATTATCATTAATTACCAAAACCCAAAATAAAATTAGAGACCTAGATGCTTCAATAAACTATATAGATCCCTAACTTCTGATGAGGGCCTATGGCTGTACGCTATGGTGGTAAGATTGACATGTATACAACGCAGTCAAATTTTTGTAGATAGAAAATATTTGGTTCTTTCCCACGCACTATCTATAAAGAAAAAAAAATTATGGTCTACATGTGATGAGACCCCGGATCAGCTATCCGAAATCTCCTGTGTATTACTGTACTAGTCCCAGATCAGTAGCTAGTACACACAGTCAACAGTGATACGTCATTGCCGAACATAACGAAATTGTAACATAATTATAAAGTATGGGCCACATGGCCACTTGTTACAATACTCGGTCACGAGACCGGAGACACGACAACGGAAGCAAAACGACAAAAAGCAAAAACCAAAAACACCACAGCTGACGACAAGACACGCGACTAGCTCTCTTGGCGATCGTCCTCAAACTCCTCAGCGTAGAACTCACCGTCTTCAACGGCGTCCTGGTAGTTCTCTGATGACAACAGTTTAGGTAGCACATGAGTACAAAAGTACTCAGCAAGTCTGGAAAATTATGCACATGTGGGGCTTTCCAAGGAAGGCTTAATATGGTTCTTTTGCATAAAGCCAAGTTTCATCAAACCATACTTGTTAATAAGTTTCAGAAAGTATAATTTAGTAATTCTTTTTAACAATTGAATTATGTAATATTTCAGTGAAGGTTCGATCCACCAACACTAGTATAAGGGCTCTATCCGCCACAAGTTTAAAAGATCAAGATTATCCACACATGACTCTATCCGTCATGATATAAAAACAGGTTCCATCTACCTGGTTGGCTCAATTTTTCCAATTAATCATCCGAGAGTTCTAACCACTCCCGAATCCCAAAACATCATTTTATTTTCAAAACCAAAACCAAAGTCTACCAGTATGAAAGCATTCTTTGATTTGCCCTTGACCGTAGGCATGGCTATTCGAATAGTTTTAACTCTACAGAGGTGTACAGCTTTACCCACAAGACATGATCAACTCTTAATGCCATGCAATTAACACACTTCCTTTGGTGTGTCGGCAGAGAGATCATGACAAGGCCTTTATAATGTATACGCCTAACCCGACCCACCCGCTGAGGTTTCACCGCTATTAGGGTTCTATCCACCCAGTACAGAAGCCCCCTCTTGCGCCGTGTGGGGAGTACAACTTGCCTCTATCTGGCACCCACATTCCACCAACTAGCGAGTCTAAGTTAGGTTTCTACAAATTATTTAGCCAGGTCGTACCATGTTAGACATGTGGTAGTACAGTTATGCTTAGAATAGACAGTCATAAGCGTCGGTCCTTAATTGACTTGGGGCGGCACTTGCACAATGCAAACTAGTGCTCAATCCGCACCCGCCCGACATTCCATTCCGCCCAAGTCCAAACCATTTTTCCTTTTCTTTTTATTTCGGAAAAACAGTACCAAATACTTTATAATCATTTCCAAATCACAATTTAAATCATCATTTTTGTATAATCCCACCCATGGGTCATTTTCATCAATGTTGGCCCTAAGCAATTCTATCGTACTATTCAACAAAGGTCACCATATGAGGTAAACATGGCATAGCAAAAGTCCTAGGGCTACAAGTAAGCATGGATGTCAAATACAAAGGTGGTAATCGCAAATTGGATTAACTATTCATCTATATTTGACATACGATGATAAACATAGCAATGCAAGTGTATAAAACAAGTTAAAACATTTGCAAACATAGGATCAAAATGCGTCAAGGGACTTGCTTTCGGTCGCAGCGAGGTTGTCAAAACCTTGGAGTTCGGCGGCGGGGTCGGCGGACTCGGACGGCTCCTCGGCTACGCGCAAAACGGAACAACAAATAAATAACAAGAAAATAAATAAAATCCAAAAATTACCAAAGTAGTACTGGCAGGTAGATCTTGAATTTAGATGAATTTAGGAATTTGAACGAAGTCAATCGAAGTTCGTATGCAAAAGATATGAGCTTCCGAAGTTCGAAAATGCTGAAAAATGGAAAACGAGAGAATATTCCCGGAATATTCCCTTTTCTTTATTTTTCTGATTTTTGGATTGTCTTTAGTCTTTGACATGTGGGGTCCTAATGTCATAGAGGGGGAGGCTTCTTCTCCATGGAGGCAAAGCAGAGGAGCACTTGCTCCTCATGGGTGCCGGCGGTGGGGAGGCGCGGCGCAAGGCTGAGGCGCGAGGACGACGGCGGCGGCGCGGCGGCAAGACGGAGGGCCCGGCGCGGCGAGGGACGCGGCGGCGGTTTCGCAGGAGTGCGGCGGCGCTGTCGGCCAGCGCTGGCGGCGCGAGGGGCCGGCGCGACGCAAGACGGCGGCGGCGGGCGCCGGCGAAGCGCTGCAGGATCGCGTCGCGCCACGGGCCGGGTCGGCGAGGACCGGAGGTCGGCGGGCGGTGGCCGGCCGACTGGGACGGCGGCGACGGCGCGGCTTGGCCGGCGGCCACGCAAGGGTAGGGCCAAAAACAGAGAAGCTTCAAGTTTCTCCAAAAACGAAATTTGCAACCAAAATTTGAACATGACGAGGCCAAACGAATGATGGATGACCTAGAGAACATCTAGATGGACTTAGGAGTGCGAGGAATCAAACCAAAACTCACCGAGAAAGATGAATTTGGCGAAGAACACGAGTTCGGCCGAAATGATTCAACACCGAAATTCGTCGCCAAATCTTGAGGAAACATAAAATTGATGGATGAATTAGAATCTAGACCTCCACACGCACACAACGAAATAAACAAAATGGAGATTGAACCACCGACGGAGAAGATATGAGGATGAACGTGATGAACACGAAGAACGGTGTTGCCGCATCGGTTTCTTCGATCTCCTGGACAAACGGTAAAGGAAGGCAAAGAAAGATTGTGTGCTCTGGAAAGAGGACTCCGCCACGGAGGTTTAGAAACCGGCAGTGCGCGATTTGGGGAAGAAACGGAGGAGTTATGGCCATTAATGCCAATTTCGGTTTTGGAAAGATTGTTCAAATTTCGGCGAGATCCCGGACTGAAGATCGTGGGGGATGGAAAGAGGGCGGCGCCACGAATCCAACTGATCCGGCCTTGCATGATTTGGATCATCTATGAGGGAGATATGGGTGATTGAATGGAAGAATCAAATATGGAACCCCCCATTCATTTCCCTGGCAAGAACTCCAATCGTGAGTTGAGGAAGATGAACAGTGCCGCCACGTGGCGGCTTCCGGTTGGCCGAGGTTTACGCGAAAGTGACGCCCTAGAGAAAAATTAGCAAAAATAGTCTAAAAATTCCAGAAAAATTCCTAGAACCATTTTGGAATATTTGGAACCCAATGAAATTGGTTTCGCGGAATTTGGATGAAATTTGTGGATTTGAATATTCTGGGGCGAATAGTAGGCATTAAACGAAAGCCGCGCGAGATAAAATACCAGAAAGCTTCCAAAAATCTTGGAAAATTTTTCAAAATGTTTTTAGAATATTTGAGACCTAATGCAATAGGTTCCATGATTTTTGGAGCATTCTCGGACTCGGGTGAAATTTCGGGTACTAACGGGAATCTGAAAATTCGATTTTTCGAACGGAAGGGAATTGAATTCCGATTTTGGATGGATAGGAATGCCAGGTTAAATTAAACACCAATGAAAATCCAATTTTTGAATTTACTTAATTTGAATTAGATTTTTCCAGAAGGCTGAAACTGAGGTTGTTACACTACAGTTGGTCGAGTTGAATTAATATAACAGCGTGCAGCATTGTGTGGCCCCAACAACTAGTGGGTAACCTATAATTTTGTAAAAGTAACTGAACAATAAGTAAATCTGCCAGGCCATTTTGTGTGTGAATATGAGGTACTGAATGCTCTATATTAATGCCCAGAACCATACAATAATCATTAAATTGAATGATTCTACCCTAATTTTTAGGTGAGAGGGGCTAATTATGAGTTTCACTTTAGCATAAGCAAGGCATAAGAAGTTTTTAGGTCTAGGAAAGTCAGTAGTTTTTATGCTATGGCCAGAAGAATTATTGATGATTCCTGTCATCATGTTCAACCCAGTATGACCCATTCGATCATACCAGATCTTAAATATTTCTAGGTTTTATAGTCTTCATTTCAACATAAACTTCAGGTTTTATATTTTGTTCTATATTAAAGGAATGTTTTAACAATAAAACAATTATTGCATCAGGAATATATTACAAAATATAGAATAAGCATAGCATAATAAATGAATCAAAAATCTGGAAAATAATATTTTATGTAACCTTAAATGATAATCGCTCAACAAAAGCATAGACTAATGATCATTCAAGAATTAGGACTAAACTGAAAAAGAGATTCTTAAGGAGACAAAGAATATGTGACATCGACTAGCAAAGAGATGAAATATTTAGGGGACTAATTCAGTTCTCCATATGAGTCATCGGTGTCCTTTTGGGATTCCTTGAGCTCAACTCCAAGAAGATCATCTTCATCCATGAGTGTGTTTCCTTATCCGAAAAGGTCCATTTGGAACTTTTTCGTTGGATCAAGAACCATATCATCACACTTTTTGGAGTCTGTATCATTAACATGTTGAGCGATAAAGTGTGCCTCAACATTATTCTTCTGGGTCGTTTTGTCTTTTCTAGTGGATTGCACGTAAAGGTCTACCAAATGTTTCAGGGTGCGGTAGTTGTGTGACCAATGGCCTATGCATTCACATATAAAGAAGAGTTTGCAGCCATATTGGCTTATTCTTGCTTCTGAAAGCTCGCTAGCCCTTTACCTTTTACTTCTCCACTAGGACTTACCTCTTCCCTTATGTATTCCACTATTCTTCCATTTTTTCCTCTTTATGCCTTTAGCTTTTTCCATGGCCATGACTATTTTTAGCTTGTTGAGCATTGGCATGCATTTCAGGCATTGTTTGTGTTCCTTTGAGAAAAATATGATGATTATTCATCAGGAGTTCATCATGCTTCTCTACTTTCTGGTTATTTGGCATGACGGTATTGTTACTGTAGTATCCTCATGTTGGGGTGAAAGGTGCATATTGGCGTGTCTATCATCTTAGCATCTGTAACTTTGAAAGCATCTAGGCCCCCTAATGGATTTTTTAAATTTGATCTTTGGGTTTTGGTGCTTGATGATCAACTAAATTGCTTCTATTAGAAATCATCGGAAAGAAGGACCAAGATTAAGGTTTCTTTGTTCCTAGTTCTTTGACTTGGGAGTTGATTCAAGTCTTTTAGATGTATTGTTCTAGGTTTCAACCGTACTATAAAGAGGGATTATGCATAAGTTCAATATCTTAGTTCTTAGGGTTTTTTAATGAGACTACTTGGAGCTTAGACCAATTCTTTTCGATTCCTCTAAATTATCTGGTTTTGAGTTCATATCCCTTTTAGGTCCAATGCTAATGCTTCTGTAACTGAACTCAAACCGAGCATTTCCCGTTTACGCCAGACCAAGTTTTTGGGTCCGGTGCAGATAGCCTTTCCCTTGAAATCTAATCAAGTACAAAAAGTTCACGACGGACCAAAAATCTTCTATTCACATCAGACCACCTTATTTGGTCTAGAGTAAATGTAAAACTTACTGGTTTTAGCTGGTAAAACAAATTCTCTTCTGGATTCATAACCAGTAAGTTTGCCTTCTACGACAGACCAAGTTTTTCGGTCTGTCTCAAACATGTCTCTTACAGCTTCTCAACGGACCAGTTTTTGCTCAAAGTATGTGTACGACAGACCAACTCGTTTTGGTCCGTCGCAAATGTGTTTTTCGCTGATTTGGGTCCGGAGTACATTGAGCCTCTTGTAAACTTTGTCAAACCTTGTCAGATACAATCATTTTGAGTTGTCTTTTCAATCTGATATTGGCAAACGGCTATGTTTTTGCCAATAACGGCTATTTGCTTCCTGTAGCCTACATAAACAGTTCAAAGGCTCACCAAAACCAGAACTTTTACATCTCTTTGACATCTAGCATCCCAAAAGCTCAAAAGCCCTCAAAGAGACCAAGCTCAAACTCTGAAATCAAAATCTTACACTTTTACAGCTCCAAGTGCAGTCTAGTTTCAGAAGTGTCTAGTGAACCAAGAGACAGGACTTGTGGATGGTCTATTACTCTTGGAACTAGCTGTTCCTAGACGGTTGAGTGGTGGTTGTAGTGCGACCTGTCCAACTGTGTTTGTGGAAGGCCACTATCATTGTGAGAGGTTTGGACTCACCTCACCGGAGTGGTAAAAGAGTCACACTAGTGACAAAACCAGAACTACTGCAGTTAGTTACTGGTGGAGCAATACTTCTGAGGAAGTGCTCTAATGGGGACGTAGGATATTTATCTCTGAATCTCGATGAAAAATTCTCTTGTCTCTGTGTTTTGTCTGCCTATGTTTTTTTCTCTACTCCTTGATACTTGTTTACTGTCTTTTGGTGCTCAATCTATTTTATCTATTCTAAATCTGACAATAAACTTCTTAGTAAAGTTGATAAGTTTTTAATTTGCCTATTCACCCCCCCTCTAGGCCATACCGATCCTTTCAAACTTTCTGGTTACATAAATGCAGTTTGGAGACAAGTTTGTTCATGATGGAGTTGTATGCTGCCACGTTTTTATAGTCCTGAAAGAGTACGATGATTCCTTCGCGTTGTGCTTCTGGAGCAGGATAGATCTTTGCTGGTCATAGTATTCCTTTGGGGAATTTTATAGTGCCAGTGTGTCCTCCTCCATCAAATATTAGGCCTTCAAGTCTGTGTAGAGATGGTGCATCAGGAAATGCAGGGTTGCACACTTGGTGGCTTCAAGAAGATCAAGGGCGTTAGTTTCAGACTGAGTGATTGGATCAATCAGGTTAATTTTGGCATCCATTGCCCATGTCATGCAATTGCTTCCATTTAGGGCAAGCTTGGTAAATTCCCTCTTTGCGATGCCCGACATATCCTAGCATTTTTTCAATATTTTATATTAATTATCAAGTAATTTTCAGAATTACCGAATAACAGAAAAAAATAGTTTATAAAAACATGGAATTATACCAAAGAAATAAACCCAAAGATATTAAGCTTCCAATATGTGTTGTCTAAGGTTCAACAAATTTATGGAAGACATATACCTAAAAATTCAATTTCTAGCATTTAATACAAATTTTAGAATTTATTAGCTATTTTTATTGATTACTGGAAACTTCAAGGTCCAAAATGTAAATTTTCCACTGCTGGCAAATACTTATGCAAATAACCAAAACTTCGATTGTTAAATTAAAAAATTCTATAGCCATGAGATTTTTGTAATACCAGTTCTTCAGGGACTAAATTGCAAAAATACGTGGCCCAAAAAGAAATTTCGGTCTTTGGGTTGTACATCTAGTGGGCCTCATCGATTGTGGGTTGCTCATGGAGCTGGCTCACCACCTCGCACTAGCGTGCTGGCCCATGCACTGTTGGCCCGGTTTTGATCAGGCGAACTAGGGTTAAAACACTAGCTCAGCCAGGCCCACGCCATTTCATAACGAGTGGCGGTGGCGGCACACGTGCGGCGCCTCACGAGGCGGTGCTGTATGGCTTGGCGGCAGCACTACGACGGTGCACGTGTGGGCAGAGCGGCAACTACGACCGGCGGCACCGCTTTAGGAGACGCATTGGACGGCTGGCGCGTGGCAACAACTTCGGGCCTGGTGATCTACGGTGGTGAAAGCTTCGGGCGGCTGACACGTGATGATGCATAAGGAAAGAACACTATATGTGGTTTGGTGTGCTTCAGGCACGTGGCACGCGTGTAGGGTGGCTCCGATGGTAGGTCCCATGGTAGCACGACACATTTTAGGCATGGCAAGACTCTGGCACGGGTGACGCATGGGCAGCGACATGGGGCTCGACTGATGCGTGACTCGTGTGCAGCGGGGCATATGGCGGCGGGCAACATGGATCTTGGCGAAGACAACGGGCGTCGCATGGCACGGAGTGGCCGGCGCCACGGGCGGGGCACATGTGGTGTGGCTCAACTCTAGGTGGGGCTGTGCAATGCGCCTAGCGGCGCAGAGTATGGTGACGCAACACGGCGGCGCTTTGCGCGTGGTGAGTGCAAGGCATGGGAAGCATGCTTTGGGCGTGATGCATGCGCATGGAGCACAACGCGAACATGGTGGGGATGTCGTAACGTGGTGCGGTGTGGCAGGGCCGGCGATAATTTTTTATTTCATTGGTTTGATGAGTAGTAACCTTGAAACCCTAATTTGTCGATTAGATTAATCTAGTTTTTAATCATTGATTAAGAATGACTAATCTAGGTAATTAGAAAAAAAAATATGCAAGATTAAAAGACTACTTAGATGCGATTAATTTATGTGCTTCAAACTTACGTATGCTTTGCAGTAGATTTAATTGCTTGATGCCAATTGGTATTTGATGAAGTGTAGATTGATGATGGCATACAATCTTGATTGGCCTCCGGGAGCTTCATGCTGGTAACATGTTGTAAAACGATGACGACCGCCGTGAATCAAACACAATGCACTGATCGAATAGCCAGAACAATCACGAAGAACACACATGATATAGGAAGGTAAAACTCTCTTCTCTTTATTATATTGATTTTCTTGTACAATAGGTGCCATATTTATAGTAAAAACCCTATTCGAATCCGCTCCCAATGAGGTAGAGTCCAATCACATCTTAACACTAGGAGTAAGAGTCGTGTTATATCTCAACAAAATAAACACCCAAAATTTAAGGGCCACTTAGAGTGTAAAAGTTTTACTGAATTTTACAGAAATTTTATAAAAGACAGTTTAATTTCTACATAAATGGAGAAAAATTCTTTGCGTTTCAAACGGACCTAAGTGCATGTTGAAGGAAACAAGACATCCTCCGTATACAGCACTACCACTTCATATAAAACGCATGCTTCGCAATATTAGCAATAAAAACACAAGTTTAGCATATAAGAAGAGTAATAATCTAACACTGCTTATACAACGCGCCCTCCTCCAAATACTATTCATCGTCACATCAGTATGTCGAACTATGTTCTTCCTTTATAATGCTTTTTTTTAGTGAATTGATGATTTTTATAGCCCTTTTTTTGCCTTGTTTTCCGCGCGCTCCGGCTAATGGGAGCCGGCTTCTCGCACTCGCTGGCAACGACAGGCCGCCTCCTGCGTCCAGCTAATGCGGCAAGCCTCCTGCGCCGCGCACCACCGCCGTGGTAGTGCACTGGCCGGCCGTGGTAGTGCGCACTCCCGCACTCCTGTTGCGTGGCCAGGGAGCGCGTCGGAGGAAGCCAAATTTGTAATTTCCGGCAGAGGAGGGCGCTATATCGGGCGTTCACCAATCACCATACCATTGCCATCGTATTTTCTCCAAATAACCACAGCAAAGGGGGAAATGTGGCAACGTTATGGAAGCAAAACTATGTATTGCTTTACATGCATGAAGAAGATAACTACAACAACCGACTATCCCAGTTAAACTGAGGAAATCCTAAGTCGACCCCATTTTATGGACAATCCCTATTACAAGATCATCTTTTATAGACCAGGGTAACATCTGACAAGTGGCGGCACACCTGAACTTACACTTCTTTTTGTTTTCCAACAAAGGCAACAATACCCTCGCGACATTAACATACAAAGTCAATGTAAACATTAGAAGATTTACAGAGAAGCTTCAGCATGCATCTATCTTTGGATTTGGTCTGCTGCTGGGTTGCTAGTAGCTGATGATGCTGGTGTCCTGCCATTGGCCACCCCATTATCCGCAGGAGCTGACGTTCCCCACTTCCCGTCGGACTCCAATGGCTCCATCACTTTAACAGATCCATCCGACAGCCCAACTGCCAATTGATTTGGCTCTTGGGGATGTGCGGCAACAACAAGAGGGTAAACAGGCGGATTGCTGGAGCCAGGAAACATACAGTTCTTAGACCATAGGAGACATGTAAGAGTAAAGCATGGCAACAATCTGCAACTTACTATGGAATGAGCATACAGATGGGGAAAATGTCAAAAAGTTTGCTATCCAATGTCTCTTGTGTTCCATGCTCGATATCGGATGGTTAGGTTTGTATTTCTACCCAATTCAAGAATTCGCTAGCTGCTCCAGATGCAGAACAGCACCTCAGCTGCTCAAGTGCATCAGACCTTCCAATAACTCATCCTCCCATGGACTCAGGAATATTTGGGGGGTGAACCAGGAGACGGTTAATGGGTGCCAACACCCATCTCACATGTTTCACACAACAATAGCAAGCAGTTGGTGATGATCTATCTGTATCTCACCAATCACCAACCAAATACTGACTTTGCTCGTCAAACCAGGAAACTAGCTCATAAAATTAAATACTCACTAAGTCAATCCATTGAGAGCGCATCAAATATCCTCTCAGCCAGATTCCCCCCCCCCCCCCCCCTCAAAATTGCCTAACCGAACATGTAGACCATGATCCTTACACATCAAATTTTTATTAATATACTTGCATACATTTTCTAAACTGCAATGTTCTTAACAAGCTCAAAGCACCTTGTCTTTCCTCCTTTTTTTTTTGAACTGAAAGCTTGTGTAAATAATAATACAATGGTTGAAAACTAATCAATATTTTCAGGACTGGAGTTTTGATGTTTTTTTCTAATTAATAAATCAGTTATTATTGATTTAGTGAAATATATGTATTTTCCATTTATCGAATATGATCTTCAGTTCTTCACAATTTCTTAAAGAGAATTCGCTTCCACTGCAGATATTAATTGGTCTCTGGGTAAATACTGTGCATCCAATGTACAAAAAAAGAGCACCTGTTTATGGCTGTCGAAGACATGTATGCTGATGACGCAACTCGGCATCTTAATCTCAAGTTCTCCGCATCAAAAATGCCTACATTGCCATCAGTGAAGGCAGCAAAAACCAGTTGGCTATTGCACGAGTATGATGCGTGTGATATGGGAGCTGACAAAGTGTCCTGAGATATCCACTGCAACAAGAGGGCAAAAGAGATTTAGCAGACGATAACAAAAATATTTTGACCAAATATATGATATACTACCTGATAGATCCTCTCCATTTTTGACGCATCATATATAGCTAGCTGAGTCTCATGGACTACTAACAAGCGACTTTGGTCAGAGTTAAACTGGACCCTTGTATCCCCTGACGGGGTTTTCCCAGCTGGCATTTGTATAGCAACGGATTTCTTCTTTTCCCAAGTATCAGTGGCCCACACACATAGCTGCAAAGAGGAAAGGAAGCAGCCTAAATATCGAAGTGCCTACTGGTTCACTGGCGCGAGCAAATCAGAGAGAGAGTAAAAAATATGCGATGGAGCCAAGCAAATAAATTCTCGGTGATCTGAATGCCACAAAACAGCAACAGTGACCAATAAAAATGCAAAAAAGAAAAGGTGTTATTAATATTTAATAGTAACCTGTGCATCAGCGCCTGAAGAAACAAGTATATTAAGGGTGTTCGAAAAGGCCAACCCAGTTATCCTCTTTTGATGTCCTTTAAGTCTAGTTTTGACCTGAAAAAAAAATTAAGCTCAATGTAGCTGCATAGCAGTGATTGGAGTATAAATCTGTAAAAACTTTAAGCATTCAATACCTCATCCACCCTGACATTGTATATGTGGATGGTTGAATCTTCCATTCCAATTGCTAGGATGTTATTGTCTTGAGGGTGAAATGCTAAAAAGGTTGATGCTGGTGGAGGGGGCATGAATGTTGTCATCACCTGCATGAAAGATGCATGATCAAATTTTCATGAAGTGTGAAATATGCATCCAAATAAAATAATTAAACATTACCTTAAATGTCATCATGTTAAACAGTGAAACCTTCCCACCACATGCTGACATCACATAGGAATCATTCTTGGAGAGTGCAATGCATGGGACTGCCTCCTCAGGATTTGTGTCTGCTGTATCATTTGTCATGACAAGACCGCTGTTTGGTTGCCAATGATGTGGAACAAGACTGGCTGTGGCCTGCTCAGCAGAACGGACAAAATTTATACCATAGCCTTGATTAACCTAAACACCAAGGAAACAACAGCAAAACCATACATACCCTCCCGCTTGGATTTTGTTCGTTGCGAATCCATTTCCACAGCCTTTGAATGGCATTAGACCCTAGTGCTAACAACCCAACACCAGAATTTGTGTACAGAAGTCTAACAACCTGCATACAAATGTTGTTAACCTTCTCAGAGATTCCATGATGAGAAGTGCAAAAGATAATAAAATCAAGAACAATGGATCAAACCTTGCTGGCTTGGTCTGGAGTTTCTGGCATTGTAGCTACACGGCATTGCTGGGGATTTAAAACCTCCATCAGCTCCCACGGTTTTGCTTTTTCGGGCTTTTCTTCCGAAATTCTGGGCTTTATATCTAAGCTTCTAGATGCTGGATCACCGCCATTCTATTAAATTCATTATTAAGTAAGAAGATGTTTCAATTGTTAACAATAAAGTAAGCAAAAAAGCATTAAAACAGATAAAACTTGTCTAATTCTTTTGTCTGGATCACCGCACCAGCATAGGAGATGGCTTTGCAGGAGAATTCCTGTCTAAGTGATCCATTCGGCCAATGCTTGGAGAGATGCCCGCAACAACAGGAGAGCCTAAGACCTGTTAATTCAATATTCAAGGTCAGGAACTTCTACAAATTAGACCAACAATACAACATAACAATAGCAGGTAGGAATGTATATGCTTACCTTCATAGAGGAAGCTTCATATGGTGATCTAAATGCCTCAAAAGGCCGGTTTCCGAAGGCCCGTAAAGTTCTAAGTCCATCAGCATTTGCAAGTATCTTAAAACCATTGTCTACTGTAGTAACAGCAAGAAGATTGCCTTCTTTATTGAACCTCAATCGTGGAAGACCCTGGTAGAATGCACAAATGTTAGATTATCAAAAGGGAAAAAGATGGCCTATATAGTAGGGAACATAGACTGACTGGCAAGCCTCCGTCAGCTTCAATGCAGGTAAGCATGTTTGTATTATCGACGTCCCAAAATTTAATTTGGTTATCTTCGCCAGCGGCCAAAAAGTGATTCTGAGCTGTATCAAACTGCACTACACCAGCTGACTTTTTACGAAATCCAGAATATGTCCTCTTGATAGATCCTTCACTTTCATTCCACTCGACCAAATGTGAGTCTCCCTCTTTGCTTGTTCCACATGAGAACAACCTTCATATGAAAGACAAGTAAAATATCGCATCAGCAACACCTGAAGCCACTGTTGATGGGTACAATAACTCCGCTATGCTTACCTAATTCCATCAGCACTATAAAGCATAGTAGTACACCATTTTCCGGGAGCATCATAGTCCACCCTAGACCCCATATTGTCATAAAGCCATGCCTTAATTTTCCCATCAAGGGAAGTTGAGAAGATAAACTGCAGAGAACATAAGGAAATCATATATCAGTACACCAAATCAATTTTTAAGTGCTTCAAAAACTATACACTCATTAATCTCTCTCATTTCCAACATATCACCAAACACAAACATCATCCATGATGGCTCATACTGCCTCAATTCACAATGGAGTTGAATAGAACTTGTCTAGCTTAAATAAGCATCAACCACAAAGATCATTATTGCAACCTGAGATGCTGATGCCTACATAATTCTATGCAAACAACACACCTGAATACTCTCTTTGTGGTGAGGGCAAATAGAATACACAGGCGCCTCATGCCCTTCAAATGAAAATAGTTTCTGTCCATGCATATCCCAGACCTACAAAATAAAAAGGGAAGTTGAAGGAGACCAGGACAAGAAAAAAAAAAAGAAAGAAGATAACTATTCAAGATGCGCCTAATACCTTAATTAGTTTATCATCTCCACAAGTGACAACGCAAAGTTGCTTATTAGGCCGGGAGAATGCTATGTCATTAACTCCTCCATAATGCGCATCAATCTGACATGAAGAATAAAAGGTCAGTAACAAAATTGATTTGATATAACGTATTGTAACATTAATAAAATTGAAATTCAATCTATAATCTTATCATTAGGACACATTAGAAGTTTTGTAGTACCTCTAGAACTTGGCGAGTTTCGTTAGGTTTCTGGTATGCATGCAGATGGATCAAATGTTTTGTGAATGCAACTCCTGAAACCAAAAAAAGAAAGAAAGAAAGATTAAGCAACAATTAAGTGCAATAAGAAATTACTGATTGAAAATTAAAAGATTGAACTAACCTATCAAGTCTCCATCAGGGCTCCAGGTAACTCGATTAATTGGTATGGAAGAGTCTTTACCCAAAACACTCTTTTCACAGAAGAGGTAAATAATGAGGTACATATATCAGACCAGAACATATAGATGCTCGCGAACAAGGTATAAGTAAAAGCAAACAGAAGTAAATTGCATTTAGAACTTCCACTTGTACTCAATTACCTGAAACTGTGGTGAACATGCTTGCATGTCCCAAACTTTGAAGGGCTTTGAAACCAGTTTCTCACGCAGACCAATCTCCCAAAGTGCAACTTCACCATTAGCAGATCCAACTGTGGAGCAGTAAACATGACAAGAAAATTGATAAATTGATGGTTACCCAAGTTTAGATTCATGCAAATCACATGAAACACCACTTTGTACTTGCCACTGGCTTTTAAAAATAGTTCAAACCACATAGTAACCTTGATCATACCTAGTAGTAGTGTATGCCGAGAAGGATGAAAGTCCATGCTATTGACATTAGATCCCTGTGACAATGTACAAGCTACTGTCCTTGGAAGATCATCCAATGACCATGAATGTTGAGAAATGGGTGCAGGATAGGTGGCCTGCAAATAAGTATGGATAATTGTTAGTAGGTCATATAAAATTTAACACAGTCATATTTCTTAACTGTAAATGTGACATTACCTCATCAACACCATGTCCAGCAGGCCTCAATCGCTTCATTAGTTGCTCAGATTCTGCACTTTGATAGTCTGTTATAGTTGGGCGTTTCAAGATGGGGAGAGCTGAGGAAATAATGTAATATAACTGAAGTCATGAAAAACTATGATACATGAAAACAACAAATAACAAAAGTACATTTCCCATCACAACACACATAACAGAAAAAATCAAAATGCCATGCTCATTTTGTTGTCACAGAGAGCAGAGAGCTAAAGATTTACATCTTAGAATTATTGAAAGAACCAAGAAGTCAGCATTACTAAATTAATCGATGCCTGTAAATGTGAAACATTATACTCCTAAATACATGGTCCAACAGAAAGCACTCGCTGGATACAAGAGTTTAAAAGGAATCTTGGACGAGAGATAAAAGCATAATGTAAAACTCTGGATCAGACCTACCAAAAGTAAAGCTGCACGGGTGTGATTGTTTCAGTAAAAAATCACATACAGGAAAAGCATAATGTTCTAGAGATGAAGTAATTACTGTTTTGGAATGAACTCACATCTATTTCATGGGCCAAAGAAGTAATGTACAGAGCAAGAGTAAATAGCAAAAAACACTCTATACAAAGGACTAAAATATACATATACTTCTAACATCCTCCCAATACTCATGGTGGATCAACAACACTGAGTTTGGAGGGATGGAAACTATGTCCAGCCCTAGTATGCGCCCTTGTGAAGAAGTCAGCTAGCTGAATCTCTGAAGGCACATACTAAAGAGCGACAACCACTACTGCACCTGCGACCGCATGTAGGAAGCATCAACCCCAATATGCTTGGTAAGCTCATGCTTCACCGGATCTCGAGCAATGCTGGTCGCACTAGTGCTGTCTGATAGTAATGTAGTCGATGTAGCAACCGAAACACCAATATCCTTAAGGAGCCACCGTAACTAGGGGTGAAAATGGATCGGATAGTTTCCGACCGATCCGGTAATTTTCGGATACGGATTCTGTCGGATCGGATATTTGTCCGATAGTATCGGATCGGATACGGATTCGGATAATCCGGATAGTGATGGGTCGGATATCCGCATATACATGTGGGCTGGGCCAAGCAACTCTTTTGGAGGTTTCTAAATTTTAAAATCGTTTTCTAATTTAATAATCCATAAATCAAGTTTCAATTATTAAAATTAGCAAACTAGCTCCAAAAATTATGAAATTTTTTTAATTTTTTTTGACATAGTCTATAATTTTAAAAATATATTTTCAAGATTTTATCAGATTTTAAATTTTCTAAAAAAATTCAAAAATTGTTGTGCTTAATAGGAAAATATTTAAATAAGTAGCTAAAAATGCATAAAAACTCATAAAATACATAATTTATTATTTTAAACATAATTTAACAAAGAATACAAATCTTGGGTCATTATATGTAAGTGATATACGTTTTCCAGAGACATGGTTGTTAGGTATTAGCAAACTTTTAGTGTGTTCTATGTTTGCTTCCATTTGTATCTCTGTGCAAGGATCACCTTCATTTTGTATTTTGATCTACATGTATGATGAACTAATCGTATGTGCATGATGAACTAAGTCTTACATAATTTTGTTTGCAACATGGTATCTACTTCTTGTCTAAGTGAATGAAAATACTTATATTTTTCAATTTTCAATAATGTTTTGATCGAATCAACTAGTTATGTGTTTTTGTTGATTTTTTATGTACAATCTAAGGGGTTATCATGTTCCGATAAATATTCGTAACCATATCCGATTCGATTCGTATTCGATCCATATCTGTATTTGATATTATCCGTATTCGTATTCGTATCTGAACTATCCGTATCCGTATCCGAGAAAAATATGAAAACAAATATGGTAGAGCCATTATGCGTCCGTATCCGATCCGTTTTCACCCCTAACCGTAACATGATCTCAACTGTCACAGATGCCAAAGCCCTCAGCTCAGTCTTAGCCGAGGTTCCAAATTTCGTTTTCGGTTCACATCTCGTGACCATCCAAAATCTGAAATTTCGACGAAATCTTGTTATTTCGGACGAAATCCAGATGAAATCCATAAAGCAAAATTCAAATCAGGATTTTTTTGGACCAAGATTTCTGAAATTTCAGCCAAAAATCCGAGATTTCTAAAATTTCGGCAAAAATCCGAAATTTCGTCTGAAATTGCCGAAATCTTGGTAAATTTCAACTGAACGAAAATGGTTTAAACGACGTTAAAAAATTTTGAATTTTTTTTGGATGGTCCTAACACAGCTAATGTTTCCGTAAAAATTTCAGATGATGATCAAGCCTGAGGAATTTTTAAAAATTCTGATAGTGCTACCGTTCTGATAAAAGGTTGACTGGCAAATTTCAACCGAATGGAAAATGGTGCAAACCACGTTAGAAACTTTTGAAAATTTTTTGTGGATGGTCTTGACACATCCATAATATTCCCATAAAATTTTCAAATGATGATCAAGCTTGAGGAATTTTCAAAAATTCAAACAGTACAACTAAAGGCTGACTAGCAAATTTCAATTGAATGAAAAATGGTTCAAACCACGTTAGAAAATTTAGAAAATTTTTGTGGATGGTTTTTTCAGATGATGATCAAGCTTGAGGAATTTTCAAAATTTCAAACAGTACTATTGAAGTCTGACTAGCATATTTCAACCGAATGAAAAATGGTTCAAACCACGTTAGAAAATTTTTGTGGATGGTCCTGATGCATCATTAATGTTCCCATAAAATTTTCAGATGATGATCCTAATAAAAGCCTTACAGTGCTACATGTATTGCTTTAATAGATTTGATTGAGCAACTAAAACAAGTTTAAAATTTTTGAAATTTTTATATAAGGGTTCTGAGGCAGTGATTAAGCTCTCCTAAAAATTTTGGATCATAATCATAATCGAGCGTAGAGCATCTCAACACCCAAAATTTGGCAACAGTCTCCCTTTTAGAGTAACTGTTGGTACAAATAACTGAAACTATGTTAGCAAGCTCTGCACATTAGTTACTCCACGGATAGATTAGTATTAAGGAAACTCCGTTGAAAACGTAAATTTGGGACTTCATAGCCATGCACTGATAACAAGGCTTGGATTGCTGAGGAAACAAGGTTATGGTGATGTTTCTCCATGACCTATCCATGGGGTTTACCACCTTTTTCTTTTGTCAAATGGAAACAAGGTTATGGTGAGGAAACCTCAAGTTCTCTTTTGCAGGTATCTCCTGAATACAACATCTCTTTCGTTATCATACATGAACATAGCTTTCTAACCATCTGCTTTGAGTCAGAAAAGGGACTTCTGTTTCAACATCAGTGAGCTCAATGATCTTGCCAGTGGCATAGTCACAAGCATTGATGCTAGGAAAAATCTCGCTAGGCGCCTAGTTGTTGTAGATGGACCTAACTTGGAATTGTTGCTTAGAAGTTAGAATCAAACTTAACTGGTTGGTCTCTACTAAGCGACAAAAGGTATGCTAAGTTATGGGAACATAACTGAGTCGCCAGTTCTGGACTCCGAACTTTGGTCACCCAGCCACAGTACCTGGGTAATCCATCAAGAATCAAGATTGATATGGAGAACCCATATCTGCCCCCGATCTATCGAACTCATCACATGAGTGGCCTTCTTTTGAATTGTATAGTTCTAAATCAGGGTATGTATTTTGCCGAGGCATGCATGCTTGTGACAGGATACAAGCTTGTCTTGTGCACTTGAACCATGGAGATGGAAAAAAATAAATATGTGGCTCCTAGGATTCGAGCCCGGGTCTCCAAGGCCACACCATCCAATTCTAACCATTGAACCACAGCCACCATGTTGTTACAATTTCAATACTAACATCTATCTACTAAACGTTTAGAGAAAGTCAAGGAAAACCAAATCCGATAAAAAAAAACTTCAATTCCGATCAAACTAATCGAGATTTCGGCGAAATTGGACGAGATTTGGCCAAAATTTCCAAAATTACTGTAGCAATTTGACTTTTTTATTCTACCGGGATTATGAATCTCGGTAGGAGCCGAAATCCGAGATTTCGCTAAAATTTCGCGAAATCTCGTCGGGATTTTGAACCATGGCCTCAACACTCCAACCGGAAACTACAGTTTGCTTCTTAGTGTTCCAATCAATTAAGAAAGAACCAAGGAAGACACAAAAAGCAGAGAGAGACCAACGATCAGAAGGATCGCTAGCCCAGTTTGCATTAGAGTATGCCTGACGCAGTAAGGAACTGGAGCGAGGAAAAAAAGGCGCCGAGTGATGATCCAACGAAGATATCGCAGAACTCGAAGGAGCAGACTAGTGGAGCTGGGTAGGAGCAGAAACGAACTGACTCAGAATGTGAATAGCATAAGAGAAGTCGGGATGAGTGACACAAGGTAAACCAAGCTCCCAAAAAGGTGGTGATAGCGAGTGGGATCCACAAGAGGGGTACCATCAGTAGCACGAAGCTGAAGGTGAAGCTCCATAGGAGTGTCCACCATGGTCTGATTAGTGAGACAAGCGCAATCAAGAAGATCAGGGATGTACTTTTGTTAGACGAGATAGTAGCCATTAGGCATAGAGGTGACCTCAATCCAAAGGAAGTAGCGAAAAGGACCCAAATCAAACATCTGGAACTGTTTGCTGAGACATGTCTTCATAAAGCCAATATATCGAGGGTCATCTCCAGTGATGAGCACGTCTCCACATAGAGAAGAATGACCACGAGAGGTGTGAACAAAGAGTATGGTTGTGATCACTGGCAGAGAAGCCAATAGCAATGACAAAAGTGAAATGCTCAAACCAAGCACGAGGGGGCTTGTTTGAGCCCATAGAGAGAACGACGAACGTGGCAAACTTGACCGTCAGGAACAAAATACCCAAAAGGTGAGTGTGTGTAGACCTCGTAGCTCGCCATTGAGAAAGGCATTCTTAACATAAAGTTGTGAGATAGTCCACTACTGAACAGAGGCAACGGCAACAAGAGTGAAACACTGGTCATATGAGCAACAGGAGCAAAAGCCTCATCATAGTCGTGCCCATATTCCTGTTGAAAACCACATGCAA
The DNA here is from genome assembly GCA_036346355.1 of Rhipidocladum racemiflorum. NCBI lineage: Eukaryota > Viridiplantae > Streptophyta > Magnoliopsida > Poales > Poaceae > Rhipidocladum > Rhipidocladum racemiflorum. The sequence continues at coordinate 37,965,702 of CM070569.1, read as the reverse complement.
TGAGACGTGCCTTGTAGAGCTCAATGGCACCATCTGAACGAGTCTATATCTTATAGACTCACTTGCACGTGATAGGAGTAACACAAGCATGAAAGTGAACAAGGTCCCAAGTGCTAGGACACTCCAAAGCAGCAATCTCTTAAGCCATAGCGAGCTACCACTCAAGATGAGACGCAACATCACAATAAGAGGTAGGCTCAATAAGAGAAGTAGCGAAAGTTGCAAAGCTGTAGCGATCAGGATGAAAAATCACGCTCCGTTCATGGAGTGTACCTCATAGGAGATGATATGGAGCAGGACCCAACAAGGAGGGGGGACAATGCACTACAACAAAACTTAACAAGGAGGGAAAAGAAGGCACTAGAGCAGAGCAAAGGTAGAGGGTGACAGAGCTGACAGAGAAAAATCAAAACATGAACAAAGAGTGTAGTGGGATGGAAAGGGGGAGAACTAAACAAAAGAGCTGGTGGGATCCTCTAGTGGGGAATCAAGGGTAGCCGGAGGGAAGGAGGTAAAGGTGAAACTGGCGGATGTGGTGGAGACGGAAGCGAAACGAACGGAATGGAGAGCCGAGGATCAGGAAAAGTCAAAAAGCAGATTGACAAAGCAAGAGTATGGGCTGGAAGTGGTGTCACAAGGATAGTAAAGTTGGGACTCATCAAAAGTGACATCACACAAAATGCGCATCTGACAAGTAACAGGGTCATAGCAACGGTAACCTTTGTGGTTAGCACTATAGCCAAGGAAAACGCACTCAACTTACTAAATAATCAGCTTTGTGCGCTTACGAGGTGGGGTGGAAGAACAAAGAAGACAACCAAAAGCGTGAAGGTGACGCTCACAGGAGTAGAACCCCAAAGAGTAATGGAGGGCTGTAGGTTGACAAGGTAGGCAGCAGCAGAAACGGTCTCAGCCCAGAAATGAGGTGGAACAGAAGAGGCTAACATCAGAGTCCAGTAAGTGTCAAGAAGGTGACGATGTTTGCGATCAAAAATACCGTTCTAAATGTGGGCACCAGAACAGGAGTACTTAGGAAAAGTGCCCTGCGCTGAAAGAAACCAATGAAGAGCAGTAGACAAGTACTCACCAATAGAATCAGCACTAAAGACACGAATGGTTGAATCAAACTGAGTATGAACCATAGGAGCAACAGACAGATAAATAGAAGGGACCTGGCTATGAGAAGACATGAAACAAATCTAAGTATGACGAAACTAGTCATCAATGAAGATCACATAGTATCAATGACCCCCTTTTGAAGCGAGGGAGTCGAACCTAGGGATGGCAATCGGGTGCAGCGGGCATGGGTAGTGCTCGCCCATACCCATACTCGCCAAGCAAAATCTCCCCCACGGATATACCAACGAAGGGTGACGGGTAAAGAATCTCGTCCATACCCGTCGCCCGTAGGTACCAGTTACCCACAGGTATACCCGTTTACCCGCCACCATCAACGATCCTTTCAAGCAAAGGGCACTAGGAGCTAATGATCAATGGTACTGATATAATCCCTCTGATGAAATTTTAGGAATCAGCTACATCATGTGGATTGAAGAATGACTATCAATAATTCAAAATTTCAAATGCACATAGGGATAAGAATTAAAATAATACATGCAGACAAATGACGCACGGATGCTCAAGTTTAACAATTAAAATGAAAATAGTTCATCAGTCATGTCACATGCTCAATTTCAATAATTAAAATAGAAAGAATTCATTAATCATCACACACATTACAAATCGCCCATCACAGCATCACCAATCACAAATTACTAATGTGACGTACCACAAATTGGGGATCAAGGGGCCAACTAGATGTCTATTGTGGCCCACATGTCAGTAGAAGGTGGCGGGCAATCGGGCGGAACCGGTACGGGTAGAGCTCCCCCATACCCATACCCGTTTACCCATCGGGTAAAGCTTGACCCCTATGAACATACCCGCGGGCAACAAAAGAGGAACATACCAACCTCTATTAGGGTTATTACCCGCGAGTACACGAGTAATTGGGTAAGACTGCCATCCCTAGTCGAACCCCATACATCCGAGTGAATCAAATCAAAAGGACGAGCAGAAACAGCGTCACTAGAACCATAAGGGAGCTATAACTGCTTGCCAAGCTTGCAACCCATACAAAATAAAGAAGTATCACCGAGAACAGACTCAAGAACACCATTACCAACTAAAGAAGAAATACACAACCCACATAGGTGACCTAAGCGATGATGCCACTGGGCAAAATTGATGGAAGTGGTGGCAGCGAAGGCAGTAGCAATAGTGGTCAACTGATTGGTGGAGACAATGAAAGTGGAAGCTAATCAAGCACCCAGAGAGGCTAAGAATCAAGGCGGTGTGGGCCAGTACCAACCAAACTCCCTGTGTGGTGGTCTTGAACACAACACAAGTCAGGCTCAAGAGTGATACGACAATCATGATTAGTAATCTAACCCACAGACATAAGCTGCATAGCAAGCCTAGGAACATGAGAAATTGTAGAACATGGAAACTAGGAGTAGAAAGAGTGCCTCGACTGGTAATAGGAAGAGAAGTACCATCTGCAATCTAAATAAAAATAGGTAGAACTGAAGGACTCAGAGGTGAGGTGAGTGGAATATGGTATCATATGGAAGGAAGCACCAGACTAAGTGGCTGGAGGCTGAGTGGTATGACTGGCAACACCCAAAGAGCCTAAGGTAGGGCTAACAACCAGACGCTGAATGAGGGAGACCAGCTGCTGAGCGATGTCTGGCTAGCGACGAGCTTTGGCACCTCCTGACTGAGCAGAGCCATGCTCAGGGTGACCACCTCTATGGCCTGGCTCTGTCTCCTGGAGTAACAAGTCTGATAGGTGTAGACATCACGCTGACACAAGGTGCGGTGAAGGCCACTAGTAGAAGCACTAGCAGCGGCCATCAGTGCACCCACCGATCCTGGAGAAGCAGTAGTAAAAGCTACCGCCACGGGAGCTATAGGATCAGTGGGCGTATAGGCAGCCATGACGATAGAAGATGGCTGCTAAGTCATGCCACGAAGACGAGTCTCCTCGAAACGAACAAAAGTGAGTGCCTCCACCAGAGATGGGCGAAGTGAGCGAGCCAGAAGGTGAGCACGAACCGGTTCAAACTCTGGTCAAAGACGCGTATGGAAGTCGTAGAGACAATAAGTATATTGGTGAGCATGGGTCTGCACATAGTAGGGACAAGTCCGATAAACATTTGGTTCCAAAGAATTAAGCTAGTGCCACACTCCAGTGATCTGCAGATAGAGTCAGCAGTGGCATCAAGCTGCTAAAGAGAGTGCACCTGGTGTACCACAAAGGTATAGAGCATCACTGCTCAACTGATACTGTACTGAGACACTCCAACATCAGCTGTGACGACGGGAGCTCGGCGAAGTCCATAGAGACGTTGATGATTATGCTCCCAATCAAGATGGCAAAGGCACGAGCTTAATCACCCTGCCACCTCTAGTAGGCATGAAAGTCAGACTAGTACATCTCCACAACATCCTCAAATGCAGCAACGGCATCAGGATTAGCCAGGGCGGCACCCAAATCGATAGGTGGCCTGGCCGACGGAGCAGGGAGAGGCGAACAAGGCCACTCGGCACTGAGGTGACCCAATGGTGTTGCCTGTTAAGACATATCTGTAGGTGCACAGACCACTCTTGGAAGTTCGTCCCATTAAACATGACCTTAGGGAGTGGATGGACATAGGAGCAAGGCTCGATGCAGAGCACATGCGGAGCTCAGGGGGCGCGGCCATAACTGAGAAAGATCGGGGCGGCACGACGGGAGCTCGGAGGCGGCAATATCTAGCGCGGGGCAGAGGGATACGACGTGGCTCAAGCTCGAGAATCGAGGCAGTGCGGACAAAGCTCGGAGGTGCAGCGCGTGCGATAGGAGGGAGGAAAAGAGGAAGGCAGTGGCGGCGCTCAAGCGGCAATAGCCTGAAGACGGCGACAGTGGCTAGGGTTAGGATTGGGGAGAGGAGCCATGGGCTTTGATACCATGTTTTGGAATGAACTCACATCTATTCCATGGGATACAAGAAGTCATGTACAAGGCATGAGCAAATAGCAGAAAACACCCCATACAAAGGACTAGTACAAATATATACATATACATCTAACAATTACCGGCATAAACTACAAGGCACACGAAATTGTATACTACAAATTTAGGTGTTACTCTATTTTATCATGTGTAATTATTTAATTGTAGATTCATTACCTCTTCAAACAGTACCACTACCAAGATAGAAGTAAGTCCCATTTAGAATCCCAGATGTTCTAGACTTCTAGCCAACTGTCTTGCTTTACAGAACATTCCTTTGTATTACGTTTAAATATGAAATGCCAACATGGTGTGTGTGTTGGGGGGGGGGGGGGGATCACCTCTTCAAAATAACTATCCTAATTAGCTAAACCCTGAAGAAACTCCGAAGAACTATATAAGCACAAGATATGTGCACTAATGGAATCAATTTGGGTTAGCACTCTGATAACCACAATAAGGAAAGCTGGCAAACTTGGAAGAATGCTTAGCATGAATACATAAGCAGGAAACTTCTTCAACACATTCTCTGTAAATCAAGGGTGTGACACTTAGGGCAATATGCAATTCCAATGAAATAGAAATGCCCAACCACCAATTGCATAGATTGATTATAAGGATCATCTTCCACGCCAAATAAAAAATCAAGAAAATATATCGAATCGGATAAAAAGATAACTATTGAGTCAAGTATGCCAAATGAGACAATTATTGCAATAAATTAGAAAAATAAGATAGTAGAATATGCTCAAATATAAAATCCATAGTGTGAATAATGAAGGTGTACGTTAGGAAATATTGAAAGATTTGGGTCGGGACAATATTACAAGAGAAGTGTATTAATATCAATACAAAATCTCTAATGACTCCAAGAATAATAATAATAAAATGTATAGAGTAAAGACCCAGATTATCAACTAGCGAAGGGATCAAGTTTGGCGCATAAAACAAGCCACTAGATGCATGCCAACAGAAAGGTATCATTATACCTTGATTTGGCGGAACAGGTATTGATGATGCCGCTACAACAGCAGACTGAACAGATGATGAAGCAGCATTTGCCATCCAGCCAGCTAAAGATGGACCAGCTGGAGGAGGCGGCTGGAATGGCTGCATGAATGAACATATTGAATATAAGTAACAAAAGCACTCATAAAATCATGCATACACAGAAAATGATCAATAGAAAACATACAGCATGACCCGTGAGTGGCGAGTATGTGGCACCAGCCTTTGGAACAGCTGCCAATGGTACAGACACTGGTGAAGCACGAGCTCCATTTGGAGGAGCACAGGTATGATCAGTGAATAAAGTCTTGATATCTGGATTTGGCCGAGGATTCTTACAAAGCTGATGCTGCCAGTTCAAGCTGCACATGTTGTCGAAGAATTATACACTCACTCATCCACCCACTAATGTAAGCTTAAAGTGAACATGAAAATAGAGGGTCAGATAAAAACAGTAGATTGTTGATTTCAAACCTTTGGTTGATTAGAGTCCGCAGGCGTGATGCCTTAAGAGTTGGAAAGGCAAGTTTTTCCCGGAAAAGGGGGTTTGCTTCAATAAGTTTTTTAAGCTCAATCAGCATAATACTGCGAGCAGATTTGGTATCCCCGTACTTAGACAATTGTTCATTTTCCCTGCAAGAAAACAACAAATAATCGGTAACTTAAGCTAATTTATGAAAAATAGAAAAGTCAAGAACCTGATAATATATAAAGGCACATTAGATTGACAAAAAAGGCATGCACCAAGTTGTCAAAAGCACCAGTTCAAGGAGTGCCACAATCAATAGAATAATAAATTTAAAAGTAAAAATAAGTACTACTATTAAGCCATTATTACAAGCTTTTTCAAATAAAAAATTATGCAGGACAAAACTAGCATGACTTAAAAGGCTCTTACATAACCCTTAAAAGCTTCATAATGTAACAAAATATTGTATCCACGCTCTCTTTTATTTCTCTGAGTACAGTCTATTTGCAGCCGCACCAGCTCTAGAAGTAAGGCGCTGTAAGAAAGATGTTCTTATTTCCTTCTCAACAATCTGAAGCAAATGAATGATCCATGTGCTCATCTAAACCACCAGAACTTTCTAGCACATTTGGCATTGCGTTGCTGGTCATGGCTCAGACAAAGGAATAAACTAAACATTCCCCAAGGAGAAACACAGAATGCAAACATCAACTAACAAGAAAATCAACAAGCTTTCAGACTGGCGTCCTCATGGAGTCATGGTGGATAGGAAAGAGCATAGAGCCATGAGAACAAAGGGCAAGATGAATGAACCTGAAATTCTCAAGAGTGAGAAGCTGTGTTATCTCTTTATATAACTCCTCATTGAATGTTGAGAAGACTTTAAGATCCTTGACGAGGATATCTACAGCCTTTGCTCTATCATGCCTGTGAAAAAATATTACAGAAAGCTAGTAAAATTTATATTTTTTCGCCCAGTTTCTTTTCAGAGGAAGAGGAAGTGAAACTTCCCATCACACAAGATAGAACAGTACCTATCAAGCGCTTCCAAGTACTTCTGCTTCCTGATCTCAAAGAAGATCTTCATCGAATACCTATTGTCATCCACTTTGGTGAAACCTGAGAGGTATCTCTCCACTTCATCCCATTCCCCAGCATGGACCTTCTCCTCAAAGTACTTCACGTTGAAGAAGAACCCTGACTCTTGCTCAAGCCTACAACACAATGTCCCATAGGGAATTACATCTTAATAGATCAAAATGCCGGGACATTAGAACGGAAAAGAACATGAGTTGACACTCTTTCCTTCCATCTTTCCACGGAATGAGTAGTACTCCATTAATGACCCCACAGCTCAAATGGACAAAAAGATATAAAATCCTCGGAGGCACAACGCGTCGCAATAACTCGTGCTCACAGCATTGACCCAAAACAATCAATCTAGCTCAATATCGTTCATTAATTCAGACTAACCTCTGGTATGTGCACTAGAGTTATCGTGCATGGCCTGCAATGTAAAATCTCAAGCAGAATTGGCCACAGTTCGAATTTTTCCCCCACGAATTTCAGGTACACAAACAGACTTCCTAACAAACTAATGAGAGGAATGCGAATGCAGCGCAGAGGAGATCAACAGCTTACAATTACCCAATTTCGAATTTTTTTCCCCCACGAATTTCGAGAGAAACGATGCAACCATTTACTGATTTACTCGCAAGACAGCTCGCAGGGGGGCTAAAACGCCACACCAACCACCGAATTAACCGCACTGAATCCAGAAGATTCCATTCTTCCTACGAATTTAAGTAACCGACAGAGGAAACGAGTCGGGATTGGAAAAGAAACTAGATCATTCCCTCAGCAAACTGAGAAACAAAACAAGGGAAGAAAACAGAGACGACGCACGCGAACTCCAAATTTCAAATCTCCCCAAATTCCAAATTTCTGGGCACTCCTCTCCCTGAACTATCCACATAAAAGAAAAACTGTACCAAAGCCACCCCCCCCCCCCCCCCCAACACGCCAAAAAAACAATTTTGACCAAATTAAATAAAACAACGACTATCACGGATAAAACCGAGAGAGAGAGAGAGAGAGAAGGCCTTTTGACCAAACCAACGGGGAAAAGGAGAAACTTCGCAGGAATTTACGGCACGTACATAACAAATCAACCAGAGTAAAAAATACTATAAACTTTTTCCCCATGAACTCCAAACCCAAAACCAGCACAGGAAGGAGAAAAACCGGAGATATATGTCGCGAAATTCGCAAAGAAGAAGAAGAAACAACGCACAACGAATCCCCAAAAGAAGAGCAGAGGCTTCTGAGCCCAACCGAACCGCCCCAGAAAAAAAAAGAGCCCACGGGCTTGCAGGAGAGAGAGAGAGAGAGAGAGAGAGAGAGAGAGAGAGGATAGAAAGGCTACCCACCTGTGCACGGTCTCCTTGAACTTCTCCTCATCGAGGAACTGGAGGATGAGGAACACGAGCTCGCGGCTGAGCGACGACATGGCGCCCGCGCCGCCCCGGAGGAGCTCGATCTGCCCGGCGCCGCCGCGGGGACCTCTACGGCTCGGGGAGACCGCGCCGCGGCCGCTCGAATCGCGCGGGTTCGGAGGAGGGGGGCCGCCTCTGCGGTGGCGAATTCTAGGGTTTCGTCGTCGCCGTCGCCGCCCCTCTCGTGAGGAGAGATAGAGAGAAGAGAAGAGAGAGAGAGACGGAGAGATGTGGAAGGAGTAGGGAGAGAGAGAGAGAGAGAGAAACTTTAGTCTCGCTTTCCTCGATGCGTTGCAGACCTCTCACCCTTTTCTCTCTCCCCACGCCACCCCCACTGGCTTATCTTCGATAGGCCCCTCAGCCTATCAATAAGCACTCCTACGTATCGGTACGCGCGCGTGCTTATACGATAGGGGCTGAGCGGCGGAATCGAAGGGCGCGGGATTAAATCGGGTGGATATTCGTGAGCTGGCGTCCGGTCCTGAGGGCGACGCGCGCGCGCGAGATGAGACCGACGACGCCGGCCGGGGCTCCTGGCTCTCGCTCGTCGCGTGGTTCGGTTTGGGTCCGCGTCTCGCTCTCGCCGCGCGAGATGAGACGCGAGATCACCACGCTAATACGGCGTGCGAAACGCCTCGGGCTCCTCGGATCGGCTGCTCGCGTGGAGGCGGTAAGCACCGACTGAGCGGAGTGGGCCCCCCCCGGGTGACGCGTCCCTCCTGTTTAATGGAGAGCGCTGGACGTATTCCTCCGCCGGATTCGCAGCGGATTTAGTCCTTTAGTGCAGCGACATGCAGGTTTATTGGTAGTATTTTTTTTAATATCTTGTACATAGATATACGTTGCACTATAAATGTAAAATTAACGTGGTGTTCCTTCTGTATCTTTAATAAATATTTATCTTTATTTTATATTTCTTATATGCATGTATTGAGTACAATTTTCTTAATCCTGAAAATATGCCGAGGAGAACGATGGTATCGCCGCATTCTACTTGGCCACAGAACTACAGGGCAATGACATATGAGCACGAGTTAGGATTGCAAATTAGAGGGTTTTTAAAAAGGATGGAAGGAATTTTCCCAAAAGCATCTAGCGCAGGACTTATCCCAACCGTCCCTGTAGTAGAAAGATGAAAACCTACGGTATTAATTGGTAGTGAAATCAAGTTTGAGCACTACAAACCGATCGAGCATGATACGGCTCCACCCGGTCCAAAATATTGGTATCCAATTTTACACGTACGCAAGTATATCTCGTAGGATTTATCCCTAACCTCCGTGTTTCTAGGCATACGGTCCAAAATCTTGGTATCCAACTTTACACGTACTCAAGTATATCTCGTAGGATTTATCCCCGACCTCCTTTCTGTTAATAGGCATATTTCATCATCATATAGTATCGTAGCTAGTGACGGATCCAGGCCTCAGCCCAACCAGGTTGTAGCCCGAGGCCTAAATTCAAAAGCAGTGGCCCGGTGGACCACCATAGATCTCTCATCTCTCTACTACTTCTTCTGCAACACAAACCGTAGCCCATTGGACCAGCTGGTTTGACCCGAGGCTTGACCATGAGTTGACTCCGCCCCTGTCATAGCTAGTCGGTAATTTGTTGTTGGTCGTAGCAAATCGCAAGGATTTCGCTCCCGAAAGATACAAGATAGCCAACTAGATCATGCCTAGCTCTTCTCTGAAACCTTTTTCCGGTGCACCCGAAAGTCTCCCTTCATCTTTTTGCCTGTGCTGAATGCTGATTGCAGCAAGCGAGAAGCCAAGCATGCATGTGGAAGAAAAAGTCTCCACCCAAAAATATAGAAGGGAAAAAGAAGAAGAATAAGGAAGCAGTCAGTACACTAGCCGACACGGCCAGCGCGCCGGGCACAACGACCCATCCATCCATGGAGCAAACTTTTTTCCAAACATCTTAGCGTTTTTTTCTTTAAGTTTGACCTATAATCCAATGAAACTAAAATTTTGATCTCTTCTCAACCGTAGGATGCACCTATCACGCTCTTATACCATAATAATATTACTGTTTGCACCAAAATTCGGCATGTATTGAAATCGGTCTAAAAATAGAAGAAATATTCGTACAGAAAGGAATCGGTAAAACGACTCGGAAAAGGAATCCGTTTCTAAAAAGGAAAGGAAATCACATTAGAGGCCGATACGGGTAAACACACCGTATCCATATGCGACTCGGATCGGCCAGGCGTGTTATAAAAGGGGTGGACGCCAAGCAAAGAGAATAAAATCAATTCCAACAACACCTACTTTTTACAGCCTTTTTCTTTTACATTGCTTTAGCTTCATAGATTTCTTTGCAAGTCGACGGAATCAACATAGTTGCGCATCGCCGATTGTTGATTTTAGCCGATTTTACCCAGGTTTGATTTGCTTCGTTTTGTTGCGCATCGCCTTCCCGAAGACGATTTTACCTTATATCCGGATCAATCAGAATCGTTGATCTAGTTATCTCCTAATCGGTTCTTGCCGACTAGCGAAAAGCCGATAGATCTTTGTTTATCGGCTTTGATCGAATTACAAATTCTACCTTGTCGATTTCAGGTCAAATCGACTGGCACGCTCTGCAAACCCGGCGTTTGTCTTGTGTGTTCGAGGCCTAAAACCCTCCTTCACGTTTTTAGCACGAACATATTTTGGCACGCCCGGTGGGACCCAAAAAGAATGTCGTCAACCGACAAGCCCGCAGTCACCGCCGATATCAACACAGATGCCATAATCGCGCCTCAGATGGCCGATTTAACCCCTGAGCAACGGAAAGAAATCGAAGATCGAAAGGCGGCTCTGGAGGAAATGATGCTACGGTGCTTCGAAAAACACGCCGTGGCGTTACTCAAAAGATTGCACTCCCAAGCATCAATCCTATCGGAGATTCGTCATCCGAATCGATGGCCGATACGCACCGCTCAAGCCGATTTATCAAGTATGATCGAGCAATCTGTCCATCACGCATTGATTAACGATCCATCGGCTCTAGTATCCACATTAAAGCCGATGATAGAAAATAGTGTGAAAACAATTGCTCGAGGAATTAGCTGCGTCTGGAAACTGCTAGATCCACCACAAACCATCCCTACGCACTCCAAGATATTCCATAACGCCTAACACCAACACAAGAACGTGTCGGCTCATGCACCTATTATGATGCCAACTCAACCTCTTGTTTTGAAACCAAGCATCTGAGAGAGATGGATTCACACACTACCATGGGCACACGGATGGGGCCAAAATAAACGCATCAAATCAGCCGGATGGGCCCTCCAATAGCATCGGGATATCGGCTTATCACCGATCGAAAGCAGTCAGTTCCGCGATCACGAGGAGCCACGACCATGAAACAAGCACCATATAGAGTAGTGCCGCACGCACTATATCCGATGCATTAGGTTTTAATCGTGATTATGACACGCAGTGCCAAGACCTCCTGAGGTGCGATTTGGACAAAGACCCGAGTTTGCACTCGGGGCAGTGGCACGAATGAGAATTGGCAATGTCCTACCGCACCACAAGCCGACAATGTTAATTAGGCGAACAAATCGCCAATGTTTTAAGAGAAACGATTTGGCTTACAACCCGAAGGAAGGGTGATCGGCTACAAGAAGCCGTATCCGATTACATAGACCGAATGCCATACCCCACAACTTTAGGATACCGGACTTTGCTAAATTCTCGGGTGATGATTCTGTTACCACAATTGAGCATATCGGACGGTTCATGGCTCAATGTGGGGAGGCTGCCTGATCCGATGGGTTAAAAATTAGATTGTTCCCTTTATCATTGTATGCATCGCTGCGTTCACTTGGTTCACAAATCTACCACCTAATTCAGTTCATATATGGAACGATTTAGAAAGCCGATTCCATGAGTACTTCTTTTCTGAACTATGGAGCTTAGGATTTACGATCTTAGTTCGATCCAGCGTATACGGCGAATCGGTCTCTCGATTATATCAAGAGGTTTGGGCGTCTGAAATAGGTGCTACTGATGTAACATTACCCGATGATCAATTGGTGATCTAGCGTTCCAAGGGTTAATCCCTCCATTAAAAGAAAATTATCGGGCCAAGAGTTCCCGACTTAGGCCACTTACTCCATCGCGTGTCGGTACATGAAAGCCGATATCACGAGAGAATAAAGGGTTTAAAGATAGATTCAAACCGAACAGCAACGAAAAGGCCAAAATAAACATGATAGAGTACAATTCGAGCGATACCTCTGAGGACGAAGCAGAGGTGAACATAGCCGAGTGGGCCAAAGGTTCTAAAAAGCCACTCGTATGCTCTCTACTTAAGCCGACAAAGAATAAGGCGGAAGTCAAGTACTCGTATGATGTGTCAAAGTGTGACAAGATATTTGATTTATTACTACAAGAAAAACTCATAAGGTTACCAGAAGGGCACATCATACCATCGGCCGAAGAAATTAAAAAGCGAAGGTATTGCAAATGGCATCATTCATTCTCCCATAACACTAACGATTGCAATATTTTTCGACAACAGATTCAATCGGCCATCGCCGATGGCAGGCTAAAATTTGCGGAAGAATCGGCTATGCAGATAGATATGAGCCCTTTTCAAGTCAACATGGTTCAATGTTCACGAAAAGAAAAGAGGCCTGCGGAAGAAGATAAGCCGACTGAGGGAACTGTATCACGGAACGAGATGGTGCAGATTACTGTCGGTTCTATACAAATAGAAGCCGGTAGGAATGGACAAAACTCAAGAACGGTAAAACCAAGAGGGGACTTGGAGGTCGGTAAATGGTATCGGGCTGAGAGGGCTCCAAGAAAAGCCGATTTCAAACCAAAGCCGACCTTCTCACAACTCCTGGGGAAATATGAAAGGATAAGTCGGAGGTGTGACACTCAACACCACCAGAATCCTCATCGACTAAGACAAAAGAGGGACGAGCATTGGCGGCCAGATATGTCATGTCGGCCAACTACTGAAGAAGAGAAACATCGACAATGTCCTTTTTGGCAGTTTTGCTGGGAGAAAGGGATGACCTTACCAACAGTTATGTCTTGTCCTATGCAACACTCATCTGTATATCGGCCAAACCGATCTGTAAAAGATAGGTTGTCTAGACCGATATACGATCACCTAGATATGAGGGGTAGTAGGCCGATCCGTGAAAGGTTGTCAACATCAGAGCAAGGCGAATCCTCCCGAAATCAGGAACTATCGGCTAACGCAAGCAGGATGGAATCGGCAATGAAATGGGCAATTTAGCTGGAAAAATAAGAAAGCCGATAGAACCCAAACCTAGATGGTGCCCTTCGGGTCTCAGCAAGTCGCAACGCAGGAGGCTTCAGCGATTGAAAACACAAGAAAGGGAAGCCGAAAAGGAGAGCGAGAGGGATCGGATGTTCAACAAATTAAGACCGGTACCAATTTTGAAAAAGGAGTGGAGAAAAAAGGAACAAATCGATAGTGATTCAGACCAATCGATTGAATCCGGTTCTCCGATGGTCCGGGATGATACACCACCGATGGACATAAACATGGTATTCGCTCTACCTGCCGAGTTCAAAACCGAGGAATCGTACCGAGGAAGTGTTCGCCCAGTTATGTCTCGGAGCACCAGACGCTGTGTTCGAAAAGCCACAAGACATGCATCGGCATCTGAAACCATTATATCTAAAAGGGTATATTAATGGCCGACCGATATCTCGTATGTTGGTCGATGGCGGGGCGACAGTCAATCTGATGCCGTTAAGTACTTTCAGAAAGTTGGGTAAAGCCGATGAAGACTTGATCAAGACCAATATGGTGCTAAATGACTTCACGGGAGATCCAACCGAAGCTAAAGGCGTGATGGTGTCAGAACTGACAGTCGGTAATAAAACTTTGCCGACTGCATTTTTTGTGATTGAAGCCAAAGGCAATTACAGCGTGCTCCTTGGGCGGGACTGGATCCATGCCAATTGTTGTATACCATCAACTATGCACCAAAAATTGGTGCAGTGGAACGATGATACCGTAGAAGTCGTACCGGCCGACACATCGGCTCACATCGCCATGGCTAGCCCTGATACCAATTGGCCACACGAAGAAGCCGAGTGTATATCAGGAAAAGCCTTGGACTATTGCGATTTTATCTGCGTAGAGAAGTCAGGATTCAAGCCGATCAGCGTCAAACCCAACACGTTTGATCGGACAGACGAAGTAGTAAGAAGATGGAGTACAAGACACTAGCAAAGCTACAGGAGAAGGGCAGGAGCTATCGGCAAACAGAATACGAAGAAGCTGTTGAGGATTTTGAAGAAGAAAGAAAAGGGTTAGGGTTTATACGCGATTTGCTCGAAGAGATTGATATTGGGGAAAGTGATAGCAAAAGACCAACGCGTTTGTAAGTGCTAAACTAGAACCCGCTTATAAAGCAAAGTTGGTCGAAATACTCAAGAAGTATAAGGATTGCTTTGCATGGGAGTATTATGAAATCTTAGGGTTTAAGCCGATGACTAGTCGAACATCTACGCCTATAAAGCCTGGATATCGGCCGTTCAAACAAGTACCTAGGCGGTTCAATCCTACATTGTATGACGCTATAAAGGAAGAAGTAGGACGATTGCTAGAGGCAAAGTTTATTCGGCCTTGCTTAGAGCTGAGTGGGTCTCAAACATCGTCCCTGTAAAGAAGAAAAATGGCAAACTTAGGGTATGTGTCGATTTTAGAGATTTAAACAAAGCTACACCAAAAGACGAGTACCCGATGCCTATAGCCGATATGCTTATCGATGCTGCATCTGGGAATAAAATCATAAGCTTTTTGGACGGGAACGCCGGATACAATCAGATATTTATGGCCGAAGCCGATATATCCAAGACGGCTTTCAGATGTCCAGGAGCTTTAGGGTTATATGAATGGAAAGTTATGACCTTCGGTTTAAAAAATGCCGGTGCTACTTATCAACGTGCTATGAACCATATTTTCCATGATTTGATCGGCAATACTGTGGAAATATACATTGACGATGTGGTGGTAAAGTCCAAAGACGACTGGCAGCATTTAGCCGATCTGGAAAAGATGTTCGAAAGCACAAGGTTGCATGGGTTAAAGATGAACCCTCTCAAATGCGCTTTTGAGTATCAATTTGGACAATTTCTTGGGTTTACAAATTGCATGAAAGAGGAATTGAAGTAAACCAAGCCAAAGTAAAAGCTATAGCCGATACTAAACCACCGAGCAAGCAAAAGGAGTTACAAGTATTGATAGGGAAAATCAACTACTTGCGACGTTTTATCTCGAACTTGTCGGGGCGTATTCGGCCTTCACCCCTGCTAAAAATTAAAGACAACCAAGAGTTCAAATGGGGAACTGATCAGCAAAAGGCCTTCGACGACATAAAAGGTTATCTGATGAGCCCACCAGTGTTAACCGCACCAAAACATGGCATACCTTTCAGACTATATATATCGGCTGAAGGAGACACAATAGGAGCAGTCTTGACACAGGAAGCCGATGGGAAAGAGCGGGCGATATTTTATTTAAGCTGACGTCTTTTAGACGAGAAACCAGTATCCCCTAGTAGAAAAATTATGCCTATCTTTGTATTTTGCTTGTACTAAGTTAAGGCATTATATGTCGCATCGAGATCGTCATAGTCTGCAAAACCGATATAATCAAATACATACTATCTGCACCGATTTTGCGAGGTAGGCTTGGTAAATGGGCGACGCCTTGATCGAAGTTCGACCGACATATGAATCGGCTAAATCTGTAAAAGGGCCGGCAGTAGCCGATTTTATCGCAGGAAGTGAGACATTAACAGGATCGATCGATGTAGCTCCTTGGCAGTTATATTTTGACGGGTCCGTTTGCCAAGAAGGTGAGGGCATCGGTATAGTGTTGATTTCACCTAAAGGACAGGAGTACAACTTCATGTATCGGTTGGATGACCGATGCTCGAATAATCAAGCAGAATATAAAGCATTGCTAAGAGGGCTGCAGTTACTGGACGTCATCGGGGTAAAAGACGTTGAAGCTTTCGGTGACTCCATGTTAATCGTACAACAAGTCAAAGGTGGATACCAATGCAATGATGATGCGCTAACCCAATATTTGCGGCAATGCCTCCAGATTATCGAGACGTTTACCACATTTTCCATTGAACATATCCCCAGAGAAGCTAATAATAAAGCAAACCGATTGGCGCAATGTGCATCAGGGTACAAGATTGAAAGCCGACAGGGACCAATCGAGCTAAACGTTTGGCCGATTTTATGTGTTCACCCTGTCGACTGGAGAACAGAGATAAGGGATTATTTGTCAGATCCAGCCAAGCCGACCGAGCAGAAGGTCAGGCGCAAAGCACTCAAATATGTTCTACTAGAAGACGTATTGTACTTTCGGACTATGGAAGGTTTGTTATTAAGATGTCTGGGAGCCGAGGAAGCCAAAGTGGCGATGGGTGAAGTCCATGAAGGCATTTGTGGATCGCATCAATCGGCTCATAAGATGAAATGGATACTGAGACGAACAGGGTATTTTTGGCCGACGATGTTAGAAGACTGCTTCAAATATTATAAAGGATGCCAAACGTGTCAAAAGTTTGGTAACATACAGTCAGCACCAGCATCGGCTTTACATCCGATCATAAAGCCATGGCCATTTAGAGGATGGGGTATAGACATAATCGGCCAGATATTTCCGTCATCCAGCAAAGGACATAAATTCATCCTTGCAGCCACGGATTATTTCTCAAAATGGGTTGAAGCTGTACCACTCAAGAAGGTTACTAGTAAAGAGCTGATCGACTTTATAAATGAACACATCGTCCATCGGTTTGGGATTCCACAAACAATCACTACTGATCAGGGTACTGTGTTCATGTCCAATGATTTCAAAGGTTTTGCGGAAAGTCTTGGGATAAAATTACTCAACTCTTCCCCTTACTACGCTCAGGCCAACGGGCAGGCGAATCGTCAAACAAGATATTGATAAAGGCGATAAAAGGAAAATTGAGGAAGAGCCAAGGAGATGGCATTCAACGCCGCTTCGGAGGCTTTATGGGCTTATCGGCTGTCTCATCACGGATCAACTAAATTGTCACCCTTTCAGTTGGTATACGGACAAGAAGCCGTTTTGCCTGTTGAAATCAATATCGGTTCAATAAGGCTACACGAGCAAGATAAGGTATCAGCTGATGAATACAAACAGGCGATGCTTGACAATCTAGATGATTTAGCTGAACTAAGGCTGATCACGTTAAATCGGCTTAAAAGGAACAAAGAGATGGTTGCCAGGTCGTACAATAAAAAAGTGATTTTTAAATCATTCAATCAAGCCGATTTAGTATGGAAAACCGTGTTGCCGATTGGGTCTAAGGATAACCGATTCGGCAAATGGTCTCCAACGTGGGAAGGGCCCTATAAGATCAATCATAGGTTGACGGGAATTCGTATATACTGGAGTCCTTAGACGGATTCATACTACCTAAAGCAATCAACGGAAAATATTTAAAGGCGTATTACCCCAGCATATGGGTTGGATCTTAACCACAGAGAGCATCAAGAATCAATACCAAAGCACATGCATATAAAATCAGTGACACGGCCGATCGAAACAGATTCAGACCACGAGGTAAAACATTGTTCACAAAACTCGACCACATAAGCCAACACGATTAGTAGTTCCAGCATGCAAGATAAAAATATTACAGCCCTGATCCGGGCAAGTGGGCTCCTAGACCCGACAAAGCCGCCGCCGCCTTCCCAATGGTAGTCTGGATACTGTCAACAAGCTTGTCATCGGCCTTCGCGTCACCCGGAATCGGGATCACTTTGGCCGATTGAGTCTTCACTTGGGCAAAGACTTCGCCAATTTGTTTTTTCTTGGCTACCAAAGAAGAAGCCGATTCAATATTCTTGGATTGGCAATCGGCTAGATCCTTGGTCACTTGGGCTAGTTGCTCTTCCAACTTAGCCTTGGCCGTCTCCAACTCTTGAGCTCTGCCTTTGCCTAGCTTTAAGACGGCGGTACTTTGGTCATATTCCCTTTTCAGAAGTTTCGCGTTAGCCACCATATCATCCAAGACCTTCTGATCGGCCTTTTGTGCTTCCCTCCGGGCGATTCTGGATTTGGCCGCTTCCACCGCCTCCCTTCTACTATCCAGGTGACAGACGTCCAGGAGAGCATTCATTGCTTCTTGAGGGAGATCGGCTTGGACGGTTGCCATTGCATTCCTAAGTGATTGGGTGTTTTCCAGGAGTCTCGCCTCGGGTTGCATGACCTCATGAAGAAGACGGTTAAGTCTTTCCTGCATACCTGGCTCGGAAGTAACAGCAGCCGACGCAGTAATGGAAGCATCAAGGATTCGCCTAATGTCGGCCGGGTAGTCATCTGTGGCTATCACCTCAGGGTCGCTCAGGTCATCCAAAGTAAACCCGAGAAGGTTGGCAGGATCAGTAGAATCAGGGGAAATCGGCACAACAATTGCAGGTGATGGCACAGCAGGAAGCACCGGGGACAGCGCAGAAGGAAGGGCCGAAGATGTGCCTTGAAGATCGGCTATGACCCCTGCTACTTGCACCGAAGGCGATTGCTGAAAAGATAAAATGAAGTGTTTACATGAGTACTCGTCATAAGAACATTTAAGAAAAAGGGGGGAAGAGATCAAGATTACATCAGTAGCCGATTGTTCCGGAGAGTGATCGGCCGAGCGTCTCGATCTAGGAGATGGCCTATTAGACCCCCTCCTCCTTTCTAAAAATACCAAGAGTTAGCATTACGCCAGTAAAAGAAAAGGGAAATGGGAGCCGATATGGAGAAGCATTACTCGGACGACGCTGGCCTGCTAAGTCCGACAAAGGCTGACCACGGATGCCCAAGGTACCCGAAGTATATCCGGTGGTACCCACCGACTGCCCCGGTCGCCTCTGTCGACTACTTCCAGCAGGTGCAGTCGGATCGGCTACTGTTGTACCAACATCTGTAACAGTCCGTTCCTGCAAAAGAACGAGATTAATAGAAGCCAATCGAAAAACGAACGAAAAAAGGATAAAACTCCGGTACCTCGACTCACAGATGAATTGGTATAACCCGAACTTTCACTTGAGCTGCTGGTGGATGCTACCGTCGGTCTATGAAAATTAGGTAAGAATTGGGAAAGGATTGCCGATGGTGTTCTATCCATCAAAGGTCATCAGATATCGAAGACCACCAGTTAGAAAATGCGCTTGACCGAAGCGGTTATTTAGGATAAAATGGGGCATGTGGACAATTTGGAATTCATCGGCAAGTTCAAGAACAACCCGCCGCTACCGAGTTGGTCACTCTGAGTGCGAGGGTTCGATACGCTCAAGAAGGGAGAAGTGGGTATGGCTTGACCAAAGCCCAACTGACGAGCATAAATAGAAGGATGGTAAAACTCATATGATGGTTGGAAAGTTCGGTTCCTGGAATTCAAGCCAACGTGGAAGAAACAAGGAGAAACAAATATTTTTTATAAATCCAGGGTTGGTAGGGCATCCGCTACTATCGGCCAAATGAAGAAAAGAAGGCCAAGGATAATCAATTTGCGTCAAGATAACTAAAGAAGTCATGTTGGCCAAAAGACGACCGATCTAAGGTCAGGAAGAAGGAGAGGTATTTATGCATGGCTGCAGGAGTAATTTTTTGATCATCAGCAGAGCACATAATGAAGTTCTCCCCGTAGGATCGGCTAGCTATATAAGTGGGGATTGTATCCTCCGGGTAATCTTCGCGAGGAAAAGCCGATTGATTCATAGGTTGGGAAAGAAAGGATCGGCCGAACATACAGTACAACCAAGTTTGGATGAACCACAAGGGGCCCCCTATGTTGCCAACAACAAAATCGGCAAAACCAGAAAACAATCGGCTTCTGATAAAATGCATCGTTTGGAATACAGCACCCAGAAATAATTTTCCTAATGCAAGGTGGCGACCCTCTACCAGTTGTTCTGCTACTAGCTGATAAGTTTGGGTCGGGCCGAGAGAGGCGCCACAAAAGAAGAACCGATCCAACCAGAGATTGAGGAAGGCTACGTGTTCTTCATCCGATATAGGCCCATTAACTTTGTTGTTATTTTGAATATATCTACGCCAGCCCTCCCCTTTCTTACGGGTTAGCTTATAGTGGGGCTTGCCACTAAAAGCCGACAACTGAGCTCCGTCTGGTCTAAGACAGCATAATTGGGCGACGTCAAGGAGGGTTGGGCCGATTGGACCGGTCCTAAAAAGAAAAGCGTTGAAAGAATCGGACCAGAAATAAGAAGCCGATGCAACCAAAGGTTCATTAGCTTCAGGATTGGCCAAACTCAGGGGAAGACACTCGGCTATACCCAACCTTTCCCACTCCGCTCGTTTTTGGGCTGAGACTCTGATATACCATGATCGCCATCCCTTGAGAGCCGTGGGCCAAGCACGGAAGCTTTGTCCCATTCTTTTATGTTATAGCCACGGCAAAGGAAGCCTAGGGATTTCTTCGTTGATCACAGAATCGGACGTTACGTTTCCTATCGGTCATAAGAAGAACTGATCGGAACTCTGAGGGATTGGTATAAATACCTGAGTTGGGTCCATAATAGCCGATCGGAGATGGAAGGGACTTGATGAGAAAAGGGGGGAAAGGCCGATTGCTTGCAATACGAGAGCCCGAAGACGTGAAAATGACCATGGGGGGACCCCCTATTTATACGACAGTAAAAAGGAGGCGAACAGGCGGGAACAATTGTGCATTCATAACGCACCGAGATTTTTACGGCACAGTTAATGGGGTAGTTCCCGAGAAAAGATTCTTCTGTACAGGCCGATACAAGTGAAAAAGCCGATATATTCTTTTTGAAAGATAACAAATTATCTTCCAAAAACAGGGGGGCATATGTTTGCACCAAAATTCGGCATGTATTGAAATCGGTCTAAAAATAGAAGAAATATTCGTACAGAAAGGAATCGGTAAAACGACTCGGAAAAGGAATCCGTTTCTAAAAAGGAAAGGAAATCACATTAGAGGCCGATACGGGTAAACACACCGTATCCATATGCGACTCGGATCGGCCAGGCGTGTTATAAAAGGGTGGGCGTAAGCAAAGAGAATAAAATCAATTCCAACAACACCTACTTTTTACAGCCTTTTTCTTTTACATTGCTTTAGCTTCATAGATTTCTTTGCAAGTCGACGGAATCAACATAGTTGCGCATCGCCGATTGTTGATTTTAGCGATTTTACCCAGGTTTGATTTGCTTCGTTTTGTTGCGTATCGCCTTCCCGAAGACGATTTTACCTTATATCCGATCAATCAGAATCGTTGATCTAGTTATCTCCTAATCGGTTCTTGCCGACTAGCGAAAAGCCGATAGATCTTTGTTTATCGGCTTTGATCGAATTACAAATTCTACCTTGTCGATTTCAGGTCAAATCGACTGGCACGCTCTGCAAACCCGGCGTTTGTCTTGTGTGTTCGAGGCCTAAAACCCTCCTTCACGTTTTTAGCGCGAACAATTACGTTCTTATACCTCAGCAAGTACCTGCTACGATTCCACACTGTGACAGGTGGGCCTGCTACCATCCCACACCGTGACAGGTGACACATGTTGTCTTTCGATTGTTCCGTGAGAAGGGCATTAAATTTATAATTTTATTTAAATAAGAGCCAAAGTTGCGAAAAAAACAATAAACCAATGGTGTGGACGCCCTCTCGTTATGAAAAATAACAGCACCTTTTTACAGCCCTCTACTACTCACTACTTTTCCCTATAAAGGTTATCTCGCCGGTCGTGTCACTTGGCGCCATCTCCTTCATCCCCTTTTCTACCCGTTTCCTTCCCATTAAACCCAAAATAGTTTTGTTTTTCAAGCTTTCTCTAGTTTTTGAACGCAAAGTATCTTTTAACCACTTTCGAAAAAAAAAATTGTCAAACTTTTTGAACCGAAAGTTTTTTAATCGAAACATTTTGGAATGAAAGTTCGATTCAAGTTTTCAAAGTAGAAACTTTTTTATTTGAAAATTTCCGAGTTGAAGCTTTCGAATTTGAGAATTTTCAATTTAAAATCTTTAGAATTGAAACTTTCTTACTCGAAAATTCTCGATTTAAAATTTTTCAAGCTCGAACTTTCCGAGATGTAGCTTTATAATCTGTAAATTTTCGAGTAGAAACTTTCCGTGTTGAAAATTTTTAGTTGGTTTTTTTTCGAGCTGGATCTTCTTATCTAAAATTTTTAAAGTTAAAATTTTATAATTATAATTTTTTTTATATTAGGGAGAATGGAAAGGGGTAGGAGAAGTAATATGCAAAAATGAAGGGGAAAGGCAGGAGCAGACATAGACATCTTACGAAAGTGTCACTAAGTTTTTTTAAAGTTCGAAGTTAACGCAAACTACTGTAACGACACAAACTCTCCATCCATCGCCCGAAACGCGAAGCCCCGCACGCGCGACGCACCTCATCTCGTCTCGCCGGGCGCGCAGAGGACAAAACCACGCGGAGACGCCACCCGTCGTGCCGAGCCAAACCAAACGGGAAACCGCGGCGCGTCTCGCGCTCCGCGCGGCGGACGAGACGTACAAAGCGCGAGGGAGGGTGGGAGCCAAGCCACGGAGGGCGTGGGGCCCCGGTGCTCGCGGCACGGGTGGACGATCTCTCTAGAAAGCACGCGCGAGATACCGCGGCCGCACGCACGAGCGGACGCGCGACGCGAGTTTTAGGGTGCCGAAGTGCGTGGGAGATAATAATGGATCGATACGACAAGACTGGACTAAGTACTCGGTGTCAGGGGATGGAGTTGAACGAACCAAATGACTTTCCACGCCCTTGCAGTTTTTTTTTTCAAAAAAAAAACTAGTACTCATCGAACGTAATTAAAAAAAGCTAGTCCTCGTTTGAACCCTAACTCGAGCTCCAGTTAAGCTTTTTACCGAGCTCGAGCTTGGGAGCCTAAACTCACTCGAGCTCGACTCGTTAATAGGTCTAGCGGTAAGGCGACTTCATAGGAGCAGCTGCCATACACAGAGCATAGAAGGACCATCATGATACCCGAGCGCTGCAAGTTACTACCACGAGCACGACATAGACATATGTTTATTTATCGGTGCTTCTATAGTACGGAAGATGATTATATTTTGTAATTGCATTCGCATGTGAGCTAAATTCCAAAAAAATGTAGGAGGGGTAGAGAAAGCATTGGGTTTGAGCTGAACAGACCAGCCCAGCCATAGACTGTAGAGAGGGAGAGGGAAAAACATTTTTAGAGAGAGGGGGGAGGTTTATCCGTGTATGCGCGTGAAAAAAGAATTATTTTTACCCTCTCCAAGTGCCACGGCAGTAGCAGGGTGCAGTCACCTTGGGTGAGTGCGAGTGAGCTATCCCCGGCCCTCTCTCTCGTACACGCTTTCTCTCTCTAGAATTAATTGTTCCACTTGCGACGTGCGCAGACCGGACCTTGGACTCCTATCCTGGGCAAATTGCAGGTGACCGCTTCAACCCTAGGAACCCCATACTAGTCCATCTCCTTGTGACTCCACTTCTTTATCTCTTGAGGAAACAAAAACCCTATGCTCCGCTGCATCCATACACTGAATTTTGACCTTCTCAGATGATGATTAACCGATAATTCGGAGACCGTAATCTTTACCATGGACACCAGCGACTGACTTTGCGACATGGTTCCATAACAAGTAGCAGGGGGTGGCAAATAGGGCGGGAGATGACCTAGGAGCGCCCTTGCCCCGTCCCCGCCAAGCTTCATGGAGGAAACTTTCTTTCGTCCCCAACTGCGGTGGGGATTAAATCTAATGATCTAGATATTCGTTTTATTTGTTAATATAACTTTACCTATTAACTTATGAATAGTTATGGATATTTTCTCGCATTATATAGCCTTACAATTTATATCCTAATATATAGATATAAGTTTTTTACTCATGATATATAAAAAGCGCATATCTATATATTGGAATTCTATAATATGTAAATAAAATAATATATTTTTTATTTTTATCGGGTTCTCGTGTGCCTGTGGGGGAGGTTGACCTCGCCTATACCCAAGGTTAACAATATCGATGTCGAAAAAATAGCTCGAAAATCGAAATTAAAAAATCGGCAATATCGAGCCTAAAATCGGTCTAAAATTGTCAAAAACCAAAGTCTTGAAATCAAAATTTTTGAACAAAAAAAAAAATCAAAAATTGCTTGATATTCAATATTCACTTATTATCGACTGACAAATCAATTTTTTGTGGATGATTTTTTGGTGATTTTCGCTCTATATTAATCGAAAATCGAGCAATATTCACCGAAGATCGTGATATTTAGATCATAATATTTTTTAAATTTAACCAGTTTACCGACCGATTTTAGATAACAAACCAGCTTGATATGATCGATATTGTGAACCCTGCCCACACCCCACTAGTGTAGCACGGGGTATGGGGAGAGTCCCCCATGTAGTCAAGTAGGCTATTTTGAAATGCCCCTTAAGAAAATCTAATTTTAAGCGTGGGTTATTTTTATGCCATTTTCTTCTCGCGTGTTGGCGCGGAGTGTGGACGCTAGGGACTTGCACGTAAACATCAGCCAACACCGTCTGCACGACAATGGAACAAATGCTCGTACGGTACGGAAATACAAAGTGGCTGTCCACGCTTTACGTGGAAGCAACTAGAGTAGCTGTATGTTTTGCCTGCTAACCCAACCTAAAAACCCATCTCAAAATTCCCCGAAGCAACTTTTAGCTGATTACGAGTCTGCTAGCAAATACTCCCTCCAGTTTGATAAAAGATGTCGTTTTGGACATCGACACGGTCTTTAAAACACAATTTTGACCGCTAATTTTTATTATAATATATTTATAAAACCCAATAAAATTATAATATTATAAAAGTACTTCTCGAGACAAGTCTACACATATAATTTTTATGTATCCAATTTAAATATTTAAAAATATATCGTTAGTCAAAATTTTGAAAGTTTGACCATCACTATGTCCAAAACGACATCTATTATCAAACTGGAGGGGGTACTACTACTAGGAGTGGTAGTCCTGAGTAATCCTGTGACGGACCGCCTTTTTAGGGGCAGTGCGAAAACTCACAACAGTTACCCAGGAAGACTAATTGTTGGAAAAGAAGAGTACAATTCCCTGACAAAAGCAACTTCAACACTTTTATTTAAATAGATGGCCTAACGGCCGAGTTTTTACAAAAGGAAGCATCCAAGCTTCTAGATTACAATACCAAAAGAGAGAAACCATAGGCAGGGCCTGAGCGAATACAAAGACCTAAAACCAGACTAAATCGCCATCTACGACCTCCTGGTAGGCTCTGGCATCTTCCAACTCTGAAAGGGGGTTTTGGGCAAGGGTGAGTATACAGTACTCAACAAGTCGTACGGAACCACTGAATACTACATGCAGGGGTATTCAAAGGATGGCAATAGGGTTAAGTATCTGGTTGCAGTTTTATTTTCTAACTCATTTTACATTTGAAGCACAAACTATAAATAAGTAGTAAGGGGGGTTTCCACAAGTTCACACAACACTTAACCAACTTCTTCAAAATTACCAAAACAGTAACTTGAGCTTAGTTACGGGTATCACCCCAATTTCAAACTTAACTTCATTAACCGGAAGTACGGCGTAATCGATTACCATTTAGATTAATTCTGCAGAGCAGCTCAGCTTTACCCACAAGATATCTACAACCTTTAATGCCAATCGCGAGTTTTCATGCAACTTAAATGCATGTGGCCCAGTTTAGATCATCATAGCATTTCGTTTAATCATTCATGTCTTTTAATTGTTCACCGATAGATATACAGCTACCTTGGACTCACAGATCCCATTAGCATCTATCGTTGTGAGAACCAAGAATGTCACTACGGACCATTCCCGTTCCACCCCTCCGGTACACTTCCCTGCCGGGAAGGCCGGTCCCTATTCTCTCCAGAGAATAGTACCACCAGCAAGTTCAATTATTATCTCAGGAATGACTAACCTACTATACTATGTCGGATACTGGCCCACCGACCAGTCCGACCTGTGGTTGAGCGGAAACTAAGTTATTTACTTTTGCTCAAGGGGATTATTAACCTTACACTGCTAAAGACCAAGCCTTTCCATCCACAACCCAATCCGGCACCCACAGTACCGGCCACCAGACAACCAAGGCATTAATCATCAGCCGGGGATCGGAATCTCATCCACTCCGGGATTAATCTCATACTGTCTGCCAGACTGTAGCACTTTTACAAACATCCGCATCAGAGATTCGGCAGCATTTTCTCTAAATTCCAAGTCTTAAACTAATCTAGCAATATAACCTAATCCTATCATGACAATAAGCATTTAACTAGGGTTACAAAGGATTTAATAGGGTTCAATATTTTCAAGGAAGTTCCGTGAGCAATTCGGCATTACCTAAGTATCACATCATTCTAAAATACTGTTTTAATAATTCAACATACAGTAAAATAATACGATATAAAAATAGTTAATACTATAGCATGGCATGATTCGGATCAACATGATCAAGGGTGTACGGCTTGCCTTGCTCGGCAGCTGGATCGGATGAATCGTAGAGGAAGTAGTCGTACGGGGCTCCCGTCTGGTCCAACGTTTGCTCTGGGAACTGCTCCGGCTCCAGGGACTGCTCCTGCTCCACTGGCGTCTCAACGGGCGAATCTAGCGTGGAAAAGACAACCAACATAAGTAAACGACAAAAACAACAACTGGGAAAGAAACGAAAACTGAAACGGAAATCAGGAACCGAGCCGGAAGAGAACGGAGGGCAATTCTGGGATTTTGAGAATTTTCGGAGTTTCGGATTTGGGAACGGACGACATTTCTAGACTCAGGGGATCGAAACGGTTCGGATGGTATATTTGGTGGGGCTTTGGGTTTTTTCGGGATTTTTCTGGGCTATTTTTGGAATTAAAACGAATTTTCGGAATTAATAATTAATTAAAAATCAAAAATCACGTTCGTTCCCACTGAACCAGGTGGCCGAAGGGCTTAACGGGCCGAGGCCCATTCGGCGGGGCGGCTTAGCGCGGGGCGCGAGGTCATGGCGAGAGGAGGCAAGGGCCACCGGCCGAGGCGACGGACGGGGTTTCGCTCGGCGCGCGCAAGGCTGCCGGGCGGACGGGCAAGTGGGAGGGAGATCTCACCACGAGGAAAGGAGCGGGCGAGTTGAGAAGCGGGGTCGGGGCGGCTTTATAGCCGAGCGAGGCAAACGGCCGGCGGCGGCGCATGGCGGCGCAAGGCAGCGGCGACGCTGGTCGGGCGATCAAGCGCCAAGGAGGCGGCGTGGCGCGTCCATACAGCGAGCTGGCGCGAGGCAGCTCGCGCAGAGGCGTGAGGCGCCGGGCAAGACGCTGCCAGAGCGGGCGACGCTGGAGGCGGCGGCGACGGGCGGCGGTCGCTCGAGCCAAGCGAGCATGCCGAGGGGGCTGCCGATCGGGCCGAAGGAAGCAGCCGAGGAGCAGGCCAACTGGCCGAGGGAAACAGGCCGCAAGGCCCAAAAGCAAAAGAAATTCGGCCCGAAGGTAAACGAAATTCAAATCGATTTCCAATTTCCAAACTTCAATTCAACGCAAATTCAAACATAACCAACTAAATTCATTTTGAATTTTGGGGTTTGTTTCAACCTACCCCACTTAAAATGGAATCTCGTCCCCGAGATTCATTTCGCCTGGGAAAATAGGTTTGGAAAATTCTGCTACAATTTCGATTCCTTCTCCCAAGTAGTCTCTTCGAGCATATGATTCTTCCATAGCACTCGGCAGATTCTGACATTCTTGAACTTTAGTTCCCTTTCCATAGTTTCCACAATTCTGACTGGTTCTTCGTGATATGTCAAGTCATCCTTCAGATCTATCCCTTTCAACTGTACTTGTTTTGACGGCTGACGAAGGCATTTTCTCAACTGGGATACATGAAAGACATTGTGTACCCTTGATAGCTCTGGACTCAACTGCAACTTGTAGGCTACTTCTCCAATCCTGTCAGTCACGGGGTACGGTCCAACGTACCTTGGGGCTAACTTCCCTTTTACCTGAAAACGACGAACGGGCTTGAAGGGTGTCACTTTCAGATAAATGAAGTCCCCAATTTGATAACTTATATCCTTTCTCCTTGTATCCGCATAACTTTTCTGCCGGACTTGAGCTGTTCTCAGGTTTTTCCTTATGATCCTCACATGGGCTTCTGCATCATGAACAAGCTGAGGTCCAAAAAGTTGTTTCTTTCCGGTTTCTGTCCAATTCAACGGGGTTCTGCACTTTCTTCCATAAAGGGCTTCAAAAGGTGACATATCTTGACTGGCCTGGTAACTGTTATTGTATGAAAACTCCGCAAACGGTAAACACTTGGCCCAAGAGGCTCCATATGTCAGAGCGCAGGCTCTCAACATATCTTCCAAGATTTGGTTAACTCTCTCTGTCTGACCGTCTGTCTGAGGGTGATAGGCTGTACTGAAATTTAAGTCTGTACCCATAGCTTCATGCAGACGTTCCCAAAACTTTGAGGTGAACTGGGCTCCACGATCTGACACGATCTTCTTGGGGATTCCATGTAATCTGACAATCTGTGTCAGGTACAATTCTGCCAGTTTATCTCTTCCAACGGTCTGCTTGATGGGGATGAAATGGGCTACTTTGGTCAGTCTATCAATGATTACCCAAATAGCATCATATCCTTGCTGAGTTTTGGGCAATCCAGTGATAAAGTCCATCCCAATTTCTTCCCACTTCCACTCTGGCACTGGAAGTGGTTGCAGCAATCCTGCAGTCTTCTGGTGGTCTATCTTAACTTTCCGACACACATCGCAACACACCACGTGTTCGGCTACTTCTTTCATCATTCCATTCCACCAATATTCCTTCTTCAGATCCTGGTACATCTTCGTACTGCCGGGGTGTATTGAGAATTGTGAAGAGTGAGCTTCTGTCAAAATCAATCCTCTTATATCCTTGTCCTTCGGAATGCATATACGATCGCGGAATCGCAGTATGCCTTGCTGATCCTCTGAGAACTCTGAGGGACTAACTTCTTCCATCATCTTTCTGTATTCCTGTATTTCTTCATCTGTCTGCTGAGCTGCTTTGATCTGTTTCAGAAGATCTGACTGTACCTCGAGGAAATGTACAGATCCTTTTGACACTATCTGCAGGTTCAACTTCTGCATTTTTGACTCTAACTGAGGGGAGATAGTCTTAACTTGAGCTAAGTGATGGCATGCTTTCCTGCTTAAAGCGTCAGCTACCACATTAGCTTTTCCTGGATGGTATAGAATTTCTAAGTCATAGTCCTTAATCAACTCCAACCATCTTCTCTGTCTCATGTTCAAATTCGGCTGAGTGAATACGTACTTCAGACTCTTGTGATCTGAAAACACTTCACAGTGATTTCCCAACAAGTAGTGCCTCCAAATCTTTAATGCGTGCACTACTGAGGCTAGTTCCAGGTCATGGGTTGGGTAGTTCTCCTCATGTGGTCTGAGTTGCCGCGAGGCATATGCGACCACCTTTCCTTCTTGCATCAACACGCATCCCAATCCTCTTTTTGAAGCATCACAATAAATCTGGAAGTCTTTATCCGGATTTGGGAGCGTGAGGACTGGATCTGAGGTTAACTTGGTTTTCAGCTCCTGGAAACTTCTCTCACACTTCTCAGTCCAATTGTAGGGGCTGTCCTTTTTGAGAAGTTGAGTCATCGGTTTGGCTATCTTGGAGAATCCTTCGATGAAACGTCTGTAGTATCCTGCCAATCCGAGGAAACTTCTGACTTGTCACTGACGTAGGTTGTTTCCATTCCAAAACTGTCCTGATTTTCTCGGGATCCATCTTCACTCCATCCTTAGTGATGATGTGTCCTAGGAAAGCGATTTCATCCAACCAGAAATCGCACTTAGAGAATTTGGCATAAAGCTGGTGTTTTTTAAGTTTTCCCAGAATTAAGTGCAAATGCTTCCTGTGATCTTCTTCGGTCTTGGAGTAAATGAGTATGTCGTCTATGAACACTACGATGAACTAGTCCAAAAACTCCATACATACTTGGTTCATCAGGTTCATAAAGTAGGCCGAGGCATTCGTGAGTCCAAATGGCACTACTGTGAACTCATATAATCCGTACCGGGTGGCAAATGTTGTCTTTTCTCTGTCTTGTTCTCTAACTTTCAGCTGATGATTTCCTGTTCTTAGGTCTATCTTTGAAAAGATCTTGGCTCCTTTTAACTGATCAAACAGGTCATCTATACGGGGTAACGGGTACTTATTCTTGATTGTTGCATCATTCAGAGCTCTATAGTCTATGCAAAGTCTTTTGCTTCCATCCTTCTTTCTGGCAAATACTACTTGCGCGGACCAAGGTGAAATACTTGGTCGTACAAATCCTTTATCCAGTAATTCATCCAACTGCTTCTTAAGTTCCTTTAACTCCAAAGGCGACATTGGACGTGATCGCTTGTGGATAGGAGCTGTTCCAGGAACTAACTCTATTGCCAGTTCTATGCCTCTGTTCGGAGGTTTCCCTGGTAACTCTTCTGGAAAAACGTCAGGGTACTCCCGAACTATGGGTATGCTGTCTAATCCATGGGCAACTACATTGACAGTGTTCTGATTTCTTTTGATCAACCTCGGATCATTCTGAACTGTCACTTCTTGACCATACCCATTCCTGAGCGTCACTGTCTTCTGAGCATAGTCCAAACGGGCCTGGTGTCTAGATAACCAGTTCATTCCCAATATGACATCTAGACCATCCATTTCCAACAACAACAGGTTGGCTCTAAACTCAATTCCTTGGATTTCCATCCTCAGGTTGTTGCAGCTGAATCTGGCCATTAATCGGCTTCCGGGGGTGTGGAAAACACAAGGAGAGGGCAAAGGGGAGTAGGGCAAGCCATTTTTGCAAGCAAAAGCCAAAGAAACGAATGAATGGGTTGCACCGGGATCAAAAAGGGTTAGGGCCAAATTGGTTTGGACTTGAAACTTACCAACGATGACATCGGTGGCTTCGACTGCTTCTGCTGCTGACACATGATTGATTCTTCCTTGAGGGTTCCTTGGCGGATTCGGTCCACGGTTGTTAGAGTATCCCTCTATCTCGACTGGTGCTTTCAGATAACCTTGATGGGGTGGCTGAGGTTGACGAGGTGCAGGCTGTCTGTTTGTTGAGGTAAAAGCTGACGTCTGTGCCTTTGCTACATCACTTGGCAAATCCTTCTTTGGGCACTGCTGCCTAAAGTGTCCGGGTTGTCCGCAATGGAAACAGGCTGAACCCTTCTTGGGACATACATTGGAGAAATGATTCCCATTGCAGGTATAGCATCGGACAGTCCTGGGCTGGGTATTGGGAAGACTAGGCCGTGATCCTCCCACTGCTTGTCTCTTGCTTGGGGCACTGGGGTTGAAAGTGTAGGTCCTTCCCTTGAACTGGCTTGTTGCTGACATCCTCTGCTGTTGTGCCTTTCTCTTTCGAGTATCTTCCAAGTCATTTCTCGTCTCCTCGGAAACAATCAGCCTATCTACCATAGCTGAAAAGTCCTTGAACTCTACGGCTGAGATGTGAAACTTTAGATTCTTCTGCAGTCCTTCATAGAATCTCTCTATCTTCTTTTCTTCTGTGTCTACTTCCTTGGGTGCATAACGGGATAGGTTATTGAACTGGTGCAGGTATTCCATCACCGTCCTTCCTCCTTGGTGAAGAGACAAAAATTCCCTTCGCTTGGAGGCCATCAAGCCTGCTGGAATATGTGTCTTCCGGAAAGCTTCATCAAACATCTGCCATGTAATCTCTTGTCCTCCTTTCAGGGTCTGGAAGTTAACCCACCACGCGGCTGCTTGTCCTTGCAGTTGGTGAGAGGCATAGAACACCTTTTCCTTCTCAGTGCACTGTACCGTATCCAGCTTCCTCTGGATGTCTCTGAGCCAATCATCTGCTGCTAGTGGCTCAGCTGACGCGAAGAAAATAGGGGGCCGGGTCTTTTGGAAATCGGACCAGTGTGACCCACCTAGCAATCCCTCCTGTCCAAAGTTGTTTCCTTGGGGGCTCATCTGTGGTCTTGCAGCCAGTTGTCCCATCAACATCTCAATCATCTGATTCTGCCTTTGTTCCGACTGATGTCTGTTCCTTTCCATAGCTGCCAGTACTTGAGCTAGGTTAACCGGGTTTCTGGCTGAGTCTGCCTCACTCTCATGACTGCGGTGCTGTGATCCTTCTCCTTGATTCATCCTGACTTTCTCTGGGTCTTGCTGCAGGGTTTTGGGTAAAGCAGAAGATAAGTAAGAATTGAGCATGGGGTGTGATGAGATAGAATAGGTGAGAAGCGAGACGAAAGGGGAAAGAATTAGTGGAACTTGGCTGAGGATATAAGAGTAATAGTGCAAACAACATACAGAGATAGGAAACATAATTCATTGATAGCATAGATCGTTTACAATACCGTCTTAAGGTATGAAACAACCTATTTTACATTACAAAAGAACTACTCCAAAAGGGTGAAACCAACTTCTAGGTCTAACGCCCTATTCTAAGACAGGCGTCTTCAGTCGTCGTCGGAGATGTAGATGATGCGCTCCTTCGGGTCTTCTTCCACATCATCTGCCATGGATAGGTCGATCACCTCTGATGGACCATCCACGGACATCTCTTCTCCTGGCTCGTACTGGGGCTGCAGCTGGTCTAACTCCTCGCGAAGCTCGTCGATCTCCATCCACGCATTGCCCAATTGTCGCTGAAGATCATCCCGCTCGAGGAGAAGGCTACTGTACAGGAAATCCTTGTTGACAAGAAGATCAGCAACTTCGTCGACACGCGGATCTGCTTCGTCCTCTGGGACGGAGACAATCACTGCGTCGGGAGCATCCCCCCTCATGGGGACGAGCTGAAACTGACTGTCGTCAAACTCAGCGGCGAAAAGGTGACGCAGGTGCTTCACTGCCCGGCGGGCAGAGTCCTGGATAGCGTCTGATTCAAAGATGCGGTGTCCTTGGAAGCGGCGCGGAATATCTGGATTATTCGGCAGAGGATCCAGATCGAACCAAGCCCTACACTCAAAACGGACGGCACCTTGGAAAAGTTCCTCCGTGTGGAAAACAGGGGCCTTGATCTGTCCTGCTCTAACATGCTGTAGCATTCTCCACAGCAGTCCAACCCATCCTTCGAGAATCTCGGGAAGCGGGTGAACGTGTTGAACCATCTGCTAAAACGAGATTTTTTCCTTAAGTTAGATGAGCGAAAATGTTTTAAGTGAGTTTAAAGGAGAGGAGTGAATTTTAAGGAAAGGGTGGGGAAGCGGAAAGAGGAGAGGAAAAAGGATTATAAGAATAATACTTACAGTTTTCGAAACTCGTTTTGTTTTGTAGTTTAAAGTAAATTTTTCGAAAAAAAGACTCCTTAAGCCAACTTAGGTCTCAGTCTACGGTCAAGCCTAGGCTCTGATACCACTTGTGACGGACCGCCTTTTTAGGGGCAGTGCGAAAACTCACAACAGTTACCCAGGAAGACTAACTGTTGGAAAACAAGAGTACAATTGCCTGACAAAAACAACTTCAACACTTTTATTTAAATAGATGGCCTAACGGCCGAGTTTTTACAAAAGGAAGCATCCAAGCTTCTAGATTACAATACCAAAAGAGAGAAACCACAGGCAGGGCCTGAGCGAAGACAAAGACCTAAAACCAGACTAAATCGCCATCTACGACCTCCTGGTAGGCTCCGACATCTTCGAACTCTGAAAGGGGGTTTTGGGCAAGGGTGAGTACAGAGTACTCAACAAGTCGTATGGAACCACTGAATACTACATGCAGGGGTATTAAAAGGATGTGAAAAGTGCATCTAGGCCCCTCATTTTGTTTTGGTGATTAATGATGACACAATTAAAGAGATCTAATGTTTCAAACAGGAATAATGCAGATCTTGAGATCATATCAAGCTCGGAATGAGATTGGACGCTCCTACGTACTTTAAAATTCAGAAAACGGCATCAAGACGAAGACTTGTAATTTCTATTTTGATTTGAGTCTTAAGGATAGCCGTACTATTAAGAGGATACTATGGAAAATCGTTTTTCGGATGTGCATGTGCTCAAGGTCAAAACTTGCATACAATCTAGCACTCAAATACTTGCATTTTCCAAAAACAGGAATTCCAACCGAGGCATCTAACTCGGAGAGTCCGGACATTTAGTCCGGAGTATCCGGACATTTTGTCCGGAGTCTCCGGGTTAACCCCTTCGGCCAAAATTCGAATTCCAGAGAGTGAGTCCGGACATTTTGTCCGGAGAGTCCGGGTAAATTGTCCGGAGTCTCCGGACAGTTTAAAAAGGGGACAAACGGCTAGTTTTCAAAAAGGGTATTTAAAGCCACCACACCCCTCCAACGGCTAGGATCTCTATTGAGCTCATTCATAGCAGCATTCAAGCCATTCCTAACCTCTTTCAAGCATTCAATAGAGCTCACACTTCCCCCACCATTTGATTTGTTGTTTGATCTCTTTTGGTGTGGTTGGGAAGAAGAGAAGTGCTAGGTGCATTCAATTCTAGTCCATGAGTACTAGTTCATCTTCCAAGCGATTCTTCGTGGTGTTGTTACTCTTGGAGGTTGAAGGTCTCCTAGACGGCTAGGAGTCACCGGGAGCGACCGACGCTTGTGGTGCGCCCCGGTCGTTTGTGAAGGCGAGTCTCGCCTCCGAAAGGAAAGAGACAAGAAGTGAAGTCGGCGAGTGCATTTGTGCAACACCGGGAGGAAAACGGGTTGAAAGAGACCCCGGCTCAAGTGCGACCGAGCCACCTCAACGGAGACGTAGGATTCCCTTCAAGAATCCGAACTTCGGTGAAAAATCGCGTCTCTCACTTTCTCTTTTACTCTCTAGCTTGGCTTGTGTGGATTTGTCTTTGTAAATCTTGGATCTAGCTTGTTTCTTAACTTTAATTCAAATCCATACTAGCTCTTGATCTAGATTGCTTGTGCTATCTATTTATTGTTATATCTTGTGCTAGTTAGAGTAACTTTAGTTGTGCTCCCGAGCCAGCCAACCCGGAGTATCCGGATAAAAATACCGGACACTCCGGACAACCCGGAGTATCTGGATAAAATACCCGGAGACTCCGGATTGACCTGCTCGGCCAGTTTTTATTCCGCTGTGATTTTTTAATCCGCCTATTCACCCCCCTCTAGGCAACATCTTCGGTCCTTTCAGGATGGCAATAGGGTTAAGTATCTGGATGCAGTTTTATTTTCTAACTCATTTTACATTTGAAACACAGACTATAAATAAGTAGTAAGGGGGGTTTCCACAAGTTCACACAACACTTAACCAACTTCTTCAAAATTACCAAAACAGTAACTTGAGCTTAGTTACGGGTATCACCCCAATTTCAAACTTAACTTCATTAACCGGAAGTACGGCGTAATCGATTACCATTTAGATTAATTCTGCAGAGCGGCTCAGCTTTACCCACAAGATATCTACAACCTTTAATGCCAATCGCGAGTTTTCATGCAACTTAAATGCATGTGGCCCAGTTTAGATCATCATAGCATTTCGTTTAATCATTCCTATCTTTTAGTTGTTCACCGATAGATATACAGCTACCTTGGACTCACAGTCCCCATTAGCATCTATCGTTGTGAGAACCAAGAATATCACTACGGACCATTCCCGTTCCACCCCTCCGGTACACTTCCCTGCCGGGAAGACCGGTCCCTATTCTCTCCAGAGAATAGTACCACCAGCAAGTTCAATTATTATCTCAGGAATGACTAACCTACTATACTATGTCAGATACTGGCCCACCGACCAGTCCGACCTGTGGTTGAGCGGAAACTAAGTTATTTACTTTTGCTCAAGGGGATTATTAACCTTACACTGCCAAAGACCAAGCCTTTCCATCCACAACCTAATCTGGCACCCACAGTACCGGCCACCAGGCAACCAAGGCATTAATCATCAGCCGGGGATCGGAATCTCATCCACTCCGGGATTAATCCGATACTGTCCCCCAGACTGTAGCACTTTTACAAACATCCGCATCAGAGATTCGGCAGCATTTTCTCTAAATTCCAAGTATTAAACTAATCTAGCAATATAACCTAATCCTATCATGGCAATAAGCATTTAACTAGGGTTACAAAGGATTTAATAGGGTTCAATATTTTCAAGGAAGTTCCGTGAGCAATTCGGCATTACCTAAGTATCACGTCATTCTAAAATACTGTTTTAATAATTCAACATACAGTAAAATAATGCGATATAAAAATAGTTAATACTATAGCATGGCATGATTCGCATCAACATGATCAAGGGTGTACGATTTGCCTTGCTCGGCAGCTGGATCGGATGAATCGTAGAGGAAGTAGTCGTACGGGGCTCCCGTCTGGTCCAACGCCTGGCTCTGGAATCGCCCGGCCTGTGGATCGCTCTGCTTCCATCGGCGTCTTAACGGGCGAATCTAGCGCGGAAAAGACAACCAACATAAGTAAACGACAAAAACAACAACTGGAAAAGAAACGAAAACTGAAACGAAAACCGGGAACCGAGCCGGAAGAGAACGGAGGGCAATTCTGGGATTTTGAGAATTTTCGGAGTGTCGAATTTGGGAACGGACGGCATTTCTGGACTCAGGGGATCGAAACGGTTCGGATGGTATATTTGGTGGGGCTCTGGGTTTTTCTGGATTTTCTGGGCTATTTTTGGAATTAAAACGAATTTTCGGAATTAATAATTAATTAAAAATCGAAAATCCGTTTACTGTTCCCACGGGAACTGGGCTGGCTTCGAAGGGCTTAACGGGCCGAGGACCATTCGGCGGGGCGGCTTAGCGCTGGGCGTGGCGAGGCTGCTGGGCCGGCCAGTCTTGATCTGAGGAGGCCAGGGCCACTGTCGAGGCGGGCAAGCGGCCAGCGGGCCTACCGTCAAGGCGAGGCACGAGGAGGGTTAGGGTTTGGGGAAAACAGGAGGCGGCGAAGTCGGCGGGGTTGTGGCGGCATGAGCAAGCGGCCGGAGGCCGAGCAGGCAAGGGAGGAGAGCTCACCACGAGGAAAGGAGCGGGCGAGTTGAAGCGAAGTCGGGCGGCTTTTATAAGCCGGAGCGGGAGGCAAACAATGGGCGGGCGGCGGCGCGCGCCAGCGTGGCGACCTAAGCGGCCCGGCAGCGATCGGGCGGCCGGCGCCAGGAAGCGGCGTCGCGAGCGATCCAGCGTGGGCCTTGACAGCGGCACGCGGCCGGGAGCTTTCTCAGCTAATAAACGCAAACAGTGCTAGCTGGTTTGAAACATAAGCCGAGGAATAAAGGGTGGTTGCTTTCCTGTCTCACCGAAAGCTGAGAGGAAAACCCCCTTGCCAGCATAACAATTTCTTCTTGCATAAATAAGAGGTTGGTAGTGATGATACCCTACCAGGGTTGACATTATCGAGGAAAATAGTACAAAATTCGTGATTTTCATACGTATAAAAGAGATACAGCATCTAAAATCGACCAGTAAATCGGTTAAATTAAAAAAAATTCAAAAATTCAAAAAAATTTATGCAACGTCAATATCACGATAATCGGTGAAAATTGGGAGAAAATTGCTTAAAAAAGCAGTCCCGAGAAACATTCAATTGGCCAGTCAAAATATCGTGATAATCGATGAAAATCGGGAGGAAATCGGTACGTAGATTTTTTATTTTTATGAATTTTTTTAAAAAAAGTTGGATTTCAAAACCATGCAATTTTTGACGATTTTTTTTTGAGAAAATCGGTACCGAACCAGGGTTGATTTTGGTAATATAAATCCTGTACCCCATTTGTGAGCTGCGATCTCGTTCGTGTTCCTATATGTGCGTAGTGAATCTAGGTGGATGCTGATATGCAGCAACATCTCCAAAAATTTAAAAGACGCTAAGAGATCATCTCTTCAATAGATCAAATTCATTAATTGAAATGATTCCGATTTTGATGGTTTAAGATTTGTAAGACCTTAAAACTATTTGTGTTGTGCTTCGAAATGTATTTTTTATAATATTTTAATTTTATTATGCTTTATTGTCGTATGTTGGAAACATGATACATAAGTGAGAGCGGACGCCGGTCGTTTTATGGGCCGCAATCCACAAGAGATAAAGTTGACAAAAGGGTGTACACATATTCAGGCACTAGGGTAGACGCTTTACTCCCGTCGGTGTGCCCCTGGGCTAGGAGTAGAGGGGTACCTCCTTCTCTGGGCTCCCTAAGAGCATCTCCAGCAGAGCCCCTAAACCTTAAAATAGGGAGTGTAGTAAAAAAAAACAGATCCAGCAGGGCCCCAACTCAAGCCCCTAAAATTAGGGGGGCTCTAAATTTGCCTCCTCAGCCCCAATTCCCAGGGGGGCCCAACTCAAGTCCCTAAAATTAGGAGGCCCCTAAATTTGCCTCCTCAGCCCTAATTCCCAGGGACACGAGTACAACCCCTATTATTGAAGATAGGGAAATACATCAGAGGCTTCGAAAATTTTATCATGTTTTGAAAATTTTAAATTTAAATTTGAAATATCATGTTTTTAAATTGTAAATGTTAATATGCTTATGTTTTATGTATTACAAATATTTTTGATTGAATTTTAGTGGTGTCAAATGAAGATTATACATAGCGGATATGTCAAAATAGGAGAAAAAGTAAAATAGGAAATTTGAGATTTAGAGTACATTCTTTGGAACATGTTAAAAAGCAGGCTCAAAAAATAGGGGGAGCCCCTAAATCCAAAATAGGGACCCTGTTTTAGGAGCCCTTGCTGGAGATGCTCTAAGGGCACACCAATTGTATATCTCTTATATTCAACGAGAGTTCGAGTTATAAGTGAGAGCTATAACGTGTCTTTATAGGTGCTCAACCTA
Source organism: Rhipidocladum racemiflorum (assembly GCA_036346355.1). Taxonomy (NCBI): domain Eukaryota; kingdom Viridiplantae; phylum Streptophyta; class Magnoliopsida; order Poales; family Poaceae; genus Rhipidocladum; species Rhipidocladum racemiflorum. The sequence continues at coordinate 37,926,841 of CM070569.1, read as the reverse complement.
GTACACAAAAATACTATCACACTCCAAGCACAGTGGCTTAAGCGTTGACATATTCATCGTTCCTGAGGAGCTGATAGTGGATCCCATATTATCTTTCTTTGGAGCCACTGACTTCGGGGTCCCAAAGAAGTTCTAAGGCGTAGCCTTGCTCCGAGGGCCCACCATGCGAGGACCACAGGGTTGGGACCCTAGAACGCGTTATTTCCTTTCTGTTTTAAATGTATCGTTCTTTGGACGTTTAGCCTACGATCGCTCGTAAGGTATTCAGTCATACATTCTATTTCCGAAATCTCGACGTAAATTCTTTTCATATTTTACTGCTAATCTTCCGTTCAACTGCAAATCCTCCGATGGCAGTAAGCATCTAGATGTAAATTATTTTCATATTTTATTGTACAAGCAACGGCACATTTATTACATGATAAAAATTTAACGTGCGCTTGAAGAATCATTTTGAAAAATACAGGATTCGGGATTGATTTATCGCCGATATTGCGTGACAGGTTATGCAGGACGTGGAAGTTTTGGGCCTTATCCCAGTGTCCATCTTGGGGGTTACATTACATCATGCGCGTTGAATAGTAATTATACGATAGGTGCAGCTTAGTGTTTCTTTGTGTTTATGAAAAATACATTAGTTAATTTCATATCTGAAATATTACCTAAATAAACTTGAAATACTCCTTTATCACTTTGGTTACAGTCGTATACTAATTATAAGATATTCCAATGTGAACCAAGTCAAAAATTACAAAGGAGTGTAAAGTTTTTAGCGTATTTTACATATACCTTCATATACACATATAAAAATGAGTATATCTAAAAAATATACATACCAACTCCGAAAAATGTAAATACCAGCTAACTAGTCTTATGTACTCGTATACTACACGTCATACCCTCCGTTGCCCGAAATACTCCCTACGTTATTAGATACGACATATGGAGTACTGAAGCCTCTTTTCTACTCCACGAGCAGTTACTCCTTACACCGTCTCATATACGTAAACGGAAGTTCTATTTTTACTAATATATAAATACGAGTTGGTGGCGGTCGTTCGTCCTCCATCTCCTCATCTCTAAGAAAAGCAGCACGCCGACATATAGGCTGTGGACCACAATATGCTCCTCACCTATCGTGAATAAAAAGGAAGCTAATCGTATCTCTCTTTCCACCCATATCCGCTCCTCTATCAGACCATTCCCCACTTCTCCCTCTCCGTACAACTCAAAAGTGCGATTTTATTTTTGTAAATACGTACCATGATTTGATTATTTGATTCAAAAATATATTTCCGTCGCAATACACGAGACTAATATACGTAATATACGGGTATATAAAACTATACGGATGAAAGGTATATATATCGCGTAAGCCGAAACCTCTGATCGGCCCGTTCTCTTGGACGATTTTGCTCGGGCTCCTTTATTGCAGTGTTCATCAGTCCTTGTTAGGAGCAGTTTGGCAGTTTCGATCGTCCACAAATTGACTCAGTAGTTGGTACGGAGAAGCACGAGACAGTCACTCGGTAAAAGATCTTTCTTTTTTCTTCGCCAGAGTAGCACGGAAACGTGGAAAATCCGAAGCAGGGTTCAAAATCTCACCGAAATTCGGCGAAATTTCGGCAAAATTTTCGATTTCGGGTCCCTCCGAGTTTCATAATCCCGGCGAAATTTAAAAACTCTAAAAAAAATTTAAAGTGCTATAATACATTAAAATCTCGCCGAGATTTCGATGATTTGGACCGAAATTTCGTTAAAATTGATCGAGATTTGTATAAAAGTTGACTGGATTTGACCGTAATTGATCGGATTTGACTGGATTGGGTTCTTCACTTCATTTTCCATGTGGGACAGTCGGTAGATCATAATTTCCGCAAAGTTGAAAAAACCCTAAAAAATTGAAATGTGATAGTATCGGGAAATTTCGCTGAGATTTCGGTGATTTGGACCGAAATTTTGGATTTTTGGACGAAATTTTGGATTTCTCGGTTCAAAAAAACCGGATTTGAATTTTGGGTTTTGAATTTCGTCCGGAATTGGTCCGAAATTTCCGAATCTTGTCGAAATTTCGGATTTCGGTCAGGCCCGAGATGAAGTCCGAAAACGAAATTTGAATCCTTGATCCGAAGTGTGATGGGAATTAACGCTGCCGCGTGTGGCTTGAGTTAGCTCTAAAGTTGAGATACTAAACAAGGTATTGTTTAAAACACAGAAATTTTGAAATAATTTTACGGTACGTGGAAGCTCCTTTTTCTATATAATTTCTACGCGTAAGCTTCTATGCCCTCATTTTCAGTAATTTCAGTGTTTTAATAAGTAATGACGTCTATTTGTGAAGACTAACTGTGTTTTAAGGTTTTAAGATAAGTAGATGTTTAGATTGGCATATTGGGAGTAAATGATGGCAAAGCATGAAGATTAAAGACCTTGTGACTAGAAATGATTCTAGGAGTTGAGTTTGGATATTTTAGTGATAGGTTTTGTTATTGCTTTGGCCGTACTATTAAGGAAGGCTCATTGCTAGTAGTTTCAGCTTGGTGAGATTAGTAGCTAGTTGTAATGCACTTGAGGTCTCTTTAGCTCATATGAGGAGAGAAAGAAACCAAGTGAGAATGCCAGACCTGAGACTGTGTGCCAAGGTTCCAACTTGGTTAGAAAATTCAGTATTGAGTCAAATAATCCATCTGGGTCATATCATCAATTGGATCAATTCCACAGAAGGGTTGTTTTTTAAGTTTCAATGCGATTCGCATGAAGTCGGATCAATTTTACAGAGAAGTGCTCAATGGAAGTTGGATGGTCTAAGTGACCCGAACTATAGGTTGGATCAATTTGACAGAGACTTGGTCCGAGATAATTTAGATGTGAGGCGGATGATCCGAATGGGTCGGAGCATAACTGGAATTAATTTTACAGAGGAGATACTTTTAAGGTTTTACACTAGCTCAGATGATCGGGCCAGCGGATGATGTAACTGAGTCAGATTATCTGACATGGATCTGATAATCCTAGTGGGTCAGATGATCCGACTCAAAGGGATATTTTGAAATATCTATGTCTACCGACTAGTTTCTGAGGAGGGTGGTTACGTATAGGCTCTATAGGCGTTCAAGTTTGAGAAGCTCAAGGGCATTTTGAACCTTGAATTGAAAATCTTGAATGCTTTGTGATAGATTCAAGAGTAGATTAGGGCTAGGTTGTGTATCACTCCTACTCCTAGTTGCTTGATCTTGTTAGATTCAAGTGATTTTTTTGGGCCTATTATTCTTAGAGATTGGTGTATACTAGATGGCTTGAAGGCATTGGCTTGGTTACCTTTCTTGGAGGAGCTTGTGGGAGACACCGAGAGACTTGTGAAGGTTTGGGGTCCATATATCCAGAGTGGAGAATGACTACCATAAGTGGATAGCTTGATCCTTATACGATCTCAAGTCCGAGCTATACTCTTGTGAGAGTGCTCCAATGAGGATCGAGTAGTGGAGATCGCCAAATCTCCGAGACCTTAGTAAAAATTTGGCTATGTTCCTTATCGTTTTTACATTTCCACAATTATCATATTTTCTTTCATTTCCTAATCTACTATATTTGTATAGGGTTGGAACTAGCTTTCAAAACTTCACTAGAAACTCAGTTAGACTATATGTTGCAAAACTTCATTAGAAAAGCACTTGAGTTAGACCAGTAAATATTAAGTTTTTAACTTTTTTTTTTTGTGAAAAGGAATCCCAATTCACTACGATGACAACGGCAATTGTGTTGTATTCCGACACGGTAAATTAACTATTGTTGTGATAAACGGCTGACTCAATGATTAGTCGGCTAATTAATTGGTGATGGTGACTAAACCTTCACGAATAGTTTAATCAAAATGCAATTAACGTAGTAACAATTAATTGACCGCATAACCGATTAATCGATTATTTTTCGATTAATCATATGTTTTTCCCCATTTAATCACGAAAATAGCTTGTTTTTATTCACTAAGTACGGTAAATTAGTTTATAATATTGTGTTATAGTGTTCATAGTATGTACATTTTGGATGAAGTATAAACAAATGAAATATAAAACATGTTTGTGTAGAGTAATAATTTACAATCGCTTTGGGTAACTAAAATATTTCTAATTAATACTAAATGTAAATAAATATAGTAATAAAACGCATAATTTTACATTAAATTCTGATTAATTGGCAATATTGCGATTAATCACTTAGCGGTAGCGCATACCTTTTTTTTTTTTGAAAACAGACGAGCTGTATTAAATAAAGTTATGCAGAGTACAGAGTGCAAGAGAAATGCACTAGCCAGAATACAGCAGGGAGGAGAAGAGGAAAAGACGAAAACAAATGGAAGAGGAGGGAAAACAAAAAACAGGGCAATTCAGTTTAACCCCAAAGAAAAAAATATTTTTAAGTCCTCGAAGGCCCGCAAAAGACCAGAGTCGGAAGTCGTCCTTGATGTCCTGAAGAACTTCGTCGTTGGATCTCCAAATACTGTCTCCAACTAATCCATGCAAGGAACGGAAGGCAAAGAAGGGAGATATGCAAATCTCGACAGTTCAGGTCGAGCTACGGCTGAGGAGTTGAGTTTAAAACTCCTCTACAATAAAAAAGTTTGACTTGTAAAGCAGTATATACAACTTGTTAAACCAGGCGAAAGACTTAGCAGAAAAGTGGTGATGGGAAACGTATTCCGCCTTAAGTTGGGTGCACCAAACATCAATACCATTGGTCCAGCAGCACGGAAGGGAGAATTGTCGCAATCGCAATCTCGAACAGCACTAATCATGCCCTAACCAGTCGCCGGAGATTGGATTGCTCGATGCAACGCATGCCGTTTTCACGAATGCGTGTGGACATGACAAGACAGCGATCATTGAGAGCCATACATGCTGCTTACAAAGAGCAGCATTCGTACAATTCCTGTATGAAACTTCTGTGAACTACATGTGAAGTTCTCAGACGGGTCTAGACGTCTTGCTTGCACCACCGAGCACCCTTCAGGCTCCGAACATGACCGCTGGTAAGTCCCTTTGCTTCAACCTTTCGTCACGAAGATGAGAACAGCGACAGCAGGGAGGGTAAAAAAAAAAAAAAGTCTTCTTAATGTCTTCCAACAACCACGTGCAGGTGGCAAAGGTAACCCAATTACCCAACAATTCCACACTTCAGGTTAACTAGGTAAAATGTGCGGCACCATCTACGAATGATCTCAAAAAAATGGATGGGTAGGAGCCATCTACGAATTTACGTAATCAAGAGTTCATTTTTTTTTTGCAAAAAATAACCTAAACGTATTTTTTCGAAGGACCCTTCCGCGAGAACGTTAAAAACGGTGGAGAACACATTTGCAAGTGTACGGAATTACGTTTTTTTTAAAAAACAACCGGCGTAAAGACATAAAATCATTTTAATTTTTTCGGAGGGACTTTTGGCGAAAAGGGCGACGTGGCCGGCTAGCTGCTCCGTAAATATTCCAGGCATAATAGATATAATTTTCTCGGGAAAAACGGAGAAATGATCTTCTTTTGCCGAGTTTAACACTCTATACGTTCACCGGTGAATAATATATGTTTCGAAAAATACTATAGATCGAGTTGCAAAAAAAACTATAGAGATACAGTTGTACACATATATTTCTTATTCCTGAAAATATTAGAAATCGAGTTACAAAAAAAAAATAGAGAGATAGAGTTGTACACATATTTCTTTTGACGAATTTGGTTAACACTTCATTATTACCAAGTCAACCTTCTTTTGTTGAGTTTAACACTATGTGTTAACCGAAAAATATTAGAGATGCCAAACTTCCTTTGTCAAGTTTAACACTTTATGCGTTCACCGAGTAATAATACAAGTTTCGAAAAATATTATAGATCGAGTTGGGAAAAAAAGTATAGAGATTAGAGATCGAGTTGAAAAAAAAGTTTAGAGATAAAGATGTACACATATTTCTATTGGCGAAAATATTTTTTTTCGAGAAAAACAGATAAAGGACTTGGACGTAAGGGCCAGGGACTTGTTTGTTATTTTTTTTTGACCTGAGCGCTACCCTGAAAAATTAAAAAAGGGCTCGTTCGCGATATGTATTTAACGGGAGTTTTTTTTCGTAAAGTAATGAACCGAGGGACCTAATTGGATGCGACTTTCTTACCCTCACAAAAAATCGCAAATGTCCTTTTTGTAATTTTACAGAGACATATCCGTAATTTAAAGAAAATAGATGAATTTTTTTTGCAAAATGGCGGGGAGGTGACGTGGAGGGGCTGAGCTCTTGGCAATTCTTCTATGCGTCTTTCTTACACTCACAAAAAATCGCAAAGAATCTTTTTGTAATTTTACAGGAACATATCCGTAATTTAAAGAACATAGAGAGATGTTTTTGCAAAATGTCGGGAAGGTGACGTGGAGGGGCTGAGCTCTCACAATTCTTGCCTGCATAATGGTGTTATTATTATTATTATTATTAGGATTCATGAGTACATAACACGAACGTCGCGACATTCTCTGTTGCTGTGGTGCCTGTTCTACGGTGCACTGAATTAATTTTTTTTTTTTTTTACCGTCGTGTTCCAATCAGATGGTACAATAGAAACAGAGCGGAACATCCATATGCTGATCGGATAGAAAAGGCAGTACAACGCAACAACCGACCGAAACCAACCTGCAGTGATACCATGTATTATGCATGTACTTTTATGTGATTTGCCTTTTCTGCTCACTGGAGACGTGGTTGCGAGTAAGAGTCATATGCAAGAATCATCAGATAACTCATCAAGTACACATTAAATATGAAACCGTTTTTACCCCTAAACTCCTTTCGTGCAGCAGAAGAGAGCACCTGGATGGCAGTAAACCATACTGTCATAGCAAACAATGAAACAAACACTTTCCTTTTGCGTGTTTGAATAAAAAAAACAAAGGAGACAGCCTTAACTGTGACAGACACAACATTCAGTCTATGTTCCATTTGCTGGATTGTAACAACCAAAATTAGCCAACAGGATGATACAACAACAAAATCAATTGCATACTTGGGCTTAGTTCCCAGCTACACCTTCTGCTCCTGCTGGTCCTTTGCTCAGCCAGTATTTGCACTTCTGATGATGCCAAGAAAAAAGACAGGAATCAGCAGAGCAAAGTTTTTCAAAGTATAGGAGGACTACTACGATTCTTGCTGAACCATTATAAGCCACAAAAGAATTATTTTCCTTTATATGTAATCAACTGCATTATAAGCTTGTGAACAGCTGGATTTCTAAGATCAATCCGTATTGAGTATAACTACAGGCATCAGGCTGTGGAAATAAACATGGCATTGCAGTGATATCGCATCTGCCATGTGTCAAGAATGTACTACCCACCCTTCAAATACATTATAATTAAACAATTAAATGGATATTCATAATACATGCCATTAGAATATCATACCCACTGGTTAAATTATTTATTAGGATTTTTTTTTTGAAATAGACAGTAACTTATGAGTTCAAAGCTGATAATGCTGTAGAGCACAGATAGAGACTTATAACAGAGGCACACCCAATGTCACAACATAAATACAATGATAGAGTAGGGAAAATGATGTATTCAGAGTGCAGGTGCGTTTGAGGCCTCAAATCAAAATAATGGGGCCTCGCAGATTCTGATACTTTGCATCTAGATTGACTTGACTTACATGATATAGGAGAATGGCTTCTATAAACTGTAGTCTCCAAGATAGAATTGATAGAACAATTATAAGAGATTGGGCGAAAGCTGAGGAGTACTTAGGGTCATGGAAGTCCAGCATGCCATGCCCAAATGCGTAGCATGGGACTTGCAGGTGAGAATCCTTGTTGTTCACCTTTTTAAATCTTCTGTCCTTTCCATTTTTACAGAAGAAACATGTAAAATATGTCGCTTTCGCGTTTAATGAAACCAGCAGTGATGGACCTGACAACTTCATGGTATAAAGGAAGTTTCAACCAAACACTATTAGCTTGTATTACTTGACATAGGATTAACACTTGTAAAGACAGAAACAGATTGAGTTCATTTATCCATTTCTCAATATTTGCTGTCTGAACTCCACCCCACCACGTTTTTTCCCCTGACAATTCGCAGGAGAACTGCGCATCTCTCCATTAAAAGATTGGAGTTTGATACATGCTAAGTGCTGCGCGAATCTCAAACTCTGAGATCTTTCAAATTAAGTAATATTCTCAGGTAACTAATAAACAGCCAATTACCACTATAGAGCTACTGAAAGTAAGAATGATACTGTTGCTGTTCTGTTTCTGACAACAGCCGCCTCCATGTGATTTCGCACCAGCTCTGCTCCAGAGATCGGCTTCATCAACAATCATCTTGACAAAAGTTTCCACCTGAGCCGTCCCTCTGTTAAAGACGCAATCGTTCCTTTGTTTCCAAATCCTCCACATGGTGAGAAGAGTGTTTGATGAAATTCCTTTTATGCGGTCACCTGACAGACTAAAAAATGACATCAAAATGAGTTATGACAACAAGATAATCTAACCAGAAGCTTGATAACTGGCAGCAAGAATATCCTAATAATTATCAATACAAGGAGCGCATGTCAATCAGATAGGCTGAAACAAAAATATTTGACCGAGCCGGCACGGTGTGATTGGGAGCTACCGAATCGCATGACGGAGCCTCAATCACCCAAATCTCCATGGGAGGAGCAAGCAAAGCAAAAGGCGGGTTAAGATTGCACGCACAATATGTCCAGAAGCAACCACATCTATTGCACCATGATCCGTGCTTCGATTCCACAAGACAGGTTCTTTTCAACATTCCCCTGTTCCTCTCGAGGCTGTGCAAGAAAAGGCCATCTATATAGGCTGTGCAAGAAAAGGGACACTAATCTAGGTCAGGCGGAAGAAGAGGAGAAGAGGGATCCACCAGGCAGAGGAGGAGGCTGCGCACGATCCCGGAACACTACGAGATCAACATCTCTACACCTGGAACATGCAATTCTTTCAGCAATTCAAGAACCGCGACCGCGACCGCGATCGCTTGCTAGTGAAAGAACTAACCAAAGATCTGAGCAACCAAGGGAAAGGTAAGGGATTCAGGGATTGCAAATACCTTGACCTGCAGCTTCCGCTCGGCGCTCTCGGGGAGGTGGCGTTCATGCGATCCCGAAGTGGGGAGGAGGGTCGAGGTAAAGATGGCGAGGATGCATGCTGTGGTGCGCGCGTGCCGTGCGTCCCCGTTCTGAGGCGAAGAGCGTGGCAGGGGGAGTGCTTTCGCTCTGATGGCAGAGGCATTTTAGGAAACAGCAAATTGAGGTGATAACGGGGAAGGATTAACCGGATGAAGATGGCAACGGGTCTATAATTGGCGGATATCATCACTCCGTATATTTTATGTACCTGCGTTAGTAAAATTCACCTACTATAATACCTATATCTACATGCGGGTGTAAAATTTACCCGTATCCGTACCAATGCGAGTAACGGAGACCGGACGGGTAATCCGTACTCGCATCTGCATTATGGACATATGCCCTGTAGGTAGCAGCAGCATATCTTATAAGATAATTCAATAAAAATACAATGGATATCCGTATTAAAAATTAAACATTATACTTGAGTGCACGGTTGGGCCTTAGACAACATATCTTGTAAGGCAGTAAAGGTTGATTTTGATAGGCTGCACAGTTGGGCCAAATTGCTTGTGAATCAGACCCATGGGTGAACGTCTACGGGTAATAACATAACGGATTTGCACCCGCTCTACCCATTGGGTAGTAATTTTTTTGTCCGTTAATAAACCCGCGGACATGAAAATGATTTATATCCGACCTCTAATGTAGTAAATACCCATCAGATTTCAGGTCTCGTTACTATCTCTAATCATGCTTGAACAGAGCAGTTTGACGGACATACGGCTTACTGCCTCTCTTCGTCAAAGTTCACGGTGCGTATTTTATTAATAATTTTATTCATAAATATATAATGTATTTTATGTTCTAATAAAAATTAGGAGTGTATCGGCATTTTTTGGATGTTTTTGTCTCAAATAACATCTAAATTTTGGATCGTAGGATTTAAAATTCAACCGTTAGATCAAATCATATGATCGGATGTAATCGATACTCCCGAATCTCAACAATGATCCAATGCTCCAAGATTTGTGTGATTTCAATGAACAAAAATATCCGGATGATGTTTATCAAATCCCTAAAAATTAACATGATGATCTATTTATCCCTCTAAAAAAAGTTATATTATTTGATATTCTCTACATACATGTATTGAATATAATGTTTAAATATAATAATTCGGATAGTCCGCATGTATGTAAAAAGAAAATATGCCCTGTAGATTTGAACGGTGAGTGTAAATAGTTACGTTTGCACGCATCGTTTACAAGCGCAACGGCCAAATTAATTAACTTTCTAAGAACAGCACAGGTCCAAGTACAACTGACCAGCTGATTATTAATCATGTGTGCACGGCGCGTGCGCGTGCACGTGCTTAATTTTCGTCATTTCCTGGTCAAGTCGGCCGTGAAGGTGACGCCGGTGGACGGCAGCCACGCGAGCCCGTCGATGAACCGACGCACGGTGAAGTGGCTGGCGACGGCGGCGTCCATGATAACGTGGTACCCCGGCCAGCTCACCCGTCCAGCGAGCCCCGCTCCGGGCCCGTAGTTCCTGTACTCTCCGTAGAAGAGCGTGGCGAGGCTGGCGTCCCCGGCCCACTCCAGCCACCCGCGCGCCTGCACGCCGGCACCCAGGTAGGACTCCATGACCACCACCCGCGAGAAGGGCTTCCACGGCCGGCCGAGGTAGGTGGGGAACTTGGCCTCGATGACGCAGTTGTGGATGGAGAAGCCGGTGTTCTGGTTGGGGTCCCTGCGCCCCTGCGCGGTTAAGCTCCCCGTCTGGCCGGGCGCGAGCGGCAGCGTGGCGATGGCGGTGCGCTGGAGGACGACGATGCCGTTGCCGAAGACGAAGTCGACGGTGCCGGCGACGCGGCAGTCGCGGTAGAACTGGCGGAGCGAGTGAGCGTAGAGCGTGTCCTGGTGGCCCTCGACGGCGACGCGGAAGAAGGCGGAGCGGTCCGAGTCCACGCGCAGCGCCACCGCCTGGTGCGCCGCCGCCCCCGCCGTGTTGCGGATCGTCAGGTCCCGCGCGATGAACCCCGCGCCGGACACGGCTGCATGCAAAGAGCGCACGCGACAAACAGCTTAGCTTAGCTTAGTATTGACGTGCCAATTAATACAAACAGCTTAGCTTAGCTTAGTATTGATGATACCTATACACTCCTATACACTTAGACAAAAACATCCAGATAATCTTTACTATTCTAAAGCAGCACTTGGTGGCAGTGGTCCATTCTACCCACGTCATTAATTGCCGCTTAATTGCCCTACTTAATTGCCCTACTTAATTGCCCTGCTTAATTGCCTTACGCAGTTAAAACGGTTAGCGTTGCTTTAATTAGCCAGCTTTCGCAAGAAATGAAGCGTTAAAGATAGATGTTTGATCTTGTGAAATATTTTTTTTATTTTTTAATCTTTATTTTTCGTTATCAATTTTGTTTTTCGTAGCAAAGCACGGGCATATAACTAGTATCTATACATTTTATACACCAAAGGCTTCTATGCCGCGGTGAAAATAAAGCGGTTCCACTAAAGAAAAGAAGAAGAAAAAATCGTATCGCGTAAAGCGTGTGAATCCGCGCGGCGTTTACGTACGTTGCCAGGCTAGTTGAGGGCAAAGCAATGGCCCGCCGCCTGATGCAAGTAAAGCACTCGTGCATCCTGCCTTTCGTAATGCCGTAATATGCAGCTAACTCTGGGTAATTTAGTCCCTGTTTGAACAGAGCTCTAATTCTAACTTTATCTCAGATCTAAAATTTATAGGATAACATAAAATTAATTAAGTTTATATTTTTATTCTAAAATATAAATAAGATGATTCACCTAAACACTTAGCTTTAGCTTCATGAATTTAGTAAAGCTATACCTAACTCATAAAGCTAAAACTCTGCCAAATAAGAACTTCCCGTGCCACCGTGCGCTTTTGTTTTTTGTTGTGGTCGGTTGATCGTGTACGCTCTACTAGAGCTCGAAGTTAGAAAGGTACTAGTTACATGCCCGTGCATTGCTATGAAAAACAAAATTGATAACGAAAAATAAAGATTAAAAAATAAAAAAATTATTTCACAAGATCAAACATCTATCTTTAACGCTTCGTTTCTTGCGAAAGCTGGCTAATTAAAGCAACGCTTCGTTTTTTGCGTAGGGCAATTAGGTAGGGCAATTAAGCAGAGCAATTAATGACGTGGGTAGAACTCACCACTGCCACCAACTGTTGCTTTATAATAGTAGAGATATGCTATGCTAAGAGCCTAAGATTGCTTTTGCAGCCTTTAGAGGTACGTACTTTTGTTTGTTCTAGAAAAGATGTTCGTTAATCCCTAGAATGAAACGAGTAGGCGCAATTAACCTACAAAACAACTAGCTGGTAATAACATCCGTTTGTAATACATGAACTTTATACTCCATCCATCCGGTTACAAATAGTTTTCGTTTTGGATATCGACACGGTCTTTAAAACATAACTTTGATCACAAATTTATACTATAACATATTTATAAAAACTAATAAAATTATAATATTACGAAAGTGCTTTTCGAGATAAATCTATATATATGATTTTCGTATCAAGCTTAAATATTTTAAAAATATTGGTAGTTAAAATTTTAAAAGTTTAATTATACCTATATTCAAAAGGATAAATATTTATGGCTCGAGGGAGCAAGTACTTTCACAGGATATAGAATATTAAAATATCCGTGTCCTAATTCCTAAATGCTCTCTAACATAAGAACATCTAGCTAATGCCAGATACTTTATATATAGGTGCATGCATGTAATTATACTAATCAAGTTACTAACAAGCGTAGCTAGTTAAAAACAAGACAAGGGATTCAGGAATCAGGATGCCGCGTGTCAGCAGCACTTACCAAAAGTGGCGCTCCGGAACGTGGTCCAGCCACCGGAGAAGCTCCGGCTGCCGGTGATCACCGTCTCGCGCATCCCCTCGCCGATGATGACGATGTTGGTCTTCTTCTTCACCTCCACGTTCTCCTGGTACACTCCTCTCTTCACGTATATCACGTACCTTCTCTTGCTGTGGCTCGGCGCCCGCGCCACCGCCTCGCCCACGGACCGGTGCCTCCCGCTCCCGTCCTGCGCCACCACCACGTCCACGCGCATCGCCTTCCTGCCAGACCGGGCTCGCGCGAGCTCCTCGTCGGCGCCGACTCCGACGTCCATCACCCACGGCGGCAGCTCGGACGACCCGGCGCCGCCGGCCGTGTCGTTCTTGTGCGGCGGCGTGATGCTACGCAGCCTCTTGCGCATGGCGAGGAGGTTGCTCACCAGCTGCGTCAGCTGCGCCACCGCCGCCTCGACGCTGCGCAGCAGGCGGCCGTCGGTGCCGTGGAAGCCCTCCACGCAGGTGTCCTGGTTGCCCAGCGCGGCGCTCAGCCAGGCATGGATGTTGTCCTCGGCGCGCGCCCCGTCGGACGCGCCCGCCTCCGTCTCTCGCTCCGGTCCGTCGGGCTCGGCCATGGCATCGAGCGACCACCCGAGCTCGTCGACGGAGTAGCCCAGCAGCTCGATGCAGTCGCGCACGGCCATCTCCTCGCGCGCGTGGTTGGACAGCGAGGCGAGGCCGGCGACGGCCCCCACGGCGCTCACGGCCTCGCCTAGCGTGTCGCGGAGCGCGGCGCGGAGGATGGGCACAGGGCCGCTGCCCGCGCCGCCGCGCGCCATGTCGAGGCGCGAGACGCAGTCCTCGCGCCCGGACCCGGACGAGGAGGAGGTCACATTGAAGCAGGCCTGGTTCAGCAGCGCGGCCTCGAAGGCCTCGGCCTCCTCCTGGTTCTGGAACGAGTAACCGGAGAAGACATTGGCGCCATTGCCGCCGCGCGCAAGCAGGAGCAAGAACAGAGGTAGCACAAGGCGCGTGTAATCTGCAGTACTTATCAGTGACGGCGGCGCCATTAATTGCCGTGGTAGCACGCAGCGAGTGTTTGCGATCGAGGCTTGTGTCACCATGACCGTGAGGGTTGTGTATAAAGAGGAACTACGTACGTAGGTACGTTCTCTCTTGGTGCAAATGGAGGCAAGGTATAGTTTGTTGCGGAAGAAAGGTACGTACGGGAAAAAAATTCTGTGGAGGAGGTATGTAAATTTAACTCTGTGCATCCCCACTCCGATGGATGCCACGTGTTCATCTTATCAATCTCAACCATTCATTTAATTTCTCACTCCTACCATTAATAACACCCTTGATTTCTCACTCCTCCAATTAATAACACCGTTGATAGTATGAGGTTGAGATTTAGCTAGATAGACACGTGGCATCCATCGGAGTGGGGATGCACAGAGTTAAATTTACATACCTCCTCCACAGAATTTTTTTCCGTACGTGCGCATGCAAAGTTCTTTATCAACTCCTTTTTACACGCTCTCAGGAAAAAAAAGTTAAGTTTTGAGCCGAATGATTGGCTCCGTTTCTTCTCTACGACCTCCGTTCTTTTCTGTTTGACACCATAATATTATAATCTTTTTTACTATATAATAGTACAAACTTACAAAAAGTAATAGCTAAAGTCGACGACCGTAGAAATTTAAAAACGTGATCGACTTAAAAAAGAACGGAGGTAGCATATACTCCCGTTGCTAGACAGATTAAGTCACACCACCATGCATAATTAACATTTAACAGGGCTAGCTAGTGCTGTACTGAGACTGAGAGTATCTGGAATCACAAGATTTCGATAAGGCAGTAGCTAGCTTAGTAGCCTAGTACTGCCAGCGTCGGTGGATGCTCGATGGATCTCGCGCAAGCAAGAACGTGTCCGAAGCGAGTGGATGGTAAGATTGTTCGATGCTTCTTGTGCAGTTTACGTGAGTGGATCAGATGCGGTACGTTGCGCGGTATGCCGGTATGCGTACGTGCCTGAACTCTGTAGGCGCGTGCTGGACGGACCAACCATAGCGCACAGGCAGAGAGAGCTAAGCAGCTTATGATTTTTTTTTAAAAAAAATAATATTGTTTTAACGAATATTTACAAAAATAATATGCCGTTTAAAAAAATAACAAATATACCCTCCTGTGTCCATTTGAAATGGCGACAGATGGATTTTACCCTTGTCGTCATTTCAAATGGACATATGATCCTCTCGCTATTTGGAATGGATATAGGTTCAATAAATTAAGGGGGAAAATCATATTTATTAGTGATAATTCATGTAGTATTGTATATTTATTAGTGATAATTCATGTAGTATTGTATACAATTATTATTGTCAACCAAAAAATTCAAATATAAATCATTGAATAAACCAAATGACCACAAGAAGTATCTCTTGCATGTAACATGGACTAGTTAAAATATGGATAAAATGAACATGAAATTTGGTAAAACCAGTTTTGTTGTGTTTCTGGGGTCACAAGGATCCCAAATATACAAAAATATTTAAGTTTAGCCATCGTATGCATTATTTTTTTTTCTGTAGTCAAAGTTTCAATACTAGAAACGCTTAAACCTTTTCGGCAGCCCGTAAAATATTATGTTTAAAAATATTTTTTAGAAAGAATGGACCAGATCTACTCTTTGATATATGAACTACCATATTCTGAAAACATATTTAATTTACACCTTGCTTTGCATCTAAATTGTACTAGTGCAACAGCCCTAAGTATTATAGTCGATAACAACTCATGTTATGAATAGTTAAGCTCAGGAAAATTTTAGCTAAAGTGTAAAAGTCATAAAGATCATTGTGAAAAGCACGTAGATGCAACCAATAACCTTAGTAAGCAAACCCAACATGTGTTTTTTGAAAATCGTACTAAGGGCTAATTACCATTCACGCAAACACCCTTACTAATATCTTAATTTTATTAATCTAGATAATCTTAGTTTTTTGAATTCCAATATTATATGCAATGGAACGAATAAAATTATTTGTTGAACACATATCAGGGCACATATAATGAAAGTTCAGATGATGAAATAAGCAGTAGATTATATTACAAGGGCATTACAGTAGTGAAGAAATTGCTAGATGAACTAACTAAGGAATGCACTGTTTGTCATGGTGGAACAAGTGGTCGTTTCGCCTATCTGGGTAGAGTGGGAATGATGTCCAACATTTTCTGCACATTACCCCGTGTAAATTTTGCGATTTATTTTCGGACACCGCTCAATCCCTCTTATGAAAGAACTCCATGGGGATGTGCAGTTCTCCCAGCCGATTGGGTGGCCTATGCCATACGTCTCGGAGGTATAATTTTGGTCTTTATGTGGATTTCTACCATCCCATATGGGAATGTCATCCCGATTCCCGGCGCCCCCTATGTTAATACCACCCGTGTTCTCGGATGGTTTGCGTAACCCGTCAAGGATTTGTTGCGTAGTGCGAACATCGGCTGGCTGCTTCCCCTTGTCCCTTCCTCTTCGTGAGGAGGTACCCTCTTGCACTTCTGGTGCGTTGGCCGTTGGCGGAGACCTGCCGAGACGCCTGCTCTGTTTCGGCTCGTACTCCACCGTATGATGTAGGAGGTGTGAATTGGGCTTAATTATTCTTGTACAACCGAAAACGTGCCTTGCAATTAATGCAGTATGCCCATTGTGGTCATTGAATAGCACCGTAGACGTACTCAGGGTTTGGCTTTTCTGGGCGGTAGTAGCACCACGGAGAGGGTTGCTCCCCCAGTTATCCCATGCGGGAAGGATGAGATGTGAGTGGTACGTCTTCGGGTCCACCTAGTTGAAGTAGCTGCACTATTCATCCTCGGCCAAAGGGTATTGGTAGAATCTTCGGTCAGCTGGATCGTTGTGGCAGGTATCAACACTGCTTGCAGGCTGTGTTCGCAAACCTCGAGGCTTTCGGGTGGTCCTTGAGTCCGTTCGTCCTTTGACTGGAGCAATTTCACAAGTTTCTCTTTGAACTCCTATATGCGATGAACTGGTTTAGAATTATTTACAAGAATAAGGCTGAGGCCCATGCTGTCGCTACTTCCTGGACCTCAACCTTATTCTTGTAAATTGCACCTTGCAGCATCTCATTCTAATCGTACCCCCATGTGGCACCTTCACCCTCGTTGACCATCAGCCTATCGAACTGACAATCATCCCACTCCGTAGGGAAAGGCTCTCCATCCTCTTCATCGTTACTTAAAGCCTCGTAATTCTAGCTCTCTGTGTCCATCGATTGCACCAATGATTTAATATATTCTCCCTCGTCTGCCACATCCATTGGTTCCTGCACCTCTGCTACTGGAACATCAACTTCCTCACCTTGCACTGCCTCCTAAACCGAACTAACATCACGCATCACTAACTATTTTCTAGCTAGGCTGTTCTCCCCAACTTCCTCTGGTTCATCACCAACAACCTCCTACTGTGTCGCATGGATACCCTTTGCTTTTCTGAAATGTTTGCGCCAACAATACTAATGGCCATCCTTTCTCAATCGCTATTCTTAAATATAAACTCCATGGCTTCAACCCCTTCAGTTCCACTAACTCCCAGTACGTGTAATCCTGTCTCCGACACCCTACTCCGTGTAGCTTCAGATCATGCAATTAACGGTCCAACGAGAAATTTGGTATAACCATCTACTAACAGTGCTCCATGAACGCTCTCCTGCACGTGACAGGCAACCCACGACACTTGAAAAATGACTTAGTTCCACCCCTTGTGCACCCATGTGCGGAAACCCTTCCCGTAATGTATTGTAAATTGCACTCGTTCATCCATACCTATCAAGCATTTCACGAAATTCTTAATACTGTTGTATCTATGTACCATGATAACCTACTCTACACAACTTCAAATGATTGTTTGCTAAATCGTGTATTCTAAAAAACTATTGTAATTCAACACAGCTAGCTACTTACAAATATAATTAATCTGATCGCTAAATCGTATATCTAATAAAATGTATTGCTATTCTATACATTTAACTAATCTCCAAACTAATTAATCTGATCGCTAAATCGTGTATCTAAAAAGCTGTTGCAATTCAACACAACTAGCTACTTACAAACATAATTAATATGGTCGCTAAATCGTATATCTAAAAAAAATATTGCTAAGTCACCAAATCGCTAAGTCGCTAAGTTACTAAATTGCTAATTCGCTATGTCGCTAAATCAGTAAGTCGCTAAATCGCTAAGTCATTAAATCGCTAAATTGTGTGTCGCTAAATCGTCTGTCTAAGTCGCTAAATCGCTAAGTCACTAATTAATCTAATCGATACGTCGCTAATTAAATTCAAAAGAAGAAGAAATTTACCTGCAACCAAGAATGCTTCCTCCTCCTCCTCCTCCCTTCTTTCCCTCTTCTTCTTCCCCTCTTTTTTGTTTCTTTCCTTCTTCTTTCTTCTTCTCTTCTTTCTTTTTGTTTTTCGCTGTTCTGGCAGCTGGTTGACCCGAGCGGCCGATATAAGCCCCTCTGTCGCCATTTGATTTGGTGACAGAGGGGCAAAATAGCTGTTTTTGCCCTCAAATGGCGACAGAGAGGCCGACTTTTCATTTTTTATCTTTGTCACCATTTCAAATGGCGACAGGAGGGTATATTTGTTATTTTTTAAATGATATATTATTTTTGTAAATATTCATTAGAATAATATTATTTTAAAAAAAATTGCACCATCCCTTTTCTAGTTCCATGCCAACTTTTCTTTAAAAAATTTAAATCTATTTCGAATGTAATTGTAAAAATAGATCTATCCCGACCACAAAAACTTATACTAGCTTTAGTGGCTTGTCGAGCTATGGGAGCTCGGTAGCTTTCGCGATCGAAGATAAAACTATTTTTACAATTACGTTCAGAACGAGGCTAAATTTAAGAAAAAAGAGTTACACATGAAGTTACGAAAGCGATGAACTTCACATACAATAGACGCACGGACTCGCTATTCCTTCGTTTTGCTGCAGGCTTGTGGATTCACTTGCATATATTTGCTGCTGCTGATCCTGAACCTTGACCAGAGAGTGCTTGCTTTGCTTAATTCGACTGTCTTGTCCACACTATTTTGATTCAATTTATTAAGAGCATCTCCAGCAGAGCCCCTAAACCAGCCCCTAAATCTTAAAATAGAGAGTGTAGTAAAAAAACAGATCTAGCAGGACCCAACTCAAGCCCCTAAAATTAGAAGGCCCCTAAATTTGCCTCCTTAGCCCCAATTCTCAGGGACACAAGTGCATCCCCTATTATTGAAGACAGAGAAATACATGAGAGGCTTCGAGATGATCTTATTGAGCATTTGTGGGCAATTCATAGCGCTTCGTAGTTTGATTCATTGTTCGGAGTTTCTATTTATCATGTTTAGAAAATTTTAAATTTAAATTTGAAATATCATGTTTTTAAATTGTAAATGTTAATATGCTTATGTTTTATGTATTACAATTTTTTTATTGAATTTTAGTGGTGTCAAATGAAGATTATACATAGCAGATATGTCAAAATAGGAGGAAAAGTAAAATAGAGGCTGGGATTTAGGGGCTGTTGCTGAACTTGTGCTCTGAAAACAGGATCTCAAAAAATAGGAGGAGTTCCTAAATCCAAAATAGGGACCCTGTTTTAGGGACCCTTGCTGGAGATGCTCTAACACCAACACAAGTACGTCAAGCATCCCAAGTTACCTCTTACCATCATTTTCCTTATTTTTCTTACCTATTTCTCAAATAATTGTGGCACATTAGCGGCCAAATAAACACCCCCATATCACCTGGAACATGGGATGCAATAGCCACATGAAGATATTTTTCAAAAAATAATATATATTTTAAATAATTTTACAAAAATAATACTTCAAAAAAATTTATAAAAATACATCTCTGTCGTTGTTGCCAATTCAAATGGCGACAGAGACCTCAACCCCGTCGACTAAATGAATCCAAGAGAAAATAAACCGTCAGCTAAGCCTCTGTCGCCATTTGAAATATGACGACAGAGATGCATTTTTGTAATTTTTCTTTTCGATATATTTTTTTGTAATTTTATTTAAAAGATATATCATTTTTTAAAAAATTCACCACATGAGCACCCCCATATCACCTGGTACATGGGATGCAATAGAGACAGTGCCGACGGCTATATATCACTCTAAAAGAAGAGGGCCATACGACTATTTCGCTCTGAAGGGTAAGGGTTACCACAGTTAAAGTGGGAATTTTTGTGCCGTATTTTTTTCCAGAGGTGCCACAAGGACACATCATATGCACGCACACTCGTGCACATCTTACACGCTAAGAAAAAAAAAATTGGAGACTCCATGCGGCCTCTAGAGCGTAAGTTTGCATATCGTGCGCGTTTGGTTTTTGTGCGTAATCAATGAGCTGGGGGGGGATTAGACAATGAAAAAAAGGCTTACAGAGTAAATGGCAAAGAAAACGACTTTTGGGGATCTTTTCCTGTTAAACTACTCCATTAAATCTTTAAAAAGCTGACGTTTTGGATATAGTGATGGTCAAACTTTCAAAATTTTAAGTATCGATATATTTTTAAATATTTAAATTAGATATATAAAAATTATATATGTAGACTTGTCTCGTGAAATACTTTCATAATATTATAATTTTATTGAGTTTTATAAATATATTATAATAAAAATTAGTGGTCAAAGTTTTATTTTAAAGAATGTGTCGATGTCCAAAACGTCGTCTTTTTGAAGACAGGAGGGAATATATTATATTAAAAATTAGTGTTCAAAGTTGTATTTTGAAGACCGTGTTGATGTCCAAAACGTCGTTTTTTTGAAGGCTGGAGGGAATACATTATATTAAAAATTAGTGGTCAAAATTGTATTTTAAAGATTGTATCGATGTCCAAAACTTATCTTTTTTAAGACTGGATGGAGTATCACATAATTTCTTACTTGTTTGCAATTTGCAATTACCGAAGCCATGATAATATAGGGTAATTAAATAAGGGTGGTCAATTGCACGTTTGCCACTAGGGTTTTCGGATTTTGTACATTTGCCACTACAAACGAGCTCATTGTTTTTTTTTTTTTGCCATTGCAAAGATGGGAAATAGAGATTTTATGCCATTCTGACAAGGGTCAACGAGTTTGATCATCCCCCAAAGACCATTCTGCCCTCCCCCAAAACAGAAAATGAACAAAAAATCTGTTAGGAAACTGGTTATCGTATCCTATATGGACTCTTCCTTATCTCTAAGCGGAACCGCTATATATAGGAGGCAGGGGGTCACCCCATTGTACACAAGCATACAGAATAATAAAGCAGACCCGTTCCTCCTCATATTGTGTCTCTCGCCCTCTCTCTGTTCTCCAGTTTAGATCTATTAGGCAACCCCGGACTATTCGATAGCGAGGTTGTCTAACACGTTATCAGCACGAAGCTCTACCGGTGGACAGATTGAAAGGTGAGAAAAGGTGAGATACGAGGATTGATCTAATCACTCGTTTGTATATGCATGCATCTAATCTTCGCACTTACGTGGCACGAAGCTACAACACGTAGTAATCTTTTGCAGCTCCTCGTGGCATGAAGCCACAGAACGCAGCAAGCATGAAGGTTGCAGATCATATCATGAATCTATCTACTGTATATTGAAACTACAGTACAAAGATTACAACATGGCTTGAAGCCATCGTTGTTGTACGGACGGCGACGCCTCGCCTCGCCCCAAATAAGACGGCGCTGCCCCGCTGCTCCTCGCCAGACGCTTTGAAGCCGCTGCCCGGTCCAACGCCGCGCCAGCCGGCCGGCGGGCATCGCTGCCGGCCGAAGAACGTCCGCGCACAGATCCGGCAACCGCCAACAGGCGATCGCCCTTGGTCGGCGCTACCGACTCAAGGCCTGAGCGCCACTAGCCGGTAGCTCCTTGT
The DNA here is from genome assembly GCA_036346355.1 of Rhipidocladum racemiflorum. Classification (NCBI taxonomy): domain Eukaryota; kingdom Viridiplantae; phylum Streptophyta; class Magnoliopsida; order Poales; family Poaceae; genus Rhipidocladum; species Rhipidocladum racemiflorum. The sequence continues at coordinate 37,904,935 of CM070569.1, read as the reverse complement.
TCTCGCCCTTACGGCTTGAAGCCGCTCGCGCATGGCCGGCCGACGCCGCCACGGTTTCCGCCCTCAGGCGCTTTGCCATGCGTTGGCTCAGCGGCCTGGCTGGCTGCACGCCGTTGCCTGGCCTACGCTTAGTCGCACTGGCCGAGCCAACGCACTGCCGCCGCCGCCGCCCGGCCACGTTGCAGCCGCAGGCGCCACGCCACCGGCTGCAAGACCACAACGCACGCACAAGAAAAGGAAACCCCACTGTGGACATGAAGTCCAATCCTGAAGGAACAAAAATCCGATCGGACTCAATGAATTGGAGTTGGATTCCAATCCAATTCTGAAAAGAAATCGTGCACGGGAGGGCAAGGGGCAAGGGGAATTTACCCCTTTGCCCCCTATTTTATTCCTTTTCATTATTTACTTTATCTTTTCCTGGAAACTGAATAAGAAATTCAGAAAAACTCCTAAAATTTGCAGGAAATTATGAAAAATAGCTAGAAAAATCCAGAAAATTGTATGGCTTATTTTTAATTTTCCTTAGCCTTACTTTTCTGTATTTATGAATATTTGCTCATATTTTTGCAATAATTGCCCTGTTTAGAATACCGGAAATTCATGAGAATTTATTTCCGCATTTATGAATTTATGAATTGTGCAATTATTGTCTATTCCGAATTTATGAATTGTGCAATTATTATTCTGTTCCATGCATTGTATTTACTGCTTTAATATATTTCATTGCAAATTCAAGCACACCGCACGAAGCGGCTACCGTTGCGCCAAGAAGGCCGACGTGCATGGAACTGAATCCGCCGCGCACATGAAGTCGCGCTAAACCGATCGCACACATAAAGCAGATCACACGAAGTCGATCATGCATATGAATCCGATCGCATGAAGCTGATTGCGACATGATTCTGATCGCTTGCACGAAGCTGAACACCTACATGCACGAAGCTGTATTTATGAATATTTATGAATCTTGTACTTATGAATTTTGCATTTATCTTTTACTTATGAATCCTGTATTTACGAATCTCGCATTTATGAATCTTGTACTTATGAATATTGCATTAATCTTGTATTTATGATTTTCGCAATTATTGTTTTCTTTTAGTTTATTGGATATTCATGAGAATTTGATTTATGCATTTATGAATTTTTTTTGCAACCACTCTATTAGATTACACGAAGTAATCTAATGAAAGAATCCTATGAATATGTAAATACCTGGCATTGTCATGTGTGAGTTTTGAAGAACTGGCCTGAATGGTCAGAACTATCTCACATAGGCATCAAATGTGAAGATCGTGCTTATGAGCAAGAAGCTCTGAACTGCCATCGGTTTAGGGTCCTCGAAGGACAAGTAACCTACTGCCGAGCAAAACGATCAAGTTTTGTACTCCCCAGGTATCACTTTTCAGCCACTGTGAAGAATGAATACATGGCTGAGGTGAGTACACTTGAGTTACGGATCGCACTTCGTAAGCGATTCGAGAAGCTCAAGTCCACCATCTTGCTCCAAGCACAAGAAGATTGGGTTCGCTCAAGTTTGCAAAGCTCTGCGATGGTTGTTAATGAATTTTGAATAATGAATTGTAAGCTCTCGAAGAGGATACATTTTCTTTTCTCATGAATAAAATTTCAATTTATTATTTATTCCAGTATTCTATATTTTTAAGCAATATTTGAATTACTTTGCCACTATATGATTAGAATTATATTTCTTGCCTCCTTAGCCCCAATTCTCAGGGACACAAGTACATCCCCTATTATTGAAGATAGAGAAATACATGAGAGGCTTCGATATGATCTTATTGAGCATTTGTGGGCAATTCATAGCGCTTCGTAGTTTGATTCATTGTTCGGAGTTTCTATTTATCATGTTTGAAAAATTATATTTCTTGCCTCCTTAGCCCCAATTCTCTGGCACGATGTGCCCTCTCTCGCTTCCTCTCTCTTTCGGCCTCCTCCTTCGCTTCTTTCCTATGTGCCTCCTCGCATCTGACGGAGGCCCACACATCCCCCAGATGCCTTCACCCCTGAGGAATTCATGAGAAAGCAAGGTGGACGTCGCCATCGGGGCCATTAATAATGTAAAATCACTTCATTTAGGGCCTCCGTGTCATGTGATTTTCCTTATTGCATATGCCTGTATTAGTATGTCGCTCTTGTCCTATATTGTATTGCAAATGTTTTACTTACCTTGTATTGTTTCAAAAATTTGTAGATGCCTGTATTCACCTCGTTCGCCGCGGATGAGGGAGGATTTTGTGCGGAGCTATCTTTGATGCTCCAGGAGCTGGGCTACACTCGTCGCCCGGAGTACCGTTGCGTTTCTGTGCCCCTCTCTTGCATGAACAGTTGGAGAGTGAGACTGCTCATCTTCGCAAGGGCTCATCAGGAGAATGACCATCCCCAGTACTTCACGGTGGAGCAGCTGAGGCTTGGTGATGCTTTGCAGGATGCGGCCAGGCAAGCTCTCCTTCACTTCGGCGAGAGGTATCGCGACCAGTTGGACGACACTCCGTACCGGCTCTTTCCCTCTCATCAGGTGGGGAGGAGTCACAGCCTGTTTCGGAGCTTACAGTTGGAGTCAGACCCCACCGTTGTGCACATGGGTTCACTCATCCGGGCGCAGGATGATGCCTATGTCCACATTTCCTATGAGCTCGAGGATGTTTACAGGGATCTTGCTGCGGCCAGGCAGGAGATCCTTTAGCTGAAGGAGTTGCAGCGAGGAGCCGCTCCACCTCCACCGGGCCCCTCGTGGCAGAGGCGCAGCAGCAGCCCCACCATCGGCCAAATCCAGGAGGACCTTCCATGTAGAGGGTTGACCCTAGACACCACGAGGGTCAAGCGCCGCCGAGGTCCACTGCTCAGAGTAACTGCGCGCAAGTTAGTGCGCCATGCTATGCAGTCAGAGTCGTTCCATAAGTTCTTGGCCGCTAGGGGGGAGCCAGGACCTTCATAGGCTGCAGGTGCAGTTCACGTCAAAAGCGAGGAGCCCAGTGAGGAGGATCCTTCTCCTCGTGTATTCGAGGAGAGCGAGGGCAGTAGTTAGTATGGGCTAGTAGTACCCTTATTTTTTCGTGTATTGGAAGTTCTAAACTTTGTTAGCGACTATAATACTTGGAGCTTTTGCACTAGCAGAATTTACATGCAACGCAAGGTGTAATTGCAATATTTTTCCAGAATATGGTAGTCTGTACACCAAAGAGCAAATCAGCTTCGTTATTCCAAAGAATTAGGCTCAAACGTGACATTTTATGGCCTGCCGAAAAGGCTTAAGTTGTCATCTTCGTAGGCGACTAAAATACTTAGGGCTTTTGCACTAGCAGAATTTACATGCAACGCAAGGTGTAATTACAATATTTTTTCAGAATATGGTAGTCTGTACACCGAAGAGCAAATCAGCTTCGTTATTCCAAAGAATTAGGCTCAAACGTGATATTTTACGGCCATCTGAAAAGGCTTAGTTATCATCTTCGTTGGCGACTATAATACTTTGGGCTTTTGCACTAGCAGAATTTACATGCAATGCAATGTGTAATTACAATATTTTCCCAGAATATGGTAGTCCGTACACCGAAGAGCAAATTAGCTTCGTTATTCCAAAGAATTAGGCTCAAACGTGATATTTTATGGCCTGCCGAAAAGGCTTAAGTTGTCATCTTCGTTGGCGACTAGAATTTACATGCAACGCACTGACACCTTGCATGCATGACTGCCTTTTCAGCCGGACTTAATCCCACCCACAGTTCACCATGGCTGGAGCATTCTCGTGGACACCTGATATGAGTACCGCAACGCTTCATTACACGTTGAAGGTTACGCGTGATGGAAAGGATGATCCGTTCAAGGACGAGAACCTACATCAAGTGGTGTTCAAATTGCAAGAGTGGTGTTCGATATCATCGAGGCATAACATAACAACCTCTATCCTGAACCTGTTGACCTCCGACGACCTCAAGGCGCACTTGCAAGGGTGGTGTCATCGGTATTTCAGAGCCCCTTCTACTTTAGGTTTCTCTACGAGAAGCCTTAGGGTACTAATGACGTCCGATAAGTATGCAAAGCGTTTAAAGCTAACGTTTTACGACATCTTCGTAATCACAACATTTAAAGCTAAAGTTTTACAACATCTTCGTAATCACAACGAGCGTTGTCAGTCCTTTCACTTCTATTCTGTAGAAGCTCCATAAAGTACTCTACTTTAACTCCGCCATAGTGAAGTAACGCGATCAAGAACCTTGATGTGAATTCAGACCATCGATGACACTTATCGAAAACATCCATCACCTTTTGCAGTGACAAGTCGTGCAGCTTTGCCAAATAGTGACAGGGCGTGCTGCTTTGCCAAAGCGTAACAGGGCGCACAGCTTTCACAAAGCGTGACAGGCCATGCAGCTTGGCCAATATGGGTCGATCGTGCCTATATAAGGGCCATGCCCTCCTGCCTTCATTCTCACCAAACGAAAGGTAAAACAAGGGAAGGAGAAGAGGGAAAATACGAGGGAGGGAAAAATGCCGAGGCGTGCAAGTGGAAAGGGAAAGGGGAAAGCGAAGGAAGAGGGAGGCGCTTCGGGCTTTCCGCGCAATTTATCGTACCAAGAGCTCTTCCTACCTCCTGGGGTTATCGAACCCATGTGTCTGTGCGGAGATCCATGCAGACTTGTCCGCTCTTGGGAAGTTCCAACTTGGAACAGGAGGCAATGGAAGTGCCTTAACTACGCCTTCGACCCGCCGGAGAAGAGCCTGAAGAATCACCAGTTGGTAATAATCATACGTCTTTCATAGTATTTTCACGTAACACATTGTTAATTTATGTACTATGCAGTCGCCTCTGCCACTGTGTGAATTTGAGGAGTGGTTTAACATGGAGATCAACCCCGAAAACCAAAGGCTCCTAGATCAAGCCAACCGGAATGAGGAGCTCAGGCGGCGGCTACAACAGGATCGTGATGCCCCACGCGAGGAGGCACATAAGAAAGAAGCGGAGGAGAAGGAGGCCAAAAGAGAGAGGAAGCGAGAGAGGGCACATCGTGCCAAAGAAGCCCCACAAGAGGCATGGGCGAAGGGGAAGTGACCTCGATGCACTCACTAGACGTTTACGTTGTTTTTTCTGCGTTGGACTGTTATGTTGTGACTGTTATTTTCCTTGTATGTGGTACCGCTTTTAGTTTTAAGCCGTAATAAAGAGTATGGTCTTTAACTAAACTTGATTTTAACATTTTAAATTTGCATGGAACATGCTACTTTTTGTGATATATTATGAACGCTTATAGCGTAATAAAAATTTACATATTTTTTCCCCATTTCGAGGTTCGTAGCTTTCGATATGAATTATTGCAATTAAAATGGAAATAATTAATTCGGTGGTTCCTCCGAATTCTCCAGCATTAAAATATAAAATTTGAGCGAGTGAATTTAACCAAACTAATTAAACCAAATATGAAATTTCAATTTCATAAATACGCAGCAACCGATTTTCGAAAATCCGAGTAAGCAACAGCCCGTTATGAAAAATCCAAATTTACCGTGACATGGACATCGTTTGTTGCACAATAAACAAAAATAAAATATTTTTGCATATCCATAATCTAAATGATTTTACACACATTTAGAAAGTTGTCTCATTCATTTTTTAGTACCATACTTTATTTGCATTTTGAATGACCTCGGTTTGAGATTTCAGAAAAAAGCAAAAAATAATAATAATTAATTTTTGGCCTTGGCCGGTTTGTGGGTTACCATAGATGGATTTATGGTACCCCATAAACCGGCCATGGCATGGCCGGTTCTCCAGTTGCGGTAGAAGCCATGGCCGGTTCCCCATGTGCGGTACCATAGATCTATTGATGGTAAACCAGGAACCGTAGATGAGTGATTTTTTTGTAAATATCCGAAACTGTTGTATCATATTGTAAATACGAGTGCAAACTTGTATCAAATACGATTTTTTCCGTGTTATCTATAGAGGAGATGGCTACACTCCCTCATCCGTAGTAGCAAAAATCTTACGTGAAAAAACTTATAAACGATTGAAATCATGAAAATGTACGTCGCCCTATTATACATGATCTGACTGCTTTGGCCGCACTCGTCGGACTCCCTCGTTACGTACGTACACGCCATGATAGTATGTGGCACTCGATTTAGCGTAGAGGTGGGAGTCTGCCGGGCTGGGCCGACCCGACACGGGCCTATTGTGCTTCGGGCCTGAATCGTGCTGGGCCGCGATGGCCCGTTTGCCTGCCGTGCCGGTCCAGGGCTGGTCCATGTGCACTATTGGACGAGGCGAAAGGAGCCAGAGACACATGGGCGATGAATACAAATACTAGAGGAAAAGGAACTAAATTTTATTCATTCTTAATCTGTCTTGACTATTTCTCTCAATCTCTCTCCCCTCTCTCGCACGTATATTCCGATCTCTCTCTCTCTCTCTCTCTCGTTGTCGCTCATATTTCGCAATCTCTCTCTCTCTCTCTCGCCTGTTGAAGTGGAGAGAATGATGAGCGCCGTATTTTGGAGCCAAGAGCCAAAAGTGTAATCCTATTATTCGTATATATCAAACGGACAAATTGTGAAGCAAAGAAATAAAACACAACATCTCAGCTCTCTCTCCCCTCTCTCACCCGTAAATCTCAATCGCTCTCAGCTCTCTCCTCTTCCTCGCTTGTTGATCTCAATCTTTTTTAGCTCTCTGTTGCCCATCTATCTCAATCTCTCTCTCTCTCTCTCTCTCTTGCACATCTCTCTCTCTCTCTCTTTCTCGCCCGGTGCTCCCTCTGTCAGCTCTCCCTCTCTCCCTCCCTCCCATCTCCCTCAATACCTCTCGTCTATCTCTTTCACTCTCTCTTGCCTATTGCCCCTCTCTCTCTCTCAGCTATCTTTCTCTCATCTCTCTCTCGCGAGCGCCCTTTGCTCCCTCCCCCTCTCTCCCCCATCTCTCAATCTCTCGTCTATCTCTCTCTCACTCTCTCTCGCCTACTGCCCCTCTCTGCCTATCTCCCATCTCTCTCAATCACTCGGCTCTTTCTCGTCCGATTGGTACTAAGGATCAATGGGCCAATTGGAATTAATGCAGATACGAAATTCATCTCCTTCTTCACAGCCTATTTATTGCTAAAGTAGTTCACAAATATATGGCTTACAGTTTGACTAGTTTTATTTATAAATATAAGATTTTCACTCTGTTTAAAAATATAAAATATATTTTGATTTTGCACATAAATTAAGGTTATGATAAAATTGAGAAATGTACAAGAGAAAATGAATTAGATAGCTCACTTAATTGTCTTATAAGATAAGAGAGAATACTTTATGTAGATGGTAATGAATACTTTATCCCACTCTTTTCTCTTACATTTCTCTTTTTCTTGTGCTTTTCCCGCACGCGGCTGACCGGCTCAAGGCTCCAAATCACGGCCTTGATTCCCACGTCGGATCAGTCTCCCACTCGGTTGGCCCCTCATCTCTTCGATTCCCGCACCGCTCGGTCTCCCACTCAACTACAGTCACCGCACCCACCTCTCCTCAGTCCTCACTCGCCGCCTCCCTCCCTCGGTTCCTCCCCTCACCCGCCGGCCGCTGCCTCCCTCCTCCCCTCCCCTTACTCGCCGTCCGCCGCGTCCCTCCCCCCTCCCCTCACCTGCCGCCTCCCTCCCGGTTCCCCTCGACCTCTCTGTCGTCCTCCATTCGGTCAAGCACCCCTCAGCCTCCCCACCATCCTCCCTCCGGTTCGACGCCCCTCGGCCTCCCTGCCGCCTTCCCTCTGGATTGGCGCCCTTAGGCCTCCCCTCGTTGCAGGCAAGGTGGTAGGCGTGCAGGCCACGGTGGCCAGACCATGGCGCGGGCGGCCACGAAGACCCCCTCTCCACCTTCCCCTTCGGTGACCTCGGGTCGCCTCGACGACGGGCACGGGCGTTGGTGTACTCAGCGGGTGCCCAGAGGAGGCGGCGGGTGCTCGGTGGGCATGTGGAGGAGGCGGTGGGCCCGATCGTGGGCCGCACCCCGAGGCCATGGTGGCACGGAGGCAACACGTGGAGGAGGCGGCGGGCGCACCCAAGGCCATGGCGGCACGGTGACGGCTACGGTGACGCGGCGACGACCACGGCGGCGCGCTAGGTACTCCTCTGCCCATCCACCCTACCTCGGCTGCCCCCTCTCCTTCCGCCCGCCCTGCGCCCCACCTCTGTCGCGTGCAATAGACTAGAATTTTGAGGTGACTTTTTACTATTTTTTCTTCTATATTCCTTCCTTTTAGATATTATCAATATTATTTACTACAATAGACTAGAATAAGATACGCTATCTAAATATATAATGAAGATGGTAGTCTCTTATAGCTGTGTATTGGTCGAAGTGCAAGAGCCTAGAACGATGTCTGTATAGGAATATATGAAGTATATATAATCGAATTTATTACATGAAATTACTGGTTGGAAAACAAGGTAGAAAAAAAAACAGGGAGAAGTAAATCACATTGGAAAAAGTCCATTTAACACCCTAAACTTTGCTTGAAAGTTTGTTCAGCACTCTGAACTACCAAACCAGATATTTGATCCCTTGAATTTTTCATTTCAGTTCAAATAATACTCTGACACGGTTTCATATAGTGGTATTACTCTTGTGACGTGATGAATTGATGGTTTTACCACATAGGATAATATACTAGGCAAGTTTAGGTGAATAACAAGTAGAGCCCACAAAGGTTTCTCCTCCTTATCAAATAGAGAGGGATGGAGCTACAGGGGCTGATAGCAATGGAAACATGGTCGGGAGCTCAATGGGGGAGAAGTCTTTATGGCCCCCACCTGCCATTGACCTACTTAGGTCAGCGTGTTATCTTACATGGCAAAACTGCTCACTCATTACGCAAGCGGGCAATACCACTATACAAATCGAGTTAGTGTGTTATCTGAACTGGATTGAAAAGTTTTTTTTTTTTGGGGGGGGTGTCAAATGTTCGGTTTCATAGTTCGTGGTGCTTGATGAACTTTCGACCAAAGTTCAAGGTGTTATATAGACTTTTTCAATCGCATTTGATATATACATGCACTATATAGATGTGAATGCACATTTTCCTAGCTATGACCTTAATGTAATACCCCAACCGTTAATTTGAAGGTCCATGTGACTCATATGGAGCGGTGGTGAGATTAGTCCAACATTGCATGCATAAAGTGAGATGTAGCAGTATATAATGGGGTCTAAATATAGCACCTCTGGGTTAACTCTTTTATACTAAGCGCAGATGAAAATGTAAACCTGGGTTAATTCTTTTACATGAAGTGAGGACAAAAATGTAAACGGGGTGCTATGTGTGCACTTGTTCGCCCTATGGGTGGGCTATACATTGAGCGAATTTAGGCCAGAGTGTTACAGATGGTATTCGAGCATCAACCTTCGTTGCATGGGCGCGTGTGGGATAGGGACGCGGGCATATGGTGCATGACATGTAGGCCCAGAGTGGCCACATGACATGGTATATATGCCGGCACTGAATGTACGGCCGTGTATCGAGGGGTGGTTCTAGGTATCTGCCGCGTATGCGGTCTACTGTCGAGGACGTCAACCTTTAAGGGGGTGAATGTAATACCCCGGTCCGTTAATGTGAAAGTCCCATGAAGAGTGGTAGTGGGATTAGTCCCACATTACTTACATAAACTGAGTTGTAAGAGTATATAATACCTGTTGGATCCAAATATAGCACATCCAAATCAACACTTTTATACGAATGGAGGACAAAAATATAAACGCTATGTGTGCACAGATTCGTCCCGTAAGTATAGGTGTCGGGGGGTCGGGTAATTTCCATAAATTACCTCGGATGCCACCAACGACCAAGCTCGCTCCCGCCCGAGCCACCAGGAGGTCGTTACCCTGGGTTGTCTAAATCAGAGCTTGGAAGGCTACGCATTCCGGCCAGTTCCGAGCTCGGGCTCGGGTGGGACCGAGAATGCCACGTACTCCAGTCGATTCCGAGCTCGAGCTCGGGTAAGATGTCCAAGCTCGGTCTGGCCATCGGCCGACCTTACGAGGTCTCGGTCGGTGGGAATAACCACCCGAGCGTAACTTCCGCTGGCCCGCTACGCTTCCCGTGGGAGCGTGGCGGAAAGATAGGATCCACCTTTTGCCACGTTTGGACGAGGTCCAAACGTGCGGGTAGTGGGGTCATGGAGTTCGATCCTTTGTAAGCTATAAAAGGGTCCCCATCGTGAGGGGGACACATAACAACAACAGTAGCAGCACACAGACTGTAAAACTCAGACACATTGCAAGAGTAAACGAGAGCTGGAGTAGGGCTATTATCTCTTTCTCGAGAGGCCCGAACCAGGGTAAATCAGGTCCACATTCGTTGGAATCTGGTGAGCCATTCTTCGAGTAATCCCTCACGTAAGAAGGGGTCAGCTTGGTCCCTCCACCAACAAGTAAGCTCGGCGGGGCCTGTTCCCCAATCGTCGACAGCTGGCGCCGTCCGTGGGGACGACTTTCCCTTTCGTGAGGAATCCCGGAGAATGTCAGAATCCCAGAACCACCAGAGGCTCTACGCCCCCGAGATCGGGGAAGAGGACAAGCAGTTCTTCAACGATGGGGCCGGCGACGTCGCCGGCATTAAGAATCAAGACGGTTCCAGGAGCTTTTCCTGGAAGCCGCTGCTGCACCGGAGCAGTTCTTTCGCTCCCAGCTCGACGCCCTCTCGGACGACGAGTACGACGGGCTCTACGATGGTCTCGATATCCCGACCTCTACGAGCTCGACCAGGGGACCGCTTCACGGGAGACACCGTGATGTCCCCTCGCGATCCGGCCCAATCCCGTAACGCCTTCGCTGCGGAAGAGGATGGAAACGCCGAGCAAATCCCCTACCGGCGTCTTCACCGCTACGGCGGCCAAAGAGCACCTGCAGTGCATCCCTGAATCGCCGACAGCTTGCGCCGGCAAGTCCGAGGTGGCCTGGCCGATAAGACCAGGGCCGGTTCGTGAGAATTTCCGCACGCCGCGAACTCCGGAGCCGTGACGACGATTTAACGAGCTCGTCGCCGCGTTCCGAGCGAGGAACGCTTCAAGCCCTGGCCACGGTGGTGCGCAACCTCGGAGAGTTTCTGAGCAAGTCGACCTAGAAGCCATGGGCGCGGCCGTGGCCGACGACCTCGAGGAAATCGCCACGACATATATGCGGCGAGGCCTCCCGGGAAAGGGACGCCAGAGCAATTCTCGAACGCCGCCCGCGTCCGAGCGCCGCCACCCCGATGACTCACGCAGCACTCAGAGGATCGGGCGCGAAGCGCGACCGGCTCGAGGGCACCCGAGCAATTCCCGGGCTCCTCGGGACCGGAATGTGAGCCACGGACGAAACCGGCCGAACATTCCTCATCGGGCCACTCCCATCCTACAGCGTGAGAGACTTCTCTCGCCGGGCCCACTAACCTCGGGCTCGGCCGGTGGGGATCGCCGACCGCGCCAGGTGATCGCCCGACCGCCGCTCGTGGTGATCGCCTCGACAGTCCGTGTTCGGTGCGTATGCGTTCGCGACGCCGTCGCGACGAGTGACCTGGCCGACAAGGTTTAAGCCGGGCCACATCGAGAGATTCGACGGGACTCGTAACCCCGACGAGTTTCTTCGATCTACACCACGGCCATTTTAGCCGCCGGGGTGATGAAAGGGTGATGGCCAACTTTCGCCCATCTGGGCGGGCCGGCTCGGGACGTGGCTATTCAACCGTAAGGAGAACTCGATCCGGTCCGCCCACCGAGCAAAGACTCTCCGAGCCAACTTCCGAGTCAAGCTACGTCCGCCCGGGAAGGAGCGCGACCTCAGCGTCCTGATACGAGGGAGGGCGAGACCTGCGCCCGCCCAGCGCTTCATGCAAGTGCGCAATTCCATCCCGAGCATCTCGGATGAGGCGGTCGTCTGGCTTTCAAGTTCGGGTCCGAGACGACGCTTTACTCAGACCTCGAATCCACCCGACATCACGGCCAACGAGCTCCGCATGGCTGACCGCTATGCCAATGCGCGACGAGGCCGCCCAAAGGAAGAAGTCAGCCGAGGAAAGCCGCCTCGGCCGGCTCGAAGGGCATCCACCAAGAGCGTAAGCTCTATCGAGAAAAAATCAAAAGAAGAAAAATCCTCTGCCTCCAGATGGTGGCGGCTATCGAAAGACAACGACCGACCTCGCGATCGTATAGGGGGCCCAAAGGAAGGGGTCGACCGGTTCAATGAACAACGGCGAGCCGGACGACCAAGAACGCGGCGACCACGCGGGCGGGCTAGTGCCTATTTCGCCCGCTTCCACCAGGCTCATGGGCATGACCTTGAATTGCGGGGCGTGGGCCTCCCGCCTGGAAGCTTCTACAATGGTAAGGGTCCCATGCCCACGCTCCCGAGGTGGAAGGGGACGCCAAGGGCAAGAAGCCCGCCAAGAGCAAGACACCGACATGGAGTACCAAGAGCCGAAATCACATCGCCGTGATATTCGGGGCTCCGCCGCCTATGGGTCGCGTCGGGAGTTGAAGGAGGCCAGCGCGTACTCCGTGTCACTCGGAAGCCTCCGCCCACCTCAAGTGGTCCGAAAGCCGATCACCTTCTCCAGGGACGATCGCCTCGGGGATGACGAAACCCCAAAGGCTTCCGTTGGTCGTTAGCCCAACAATCCGCAACACCACAAGAGGGTCGGGTCCTTGTGGATTGCGAAGCTCCTAGACCTGATATCAAGGTCTTGGGCGAGATGCATCCTCGCTCCAAGATCAAAAACATGGTGGTCCCGTTCTACGGATAGTGCCCTAACGCCGGTCGTGCCACTTGGCCAGATCGTCCCGCCGCCACGTTCGGCAATCCGAGCAACTTCCGAACGGAGCTCATCACGCTCAAGTGGTCGATTTAGTCGGCTTATAACGCCATCCTGGCCGACGGCGCCGCCAAATTCATGGCCGCCACTCATCACGGCTACCGGTGCTTGAAGGTCCCGGCCCGTGGCGTGATCACGATCAAGGGAAGCCCGAGAGCAGCTCTAAATCACGACGAGAGGGCGTTAGACATGATCGGTCACCGCCTCCCACCCCGAGCAAGAGCCGAGGAGTTCCCGGCCCAAGGCTAGCCTCCAAGCCGGGGAGAAACCAAGGCCATCCACAGCGACACAAAGCCGCATAAGGTCGTACACGTGGGGGCTTCCTAGATCCTAAATAGGAACTCAAGCTCGTGACCTTCCTCCGAGAAGCGCGACACGTTCGCTCGGGAACCGTCCGACATGCCCGAGTCCCAAGGAGGTCGCCGAGCACAGCCGCGCTCGGCCTGACAAAAAGCCTGTGCGGCAGAAGCTCAGGCGCTTCTCCCCGGAGAAGCAAGCCATCATCAGAGAGGAACTGGACAAGCTCCTCAAAGCCGGTTTCATTCGGGAGGTTGACCATTCCGATTGGTTGGCCAACCCAGTCATCGTGATGAAGAAAGGAGGCAAGTGGCGCATGTGTGTCGATCACACGGGGCTAAATGCCGCATGCCCGAAGGACAATTTCCCGCTACCTCGGATAGACCAGTTGGTCGACGCGACGGCCGGCTCCGAGGCGATGAGCTTTCTGGACGCCTACTCAGGCTATCACCAGATCGGCATATCGCCCGATGACGAGGAGAAAACTTCCTTCATCACGCCGTTTGGCACATTCTGCTACACGACCATGTCCTTCGGTCTAAGGAATGCTGGAGCGACCTTCCAGCGCCTTATGCAGAAAACCTTCTCGGGCCAAATAGGTCGGAACCTGGAAGTGTATGTAGACGACATAGTCGCTAAGAGCAAATGGCTCTCCACCATGTATCCGATCTAGAGGAGACTTTTCATAACCTCAATAAGCATCGAATAAAGTTAAACCCTGAAAAATGTGTGTTCGGGGTCAAAGCTGGCAAGGTGCTCGGATACATGATCGGCCCACAAGGAATCGGGGCCAACCCGGGAAGATAGAAGCCATCGAGAACATGCGACCACCGACTTGTACTCGGGAGGTCGAGAATGGCGGCCTTAAGTCGTTTCATCTCGAGGCTCGGGAACGCGCCTACCTTTCTTCAAGGCTCGGAAGCACGACGGTTTCACTTGGACAGATGAAGGCATCGCTTCTTTCAAAGAGCTTAAATCAGATTTGTCAAGACCCCGGTCTTGACCACGCCCAGTAGGAGAGGTCCTCTTGCTTTACCTGGCCGCCACACCCCATGCGGTAAGCGCCGCATCACAAGAGAACGGACGGGGCACAAATACCGATCTACTACATCGAGGTGTCAGACGGACCAAAGGAGCGTTACCCGAGGTCCGTGGCTCCTTTATGCGCTCCTCGTGGCCTCAAGAAATTAAGACACTACTTCCAGGCACACAAAATACAAGTCCCACCAACTTCCCGCCGAGGGAAATTCTCGAATCAGACGCGGGCGGATCGCGAAATGGGCCATGGAGCTCGCCGCGAGATCGAATTCTCGGCTAGAACCGCGATCAAATCCCAGGTCCTAGCGGACTTCCTAGCCGAATGGACAAACCCGCCCGTCCGAACCCGAACCCAACCAGGCCGAGCACGGTCCGGGTCATGCACTCGACGGATCCCGAAGCTTACGATTGCTCGGGGCCGAGTGGTCTCGAATCCCCTCGGGGGAGCGGATCCAAGACGCCCTCCAATTGCATTTCGGCGCAACAAACAACGCAGCAGAATACGGTCTGCGCTAGCCGGGCCGGGCATGCAAAGCGCTGAGTCCAACGACTAATCGCGAAGGGCGACTCGCGGTGGTCGCCAACCAGGTTAACAAGGAGTATCGCGTTCGATGACTCAATGGCGCTTTACCTGGCTGAAGTAAGGAAGATGGAAAAGTACTTAAAACTTCAAGTACTATACATCCCCGTGAAGGACAATGCCCTGGCCGACCATCTATCGAAGGTCGGTTCCATACGGTTCCCGCTCGGGGTGCTCATCGAGCACGCCTACAAGCCCTCCATACCCCCGAGGAGGAGGCAACCGAGACGGGTGGTACCGTCTCCTTCCTCGGCAGATGCGAACCGGATGACGCCATTCATCCAATACTTCGTACCTGACACCGCCGAGGAGGAAGCCGAGAAATCCCGGCTAGTGAGGCGCTCCTCGACCTATAAAATGATCGAGGGTCTCTTATACCGCAAAGGCGCGCTTGGCGTCCTCTCCAAGTGCATCACCCAAGAGGAAGGCAAATATCTCCTCAAGGATATCCATGACGGATGTGTGGAGCTCACTCGCCCTTAGGACCTTGGTGAGCAAAGCCTTCCGATTGGGTTACTATTGGCCAACGGCCCTGGCCGATGCACGCTCAATAGTAACCTCCTGCCGATCTTGCCAGTTCCATGCTCGGAAGGTCCATCAGCCAGCATACGCGCTACAGACCATGCCGCTAACCTGGCCGTTCTCGGTTTGGGGCATAGACATACTCGGTCCATTTCCTAGGGGAAGGAGGGGTTGTAAATACCTGTTCGTCGCAATCGACACCTTCACTAAGTGGATCGAGGCCGAGCCTACATCAACCATCTCGGCACAAAGCGGCTAAAAGGTTCTTCCGCAATAATGTAGTAACCGCTTTGGCATTCCGAGTCGCCTCATTACCGACAACGGCACTCTTCACAAGCGAGGTGTTTCAGGCTTATTATGCAGGAGGTCGGGACCAAGATATGCTTCGCATCTGCGGGCCCACCCACGAGCAATGGGGCGGCCGAGCGTCGAGCGAACGGGCAGATCGCCCAAGGAATCAAGAAGAGAGTCTTCAAGAGCCTCGATCGGCATGGTCAGCCTGGGTGGACGAGCTACCCCCGCCCTTTGGTCGATCCGCACGACGAAGCCGAGCCACGAGACCCCTTTCACCAGATATGGCGCGGAAGCCGCCCTACCCGCCGAGGTTGTCCTAGGATCCCCGAGGGTGAACCTGGCCGATAACATCGACGCAGAAGGCTTAACGCCTTCGACCTCGACCTTGCGGAGGCGACTTCGTGAACGGGCTCTGTTGCGATCCGCGGTTTACCAAGCTCTTCGCAGCACGCCGCCAAATCGCTACGACCAAGGACCTTACACGCCGGCGATCTCGTTCTCGCGACGGGTCCAAGACCCAAGCCAACAAGCTAACGCCAAGATGGGAAGGTCCTTACACGGTCGTCTCAACAACACGCCCGGGCTGTCCGCCTTGCAATGGAAGATGGTCGGGAACTAGCTAGTACTTGGAACATTGACCAACCGCGTAAGTTCCATGTCTAACCTCGCCGCTTTTACCTCTTTGATAAACTTTATCACCTTACCTCCCATTCTCTCTCTCCTCTCTTTCCCATTCTACGATTAAGCTCGACCTAGACAAAGTGTCGGGGCAAGCCTGGCCGTTGGGGCAAAACACCGTCACGACAAAAGCTCGACTCGAGGGCCTCCTTCCTCGTAAGACGACCATCTTTTTCGCGGTAGACCTCCACCGCAAGTAAAGATTCGCACAGACACCCTTCCGAGCGGTTCCGAAGCTCAGTCGGCGGCGCGCCAACGTACCATAACCCTAAGGGCCACACGGTCCTCGCAATTCTACTCCGCCAACGAAGTCGTGCTCGCAGCTTTCGCCCACGACCTCCGCTGGCGCGGCCTATAGAGGTACCATGTGGCCACGACCTCGGCCTCGTGCAACTTTCGCGAAATGGTCACCTCGACCTCGTGCTACTTTCGAGCGAGATAGTCATTTCCTCGTGACGATTAACCACTAAGTCGCTGTAAGACCGCGTACGAAACAAATCGTTGTCATCTCGGGAAAAACAAAAACGCCCATTTAAACCAACTCATTCTATATTCAATCGATAGTTTCTCCTAAGTTTTTAAGGTGTAAAAGACAGAAAAAGAAAATTACAGGAGCCCGACGCTTTCTCGTCTCCCGCAGCGACGAAGCTCGTCCCGCACCGAAGTCAAGCTCGGACTCAAGGTCGAGCACACGCCGGCGAAGCTTCCCGACCTTCGCCGCTTGTCGGTCGCCGACTCCTCCGTTCTGGTCGATTGTCCTTTCGCACTTCGGGCGGCGTCGCGAAGGTCGCCACCTGCGGCTTCAAGGTTCGACCTTGCCTCGCTGGGCCCGGCCGAGGCGCCTCGAGCTCGCGCGACGGACTTCTCCACCTTCCGCCGATTCGGCCTCGAAGATGTCACCAAGAACCCGGCCGAGCCCGCAATCTTGGCGCCTCGCCGGCTTTGGTGCTTCGCGACAACTTCTCAAGTGCGGCATCTGCCATGCATGGAAGTCCTTCATGGTGGACTCCAAGACTCGCAAGCAACAAGGCGCTTTGCAGTCGTGAATCGGCTCTCGCAAAAGTACATAAGTCAGAGTACTTACTCAAAAGTCGGGTCTCCAAAATGATGGAACAACCTCGGCGGGTCCTCCACCCGCCCGGGCAGGGATCCCCGCCTTAGTCCCTTCTCCTTGATCGGCCTGAGGCTTGAGCCCGAAGCCTCGCCCTCCTCCAAGGCGATGGACTTTTGCCTCGGGGACAGCTCCGCCTCGGAGAGGGACGGCCTCAAGAGCAAGGATTACTCTCCCCGCTTTCTTCCTCCCGGCAGTTATGCCGCCCGCCTCGCTCGACCGGGGCTCCACCACTTCGGGCGCCCACGCCACGGAGCAACCGGGACACCGGCTCAGATCTCGCCCTTGGGCCGCAGCAGCCAGCCCTCGAAGTGGATCAACCGGGGCACTGGTCGACGACCGGGAGGCTGGCTCTCGATCGAGCAGCCTCGGTGCCCGGCATCCCCTCCGCCTGAAGCCTGCCGCCCCACCTACGGTAGTCGGGGCTTGTCTCCCCGACTGGGGGTAGCCGGCTCTTCCTCGCCGACGAGCCCCTACTCGTGATTAAGGTCCTCGACGGCCGGCGCTGGGACCCGGCGTGATGTCATGAACCCGGGAGACTCGGCGATCTCCTCAAGAGTCGCGCGATGATGTCGCTGGCACCTAAGAATCCTCGGGAGTCTCGGGCCGCCCGCCATCACCGCCGACCACGACTATGATGTGGGGATGCCTCCGCGTTCTGCATCGGGCAAGCCGCGATTTTCCTCCGCGGCTCCTCTTCGAGACACGACTCCGGTCCCGGGCTCCGCGCAACAGCTCCCCACTCGACATCGCTCACCACCGCACTGCAGGGCCGGGCCTCCGCGCCTTAGCTCCCACTTCTGCCTGCCGCCACCGGCAGCTCGGGGCCGGGCCTCCGCGCCTCGCCCCACCTCGCCCGCCGCCCATGACGACCTCGGCACCGGGGCTAGCTCCTCTCTAGCACGGTCAAGAATATCGCCACCATCGCTTCGAACCCATAACTCCGCACTAACCGCCACACCACTATAGACGATGTGGGTTAGAATGGTGCCGAGGGGAAAAAGACAAACGAGAAGAGAGCAGAGATCGACCTTGCGCGGGCGCCCGCTACGAGCTCTGGCGCCAGAGGGCCGGCTGGCTGGTCCATACTTTGTCGGCCCTAGCGATCACAGGTCGACCTTCCAAGCCGACTCTGAGACAACACAAGCAAGTGGCGCTGAGGCGTGGGCGCATTTACCCACGGGACTCCGGGACCATGGGGCGGGTCCAAATGTCCTTCTTCTCCTCATGTCCCTCAGGAGCCTGCTCGAAGCCACCCGCAAGAAGCTCCGCTTGAAGGGTCAGCGATCTCGCCCTCCACCAACCTTCACATTGACCACAAGGCCGTCGCGCCTCCTTTGGCTCACAAGAAAGAAGTCGGGCGCAACGAGCCATTAGCTCGATTGTTTCGTACTCGCCCATCCATTAATCTCGCCTACTACCTCCCGCCAGGCCCGCATACCTAAGTGTTGGCGGGTGGAGTGGTCGCCTGGCCAGGGCGCCAAGCGTGCGCCAAGGGACGGCGTGGCCGACGGAGATCGAAAGGCGCTTATGACCGCCTCTTGGTTCATTTACTCGCCCCGCCACCGGGTCCTACCGGACACGGGCGACTGAGGGCAACCTTCTCTCGTTGAAAAAGAGAAAGACTCAAATGAGGCCTGGAGGCCCCCGCTAAGCTCGTCGACAAGGGCTTGAAAAAGTCCGATCGTAAACTTACCGCCCGTCCGTCTAAGCATGACGTTGTTCGATCTCGCATCGATGATTTCCTTGCTTTTCGGGTGCCGAACATCTCGACACCTCAAGATTCCACCTGGGCCTTCGCCGGAGCTGCATACCACCAAGGGAGAGGTCGTGGAGAAGGGGCATCCTCCTGCCGGAAAAGAAGATCGAGGGCGACGGCATACCCAGCTGATTCCCGGCGATGTCCTCGCCACCCTCGACCTTGAAGAAGGGATGCTCCTCCTCCTAAGGGGCCGATATCCGGCCCCGACGAGTCCCGGTAACGCCCCCACGGCCACCCTGCACGTGAGCTCGCTGATCGCCATGAGGATCTTCTCCTCGGCCCACTTCGCGTGGTGTCTCGACGGGCGCGACCTCCGGCACTAGAGTAGGAAAATGTGCCGCCTCCGCTTCCTCAAGTAGAACTGATGAGTCGGCCCAACCCGACACCAGTCCTGGAGCGTGAAGCCTGTACTGTGATGGTCGGGTAGGACGCAAAGCGAAATAGGAGGCACTGCCTCGCGGGCAAGGCGTGCTTTGGCAAGCGAGAAAGGGTGTAGAAGTGGAAGAAGAGACTGGAGTGGCTCGACGCCACGAACCCTTCGCAGAGATGGGTAAAGATGGCCATGATGAGAACAGAGTTGGGGTGGAGGTGAGCGATCTCGCACTCAAGAGGCAGGAGGCGAAAGTACGGCTCGACGAACTCACTTTCGGGCGCAGACGGGAGCCTGCTTTATGGCGAGCTCTGCGGAGACGATCTCCCCTCCTCCGGGCCAAGGGCTCTCTTCACGCCAGTGGGCCTTCCATGTACCGGGCCGAGGTACTTCGTCGCTGAGGGTCTCTGAGCCACGTCGAGTTTGCCGACGCCGAACTTCGCCATGAGGATGAGGAAGATGATCAAGGAGAATGATGAGCGCCGGGCGAGGAGTATGAGACACAAATCGCAATACGGCCAGTGAGTCTAAGGGTTTTCTTCAGTGTTTAAAAACTCCTCCAGAGATGAGGAAGCCCTTGTGAGGCACGGAGGGCGCTTGAGGCGCTCGCCATCCGGAAACGGCACACGTGGCACGCAAATCGAAACCGCCCCGCTAGAAAGACGGTCCTCAGAAGGACAGCTCAGCTTCTAGGAGAAGGAACTAAGAAGGGCCCACTTCGTTAGCTCAAGCGACGAGCTGGGAACAAGCTCGCTCCTCGAAGGAGGTTAATAGCTCGCTGGTCGCGGCAGATGTCCGCCGCGCAAAACCGACATGCTCAGAACGGGTAGGCCCAAGGAAGGCCTTCCTTAGACCTTTTCCCACTCTGAACCTCGGGGCTAGCTGTCAGGGGTCTGCACTCATAAATTACCTCGATGCCACCAACGACTCAAGCTCGCTTCCCGCCCGAGCCACCAGGAGGTCAGCACTGGTTGTCTAAATCAGAGCTTGAAGGCTACGATTCCGCCAGCCTGAGCCTCGCTCAAAGGGACCGAGAATGCCACGATCTGGGCTCCGATTCCAGCTCGAGCTCTGCAAGATGTCCAAGCTCTGCCGTCATCGGCCGACCTTACGAGGTCTCGGGCCTGGTGGAATAACTACCTCGAGCGTGAATCCTCCGCTGGGTCTGCTACGCTTCCCCGTGGGAGCGTGGAAAGATAGATCCACTAGCTGCCACGCTTGGACGAGGTCCAAACGCATGTAGCGGGGTCATGGAGTTCGATCCTTTGTGTTATAAAAGGGTCCCCATCGTGAGGGGGACACATAACAACAACAAGAGCAAAGACATGCATCAGTAAAACTCGCATAATACTGCAAGAGTAAACGAGAGCCGGAGTAGGGCTATTATCTCTTTCTCGAGAGGCCCAACAGTGTAAATCTGCCAGTGTCCACATTCGTTGGAATCTGGTGAGCCATTCTTCGAGTAATCCCTCACGTAAGAAGGGGTCACAGTTGGTCCCTCCACCAACAAGTAAGCTCGGCGGGGGCCTGTTCCCCAATCGTCGACAATAGGTATTAAGCAATTTGGGCCAGTTGTTACACTTGTCAGTGGCAGCGTGCAAGTTGGTCGGTCAAGTCTCGATCGACTTTGCCAACATCATAATCCGCGCTTAATTGGCCCTGGTCTAGCTAGATCCGCGCTTAATTGGCATACTAGCTTTACAGCAAACAAAACGAAGTATCTATTTGATTCACGTACTGTTTCACAAGTGCGACAACGTCAGATAGCTTGTAAGCGTCTCTGAGTTTGTCTCTGTGTCTGTCAGGACTCAGGAGGATCTCTTAAAGAAAAAAAAACTGCATGCGTGTAATTAAGAACGATAATTAAAATGCGAAAAGAGAGGCATGGAACACCTAAGGGTGGCAGTCATACCCGCGGGTTCGGGTACCCGCGGGTTCTGCACCCGTCGGGTTCGGATTTGGGTCCCATTTTTTACCCGTGGGTTTTTCGGGTCGGGTACCCGAGATGAATCGGATCGGATTCGGGTTTAGAAATTCACCCGCGGGTACCCGCCGGGTATCCGAAATTAGATATATGCCCGTGACCCTTGTGGCTCTGGCTGTGCACTAGTGCATCCCAACCGGGCAAATAGGCCATCCCAGGCTCCCAGCGACCGGATCCCCAATCCCTAATCCCCCGTCCCCCCCGACCGGATCGGCGACGGCGCCTCGGCGGGCTTGCTCTCCGCAACAAGCTTGCTTTGGCGCTCTTCTCCGGACCGCCGGCTGCGGACGGCAGCTTGGTCGCCTTCCCTTCGGAAGACACCCCGGAGGTGACCTCCGCGTGGCAGACACCGGCCGCGGAGCCCGAGAAGACGGATCGAGCCGGGCGCTGGCCGTGGAGACGGCGAGCAACCTGTCACAGCGAAGGCGCGATGGGTGGCGGCTGGACCAGCCGCTCTGAACAGGATATACGACTAAGGCGCTGCCTGGCAGTTAGTGCACGCCTAGCCGCATCCGGGAGCGCTAGCAGCGTGGCGGTGCCGTTCGCGGCTTCGCTGGCGGTCCCGCCGCCGTCATATGTGCAGATGGCGGAGATGGAGAGGAAGTAGTACCGCCGTGCGAAGCAGGCAGATGTGGGCGCAGTACCGGCAGGGCGGGATGCAGGGGTAGGCCGGCGGTGGCAACGACAGCGTGTTTGCGTCCAACGCCTCCATGGCGATGCCGTACGGGATGCCCATGGCGTACAACGGAGTTGGTGGCTACTACTAGTAATCTAATCCACTATAGCATTTATCGCCGTTGCTCTCTCTCTCTCTCTTGATCCTTGCTTTTTGCCTGTGAAGTGTGAATAATACATTGCTACTCCGCCGCATTTAACATGGAAGTGGTGCAGAGAATGCAGAGGTAGATATGGCCATATGGGTGTGGATTTGGATTTTAGGGCAGGTGTATTGTAATGTCGAGGTTCAAGCAAGAAGGTGGCTAGTAATGTGTTGCGGCTTCTTTGGATTAGGATTTTTATGCATAAGTTGGCCTAGTTGGGCGGGAGGTAGAATCAAAGATCCAGCTTTTACGGTTTAGATAGGATATATACATGCAATCTAAATGCAGGTTCTAGAGCTAGTTTAGCAAGAATAGATGCATGAGTGCCGTGCTTTAAGTGATTGAAAGTGGCATTTTGAAGAAAGTGACACTGGTTGATATTATTCTGCTTACATAGAGATGAGCATCTCGTCCCAACATTGGAAAATCTGCCTTAGACCTGCATACTAGAAATGCAACTATGGCGGTAGTTCTGTGTAGCCATTATTATTTGTTCATGTCCAAACGCAAAGATCAAGGATAAGTTAGCTATGGAGCTAGTAGTTTTGCCCATGTATTGTATGAACTTGGTCCCCGCTGCTCCTTGAACATAATTTCCCATTCATTTGTGTTGTCCTCACCATCCCTTCGGCCCTTCCTTTTGTTTTCTCTAGGGATTGCAAATTACAGTCACTTATTTGCTCATATTGAGTATTAACTGCTTAGTTGCTCACGCCTTGCGGCGTTGCCAACACTATGTTTGATACCCGTCGGGTACCCATCGGGTTTCGGGTACCCGTCGGGTTCGGATTCGGGTATATGTTTCTACCCGAATGGTTATTCGGGTTCGGGTCGGGTATTCGGAATCGGGTTCGGGTTCGGATCGGGTTTTGTAAAACCCGTACCCAACCCGACCCGTTGCCATCCCTAGGAACACTTGCACCGGAGAAGTGGAGGTTCTGAAAAAGAGAGAGAAGACAAACTTGGATACGTGGTCCAAGCAAACCACTGGCTGCCCATCCCAGTCCATGGCCATACTGCCGATGTCCAGAGAAGACTGATTGGGAAACTTCGAACGCAGCAGCAAAACTGTAGGTCTGTTTAGGCCCTGTTTGTTTCCCTCTCCAGCTTATATAATCCAGCTTTTTGATGCTAGATTATATAAGTTGGATTATATAAGCTGCCTTTAAATAAGCTGGTGGGTTGTTTGTTTTTCTGGATTGTTAGTGTGTTGGATTATTAGTTCGAGATGGTAAAAGACATTAGTACGGGTCGTTTTTTAGAGGATGCTATGGGCCTTGCACACATTCTCCACAGTCGTCTGGTGTGAGCACCCCCTCTTCCTATACCGTACTATACGCCGTCTACTGTGGCGTATAGCAC